>CM042162.1:49565495-49570495 GCA_023376005.1 Doryteuthis pealeii
ATTAAAAGCCAACGAATTTATCATTAAATATAAATGAAATGTTAAATACTTTTAAATGCATTTCACAATTGCAAAGTAAAGTTTTAAAACATTTTATGAATTTCTGAGATGATGAATCATCATTATTATACACCGATGTATTCGGAATAGTGTCCTCATCTTGATTATTATGATACTCATAACATTTTGGCCAGTCTTCTTCATATGTCTGTTGTACCGAACCATTTAATACAAAAGGTTAGACTGATCTGATTCATGCTTAGAAGATATCTAGTCAATTAAGAAAAAATACATCAACTTTAAGATTCAAAAGTTTCCCCACCTCCTGATACGGTAGATACACACCCAAAGCTTGGTTGAAGAGGCAGGCAAGCGACATTTGGTTTTAAGTATTGTCACTAGATTGGCCTTGTAGATAAAAACGTTGGGTATAGGGGGGGGGGGAGAACGAAAAGAAAAGAAAAAGATTTAGCTATGATATTTGAATACAAAGATCAGAATGTTTTCCCCGAAATCTGTCATTCTATTTAAATGAACAGGAAAAGACATTTAACAATTAAATACAACAGAATTTTATAAATCTAATTTTAAACATTTAGATAATGCAATTAATTTGTTTTGAAATGTCTTTCTAAACAGATGTTGATTTGAATCTTGTAAACTCTCTCTCTCTCTCTCTCTCTCTCTCTCTCTCTCTCTCTCTCTCTCTCTCTCTCTCTCTCTCTCACACACACACACACACACACACCGTATATTGAAGCCAAGCATAAAAATTGGAGGCGCGCTCCGAGTAACGGTTATCGTTGTAAGAAATAAAATCGGTAAGCCGAGTTCAAATCCTGCATAAAGCTTTTTGCGTTTTACTTGACGCTAATTCCCTCGGAAAAGCATGTTCTCCCCCAGCTATGGGTAAATACTTTTGGAAGACAGGAAGTTAGGCAACCCGTTAAAGAGAAGGAAAACTCTGAATTCAAACCAGTTTTACTCCGCTTAAAAATGACGTTGTCTCATATACTGGCTGTGACGGAGGAGTTTATAAAAATCTTTTCTTTTCACCGTCAATCTAGTATTCGAAATTTTTGTTATATTTTTCATGACACGTATTACAAATTGAAAAATAAGATCACAAAGAAGTAAAAGTAAATAGATTAACAAATATAAAATTGAACACAATCTGATTTCTGTGCTCCCATTCGAAAAACAGTTGTTCGACCTTTCTTTTCAGTCTTTTATTATGTAGTGTCAACATTTCGTCTTCTGTCGTAATTTTCAACTTACGAAATCTGGCCTAGATGAACAGAGAAATGGTGAATATAGAAAGGGTCGAAAGAAGAACAGAAGGAAGGAGAGAATGAAAAATGGAGGGGTTGGTTGGTTGGTTGGTTGGTTTTACGGCATATCTTATCGGATCAATTCAAGAAATTTTAATAAAAGTTTCGCGGTTTCAAGTTCTTAACATCTGAAAATTATTTGTTTGTTTGTTTTGTTTTTACGGTATATCAACTTTGATGGGTCATTTAATGCGGGCAAAGTTTTGAAAGATTCATAGCGATAGTTCGGAAGAAAAATTTTAAGTCCATTTTTTTTTTAATATGGGACCCTAACAGGTACTACCACTTCGGTTCAGAGTTCTACTGGGAGCAATGGTGATGAAGGGAGGCTCCACATTTCCAAACTTCCAGAACTGAAACCTCACCATGTAACGTCAATGTAACGTCAGCCCCCACCGTCTAGCACATATATGATAAAAAGTTTGGACTTGCCAAAAGGGCAATAGGATTGGAACAATCATATAGGTGCTAGGGTTTGATCGGAGGGGCTCCTCTCCGACCGCCCGTATAGTAAGGGCCAAAGTGGAGTGTTGCATCTCATAGACTGCTCAACGACGAGGATTCCGTCCTTAAGCATCACAGGTCGCCACCCATGGCCAATAGGTGGCCCCATTGGGAGGTGCAGTCGGTGTATTCTAAAGTCCCAGCCGACAGGGCTAGAAAAATGGCGGAAAGAGAGAATGGAGGAAAGAGAGAATGGAGGAAGGAGAGAAATGATAAAAAAGGAGAGTAGAAAGATGTTGAGAAGAAATCAGGGAAGGAAAAAAACAATCAAAAAACAAAAAAACGAATGAAAAGATTCAAAGAGAAACAGAATGGGAGTATTTTGATGAATGGGGAGTCAAAATAAGTGCACATATTTACAAATCACAACAATCTGTATGAAATAATGAATTAGAAATTCGGTAGAGTTTTCCAAATATCTTCGATTGACTTTTCCTACACTTACAGGAAAAAATGAAAAAAGGATCCAAGGAAATGAATTAAATCTTGATGATTGATTGAAAGAAGTTTGAATAAGGATTGGAATATTGTGACTTTTCGATGTTTCTAGACTCACATTTCTCTCTCATCTATTACATCCAATCTTCTCAACAGACAATCAAATTTTTACCCAATTTCTATTAAACTAATTATAACTTAAATAAATAGTAATTTTTAAAGTCTTTTTTTTCATTTCCATCAAATAACTCTCAATATTGTCTAATATTAGTTATTTTTTTAGTTTTTTGTTAAAAAAATCTAATCTAACAAAAATCAATTTTTTATGACAAAATTTGAAAAAATCAGGATGCTAAACTCTAAAATTGTGACGTTACAGAAATGCATATTTTAAATAACTCTTTAAATGCCGATTTAAATAATTTTAAACTATTAAACTAGATTAAAGAATTTAATTATAACTGGTTGCGATTAAAAGAAATAGATTATGATTAGCATTTAATAGTTTATAAAACGATAATGAATACCGTGAGCGTAACCGTTATTCATATTAAGTTGACAACTAAATAGTATTATCCTTCAAGTTGATATTAAAAATAGTGTAATTATATAAGTATTTTAAGGCACTTGCGCTAACAAAAATCTCGCTTTGATGTGCCATTTTTACTGTATTACGGAAACCTAAATGCAAACATTGCATCATTGCATCATTGCAATTTAGATAGTTACGTTTAAAACGATTTCTTAATAAAAAATTTAATTTGAAAAAGAAAATTGAAATCCATGTATTTATTAAGATTTTATTGATTTGATTTCATTATAATAGTCACTTAAATTTTGCTTTCCGTGACCGTGAAACACAATATGGAATCACGTCTTATTCAATGAATGTATATTATAATTGATTACTAATAAATATGGGAGATACTCTACAATTAGCATTCAATTGTTATATCTACTGACATTATAATGATTTGGTGAGCATGAGCACAGTTCCTGTACTATAATTATTGAATTACCAAGTGGGCTGAATTTGTTTAAAGTCAAAGCATTTTAACCATTACACTAACGCAAATCTCGCTGTGATGTGCCATTTTTTATGCGTTACGGTTAAATACAAATATACAAGGATCGGATCATTATAATATGCATATAAACACTGCATACGCACACACACACACACACACACACACACACACACACATATATATATATATATATATATATATATATATATATATATATATATCCCCTCTCAAAAGATGTAGTAAATGAATATGTGTAGAAATATACATGAATTTACATGCGAGCTGCTCAGTTATTTAGAGTCACAATTAATACGTATAGAATGTATAGATTGTGTTGAAAGGGAAAGTCAGTAATAATATATTTATCATAACCCCCCAAAGCAATAGTGATTTGTCAAAGAGAATAAAATGAATTATACAAAAATGTAATATGCTATTATATATATATATATATATATATATATATATATATATATATAGTCATAATAAAAGTCAACGGTGCTTGGTAACAGTTGGTTTCTTCCCTATGAGATTTTCAAACCAAGTCTTGGTTTGAAAATCACTGCCAGTTATCAAGCGCCGTTGACTTCCTGTCTACGTTGCCCTAACTTAGATATATATGCTTTATCAATTATATTGACCACTCTTATAAATGTAGCAAACTAACTAACTAACTAACTAACTAATATATATATATATATATATATATATATATATATATATATATATATATATATATATATATATATATATCTTATGCAAGCAAACCAGAAGAAAGTTTCAATAATCGGGAACAAGTTCCTAACTATTGGAACTGACGTTCTTCTTAATTCTGATCGTTTATAGTCACTTAGGGGACAAACTGCCAAGAAATTGTACTCATTGACTTCAGATTTTGTTTTTAGTGACTTTGATTGTTGCAAGTCAATACAAATACAGAAGCAAACAAAGAAAAAAAAAAGAAAAGAAACGTACAATTCTAAATAAAGTGACCACCAAATTTGCTTTTAATTCTTAGTATCGACTGAATTGCATCAGCAAATATCTACAATCAATTGATGGTGGGATCCAATCATCAAACGGAAAATTTCTATTCTCACGTAAATGAGAATCACTAGTATAAACTTAGAAAAGTCAAAATAAAAAGATTCCATTGTTCCAGGTCATCAATTTTGTACTTTTAAAATTAGTTAAAATTAGTAATAGTCTTTATGCTGATACTATGAATTGTTCTTGTGCTTTTTTGCGCAGGAAATTGCTGCATCGCAATTGACAAACACATAAAAGGCGCACATCTAGAGAAAAGAATCCATGCTCTTGTTCAGAAAATAATCATGCAAACATGTGGACTGATATGTATATTAAAAGATGCGCCTCGCTCATCAACACGAAATAAATTTTAAAACAGGAAAAAACAAAAAAAACAAAGCAGAATGAAACATAATAGTATTTGAAAAAAAGAAAGACTTTAAGAAATTGAAATACTTACCAAAGTGAAGAGAAAACATAAAAGTGAAATATAAAATGCAGGCATTTTCATTTTGATTCTTTAAACAATTGGCAACTGGTCATCAAAATGCCGAGATGGTTCCAGCCATTGAAACTGAGAAAGAAATCTCAGAATTTTTACAAAAGGAAAATTGTCCAATTCTTTTTGTCGATATTTCTGTTTCCTTTTTTTCTTGCTTTTTTAAAAAAA
>CM042162.1:49575495-49722090 GCA_023376005.1 Doryteuthis pealeii
TTTCCCATGCAGCATATCTAGGGTTGACTTTCCCTCGTGAAATCCCTACTGCATATTTTAGAAAAAGTATCTGATTACTACTCAGATCATCTTTCTGTTTCATGCTAGAATATAATCTCTCTAGAGGATTAACTATCGATATAAATTTGACCTGGGGCAAATTATGATAATCATTTGCATACAATCTTCCAATTGGACCAATAAATGATGTTGGAATTTTAGTGCGGCCATTAAAGTGATTAGAAACAGCTCTGAACGGAAGTTGATTTTGATGTAGAGCACAACCAATGATGTGTAATTTTCTTTTTATTTGTTTCTCTAGAACTGAAACTAGCCCAGCTCCACAGCCAGTATTTGTATAGATGTTGTCCAGTAAAATAGCTTTTAGGGTAACAACACTGTCATACTCCTCCAAAACACTAAAAACTAGAACAGCACCAGTTGTTCCAGTAGTAGGGATAACTCTATGAGTGAAGTATTTTCCATTTTCATCACAGCCCATCTCCTTTGTGAATGTCAAATGGTGCTCTGTTCCTTTCGTTTTCTTTGCTTCTTTTCACCTCTTGATATAAGAAAGTATCTTTATCATCTCTTCCATCAACACAATGTGCTTTTGGTGGACATTTTGTTTTGTTCTTCTTTTGTACGGTCTATTTTAGATTTATCCAAAATTAAGTTTTTGATATTAACATTCGAGTTGTGAAGGTTTTAAAATCTAAAAGAAAAGCATTTGCAATGAAATAATATGTATTTACTTACCTTACGAAATAAATGCAAATCGAGTAGTACGCAAAATAAACTTGCGAATATAAAATATATTAACTATCACAGCTATTTACTTCTTTTTTTAAATAATTAAGTTTGTTAAAATAAAAAAAATAAAAGATTCAATTATTTTTGTGTTTTAAATCAGCTCAATAAACTTGAAATTCAAATGTAAACAACAAAACGTGTTGATGCGTTTATTTCCGGTGCAGACTGAAAAACAACCGTTTAAAACGAGCACGAATTTGTATATAGTTGTATATAGTTCATAGTATCTTAATTGAAATATTTTTGCTGTGTTTGCTTTTTTATTTACTTTTATTTAATTTACCAAGAATGACACGATCTTCAATGAAATAAAATCTTTTATTCAGCCTATATTTTTTACATTTTTTCTTCAAAACTCTGACCTGCTCATCTTTTCGATTAACACTGGGCGCAATTCAAAACATTTGATTATGTTGCTATTTAAAAATTGGTTTTAGAGAAAAATATTTTGTACAGTTATTCATGTTAATTAGCAACTTTCTCCGGTTAAATCGAGTTTTGGTATGTGGGGGGTTAAAATGAAATTAAAATAAGAAATAACAAACTCCCATGGGTCTTCAGACCAGAAAAACCCTCAGATCATGTACAGGAAAAAGGACCCTCTTCCGACCCCGAAAATTATCTTTCGTCCATGCTGACTTAGGCCTTAACTGGGACCAGACACTATTTCTGGACGGGCAGAAGTTTCCTCTCCACGTGGTGGCTATGACACATGAATAAAGCCTAAATCCTAAAACTACCTTTTGTCTTTGTAAAGTATTTAATCTCTTGTACTATTCACAGTGGACCACCTTTCCCACCCACTCATGCTTGCTCATATTTCTTTTGTGCTAATTAATTTGTTAACTGATTTATTCATATCGCCACATAACCTACACTTGATATTCTTCTGTGTATTATCAATTTCTGCTTTGACCTTATGGCATTATTTTCTGCTGTTATTAATAGAGATTGTTTTTTTCTTAACTATGTCCTAAGCAAAATTTCCTTAGGTTTCGCTTATCCATACAATTGATCTTCTTATTTTGTTTTCTAGATTTTTTATTGTTGTTTACCTGTTTATCCTTAAATTATTTCTGTTGAATATTTCTGTAACTGATTACAATAACCAATCTCTTTTTAATCTTTTTTATTCTTCGTGTCCTTAACGAACTACATCAACTCAATACGACTCCTATTTCTTCTTTTCTTGCCACATAAATTCTACCAATATCAATCTTCAGGTGTCATCAATTTCAGACTTTATATTTCATCACTTACCGTCGCTTACCCGGCTGAAACCAGGTAAAAACAAGGAAATTGATGACAATGCACACGGCCTTATATCCGAATATTGATATTGGCAGAATTTATTTTTAATCTATTAATATTATTCACATGTCACAAGAGGCCGAATCTATTACCAACTGCCTGAGGCGCCCCCCTGAAGGGGTATGCCTATGGGACTATGCATTTTTGTGTAACAGCAAGGTATGAGTTTCAATTTGTGCGTGGATCCTCACTAGAAAACAGCATTATGTACATTCTAATTTTGCGGGAATCCAGAAAAAAATTGTTTGTACTTTGGTTCATCTACCTATGTTTCTTCCTTATCTATTAAAAAAAAAAGATTCTAGGGTAGTTTACAATAAAAACTGCCAAGGTATTTATTCCTTCCTGCTACAGAGTTTACTTCTAAAGTATTTCTTTGAAGAAAGAAATACTTTAGAAGTAAACTCTTTTTCTTTCATCTCTTTTTGCTTGATTATAATCCTTATTTAATTTCAAGCTTTACTTTTGCTTTCATACAATTCTTCCTTGGATTTTTACCCAAGACCTAGGCTGAGGGAAGATGGTTATGATATGTATTCTATGACATTTGTGCTTTTTTTGTTACTTTTCAACTCCCATTGATTGTTTTCTCCTAAGGAAATGAGCAGTTCCGCAAAGTGCATTCTTTTGTATTTCCTATTGGCTGCGACTGTCAGTTATCTTGTTAATGTGTTTATCTATTTCTTTCTTGATTCTACCCAGTGCTCCCATTATTACTGACACGGTGGTAGTTTTGAGGTGCCACATTTTTTTCAATTTTTATTGATGTAGAGACAATCTATCTTTGTTGTTGGGTGATGCATTCTGTTAGTTTCCTAACTTTGATATCTATCTTTTTTATTTTATTTCAGCAAATGATTTTATATTAAAACATTATGTTATTACTGGTATTGTCAGAATGTTAACTGCTATAACTTTATTTTTCGCATAATATTTTGTTCAATTTATAACTCTGTCGGCTGGGGCGTTAGAATGCACCGACTGCACCTCTGCAAAGGTTTCTTATTCTATCTATTCCAGGTGACTTCTATGTCTGAATGCCTTTTAATATATTTATAATTATTATTATTATTATTATTATTATTATTATTATTATTATTATTATTATTATTTGACTTTTTTCAAATCAATAGTAACTTTTTGTTTTCATTGATGTCCAATTGACATAAAATCTCTTCAACTCTTTAGTACTTTTCTGGACGGTCTCAATTCTTTCTTTATATTTTCTCCGATCTCTTTTCCAAGTTCTTCAAGATTATTCTGCGTGCTCCAACTATGATTGATATCACTGTTATCTTCATGTTCCATAACTTTTTCAGTTTTCCTTTACCTTTATTCTGTGATCAACTGGAACGGTAGAGTCTACAAGTTGAGAAGTTTTTTTATTAACTAAAACGGGATCTGGTTTCCTGGCCTGGATTGAGTGATCCGTTTAGATCATTAAAGCTCAGAGAATTTTGTGCTTTATTTTCCATGACAAATTCTGGCTTATATATATTCCATTTCTCTGTAATGTCAATGTTTATCCATTCCCCTACATCGTTGTGCTTTTTCTCGAACTCCTTTTGTGCAAGTTACTTATTATTTGTGCATTTACTTATTATATCGTTGACTTTTCTTCACACTCCCTCTCACTACCCCTCTCACCTCCTCTCTCACTTCACAAAACCTACACTTATACTTCAGAGTCTTATTTATTTTATTTTTATTCTTTTTGTGTTATTTTGGGTTTCTATTAATAGCAATTTCTCCTTTTAGGTTTCCTCTACGTAAATATGTTCAAGTCGTCTCATATTCACATCCTTTAGTTTGTGTCCATGTTGCTGATTTCTTCCCATTTTTGTTTCTTTGTTTAATAATTCCCTTTTTCCTGTTTATCCTTGTGATATTGATCGTTTTATATTGGTGTAATTAATATCTTTTTGCTTTTTTTTTTTTGTATATACTTCGAATCCCTGAGATGCCGCATCTACACATTCTTCAATTAATTTTCTTAAGATTCACGCAGTCGCAGTGAAACCAATCTTTTGGACTTCGCATATGATAGGCTTTCTATATATGGTGTTGACAAATTCGTCATCTGTTTTCGTATTCCTAGTGCTCCAGCAATTACTGGTATTATTTTTGTTTTCAGTCGTTACATTCTTCCAATTTACACTGCCACATTTCAAATTATTTCAGAACAATATTTCGCTCAACTGAAACAGACATTTTTATTTTTTAAATTTATAATTTCTTGAATGCTGACATTTATATTTTTTTATTCGTGCCTTTTAGGAAATCCTGCAAATATTTTGTCTTTGCAACTGATCCACGGCGATGTCCCCTTTTTATAATGTAATGTTTGTAAATGGTGTAGTTATTGTCGAATTCTGTTTCAGAATAAACAAGGCTACAGTGATATACAGTCGATTGTTTCAGTTTTATCATCACATAGTTTGCATTTAGGGTCAATACTAACTTTAAGTATGATTGCTTGTATAATGTTTTCGTCTGATCTAGAATCTCCTGTTTCGGTTTCATAACCACTGATTGATTTTCTTTTGATCGGCATCAGATTTATTTTTCCATTGATAAAACAATGTTTTCATATTTTAATTTTTCGTTTTGTTCTTTACTTTCTTTGTTGATGCTTTGCCCCCATATCGTTTTTTTCTCTTGGGGTTTTAATACTCTTTTTTATTTGTTTATTTGGTGATCGAGTGTCATTTTTTAAAAATTATTAGTTTCGTGTTCTTTAAAACCCAACCTGTGTTATCTTAAGTGTAAATTTGAAGTCCTGTGATCGTTGTTTTATAGGATAGTTCGAATTGAATAAGAACTCTACTTCCAATTTTTTTGACAGTTAGAATCTATTTTCGTCTTGAAGTGGTTCACTTTGTTTGTTCTAAGTAGAAGCTTCTGGTTTTTATGTCCATTCGTTGAACAATAATCAAATTTCTGTAGATGACATTGAAAGTATATTGACATTAAAAGACAATTTTGTACAGTCATCCAGACTGTACAAAACTGTCTTGTTATACGCAACAGGAAATAAACGGCCATTTGCAATGGTAATACGATATAGAAATGTTCCCGACTATAAACGAGAGTCAGTATAATCGTACAATTATGGCTCACAATCGTGACTTGACTTCTTCAGAGAAAGATATTATACTATCTGAAAATCCCAAAGGCAAATCTACGTTAGAAATATCCAACATAATTTGAAGATATCACCAAACTGTGAAAATATTTGTTGCAGCTCATACAAAAATACGTAGGGGTGGGGCGATAAAGTTCATTCGAGGTTGTTTCCTGACTTTCTTTGTCAAGAATGAAACTTGAAGCTGTAAATAACCTAGGCCTGACAAGTGATGCAATATTTAGGAACATTTAAAAAGCAACAGTGTCCATAAGTACTCGCTATTGTCTTCTGAAAACGTTGGGACATCAGTGATACCAGTGACAAATCTCGATTGACAAAAGTATACATAGAAATACGTTTGAAATGGGCAAAGTAGAACATGAGAGTCGATTTCTCGAAAATTCTGTTTACAGATGAAACTCATACAAGATGTTTTGAAAAAAAGTTTGGGTCGTAAATGGATGAGACTGTCATCAAAGCAAGGAGGTATTATGATTTGTGCTGGTATTATTGGAGGTATCATAGAGAGTGCCTGGTGGTACGAAAATAACCACAGATGCTTATATAACCTTCCACTAAGAACGCCTGGAATCTTGGATAAAAAACAAAGAATCACGTTCAAGAGAACAATCATATTTATGCAAGATAGTGATCCGTTGCATTCAGCACATAAAACTACGGTGTACCTGCAAAAATTAGGCTTCTGTGGCTCTCGGAAGATAAACTGGCCAACCAATTCTCCTGGCTTAAACACAATTGAAAACTTGTTGGGTGTTCTGACACGGTGTGGCTATGAGAATGGACGCCAATTTAGAAGCAAGGATGATTTGTGGCAGGAAATAGTAAACGTATCACATGAAATTACATAAGAGGAAATACAGAAATTGACATGTTCGATGGACCAGGGCCTTTTCAAAGTTATTAAAAAAAAAGGATCACGTATCTCATATTAACCAACTCCACAATAATTTTTTTAACTCTTTACTTTTTTTTTTATTTCGATTCAATTTCATCTTATGTATCCATAAAAATCTGTAAATGAAGCAATTAAAGTGTTATTTTCGTTTTATAGTTTGTTTGATATTTTTCAAAAAAGTGACAAAAGCCATAAAAACAAAAGATGTCTCGATTCTGTAAAGAAAGAGATAAAATGACATGATCAAATTGGCGCAGAATGAAGAATACAAAAATAGACAAGACAGGATAGCAACACTGGGAACTTTGCCAATCTTTTCAGTTCTGGCATTGTAGATAAATAGTATCAGCACAAACCAGACATTGTCCTGAAAAATAAAAATCATAAAATACCCAAGAATAATCCTAACCGACTACCCTAACCCATTTGATGGTCTTGAATAAGGTAAAAAAAAAAAAAGAAGAATTACCAGAATGTTGACGTAGCTTTGTCAGCAGGTCACACAGTGAATGTAACGACAGAGTAAAACATAATGAAAATATGATGTTTATCGAACCTACACTTCATTGTTTGCAAAGATACGGGGAAAAATGCTGGAGATTTTCTGAGATTTTCTGTCACTTAGTCTTTAGCGATGATTATGAGAGACATTTGATGTGAGCATGCAAATACACGAATAATAATAATAATAATAATAATAATAATAATAATAATAATAATAATAATAATAATAATAATAATAATAATAATCAAATTCGGAAATAAGAAATGTATTGATGACCAAATCAAAACAACAAGGAAAACATTGGGATACTGAATGAAAACGAAGATTACACATATCTAAAAATATCAGGTTAAAATTCAATTCAACAGAAAAATAATGAAAAATAATGTGAGACACAATATCTCAGAAGGATAGGGATCATTTTAGAAAACGATATTCAACAGCAGAAAGCATAGCATAAGTTTCTAATTTCTTCGTATCGGGTTGGATATCTTCCATTGAAGTTGTCTTCTTCTTTGTGTGTCCCATCTTTCTTAGGTTTTAGTAATGGAAACAACACAGAGGCATATTTTTGTGTACGCGCTTTTTTATCACCCCCCGCACACGCTCGAAGAATTAGAGATGATAAAACATGCCCAGATGGAGCGCCTGATGTCGACTCCATTAATTCTAATTATACTTTCCCCAGAGTCGCATAGTCACGTAATTCTCTAAGCCAATGAGAGTCCCACCCCAGATGACTATAGGTTCAATACCTGTTAATCAAACTATTTTATTTTACCCCAGTGTTACTGTCAATTTTAAACTACCCTACACTACTTGCTAAAAATGATAGACTATGTAACATAAACACAAGTTAAGTTTTTCATGATATCTCATTCCCAAATTGGATGTCATGCACAAAATCCTACACCCGAAAGAGAACACAGGAGAAAAAATCGTTTGCATTAAAATTTGTGTTGACTCAAATGAGTTAAGAGGACAATACAAAGCAATGTTTCAACAGAACCAACGAGAGGTTAAATATCACATCATAAAATCTGAGATCATAAAACTAAAAAAAGAAAGAAAGAAACTAAGGAAAAGAAAAAAAACAATTCTATTTCAAGAAAGAAGCAAAAACAATTCCAGAGAGAATGACATGACTACAGTTGCTTACATTGAGGTAATGAGAAAGACTATTAATAGAAATAGAGAATAAAAATTGTGTTAAAACGAAATCCATGAAGGCGTACATAGAAAAAATGAGGAAAAATGGTAAACTAAATAAAAATGAAATAGACAATGAGTGAGACGAGAAAGTGAATGCAGTAAATTGGCTTAGACGACGTACAAAAATAGATATGACTGGGTGGGAACGGTGATCTGCAGAGAATTCTTCAAACGACTGAAATGTGAACGGGTATATCGCTAACCACAAGTTTTCCAAGAGAATTAAAAAAACAAAAACAAAAAAAGCTTTTACTGGGACTGATAACCCAATCCAATCCTGAAGACCAACAAAAAGAAAAAAAAACTCTCAATAGGGAATTTATCTGTTCCAATACAAATACAGATAAAACTGAAAGAAAGTGAAAAGCGGGAAAAATTAACAGAGTATTTGAAATTGTGCAGAAAAAGCTTAACGACTGGAAGTATTGAAAATATTAATATCAAAATCATGATGAGGACAATATTACTAAAATTTACTAAAATGGCAGTGGAATAATACTCTCTGTCTGTCTGTCTGTCTGTCTGTCTCTCTCTCTCTCTGACACACACACACACACACACACACACACACGAGGAATTGTAAAAGAGAAAGAAAAAGGAGTTATAAGAAAAGGAAAGTCCTTTAACTATTTTATATGCAAACATCAAAATGAATCAGCCAAATTAAATTTGTGTGTTTCTATGCTGTATCTATGCAGGTGTAAATTTGTATTTTGTATAAGTGTGCCAATTAACATACGCAAATTTACATGTATTTTTCTTGGGGCGTTTATTAAATAATTGGCTGCATCTAAATTTAGGTATTTTGCTTTTTTAATCCTATTCTTTTTCGTGACATTTTGTTATTTCGTGTGAATTTCCCATAAATTATTTTTTCAATCGCTATTTTAGTGTTAGGGATGATTGATAGGTTACATTATGTGACCGGATCATAAAAAGGAAAGAAAAACGAAGATATGCAAATCTGCGTGTGGGTGTGTATGTCTATATATTTATTCATTATGCACACACACACACACACACATACACACACACACACACACACACACACACACACACACACATATATATATATATATATATATATATATATTCCTAAAGCCGGTGTGACCATATATATATATATATATATATATGGTTTAATCTAATTACAGAGTAATGAGAAATCCCCTATTAATAGTAATACGAGGCATTACCATAATTTATCATTATAAATTGAAAATGAAGGTTTTTTTTCTCAATACATTGTAAAAGCTTAATTTTCAGCTTCAGTATTGATAGAATTTGGACCAAAGATTAATAATCATAAAAGCAACGGTTTCCTTACTTTTCAGGCTTGAGCTCTTTTGCTTGCACTCACAAAAAAGAAGTTGGGCGAGGGAAGAAATTCTGAGAATATAATTTTTTTACGAAACTAATTTTACAGAAACTTTAATTTTAAAGGACTCCATCGGGAACCATTAAGTTCGATATCGAGTTCCACCCTTATTCCTAGAATGCATAATTGTAAGTAAATAGATAAGAGGAGTTCTCTGTAGCAATATTAGTTATTTCCATTCATAAACAATAATGATCGGATGGAATACAATCGAAACTGCAAATTGGATTTGAATCAAAGGGATTTTTAAGAAAAAATTCTATGATATTTCTACCTTCTGGTAACTGTTGTAGAGAAGAGATGACATCCATCTGGAATGGAATGGACAATTCTATTTGAATATAAACATAAACGGTGTTAGACTCGGTGTTCTGTTTTTTTCCCTAGCGAACGGCGACTGGACAAATAAATCAGATGATCCCAAGAGGGCGCACCCCCTCAGGCAACACCTACCCCCTCGATTTAAAGAGGCAGGACTGGCCTTATTGCCCGGTGCCTGATGTGTTCCAAAAAGGGGGAATGCCAAGTGGATCCACGAATTTTTTGAATTGGCCATTGCATAAGCTTCGGTTTGCGCGTGGCTCCCTAATTTAAAAGGATTTTGTGTCACATCCTTACCTGTTGGAAGGTTAAGGTAAATATCACTCGTCTTTCCTAGCGAGATTAAATTGTAATATACTACTGTTAACTCATTATTGTAAGTCTTATTAAAATAAACCCTTTTCATGTCATGAGGAGGATTTTAAAAATATTTGTTCTCGTTTACGAGTTTTTGTTTCGTTACGAGGTACTTTTTGAAAGGACTATTTTTCGTTTTTTCTTAAACCGCATGGAGTTTTGGAAAATGGATGAATTATTAGCGATAGCAAAAGCGTTAGTCGAAAGCCAAAAGGTATAAATAGAAAATCAGACTACAGCAAGAATAATTCCGGAAATATTTATATCTATATTCCACAAAATGGAAGTTGTGATAGAGAAGAAATCGAGTGAAGAAGGCAATTCGATTTCTTTTTCATGGCAGAGGCAATTGCAAATTCTATTACAGAATTTATAACGTTTCCATCGTATTTTAAAAGGTATGCCGATCTATGCAAAAAGGAATATGAACATTGGACTGACAAAAAAAAAGTTAGATTACTCTTACAAAAACTGGGCCCAGGTGAAAATACGCAAATTACGTACTTCCGAGAAAAACGGGAGAGAAACTCGTTATTTCATAGTCGCAACAAATGTTTAGATATTGTTAAACGTGACGACAAGGACTTTGTTACCTATACGGGAAATGTAAATCTAAATTGTGAAATACTTTTGTTGCATGAACCAAATACTGACATATTCAAATGTTTAATTTTTGTGCAAGAACTTACGTCAAACAAAGACATCCGGTCTCGAATATTGACTAAATTAGACAAAGCACTGATATAAAGATTTAGAAAATTACTGAGGAATTTCAGAATTGTAAATTTGAAACATGATAACAAGAATTGAAGAAAAGAACATTTCACACGTACATTCTGTTCAACAGAAGAAAATTGAAAAAGATTTGGCGAACCCAAATTCGTATTTTGGTTGCAGTGGTTTTCATTTCAAAATTGAATGTTTTTACGCGACAAAAGTTGTTTTTCTTTTGGTGTTCTTGGGCAAAAGAAAACATATTGCAGAGTTAAAAGTCGAACATAACAAGTAATGTAAATATAGTGTTATCACGACGTGAAATTGAGAAGAGGCAGAAATGGAAATTTGTGTTCGTAAAAATTAACAATCAGAAAGTTAAACTTCACACCAGATATTTTGATTATTAATAAAGAAATATGGAAAAAATGGCAAACCTTTATTGAAGAAAACTGATGAGATTGCACGTGAAATGTCAGGAAAAAAAAAGTGAATTCAATTGTAACATTTCCTTTGTTGGAAAGACGCTCAAATCGAAAGTCTTTGTACTGCAGAACGCTTCAAATTTATTTTGGATGGACTGGATTGTTTTATTTGATTTAGATAATAAAAAAATACCTGGACCTTGCTAGAGAATTGAAAAAGTTGTTAAATATGTAGGTGAAAGTGATAGCAATTGGTGCACTTGGAACGGTCGCCAAAAGTTTAGAAGACAGACTGGAGGAATTGGAAATCAGAGGAAGAATTGAGACCAACCAGGCAATATTATTATTATGGAAATCAGCTAGAATACTCAGAAGATTCCTGGAGACCTGAGAAAACTTGTCTCTCAGACTCCAGTGAAAGACCATCAGCTAACACTCATAAGGAGTGAAATAATAATAATAATAATAATAATAATAATAATAATAATAATAATAATAATAATAACACACAGTTATATTTAAGTATTTCTATCTAATACTATTAATTTATACACAATTATATGATTTCAAGCGATAATCCTATTTAATTATCATTTGTTTGCACACGATTATAAGATATCATGTATTTCTATCCAGTACTAATGATTTTCAAACAGAACTATTTGATCCGAACAGGTACTACCACTCTGTGTCAGCGTGACCCTGGCATGTAATGGCAATGAAAGGGTACTCCATGCTCACCAGAGTTCCAGAACTGGAGCCTCATATCGGATATGATTTAGTTTCATATCTTGGACCTCCTTTTGGTTTTCATAGTGATGGAACTTACCTCTGTGCTGAGGGTGCAGTTGATGTATTCTAAGCCCCATAGACAGGGCGACTAATGATTTTGTGGACTTACTCCCCTTGGTACATTCAAAGGAGGGCCATTTGCACGGGCTTGTCCAATTAACACAAAGGGTTCTAATGTGCTAAAAGGGAACCAGGTTTTCATAAGTAAACACAGAACATTTGAATATTATAACCACCTTTGAGTTATGCAATCAATAGACAAAAAACATTTGGTGACTTATATTATACAGTATTTTTACAATACATAAATATATTTACAACATTTAAAGAAAAAAAATTTACAGATGTTTACACTTCACAATTACATAGAAACAATGAGTTTATATTCGTTTTCATTTGAAACGTTTCGTCTTTTAATTCTTCCTACTGCTTCTTATTCCTTCAAGACCTCTTAATTCTGCCAACTTAACTGAAAGTGATGTATTTCCCAAACTGGAAATCACTACCGTAAAGAATTCTTTAAAAAAATCAAAGATTCTACTTTTGTAAATCCGTTTTAGATGTAAATTCTAATCTCCAAACGGTAACGAGTTACAAGGGACATTTCTTCGTAATATAATTGTTGGAAAGTCTTGCGGATCAGTTACTATTGATCCTCAATAGATGCATCCCATGTTATCTTATCTTAAAATATATTATTTTCATCTTAAATTCAATTTGTTTACTTTGTCACTAAACACAAGATGGCTATCTACCGTGAAAACTTTCATTAGGAATATTTTTATGTTGTTGCAAGACGTAACTAATCGTAGCAATTCCGTTTATAACCAGTCATGATCCGTAACAATTCCATTTATAACCAGTCATGATCAAAGTTTTGACCAGTGTAGATAAGTACTTCAACAAGGTTTATACATTTATTCAAAGTAGTCGACGGACGGCCTAAAGTCGGTATCAGCCAGACAGCGAGGGAGTATATCCCCTTTTCAATAGCGCAAGACCAAGGAGATTGTTTTGTCGTCTGAGGTGGAGCTCCACACCTACCATCAGCTCCTACCTTTATCGCACAGATCCCTGTGCTACTCATACGCTGAGTTGGCGACTGAGCTACAATTACTCGATATATTGCTTCTCGATTGTTCTACCGAAATTGTATACTGGTTATCATCTGTGAAAATATGTTCAAACTGTTGTGCTATGAATGGAAAGTGAACACAATATCTATCAGAATTATATTGCTGATTTTATTACTTTCTATTTAATTCAACCGATATTTGTCAAAAGCGGAAACTTTTTTTCTCTTTGTTCGAATTAGTTTCTACAAAAACAAGAATAGAATAAAACAGCATTAGATAAAATATAGTAAAAATATCTAACGGAAACACTAAAATGAATGTTTATTACTATACACTTCATTTATGATAAACATTGTCAGTAATTTTCCCTCCAAATTCTCACCCTGTCTGATTTGCTTTTCACACACTGTCAATTGTGGAAAAATAGAAATAATTTAAATTCTAAAATAAGTTTTATAAGAAATATATTAAATTAGCTAAAAGGTCCCTTCTCTGTTGGGTAAGAATATAAAAGTTGTGTCATAACTGGTTATTTTATCATCTTTGTTGCCAATTAAAATGGGCACCAAATACTTAGAAACGGCAATTGTTACCATAAAAGATAAGTCCACATAATAAAAAAATATATATTTACCAATTATATATTTTATATTATCTTAATAAAAAAATTCACTGAGTTTTGGTAAGAAGTATTTTTGTGAGTAGACCTACTGTGTTGTTTTCCCGATTCTTCACTGATATGTAGACATTTATGAGGAGGTGGATTCAAGTGGTTGAACATATGTTAGATTAACAGAATTAACGATGTGTGCACTTTTCTCACTGTTTATTATTATAACATTTTTTTTTTCTTCAGACATAATAACAAATAGACTTTAGTTTTTATGAAACGTTATTTTAAAAGTTTAGAAAAATCGGAAAATCTCTAAAAGATTCGAGTGAAGTAACATAAAAACTAAACTCGGTAAAAATTAAGATATAGCCCTCACGAATGAAGGTAAAAATATTTCAGTGGTTATTATAACTGAAATAGTTTTATTATCACTCAATTTAGAAATCTATAATTAATCACCATTTTTGAAATGGAAAAAACATTTGAAATGCTTGACACATGTAAAATAGAAAGAATAAAAACATTATAGAAAGCAGAGATCTGATGGAAAGTAAAGTATTTCTACTTCTGAAACTGACACAATAAAAAGAAATAAGCGTGAATATCAACATTATTAAATCCATTGATTTCTTAGCTGTATGATTTTTACGGTAAACTAAACGATTGAGGAGCTTCGTTCGGAAAATTTGTCTATAAGGATTACTTGGCGCGCTATTAGAGACTAATGCATTCCTTGAAAATATTGCTCTTACCTTCCTCTTATCTTTTTACAATGGTAGCTTTTCTATAAGAAACCTTAATTACTTCGAGTCATTCTGAAAATTAATCCACTAAAATTAAAAATAACCACATGCTTTTAGGCTACGAGTAAATTTTATCTTACTGGAGTTTTTTCAAATTATTTCAGCCTATTTTTAGCATCTTTTAACATGGTCTTCCGCATCTCGATAACATCATCACATCTTTAATTTTAATCTCATTTGTGTCACTGTTATACCACAATGTACATCATCATATAACCATTTAGTAATTCTTTTCTTAAACTTTATGGGTATTATAATATCTCTAATGCATATTATGACTTTTTCTACGGTTAAATTATGTATTGATTCTTCGTAGATACCATACGAAGAATAAATACATAATTTAAAAATTGCTAAATGTGTTTCTTTTTATTTTGTCTGAAATTTTATTTAACCCTGGATCTTGTTTGGTTTTAATTCTGAGATGATTTAGAGGTCAAACGTCCATTTCAAACTATGCAGTATTTTATCTTCTAAATTTTACGACATTTCTAATCTTTTTACTGTCAAAGTTTAATCTGGATAGTCCAACTGTGTGTTCCCCTTTACGATGTCGTAATCGAAGGTTATGAATTTTATTGCTCATCTTGAAATTCAAGAAGATGTGATTTTTTGTCAATTCCTTTCCGGTTTTAAATATAAACCCCAAAGGTCTGTGATAAGATTGTCCTAACAAACAATTTGAGCTCTTTCTGTGCTCCACACAATTGCTAACGTTTCTTTCTCAATAGTTGATTAGTTAACCTCAGCTGATGTAAATATTCTTGACAGGTTCATTTATTGGATCCCCTTCTTGAAATAAAATTGCGCTACAGTATGTTCACTTACATCTGTTTTCAATCTCGCTTCCTTAATAAACCTATCGGGGTATTAATTGTAGTAACTTCTTTAAATTTTCTGTGAATTTCTATTTGGTCATTTGCCCATTTCAATTCAATCTTGTATTTAATACCTACTAATTTATGAGTCGTAGTTTTATGTAGAGAGAATGAATCAGAGCATATCTGATGATTCACATCTATTTCGTAATCCTTCAAAATCCCCACCAAATTTTGCAATAATAAAGACCAATAGCGATTTCCATTAGTCTTTCTTATTGCATTAATTGGTGTAGTCATGGGAAAGTCTCTCGAGTATGCCTTGTTCAACCATTTTTTTTTTGCAACGACCATGGGTAGAATGTGCATTTTTTGAGATTCAAAATAGATCAGGGGATTATTTTCTTTTAGACGAATACTCGCTTTATATCCTTTTAATTGTCTTGTGTCAGGTTCTTCAGACTTCATATAGCTTATTAATTTCGTGGAATCCACGTTTAAAACATTTATTCACAGGAGTCCATGATTTCTGTTCATTCTGAAACAGTGATGGGAATAATCTAATAACGTTGTTTTTTGTCTCGCAAATTCCTTCAAAGGAACCGAGTTTTGATGACAGGGAATAAACCAGGAGCGAAAACCTTTGATGGATTTAAACTACATTTTCGATAAGGATTAAAAGAAAGACGGTTACAAGACGAAGGTGAACCACTTTTAAAAGTTTTTTTCTTCCATGTATTTCCGACAAAAAGTTGAAGGTTTACTATTCATTTCTCAGTTCGATATAAAAAGATAACCGTCTATGACAAATATATAGAAACAGTTTGCATGAGAATGAAAAACAGAGACCTACAATGTTTTTGGTGTGGAAAAATGGGATACTTATGTACTGAACGGACGAAAGAAATGCACGAAATGTCATAAATGCTAATCCCTTTTACCTGAGTGTAAAAGAAATGGTTGAACGAATCTCGTTAAACATAATAATAATGTCATATTTGACAAAGATGATGCTAACTAAAAAGGGCAAATCACATGCGGTAATTGATGTCGTGGTCAGTAAAATTAAACTCTCGCGCAGTACTGGGTGCCATTAGCAATATCATCGATAAAGGTTCATGGAAAAATTCTTATTACAATGGCAAATACTATTAAAGGAAAAAAGAAATGTAAGTATAGCACATAAAGTAGAGAATTTCTTAAAAAAATGAAAGGAAAAAATTGTGTAACATGTTATAGCATTCGCAAATGAGGATTTTCTTCCTTTATATGCGCGCACATGTATCTAGTTCACTCTCTTTGGCAACAGCTCTGGTAGTGAATGGAAATCAGTGTTTTGACTCCGTGTTTGGAGTTCGAGTCCAAAAAGGAATATTTTGGAGGTTTTTGGAAATATCACTTTCTAACATGGGAGGAAATATTTCTACTTTCAGTCTCCCCCCAAAATACATAAAAGTTTTTTTAATCATTGTTTGTATTTCTCTGTATTGTTTTGTATTCTCATTGGGTTGTTCTTTCAAGGGAGTGGACTATATAATATTCTGATTCTTGCAGCGTCTTCTTGTACATTGGCTATCAATTAAATGACTATTAAGGCCACTATTTGTAAGGCATCTTCATATTCTAACAACCCATCTATCATTGTTTCCCTTTCGTTAACATCAATCCATCTGTCATTCTGTTTCCCTTTCGTTAACATCAATCCATCTGTCATTCTGTTTCCCTTTCGTTAACATCAATCCATCTGTCATTCTGTTTCCCTTTCGTTAACATCAATCCATCTGTCATTCTGTTTCCCTTTCGTTAACATCAATCCATCTGTCATGTTTCCCTTTCGTTAACATCAATCCATCTGTCATTCTGTTTCAACATCAATCCATCTGTCATTCTGATTCTCCTTCGTCAACATCAATGCGTGTTTACCTTCCTAAAATGTCGCTGTCCAGCACATTAGCCACTACGCCATGGCGAATCTCCCTTATGACCTGACAAATTCTGATTTATTTTCAGTTTTACCTATATTTGATTTATCCGCATTTTTATTGGCTTTTAGGTTTATTTCGTTCTCCTCTTCAGCATTTCTTTTTTTAAATTCAACATATTTTTAGATGCTTCGTTATTTTTGCAGGAAGTTGTGAAATGTGTTTTGTTCACCGCATTATTTTTAGAGACTTTTGATCTTGTACTCATGTTTTGTCGGTACCGGTATATTTTAAGCAATATTCAAATTTTGCAAAGTTCACTGTGAACTTTATCAATGATTTTCATTTTTGTTTAATCTTGAATAATCATCTGCTCTTGCATTTGAAAAGTTTTTTGTTTTTTTTCATTGAATCTTTTTTATAGTAAATGATAAACTGAAGAGAAAACTTTACGTTGAAAATATATCCTCAGACACGGAAATGAACAAAAACCCGAACATTCTTGAAATCCTAAAAAAAATATTTCTAGCGAGTTTGGCTTCAATTCAAGTCATCTGTTCTTTTTCATCCTTCCTTACATAAGTAAATATTGTGTTCAACTCTTCACAAAAAGTGTCGGTTGAAATGGTCTTGGAATGTGACCGGTTAATGTCTTTCCCCGAACATGAAATTAAGAAAAATTAGACATTAAGAAAATTTGTCTTTCTACTCCGAACGAATTGAATGAATTCCAATATTCAAACTGAGACATTTATCTGTTGTCGCTTAACTAACAACAGCAGTAAATTAATTGGCGATATTCTTTGCAAGTTGCTTGTTTACCAGTCTAGACAGAAGACCGGGTCAAGAAATTAATCGAAATCATTTCAATTCTTGGGTGCATTTGCACTAAAATAATTCTTATTACATCATAAAAGACTTCCGATTAAAACGTTGCGATTCGTGCCGTTGAATTCAATTACACCGATTCTTCCATTTTCTCGAATGAACTACATTTACCAAATATCGATTAGATAGTCGTTTAAACAGGAAAAAAGCGTTGCTTCTGTTTATTTGGTTATTGGCTGCACCACTGCATCGATTCCCACATAAAATCAGCCACCAGCATTTATTTACAAAAACAATTCGGTACAGTGCTGCATCCGCGAACCTGGGCACAAGAGGAAAGGGGGCATAACTGGTCATACTACCTTCTTTGTTCTATCTTAGCTGGTCTCAATCCCCGACCAATTTATGCTGACAAATACTATCTCTCGTTGCTTTTCGCAGCCTACCCCCACCACAACGCCTCATGACCACATGGACTCCATGACGGCTAACTCACTCAAAAAAGTGAAACCCCAAAACGAATGAAAGGTGGGAAGGGGTGGAAGTAAAAAACAAAAGGTCCCCAATAAAAAAGAGAAACCAAACAAAACCTAGACCACTTGGCCATTCCCTTCCCTCTGCCACACCATACGTAGTGCCGCCGACAATCCCCCGGCTCTCAAGGACCGAAAGCAAGCCAATCACCCCCTTTCACATTGGGAGCGGGTGCCCATAATGTGGGGAGAAACATGTGGTGTCTGCGGGATGGATGGGACTGAACCAGCAAAAAATTGACGAGATGGCCACAAAAATGGCTCAAGGCCATGAAGTATGACGAAGAGATGGTTCAGAAGGTTTGCGCCACTGCCTTGAACGAGACCCAGATATTGGACATTCACCGGCATAGAGTATCCTGGGATACGGCGAAGAGACCAACCACAGCAGCTCTAAAATCCTGTATGGAATGTCGATCGATCCGGCATCAATGCAGTGGAGGAGGGGAAAACTGGGTATGGACACCAATTGGAGCCAGTTGAGAATGGGTGTCACCCTCTACGGTGGTGGACACTTGTTAACTCTCATCGACTGTGGATCCTCCCGATTCACGATATGGTAATCCATCCGACGCCGGGAGTCGGGCAGTGTGATTCGAACCATTTAATAAATATTATTGAATATTTCATCTCAAATTACAAGTGTCTTCAGATATGCCATCTGAACCAGAAAGTATACACTGTCTACGTTGTGTTGTTTTGTAGATTTTACGAATAAGATAATTCATATCCTTATTCTATAACCAACACTAAATTTTAAATAACCTTCTTTTTATGAATTGTGTGTCTTCATCGAGGAAGATTTCTACTGATGAGTCATCTTTTATTTTTCTCCTTTTATTTTATTGTATAACAGTCAACTAAAAGGCAATCTACTCGAAATGCAAGAATACCTACAGTGAGAGATAACTGTTATGAAGCGTAATTTGGTGATTACGATTTATATTATTGGTCATGGCTTTTTTCTTTTCTTTTCTTCTTTGTTGGTCAATGTAAAATGAAACAGACAAAAATTATATTCATAAAGGATAATAAAATATTTGTATGTCGTAGAAAGATATTTTTATATGATCAAAGAAATACAAGATTGTAAAAAAGCAAGAAAATGAAAATGAATTTTGGGGCAAAGAATAAAGAAGTGAAGAAGTGAGAGAGAAAAAGATAACGAGAATAAAGAAAGTAATTAGAATTGAAGTAGAAATAAAGACTGAAAGAAATTGAAAGATAAAAACATCTAAAGTAAAGTAAATAAAAAAGAACAAATATTGAGTAAATAGAAGAAAAAGAAAGAAAAGAAATGGACATAACAAATTGACCAATAAAAAAGAAAAGAAAAGAAAAAAGTATTTAAAAAAAGAAGAAAAAGAAAAAGTTCAAAAGAAAATATCAAAGGACTAAATAAAATGCAGCCAATTCTCAGCCAATCAAAACTGATTGCATTATCCCCCCCCCACCCCAACCACAAACATTCATTGGAATTCATTCAGCAAATATTCCAGCTATTTTGCCATCCATATGATAAGCATCCACCGGTTTCACACCCAAATTTCTTTGTAGTTATTTCAAATCACTGATGTATAAAAATTTCATTTAATTTCGTTATGCTTTGTTTCAATTGATCTTTCAGAATGTTTGTCTCGACTTCCTGCGTTTTTATCAAACCAATGAAACACGCATTTGTTTAGATACGCTCCTATTTGTTTTATATTGACAATCTGATAGAAATTAGAAACGAATAAATAAAATTCTATGACTCAGCGATCCCTACTTTATGGACAAACAAACAAACAAACAAGATTTAATTCTGTTTATTGCGCAATTTCTGTTTTTAACCATATCTCTAGGATTATAAATAAATCGACTTTTATAGTAGTTTAAAAAACAATTCTAGTTTTCTAGTTATATTCACCATCAATTATGATTGGTTAAGACAAAGATATATTACATAATTTTCAAGAACTATTTTGAGAGATAAAGTTTTCTCGCAACTAGTTTAGCCGACATGTTTTTTTGTCTTTTGATTTTCCATGCAACGCGTTTGTAAAATATATTGATATACATTTATATTAATTGACTTATCGCATTATATTAGCTTCCTAATACCAAATATAGAAAATACTTCCTTATCATAATTCAGACTCTTCCATATTTCACTGAAGTAAACAGGCATTTGGGGGTCTAATGTTTCGCCTATCTTCTGAGATAGCGTTCTGGAACACTACTACACATTACTACACATTTAAGACTGATCACTTAAGAGAAAACGCTGAAACCACTGGGTATCATAGTGGCCATAACATGACAACAAACTGAGTCGGTCTGTTACGTTTTTTGTGAACATCAATGGTTTCTTTTTACATTGCTTTGATGAAAAAAAACCCTTTCATTCAGTCATCTTAAAATTGTTCTTTCAAAAAGATTTTCTTTTGAATTCTTATAACAATTTTGGAATTCTTGGACTATTTTTGTTTGAGTATTTTTACCATGCTTCAGAAATTTCCTTTTCAGCTTTCTGTCATCACTGCTTGTTATCACTTTAGATATTCCAGAACTTGTCACAGAACATGTGTCACTTGGAATGTGTGTGGCTAATTCTCTCAATTGAAGATAATGGAATTTAGATATACTTAGACTATAAAATCCCAAACACGCGCAAACACACACACACACACACACACACACACACACACACACACACACACACACACACACACACACACATGGCACACAAATACACATATATTATTCCTGGCTTTAGTATACATTTCTAACAAAAATGAGAAATCTAAATCTGACCAACTTTAAAGCAGTTAAAGATGAAGAACAGTCAAAATTATGTTGACGAACTTGTTTTATTTTATTTGTTTTATTTTTAGAATTTCTCCCCAAAAATAATAGCAATAATTTCAAATATCATCATCACTTAGTTGTGCTGATAGCAAAGATACGCATAACACTCTACTGTCACCCGTCTCTATCATTAATCGCTCCTGGTAGGTCTTCTGCACGGCATTCAGAATCAACACTGAGCTAAATGATGTAGATTTTTGCTGGTCGGCCCACACTGTGTAGAGAACTTCACTTACAGGTCGTCCTTGCTTCTCCAGCACTGTCCAACATGTCTTGTTCATTTTACTTAGATCATTTATGTGGTACACAAACTTTTTTGATTAATACAAATAATAATAAAACAAAAGAGTAACTGTACAAAATATGATGAAAAGTGTCTGCACTTAAAATCAATATCCTAGGCAAGTATTGAAAATAATTTATACAAACTTGATTCTGCTGATCGCTTAAATGTGTTGTCTCAATTTAATTAAAATTACAAAATTACTGGACGTTGGATTCATTACTTTAATACAACGAAAATGTTCTATTTTTTAAAACAATTATGCGATGATAAATGATTATTGTTTAATAAAACATGCAACGTAAGAATTGACGAATCAAATAAAATGAATCTAGCTTAACCAAAAACTGACCATTATCCAATAAAGGTGATGCTGTGTGCACAGAAAGGTAGATAGTTCCGGTGAAATAAACGATTGATTCGAATAAGCACTGTTCCTAATGGAAGGAAGAATAGATTAAAAGTACCCAGAATTAGTTAACATGTAATGTTCCTTCAAGATCATGCAAGATCGCTTTTTTTTGGGGGGGGGGTATGACCAGAAAAAAACTGTTACAGTTTGTCTGAGATTTTTCCTTTATCATATATTGCTCATTTCAATTTGTGTTTTTATAGATCTTTATTGATGAACAATTTCATTTTGCTATCAACACTTCAAAAGATTCTTCGGTTTGAAATAGAAATATTTCTGGGAAATTGAATTATGAATTTGCCTAAAATATAGCAAAGGATAGTGGAACAAAACTGTAAATACTCCCCCCCCCTCTCTCTCTCTCTCTCTCTCTCTCTCTCTCTCTCTCTCTCTCTCTCTCTCTCTCTCTCTCTCTCTCTCTCGCTCAGTACACGTGCGTGGGCGCACTTGAGTGTCTTTATATCTTAATCAGATATTTTTTTAAGATGGAGTTGAGACATGTGAGATTAATCGGATCCAGTTGTTCAGCACAGAATTCGCAGATTTACTGAACCAAGTCGAATATCTTTTCTTTTCTTTTTAATTCTTTTACGTAATGTCTACTTTAGGTTTCAAGTGAAAAGTTCTTGGAAATAGAGTGTCTTGGATTTCCCACGCAAAACTGTATTTTTTTTTTTTTTGATATTCGTGAAAATGCTTTCACTCCAACTTTTGTTAAGGACAATTCTCGGTCGAATAAATTCGTGTTTAGAAAATAAAAGATATTACATTTTTGTTGTTCTTGATGCTGACTTTCACTAATTTCATTTCTTCAGTTTTCATCAATGATTTATCTTGCCTTCTATTGTATTCTGTCTGTGTTTCATTGTGTTTTTAGAGAGATGGCACACACACACACACACACACACACACACACACACACACATATATATATATATATATATATATATATATATATATATATATATATATTATTATTAATAGATGAGGAGAAAATAAAAAATACTCTATAACAATTACAGTAAGATTTTTAGGATGATGTTTCTAATAATATTTCAAGAGTTAGACTCCAAACAGACTTATCTTATCTGGCACTTCAGACAAACTTTTAACTACGTCAAATTACCTAAGATGAAATAAATACAAGTAGAAAATTAATAACAGACAATACTTCGTTTTAGAAATTTGAACACGTGTGCGCGTGTGTTCGTGTGCGTGTGTGTTTGTGTGCGTGTGTGCATATGCTGTGGTCTAAAAAGGACGTAAATAAACATTGAAATACGAAATACTCTCAAATTTTTATTTGATTTATATTCTCATTATTTATGTGAAAAATGTATATCTCTGCATTAATCTATTATTATACAGTAGAAAACAAATTTCACTTTTGTGCTGGGATAAAACGATCTTAAGGCTACAATAGAAACAGGGAAAATTTCTGATAGAGTGACGTCGACAAAAGAAATCAAAGAATAGAATGAAATAAAAAGAGCGAAAAAACAAAAAAAGGACAACAGCAAAAAGACTGACAAATAGAAATAAACCAAAAGATATTGGCGAAGAAAGAATTGAGACAAACGAATACCCGAAACAAACAAAAAAAAAAAACGTTTGAGGCGCAAGATACAGGGAAAAGAAAATAACAGAAAGGCCAAATGGATAAATAACATAAACAAAGAATTGTAAAGACCTGAAGAATGTCCCCAGGCCGACATACTCCTGAAATCGCCCTGAGAAACACTCAATAAAGTACCAAATGGGAAAACACCAGCCTATGATGGTATTCATGGATTTTGGTTTTTAAAATTCTCATCAATCTGTGCCAGATTGGCTTGGGAGGAAGCAAACATACCCGAATTGTTGACGAAAGGGAAAACTACCCTGATCCAAAAATATACACAGAAATGAATCATCCCCAGCAACTATAGGTGATAACATTTCTGACCTCCCCCCCCCCAACACACACACAGATGAAAGAATAAATATATTACTCGCTTGATTGCCGCGGACTATTTCCGGAAAAAACGTGCCACTGATGACCTACTATATAGATCAGCATATTCTCAGGGGGGGGGGGGTTAAAACAAGACAGGAAAATGTGCCGTGACATGGATAGACTACAGAAAGGCCTATGATATGGTTGCACAAACTTGGATAATTGAATGGCTAAAAATGTATAAGACAAAGTCATAAACCTCACCATGAAAAACTAAAAAGTGGAATTAACAACAGGAAAATAAACCTTAGCAGGTAAAAATCCAAAGAAGAATCTTCCAGGCCAATTCCCTCTCGCCATTTCTATTTGGTATAGCAATAATGCCACAAAATTACATACTAAGGAAATGTACAGAGGGATACAAATTTACGAAATCACAATGAAAATTAAATCACAAAATTAAAAAAAGGTCTGAAAACCCTTGTACAGAGCATAGGAATAGTCAGGATATAGGAATGGAACTTAGGATTGAAAAGTGTGCCATTCTCGTGATGAAACAAATGAAACAAATGAAAAGAGAAACCCCTGTTAGAATAGGACTAGAAAATCTGGAAAATATAAAAATACTTGGAGAAAAATAGAATTATAAATACTTGGAAATACTGAAGTGGATAAAATCAAAAAAAAAAAAAAAAAGAAAGAAAAAGAGAGAGAGAGATGAAATAACAAGTAAGAAAAGAGAACCGCAGTAGAACAATAAAACTTCTAGAAACCAAACTCTGCTGCAGAAATCTAATCAAAGGAATAAAAACTTGGATAATCTACCTTAAAATGAACAAGAGAATAGCAAGGGTAGGATATATGGAGACAGACAAAACTGTTAATTACATAATAAGCGAATGGGACAAACAGGCCCAATGAGAGTACAAGACCAGTTTACCTATGATAAGTTTCTGACTACACAAATTAAAGAAGAAATATATTAATTGCTAAATTTCCGCAAACTATTTCCGGAAGAAGAGAAAAGATGCCGTAGAGGGAAAAGAACTGATGACCTACTTTATATTGATTATTACATCCTTAAAGAGATCCTAACAGAAGAGAAAAATCCAAAGAAGTATTTTCCAACGAGACTCATTATCACCACTATTATTTGTTATAGCAATACTCAAATATACTTAGAAAATATAGAGGGGCATACAAATTCACAGAATCACAAGAAAATATAAACCACTTCATGTACATGAAATATCAAGATTATTGCAAAAAAGAACTGGAAACCTTTGTACAAACTATAAGAATATACAGCCAAGATATAGGAATGGAATTCGGCATCGAAAAATGTGCAACATTAGTGATGAAAAGGAGAAAAAAGAATACAACTACGAAATCAGCAAAATATAAGAACACTTGCAATTACAAATACTTGGGAATTTTGGAAGCGGACATCATCAAATACAGAAGTTAAAAAAATGATATCTAAGAACGAAGACCCCCCCCCCAAACTATTAATAATTTGTGTACTGTATTGGAAATTGTTTTATTTTCTATACTAGTGCATCTTAACCCGATTGTGCTATAAACCCCCAACTAGAATATACCATTTTTACTGTTATTGTATCAGGAATATAAAAATCAAATCATTATGAAAAAATTATTAACAGAATGAAATCAAATTGTTAATCAAATATTGACTATTTCTGACTTTATATGATTACATTTTAGAATTATTTCAAACCACATACACCCACAAACACGTTCATATATATATATATATATATATATATATATATATATATATATATATATTTTATAATATGAAATTCTTGGTCTTTTACGTATATTTAATTGTTTTGTTGACTTTTTATCCTTTTATACCCAAAATAGACATGCATGTCACTCGCAATCCACTTTCTTTCTTTCTTTTTCTTCTTCCCCTTGTGGACAACAGTGACTCCACCCAAAATACTTTCCCCCCACCAAACACACACGCACATGCTCTATTGGTCTAATCTCTTCTATTTTTTTGTTTTTACGAGAGCATTAGTCAATTACTCAAATTTTATTCTATTTTTATTTGTTTTTTGTTTTTTTATTTTTTTTATCGGGCAACTGTTTGCTGCATCTTGAATCAGTTGTCAACGAACTCTGACAAAAAAACAAAACAAAAAACAAAAAACAAACAAAAAAAACTCAGTTTGTTTTTTTTATTTCGTACTGCTTTTTTCCGTATCTTTATTTTGTAAATTGTGAGCTTCTCTACAAGAACAGGATGTGTCACTGACGGCATTTTTGAAAATTATGATGTTTCAGAAACTTTTACAGAATATTTATAAAGAAAATTCCCTATAAAAACGAATGCTTTTAGATTTTTAAAAATGTTCTGATTCTATCTTTATAGTAAATAAAAAAAGTAATGTATATGGAAGAGATATTCGGTATCAAATGAAATATTCCCATTCAATCAAGTGAAACATTATTATTGTTTCAGATGCAACACATCGTTCAGTCTCTTTCCCTTTTGCCTTAGTTTTTTTTATTTCTTAACTTTCTTAATTTGCAATTGAGACATAAACAGCTGCAATGGCTAAATGTAACCCTAACCCTAATTTACACGTTAGTATCTTACACGACTTGAAGGAGATTTTATAGAAGTGATGATAGCAGAACTAATAAATTCCATGCTTATAAAAGTAAAAAATCTTCCAAATTTGTACATTAATTTGCATAATATATTATTGAATTCTTTAAATCATTGAATTAGAACGCTTGCTTAAAAATAGAGATGTCTCCTACAAAATAAAATCTATACTTTTCATAAAATTTTCCTTCCAACTTAGGAAATTTCCATCATGAAAACGTTACTTTCAAGAAACGGTATCCATGTTTCCTTTCACATTTGCAGCTTTTGCTCATTATGTTACCAATGGTGTAAAATTGATTCTAAAAAATATTTTTTTTTAGACTTCTGACTAAATATTTTATATGTTTTTGAAAGTCATTCTTATTATCTTCTGCAAAATATTAGGGTCGTTGCTTCTTCAATTTTCAGGGTGTTAGAGTAACTTTTTTTGAGTTTTTAAGGAATGTTAAGATCATTGCCTTACGAATTTGACCAAAGTGTTAGGGTTATTTCTTCTTGAGTTTTCAGACTTTTATGGTCATTGTCATTTGAATTTAACCAAATAAGCAATGAATTCTTATCATTTAATTATGAATGCATGTATTAATTACAAGATTTGGGCAATTATATCTAATAAATGAGTTACTGTTAAATCAAGTTACTATGGTAAACTGTCAGATGAAATTTTTATGATCCAATTGTTACTTTGTATATAGTCTCTATGTGTGGAAAAGTGTTATTCGTATTGTTTTTCGAATTGTTTTCTTAGAATTTAATATGAAATACTTTCATTATTCCGTATCTTTCCTTGTCGTTTCCTTAAATGAATATTTAGGTCGATATATTCTTCTTACATCCGGGTTTTTACAATTCAGTTGATGTACTTTCTTTACAAAGTGCATATCTTCACAATCAAATGTTGTGAACCTGTCAAAAAAGTTTTAATAGATGAGGCGATATTAATAGAAATAGATTGGAAACAGGTCAATTATAAAAGGGAGTCATGTCATTATCTGAGTAACAAATGGAAATTCTTACGTTTTCTATAAAAATAACTCATTTCCAAATTATAGACAAGAGAAAAGTCCGATTACCGTTTTCACAGACGATACAGTTAATATCGAAATATGGAATACTTTTAACGAGCTGGACTTCTTATCAAAACTTTTATCTATAAGAATTGCATCATAAAAAACTTACATTGACACAGAAAAATGTACCACAAAATAATTAATTGAAAGAATAAACAAGATATTTTTGTGTTTATATTGTTGAATAAAAAGTTTGATTTAAAAAAATCTCTTTTTTCAGGCCAAATCATAGATTTATATTTTTATTTTTCATTCCAAAAGGCAAGAAGCAGGCGATACTCCGCACAAACAGTCACAGATGTAGACTATGCTGATGACCTCGCGCTTCTTGCAGATACACCGGCACAGGCTGAGGCACCTCTACACAGCCTGGAGGAGGCAGCAAAGAACGTCGGTCTTTATGTGAACGCTGATAAAACCGAGTTCATGAGCTTCAAAAGGCAGGGAGACATCTCCACAGTTGACGGCAAGCCTCTTAAGTCAGTGGAAAAATTCACATATCTAGGTAGTAATATCTCATCCACAGAAAGTGATGTTAACAGTCGAATAGGAAAGGCATGGTTGGCCACCAACAAATTATCAGTCCTATGGAAATCCGATCTCCCCGACAAGCTAAAGAGACGATTCTAACAGGCTGTAGTTGTGTCGGTACTGCTGTATGGCTGTACCACCTGGACCCTAACGAAGCGCCTTGAGAATAAGCTAGATGGGAGCTGCACAAGAAAGCTGCGAGCGGTCCTGAATAAGTCGTGGAAGCAGCACCCCACAAAAAAGCATCTGTATGGCCACCTGCCCCCCATCTCACAAACCATACGAGTAAGACGGACTAGACATGCAGGACACTGCTGGAGAAGCAAGGACGAGATCGTAAGAGACGTACTACTGTGGAAACCAGCACATGGGCACGCTAATGTGGGCCGCCCAGCCAGGACCTACATTGACCAACTATGTAGGGATGCGGGCTGCTGCGCGGAGGAGCTCCCAGAGTCGATGAATGATAAGGAAGGTTGGCGGGAGATCGTTATGGATATACGTGCAAGTTGCACGACATAATGATGATGATGATGATGATGATATATATATATATATATATATATATATATATATATATCAGTCATCCACAGACACGTGTTTCGAAGTTTACTTCTCATCAGTGTAGCTCGACTTTTTAACTAGCCGGGATCGAAACCCGACAGAATTTTCATCTGCCAAGTCCCTTATCCTTGCGGCTATCAGCGGCTGTCAGTCTGAAGTGAACAATTAATTGATACATCCCTACGCGAAACGTTTTAACAATCACCAGAGAACTCAAGTCTGTAAACAGTGGACAGACGAGTTACGGCTTTACGCCAAACGATGAAATTTCAATTAATGTCCCTCCTACAATGCTCAACCATGGAGGGTGGGAGCATATATATATATATATATATATATATATATATATATATATATATATATATATATATATACTAGACTTATTTAAGATGGTAACTTCTCTCGTTAAAATAGAAACGAATTTCATTTTTATAAAATAATTAAATTTACATGTAAATTTCTCAAGAAATTTAAAAAAAATTTAATTTCATACACAATTAACTCAAATTCATACTAAAAGCTAGTTTTATATACAAAACTCAATTCATTTTTTTTTTTTTTTGCTTACAATAGATATGAGATAAAAATAGATAAAAATAGATAAGGCTTCAATTTTAATTTTAATCTGATTGTAGATTTTGTTCTAGATTTCTTTGTACAACAATATTTTGTTTCTAGTGTGAAATACATATCAATGTATTCAAAACTGTTATACAAGTTCCATGATAAACTTATACAGCGTGAAAATATTAATGAAGTTCTATTATTTGCATGAGATAAGATCTGACAAGTGAGTTTGATTATCGCTGTTTCATAAATGCAATTTCGTATTTGGTTTTATTTTGTTCGTGTAAACATTGAAATTATTAAAAAGAATTCTTGGAGACATTTAAAAATGTCAGTCTAGTTTTTAACTTTCAGATATTTGTTTACTTTGAATGCTAAATTAAAAGTCCCGGAAAGCGTGTTAAATGGGAGGAGCAGACAGAAAAGTTTGTTAAATGCAGCCAGAAGCAAATATTAACTTGTTTGACTTGTTAAAGTCGAAATCATTTAATCTTACTGATGGTTTACAAAGTCAAAGGCTACGTTAAACAAATAGGAAGATATTAGCACAAGATATTAGCAGTTTCATTTTTTTTTTAAAGAATCATAATATTAAAACTATGTTTCTTTTTGGCGATCCACAACTATTAATAAAGACGAAATAGATTTATACATTCAACTATAAAATCTAAGATTTTCACATGAGGGTATCAAAGTCGTAAATAAAACGTAAACTACTACAATTTAAATCTGACAGTTTTATTTTGCAGTTGCGTGGAAATAACATAAAATTCGTTTTAAAAACAAGGAAAATGCAAAACTGTGCTACAAGAAATGATATCGAATTCCCATAAATAAAAGTTGACATGACACAAAAGAAGCGACTAAAATGAATTGGTAAAATAGCCTATCTATTTGTTAATCTGGTCCAAACCAGATTGAATAAGTGTTTTAAGTTGTTTTAAGTCTCTTTAAAACATGTTCTTCTATAGTGTTTATTCTAAAGCTAAATATTTGTTGAGATAAATAAATTTTAAAAAATAGAAGTTACAAAAAGAAAACAAGAGAAATTCCTAATTATCTCAAGTTTCAGGCAACGTCTATAAACAAACACTTTTTGAAACTATGAATTTCGACAGCCATCATGCTTTTAGAAAAAAATTGCAAGTCTAGGCAGAATCTCAAAGAGTTAAACAACCATTTTATAAACAATGTATCTGCTTATTAGAGAGAGAGAGAGAGAGAGAGAGAGAGAGAGAGAGAGAGAGAGAGAGAGAGAGAGAGAGAGAGAGAGAGAGAGAGAGAGAGATTATCTATCTATCTATCTATCTATCTATCTATATATATATATATATATATATATATATATATATATATATATATAAGTAGGGCAGGACAAAATACAATTATGTCAAGTTTTTACCCTGCCTTACGAAATATATTGAGACATTGCTCAGTCTTTTGTGTAGTAAGCACTGTAAAGATTTGACAAATTATAGACACATCTAGCATTAAATTTTAACTATATATATATATATATATATATATATATATATATAATATATATATATATATATGTGTGTGTGTGTGTGTGTGTGTGTGTGTGTGTGTGTGTGTTTATTCACGTTTGCTTCTCAGAAAAGTAAGTGAAAGGATTGTTTAAAACAACTTTATTAATCAGAACCTGTGAAAAAACTTTTGCAAATCAAAAACTCACACTAAAAAGTTTTATCTCGATTAAAAAACATTCCTACTTATTGCAGGAAAACAGTGTATCATTTCTTAAAATGATAAAAATCGCAGTAGATGAAGATTGTAGGAAGAGAACTCGCTTATTCACTTAATATTTATCGAATATCCTCAAACACTTTCAGTGAAATAACTAAATGCGTAATTATATCAACATTATTTCTACATATTTTGCCTAAGAGTATTTATATGTATATATGCATATTAGTTTGAACGTTTGACTAATTTGCGTGTTTGTTGAGCATTATATACATTTTGTTTTTGTATTTTCATGTGGGAAGCTTTTGGGGAACTTGTGAGGAGCCTGTGGGGAACCTTCTTTCAACTGAAAAATCCATTAGATTTTAACTAAAATCTTTAAGTATGAAACCAAATATCGCAATTCAAATTCCTAAATAGAACTATGCCTAGTTAATTGAGTTTCCAAAAGAGATCTATGAAAATAAGAAAGAAAATCAAGTTTGTTATTAAATCAATAAGAAACTTGATTTTCTTATTTCATTTAACATCTTTCATGTCTTTGATCATTCTTCAAACAAGAAATGTCATCTCAGAAGACGAGGATTTTTTTCCTTTTCAATAATGATTCACAGTCTAAAAATGATCCTTATGATTTGATTCAACATTCTATCTAGAGTATTTTGAAGTTGTTATGTTTTTAAAAACTTTCAAATGTAATGATTGATAGGTGAGAAGGAGAATCGTGTAATCTTAGTTTTACAACACTTGTCTGGCTTGAAATTCAACATTCAATTTTGACATTCATTAACAACAGGTGCCCGAAACAATTACGCTAACATGTCAGCCATAAAACAGGTTACTTTTAATATTGCATAATGTGACTATCCAAAAATTAATTAGATATTTTGAAATACGTTAGAAAATGGTCGTACTGCTACAGACTTTATATATATATATATATATATATATATATATATATATATATATATGTATACTTCGGCAGCATTTTTTCTTTTATACAAGTTCGATTAAACGCCACAGACAATTCAAGTCTGAGGAGTTTTTTCATGGTCCTTTCTATTTTTCTTGCGATCTTTTTTGTGTTTGGGTGGAGAAGTTGTAATAGTCCACCAAATCCTTTTATTCGAGCGCTTTCGGCTGGTTTATCAGCCATCATCAGGTGGGGAAACGATGTTAAGTTTTTTTTCCAAGTGCCTCGTTTTTATAGAAGAACGAGTAGTAGCTTAAAAAGTGGTGGTGGTAGTTAGTACGAAACAATGGATTAATGTTTTTTTGAGGGGGGTACAGAATTGTGAGGAAGGGAGGGGAATGGTTAGAGTGGGATTGTTTATAAGCATTGGAGGATGTGTCTACTGGTTTGAAAGTTTATTTTGTTTAAGGTAGGTCTTTTTAATTTGATATAGAGTGCTTCCATTATTTGCAATTTTTGTTTGTTTTTTTCTTTATGGAGTGTGAGTGTGTTTTCTGTTAAAATTTTCCTGTAGGTTGAGGGGGGGCATGAATGTGTCTTTAAGTGTTGACTAATGGAGCTGGTGTCAGATAAGTGCATTGTTAAACGGCGGGATAATGTGGTCGTCGTATGGCCAATATATGTATTGCTGATATTGGAGAGACAATCTCCTATAGGACATGTAAACTCATATACAACATTGGTCTCATTTAGACGAGTGGTTTTTGGAGATGAATTATTGAAAGTGACTAGGTTCGCGGTTTTGAATTTTTTATAATAGATGATAAGTTTTAATTTACGGTTAGTATCAATGGAGGCAACATTATTTCGAATTAATTTTTTTAGTATGATTTCATCTAGTTTGTAGTTTTTATGCATTTGATTACAATAGTATATATTTTGGAAGGAGCTATTATGTTTGCTATTGGTTTCGTTGTGGTTAATGTTATAGAGTGTTTGTCGGATTTGTTCGTCGACAAAATGGTTGGGGAATTCATTGTTGATAAGTGTTTGCTTAATGTTTTTGAGTTCAGAAAAAAATATTGTCCTTGAGGAAGAAGTAAGTTTTCCTCACAATTCTGTACCTCCCTCAAAAAAACATTAATCCATTGTTTCGTACTAACTACCACCACCACTTTTTAAGCTACTACTCGTTCTTCTATAAAAACGAGGCACTTGGAAAAAAAAACTTAACATCGTTTCCCCACCTGATGATGGCTGATAAACCAGCCGAAAGCGCTCGAATAAAAGGATTTGGTGGACTATTACAACTTCTCCACCCAAACACAAAAAAGATCGCAAGAAAAATAGAAAGGACCATGAAAAAACTCCTCAGACTTGAATTGTCTGTGGCGTTTAACCGAACTTATATATATATATATATATATATATATATATATATATATATATATATATATATATATATAATTTAGATTTGTAAAGTGGTGTCCTGAAAGTAAATGTAGCACTCGATCCCAGATGCAAATCAATTCCACTGGTCTAGCACTATAAAAAAAAAGGGGGTATACCTCTTCGCTGTCCAGCTGATACTGACAATAGACCACTCCACTGACTATAACAAATTCCCTTTCGATGAACAAAAATGGATATACCTCTTCGCTGTCCAGACAAATTCTGAATCCAATAAATTTCGTTCCTATTCATTGTTTCATCTTCTAGTAAGAAGACATAAAGAATTTCTTTTTATGTCCGAAGAAGAAATACGCCAGATATGTGTTTGAAATCTCCACCCCCACCCCACAAAAAAATGAATAAACGCACGAAGATAATGGCCGTCTAAACGCTCCCAAGTTGAAAGTTTGCAGAATGTTAAACCACATTTTGGACAACTTATCATTAACCCAAATAATACCTATCAATATTTGAGCAAATGTTTTGGATTTGTTAAAATTCCACTTCCTCGCCTTTATTAAAAATAAAGAAAGTTTCAGACAGGTTGAACTTAATCATGTACTTTCCTTGAGAACAATGCCGAATATTCCCCCCCCCCCAATGCCAGCAAAACGATTTTCAAAAAGTGTTCCATATCATTTCTCAAATTGTCAACCTCCTGAGATGTTTAGAGAAGGAGTGATATTTCAAATTTAGCTTTTGTCTACCATTGAATTAAGCATTGTTAAGACCAAAGCTTAACTCATGTTTAAACGTTTTCCTCGATTTCCAAATATTTTCTGGAGAAGAAAAACAAAGCAAAGATATATTTGCTCAATTGAAAAACTAAGGAAGGATTCGATGTTTAAATAACAGTTCGGTCTATATTGACCTCTGTTCATTTATTCTTTCTGATCTCTTCATATATCACTACTACCTAATTACAATGCGTCCCAATTAGAATGCATATACAGAAGTTAAGACGTGACTGCTGACAGGAAGTTCCATAAGAATGGTATTAAATGCATCCCACGCAAATGTCTAGATAGACAGTAAAGTGGAAATTTGTATACGTGTTCTATTTTTTTCATTTTTGCACGTATATAATTCTGTGTCTGCAAACTTTGAAAGTTGCAGCTGTCAGATGCAATAATTGAAGGGTAAATAGAGAATTTGAAACATGATTTGCCAATCAAATTTTAATTTAAAAAAAAAGTGAAATTCAAGCATGACAAGATTATCTATCGAGTTAATTCAAAATTGGTGTAGAAAGACAACATTCAATTGATCTACGAATGAACGTTAAACATTCACGAGGATTTAGCATTCGTGGATGAATTAAATGACTGTAGACGACATATATTTCCCATCAACATTTGCTTTCGTAGTTATTCATACTTAGAATATCAGAAGAATACACGAAAAAATTGAAAAAATATACAAAAATTTAGAGAAAAAGTTATTTTGGAAAAGTCCAAAAGTAGACAAAAACAACATTCTCATGTTGAGTGCAAACATATTTTAAGGCACATAATTAAAATTCCTTTGAGAAAATCTGGTGATATTGTAAATATATTGCTGAGGTGTTTTCTGAATTTAGTAACACAGTACTTACTTTCTTAAGTACTGAGCAGGTTCATTGCTGCTTAACTTTGGTGATGGAACGGGAATAAGTGCTTTAAACGAAACTTGACTGTTAACCTACTTTAAGAAAATAAGTGTACCTTAAATGTGGCACAAACTCACCCAGTGAGGATCGAACTCACCATTCAGTAGTAACTGGTCTGTGATATTTGCTTGCTAACTATTACACCACAAGAGACAAAATATGCGATCTGTCGTTTTTCTCTTCTTTTTTCATATTCTTGCCGACCTGCAAACAGCTAGTTTGAAGTCAGAATATTCCTTCTCCTAAACTGGTTACTCTACCAAGGCTGCAGAATCGAGAGTTTGCAATTATCTAACCATGTTTGGAGAAGAATAGACGACTTCACCCTTTTCCAAAGTGCATTAGGTGCGCAAAAGTAAAACGCAAATAATTTCGTCCAGAATTTGAACTAGGTAACTAGGCTCGTTGGGTTGATTTTGTTCAGCGATAATCATTACACAACCGACACCACGTCTGTATTTATATTGAACAGAAATAGAAAATTACTTTTTTGAGAGATTCTATTTTTACATTCAGAAAAAAATCATCTTGTTATCTTGCTGTAAACCCAAATGTGCAATAAAATCTCTGCTAAAAACTTTCATCGCGTAGATTTACCTCTTAAATTATTTATTCAGTGTGAAAATTATTAAAAACAAGTTTTGTTTGCAATTTCGTTATGAAAACCCGTTGAAAGAATTTTCTTGAATGATTGATTGCAAATGAGGCGTTTATCAACTTGAATTCGAACAATATGCATATGTGAGTGTATATGTGCGTGTGTGTATATGCCTATGTTTATAGATATATATGTCTGTATATGCATGTGTAACTACATGTAATTGTATAAAGTAAGGACAAAAATCGACTAAAGAAAGATTAGTTGATATTACCTTCAACACAGAAAACCCCTTCCTTCTCCTGAGTATTTACCCAACCCATTCGTCATGGGTAAGCTGTGACACAAGGTCGCGAGTATGAGGCATCCTGAGTAAGGCTGAAAAAATAGATCGATTTTAATCGATCTATTCTTCAGTCTATAATAAAAAAGTTATAATAAGAAAAAGATCAAACGTTCAATCAATGGTAAATTGTGAAACGATCTCTTGGTCACCGATGGGATTTCTTCTCCAAATGGCAAAATATGAACGACTTTTGTTCCGCCAAATAAGCGTTCGCTCTTTTTCAAGTATGACTCTTTACTGTTTGTCTAGCTGAGGGCAGGATTCGATCCGTCAATATGACCCCCAAATTATATAAATGTCTCTTTCAATGATCGGATTGTGTACCTACCGATAAAACTTTACGATTCAAATCAGCAAGCCGTGATTTTCCGATCAGGAAAAGGAAAATAAACGATAGTTGAAATTCAAAGATGGGAATTCATACTTTTTTATAAGATGAAATAAACTTCTTGTACGGATTGATTTTGTCTTGGAATGATGTACGGCTTTCGATATCTTTACAACAGTAGAAGATTGCTTCCAATACGTTTGACGGTTGATAAACAAACTAAAAGTCTTCGCGCTTCGGGCCTTGTCACCCACCCTATTCTACTTTCGTTTGATCTGCCCGCGACACCTTATTGTATCTTCTATATCGCAAAACCATTCGTAATTATCTTATAAACAAAACAATGATTCTTCCCGGCATAAAATAAAATTAACACTCTCATATCACTCTGATATTCAACAAGTGGCGTTAAGATAAGAGTCCACTTCAAGATCTTAAGACTAGTCTTAATTATTTTGTTTAACCAAACACTATTTCTTTCACCTCCATTATCTCAGCCAAGAGAAAATATGCGTATTTGACATCAATCATAGTTTAGACGTCACACAACTATCGAATTTATCCTTTTCCTAAAATATTTTGGGGAACGTGAAAATGTTTTTCTGACATTTCCTAATAAAGAGTAAATATACAGAAACTCACTAGTTATTATCCTCTTTATCAGAACCATAATTCACCAGTTTATAACTTTTAGAATATTATTGCGACAGTAAAAATGTTCTCTCGAATCTCCTGATAAAGAATCAATACAGAATCCAGAAACAATGTCGACAGACGCAAGGACAGGTGTGTATCTGTTATACAGGCTTTTACTCGATCTTACCTGGTTATGTTTGAGTTCAATCCGACCCATCGTATTTCACAACCTCACTTTATTTCTATTTCACTCATTGATTCTCTCTCGACTTATTTGAACTACTGTATTTCCTTCCATCCAGATCTCCTAAAGTATTCATCACCGCTAACCGGTCACACATGCAAACACCAAGGTTACTCTCTTACAAAAGGAGCCATCAGAAATCACAAAAGGTTTGTCCAACATAAGTAGGTTTTTATTCCTCTTATAGAATAAAAACTTACTTCTAAACAAAACGAAAAATCTAAGAAAGTCCGGTTGGTGTAGGGGTTACGGCCCTCGCCTGTCAGCTTGACAGTCAGGTTTCGGATCACGCACAAGGCGGTCTTCCTATCTATAGCTCTGCTGATGATGCCTAATAGGCCGAAATGTACATACAGAGATTGATTTTTCTCGATTTGTTTAGCCTTACATTTGAATAGGTATGTCCGCCTAATTAATTAATTATTAATTAATTAACTTTCAAAATTAGGTACAACTTCAAGCACATATTCTCCCAAAAATTGTCGGCTAAAAAAGCCATATCAAAACACATCGCTTGTGTATTTACTTCTCATATATATATATATATATATATATATATATATATATATATATATATATATATATATTGTATGCATATGTGTTGCATATCCTGGTGTTGAGTTATAATAAATTTAGGTTTTGCTTTCGTTGTCCTCACACAACTCATAAATTGAGATATGTTAACATCTTGAAAATGTCACCATCAGCAAAATAGGAAACAAGTTTATATAGAAAAAAAACTTTGAATGTGATTATTAATTTTTAATATGAAAATGATACTTAATTTTTTTTATTCCATGTTAAATCTATTTTTAATATATATGCCAATAAATTGATTTTTAAAATCAATCTATGTGTCTATCTATCAATATATATATCCGTCACCCACTCATTACAAATACATAGGCAGAATATTGAATGCATCATTTTTTATCTATTTATTTTTTCCATTCAGTTTTTGTTTATTTTTAGACATCGGTTGTTTTTCTTTGTTTATTTGATCATATATCAAGTGTATTTTTGCGTGGAATACTACTACCCACCCTCATTCTTAATAACTCTCTCTCTCTCTCTCTCTCACACACACACACACACACACACACACACACACACACACACACATACACACATACACACACACATATCAAGTGTATTTTTGCGTGGAATACTACTACTCACTCTCATTCTTAACTCACACACACATACACACACACACACATATACACACACACAGAGTTTTTTTGTCTCTCCATCCGTCACCAATCTCTCTCTCTCTCTCTCTCTCTCTCTCTCTCTCTCTCTCTCTCTCTCTCTCTCTCTCTCTTATAAATTTTCCATTTATCTCCCTCACTATATGTTCACTAATTCTTTTCATCAATTCTCGTTCTTGCTGATTCTGCCTTTTAGACTTTTCTTTCTTTTCTTTCACTTTTTCTCCCACTTTAAAAATGTTTGCTTAAACAATTAATGAATGTTTCTATCCAATGTTGTTTTTGTCTGTTTTTAGACTTTTTATTCTTTTGATATTTTAATCCTTTGTTTATCTCTTTCAAAGATTTGTATGTTTTGTAAATACATCACTGATTATTATATGATTGCCATTTTAATCATGTCAAATTTTTCAACAGTGTGAATTTGCAAATTGGCCTTTACTAAGCCGATTATCAGAACTGAACTGAAAACTAAAAGATTCTGACAACCAAGATAAAAGCTGCAAACTGATATTTATTCCCAAAATATAAGGAAAACTTTGCGCAATTTTTTTTTCAATTTTCTCATCTTATAAGTGGAAAGCAATTTTTAGGATAAGTGCAAAATGCAAGAAAGAAACTCACTTCTTTTTGCAAAGTTCCATTATTACCAAATCAGCATAAACTTAAGAGTATTGCCATTCCACTTATTGCCAGGTACAGTCGAATATCTTTCTATGTAAATAGAATACGCTGCTGCTGCTACTACTGCTATTTTCTTCTTCTTCTTCTTCTTCTTCTTCTTCTTCTTCTTCTTCTTCTTCTTCTTGATATTAGGAACCATTAAAACTGCACATAAAAATTAAGAACAAAATCTTCATTTCCCTTTGCGTCATCAGTCGGCATCTTGTGATAATTTAAAGTTCTACATTCTTCAGAGAATTAATTAGTTTCTTCGACACCAGGGGGACACATTTTCAAAAGTCTCTCAATTAAGCCAGTGTTTATCGACAAGTACTAGTCTGTTTACAGAAGCATTGGAAGAAAGTGAATCATAAGGAGTTAATTATAGCAAAGTTGCGAATTGGCAATTCTTCTAAAAAATATGGCGAATTGGCTTCTGAATTCTTGTAAGATTGTAAAAGACAATTTGCAATAAAATGTTGTACATGATGATGGTGATGATGTTAGTGATGATGATGATGATATCCATCCATATCTTCCGTTAATTTCATACTGACGTCTTTTTATTCGTCTAAAGCAGTTGCAGTTCTTAAACCTTGCATTTTGGCACAGTTCTTACCTAAATTCAAAATGATTTTAAAATAAATTAAAGATATTAAAACTGGGTTTGTTTTTGTATGTGAGGAAATGGAACAAACAAACTAATTTCCTCTTTAATGCACATACATCTTCTTTCTCTCTTTTTGTAATTAATGTTAGGAAGACAAGAAAATCTCAATTCACATAAATATAAAGTGGAAAACTGGATCAAAACATTAACTTCACCTTCAGCCTCATGTTTCAGAGGGTTTTTTTTTTCAGTTCACATGTAAGATACAAGTATTTGTCTTTTTCATTTTCACTTGGCAAAAAACACTATATGACAAGTTCTCTTCTTTGTATAAATTAACATTAGGTTTGGTTTTGGGTGATCCATTTGTATCTCAAAATCCCAGAGAATTCTATGCGTCTCATTCTCTACGATTGATTTTGGTTTGTGCAAATTCCATTCTGTAGTTTGGGCAACATTTATTTTCTTGCACATTTTCTTGTTGATCACCTTTCCACCCCGTCGTAGTTTACAGCATTTGTTTATTATGTGATTAACCGTGATATGTTTCTGTATCCACACATCCTACAATTGCTATTCTGTTGTGTCTTATCTATTTTCGTTTTGATATAATTGGTCCGTATGGCAATATTTTTACTGCTATTATAAGAGATTCAGTTTCTCTCTTGGGATTTTCCTTTCTTAGCCATGTCCAAGTCATGTAAACCTCTCCAGTTTGTTGCACTAAGTATCCATATAGTTGTTTTCCTTACCATTTGTTTTCTACTTTTTCCTTTCGAGCATTGCCCACTTTTTCGATCCAAAATTCCATTCCTATATTTTGGCAGCATATTCTTATAATCTCAACAAGGGTTTCCAGTTTTTTTTTTCAATTTTAGCAAATATCTTGATATAATCATAAGGTGGTTTATTTTTTCATGTGGTTTTGTAAATTTGTAGCCCCTGTGTATTTCCTAAGTACGTAATTGAGTGGTATCATTGCTATAACAAATATAGTGTCGAGTGTCGAGATGGAGTTTCCCTGGCATTCGTGATGAATTTATTATTATTATTATTATTATTATTATTATTATTATTATTATTATTATTATTATACCAATAGTATATGTCTTTAAGTTTCTAATACATATTGAGAGAAAGAAAATATAATCTCATTGTCATTGATGATAACCAACATCTGTTTAAAATATTTCACTAAATAGATGTAATCAAGATAACATTAAGGTCGACTCTATTATTGTCCAAGTACGATTACAGTTTTATACTCTTGTCACTACATCAAAAAAATATTCAAATTTTATCAAATATAAGTTATAACTGACAACTTAGACACCTACAAATACACAAGTGTTTGTGGGGGATGCGAACGCAGCATAAAATAGAAATAAACTCTCAGAACAATCGGAAGAAACAAAAAATCTATGTTGCCACGTTACAAAAGTCAAGCTGACATTTAAGAGAGTTATTAGAAAACAATAAACTACAATATCTCATACAGTTTTCAAAGAAGACAAGGCTTAACAATCACTGGGTGAAACTATGAAATCAGGTATTGCAGATTACACATGACAAGGAAAGTGAAATTTTCAACATATGTTTTATATTAGAATATTCATTGCAATATATTTGCGTATAACATTCATCTCTATCTTCTATAAGCAGAATGACATATGCAAATACTTTCAAATATTTAATGTGTTAAGTTACAAAGAATGAAAAACAAAATGTTATTCTTTCATGAACTATTTGTAATTAAATGTGCTTTATATATGCATATATGAAAGGATGCATGAAGATATATTTATATATCTGAATATATACTTGTATGACGTGCGTATATATAAACTAAAAACTTTATAATGTGGAGTTAAAGTAAACGTGAAACGTTTCCAGCACTTTCTATTTGAAAAATAAACTATTTTCTGCTGTTTATTTAGTCTCTTGGGAGCTGGGACCTTTTGCACACACCTATCATATCAATGTCTAAGTATATGTCTATTTGTATGTGTATATGTGTGCATTTGTGTGTGTATGCGTGCGTGCACACACACACACACACACACACACACATACTATCGCCCATAAATAAGTACACCTCTTATAATCAATAGATTTTCTTCCAAAACAAACATACCAGGATTTTATTACTTCTAGGAGAACACAATACAATCTCAACAGATATTATTAATTATTATTTATTACCGAACTCTATAAAATGTAAACTCTTGTGCCAAAATTAAAATTGTACCACATCTGTAATTAGAAATAAAATTTCCTTAATATATATAAGTGGAGGACTTATTTTGGGGATGCTACATATTCATATTTTATAAGATTCTTCAACCACAAACAACTTTTGTTTGCCTTTTATTACTGCTTTTGTTCTATTTATAGAAACAAATAATGATAACTGAATAAATTAAATATTATGTGCATTTTATTAATAAACAAAGCATTAATAAATCAATAAACAGTACCTAGAGAAGGTGAGATAGATAGATAGATAGATAGATAGATAGATAGATAGATATCAACATCTGAGATAAGTGTTTTTCTCTAGAAAATAATCTAAACATAAAAAACTTTTGCATTATACATAAAATACATCTACATTCTGTAAACTCCATTTACTTCTTTTGCCGGTTTTCCTATGTTGATATTTTAAAGTCATTTTTTTGAATAATTCACTTCCGGCTTTAAACCCAAATGCAGAATTTTATCGTCTGTTTTGTTTCCCCATATTTTTGCCTTGAGAAAAAAAATGTTATTTTCATCTTGAACATAATTTGTTTTTCTCTAACGTAACCAAACACGACATTATTTAAAAAGAACAACACTTTATTACATTTTTTTCTTAGTTGGAATCTACTTAGACAAAAAGTTGAGACATAAATTATCTAGAAATTATTCTAAAATTCAACTGCCAAAAAGATTTAATGGTTTATTTATTGAATGTGCTCAAAAGAATGCGACATAAACTTCCTCCATACAAAAAAACAAATAACAAAAAATACTGCTTCTTCTTGTCAATTGTAACCTTAATATAATTTGTTCTAATCTTGAATTGCCATTTATAGAAGTTCATTTTTTTTTCAAGTGTTCTCTACAAAACATTACTCATGCTCTTTTTACTTCTTAGACATGATTTTTTTTTATATTTAGCTACTTAAAAAAAAATCTGATTCAACATTTGTTTCCTTGTCAGTTCTATTACAATTCAAACTGCCACTATTCTCTACCTTGTGTAATACATTATTGCTTTGATAAACTGAATTGACACAATCTTCAAAAAGAAAAACACGATACGATTAAGTTGTTTTTTTCCAATCAAGGCATTTTTGCATGACTCAACATTGAAGTATTTTAAAATCTGTGAATTATACATAACCGCATTTTAATGTTTATAGTATTTCGTTGTGCTTAACTGACCTCTGTTACGGATAATGAAGACTTGATGAACGCTCACTAGGTACCATCAAAATACGTCACGGGATCAGTTTGAAGGAAGAAGATTTTTGAGCTTTTTTTTTAAATCTCGCAAATAATAATAATAATAATAATAATAATAGGACATGGTTAAGAAAAGGAAACCTCAAAAGAGAAACGGAATCACTTATAACTGCTGCACAAATTAATGCCATAAGGACAAACTACATCAAAGCGAAAATTGATAGGACCCAACAAAATAGTAAATGTAGACTTTGCGGGAATAGAGATGAGACTGTAAACCATATACTCTGCGAATGTAGCAAACTAGCACAACGAGAATACAAAACTAGATACGACTGGGTTGGGAAGGTGGTCCACGGGAATTATGCAAAAAATTTAATTTTGACCATGCAAAAAAATGGTATATGCATAAACCAGAATCTGTTCTTGAGAACGAAACGCATAAAATTCTCTGGGACTTTGAAATAAAAACGGATCACCTTATCCCAGCAAGAAGACCAGACCTAGTGTTGATAAACAAAAAAGAAAGAACTTGTCAACTGGTGGATTTTGCAGTGCCAGCAGATCACAGGGTGAAGCTAAATGAAAATGAAAAAAATAGACAAATATCTGGACCTTGTCAGGGAACTGAAAAAGTTATGGAATATGGAAGTCAAAGTTATACCAATTGTAGTTGGTGCACTTGTCCCAAAAGGATTGGAAAAGGGTTTGGAAAGTTTGGAAATCAGAGGAAGGGTTGAAACCATTCAGAACACTGCACTGCTGCAATCTTCCAGAATACTCAGAAGAGTCCTGGAGACCTGAGGAGACTTGCTGTCACTCAGACTCCAGTGAAAGACCATCAGCTAATGCTGATGTGAAAACTCAAAAGGAGTAAATAATAATAACGAATATAAGAGTTGTCACAAAGAAAAACAGTTAATTCAAAGATCAAATTATCCGATTGGGGAAAGAATTATTCATCGTTATCTTGAAAAATAAGTAAAACAGTCCGTTTTTTTTACAACAGGGTCTTTATTGATATTTTTTAGCAGAATTCAGTATTCATGGTTCTTTTACTAACAATCTCCCGTATAGAAACTTATAAAAATCTTCTGATATAATTAATCAGGCTCTTATCTTTATAGAAAAAGGTAAAAATCGTTTTTTGTTGGTTCATTTTTTCATATTTCATGAAATAAAATGGGGAGACCTCGTAAAAATATTTTCCCTTATATATTTTAGGAAAAACTTCAAACATATTTTCATCAAAAAGTAAGTAATTCTGAAAAAATTTGTGAAAATCGGACTATTAACCGATTTTTTATAGAATTAAAAAAAAATGCCTCTTGTCGTAACTTGTTTTTGGCTACATTAAATTTCAATTGATTTAACGGTGCGAAAACGGTAAACATTGTTTTTGTTCATAATTTTCATTATTTCCGTAAGCTGAATTTTTTTAAAAATCATCAGGAGATTTTTTAATGTTTCATCTTTTGAATGGACAAAATATTTTCAAGATATATTAACCTTTATGCAAGTTTTATTGTGTTTTTAAATTTAAGGGGGCAAATTTCATAGGGCAAATTGGAGGTACCCAGATCACAATTCGTTATAACTGACCTAAATCTACTGAGAGAATCTCTCTACCTCTTGGGTAAAATGATAGGTTTCTGGGGTTTTATATAACCTAACTACATCGCTAATTTTAATAATAAGCAATAATCTATCAAATAATTGTGAAATAAAAATCTCAGCATCATTATCAGCGGGAGTTCTTTTTTCTTCTTCTTAAGACAAGTGGAAAGGCCTGATCAATGTTGGTAAGCTAAATTGGTAAAAACAGCTAAAAGGATACATGAGTTCGAATCTCACCGAGAGCTTATCCTTTATTGCCTTTTCTGATATACACTGTTTGTCGCTGTTGTAGAAATAGTGTCGTGATTTTATACTTACCTGTGTTATAACAGAAATAGATATCTCTATGATTCACAATCCTTATTTCACAATATATCCACTCGCTAACAAAGCAAAACAAAACACGAGTCACGGACGCCTACCAGCGGAAGTTAACCCAACGGTACCCTAAAATAAAGTGACCAATTCAACATGGACCTGCGCATAGGCTCAGAAATAACTTCCGGCCGAAGGAACAATATTGATAAACAAGAAAAATATACTCTAATTAATGTTTTTTCAACCAATGAAGAGACTTCCCGCTAAACGCTCCAAAAGCATTTCTGGAGCCTATCTCGTCACTTTATAAGTCAGGCATTTTGAGGACCAGGCAGTTGACCGAGGGCTTCCAAGCCATTCGTATCGCCGACCGGTAGGCAGGCAGGATCAAAGAGCCGCTACATCTACCCACTACCGTGCACACCGCGTCTACCCAACCAACTCAACCTTGCTTCAACTCTTCACCACAGCCGGCACGATACCCTTACCTTCCCTGACCACCACGGCACTACCCACTACAACTTACTAGGCCACTGGGCCCTTCCCGACTTATTATCCACACCAAGTGACTACAACTATCATCAATTTTACCAACGGACGCCCGTCAACTCAAGCCACCATATCAACTTACATCGTACCCCACTCGTGCTACCAGAAACTACAACTACCATCACTGGTCCATCTATCCAATACAACTGACTGGCCACTGAAAGCCTCCTGACGTATTATCATACGATACCCACACCTCACTGCACCTGGCGACTCCGGGCCATTCCTGACTTACTCCACTCGGCCATTCCAGAGAATACTACTAATGCCTCTGACGACAACACCAATATTTTCAACCCTTGTTTATTTTTAATAAACGGTATAAATCCAAAACTTCTCGTCCATTATTTCTTCTTTGCATACCATACACTTTAGAGATATGGCATTATATATCACCTGGATGAATGCTCGATGTGAGTGGGTGGGGGTGGGTGAGTTAATGGAATCCATGCTCTTGAGTGGAAGTTGCCGAACCAAGAAACGAGAAATCTAATTTCTTCTCGACACCACTTTTTATTGTTGTAGATCCCATTTGATTGGGTGAGATTACATTTGCCTGAGATATTTTGAAAAGGAATAAAAAGAAAGCACTCTCCCCTCTAGCGTCTGTGTTTATTTTGCTAGCTGTTAACTCATTGGTTACTCGAATTGAACTGTTTTACAAGAACGTACGTACGCTGCTTGTAAGCAACGACTCAAAAGGGAATTCATTACAACTTACTACTTTGTTACTCAGGACTCCGATGCGAAGCAAGTGAAATATTAACCAACAATTTTCTCTTTTTCATATCGAGCCTATTTCCAACATTATGTGTTGCCAATAGTCCGACCGCCCCCCCCCCCAATCAGTCGGAAGAAAAATTCGACGATAACGAATCGAATGAGTTGCGATTAAAAGTAAATAAAAAGATGAATGAAAAATACGAGAATGAATAATAATACTTATTCCGTAGTTTTCTTTCTCTTATTAAATAGAAATTATGACCTTTTACTAATATTTTATGTGATGTTTCTATTTGCGCAAGTATGCTCCGTGCGTGTGCGCGCACATGTGTGTGTGTGTGTGTGTGTGTGTGTGTGCAACTGCTTCGTTGCATTGAAAAAAGATGTTTTAAGGATTTTACGATGAAAAAAATAAAACTCAATTTTTTTTTCAGTCGTAGTTGTGATTTCATCATTTGGATTTCACAGAAAAAATTTCTGCGTCCATTTTACTCTTTTATTTGTCCTCTCTCTCTCTCTGCCCCCCGCCCCCATTTCTTTTACTTTTTTTGTTGCCACTAAAGCAAAATCTCGGTCATCCAGCTGACACCTGTGCACCGAAAGAAATCAACAGCAAATATTTATGCCACAAAATCGAGGTCATTGTTTAGTGACGCCCAGGAGGGCAACAGAATCGTTTATAGATTGCATCATTGGCAAGTGAATGGATTTGTCATCGGTAGATAAAAACAAAAACATTTGCATTCATTCAATTGGAAATAATGGAATAGTTTAAACAATGAATTTTTTAAAAAACTCATAATTCATTATTTTTTGGAAAGTTGGTTTCAGTTTTAAATTTCAACTAATTTTTTTCCATTCCTTTTTTCCTTGTATTTTTTCTCGGAGATGCGGGAGCGAATCAGACAATTTTATGAGTATTTCGAATTGAAAATCAAAAGCCGCTTTCACCTGAGTAAATCTTGCTTAAATCTTTCTTAAATGCCAATCATCTTAATCTTATTAATGTCTGACAAGGAAGACGCCATAAAAGCAATATAACTTCCACTGTAAATTAAGAGAAATCACAGGTTACTCACTGTTTATATTTACCTCTCCAGATTTTGTTTTGTTTGACTTCTGATTGTCTCTGTTTAATTAGGCATGAATTTTGGGTCAAATGGAGGGGGAGATCCTCTTGTCTTTTGTTAGAACAGATTATATTTCAAACAGTTGTTAGAATTGTAATAATTACTGCAACGACTGGAAATGTCGAAGGAAACGCTTTGTAACAGCGGATCTGCACATACGACACAGTTTATAAGCATTGTGTTGTTGTTGTTGTTGTTGTTGTTGCTAGTGGTGGTGACAGTGTGTGTGTGTGTGTGTGTGTGTGTGTGTGTGTGTGTGTGTGTGTGTGTGTGTGTGTCAGCATCAATAATTATATGAATGTGGTAATTAATTATCAAATTATAAAAAGGGAATTAACCAGAAAGTAAGGAACAAAAGAGAATATTGATAATTCAACAATATTCAATTCTATTTAACTTATGCTTATATGAATGAATAGTAATTTAATAATAATCTTTGATAATAAATAATTATTCAATAATAAATAATTATTTAATAAGAAAACAAATGTTTATGAAGGTTCTAGATCTCCGGAAGATTTCGAGAATTTAAATCTGAAAATCTGATAATTTGTTTTGTGGATGGGGGGGGGGGGTAAAATGTTAGCAGTTTTAGAAACAAAAGTTATAAAATGATTATTGTCTATTAATTTATATTGGTTACGACTTTGATTCAGAACTCTCGTGTCTTTTTTATATATATTTTATTCGCGAGGTTTGTCCATTTAGTTAGCTGACTTCTTGGTGGCTTGTTGAGGAAATTATCCCACATCCTGCTGAAACGCAATTCAACTGCTGGTTCTATTTTTATACTGACTATTGCTGATTTCGGTTTCTATAGAAACACTTTTTTCCAATATGATTTTACTTCTTTTTTTTTTTTTTAAATTGAATATTCAAAGACTGGAGACATAGGAGATTTTCTCAAAGACAGGTAATAAAATATGTCGTAGCTACTAAATCTTATTCATTCCATTACCGGAAAAAAATCAATAAAATATAAAATTGATCCGATTTTCTAAAAATAATTCTTTACCAAAATGAAAGGAAAAATGAATTTCAACTTTGTTACGAGATAAATGTCAATCCCGAGTAATAAGTATTGTATTTTCGAGAGTAGTTACATGAAAATAGATACAGACAGGAACTAATAATAATAATAATAATAATAATAATAATAATAATAATAATATAATAATAATAATAAATAAATAAATAACCATAAGAATATACAGTCAAGATATAGATGATGGAGTTTGGCATCGCGATGAAGAAAGGAAAAAATGAAACGGCGAAGGGAATAGAACTACCGAATCTAGAAGAAATTAGGACAATTGGAGAAATAGATAATTATAAATATCTGGGAATATTGGAAGCAGACGTTACCAAACAAACAGAAATGAAAGAAAGAGTAAGAAAGGAATAATTCAGAAGAACAAGAAAGCTTCTAGAAACAAAGCTATGTAGCAGAAACCTTATCAAGGGAATAAACACCTGGGCTGTCCCTCTCGTAAGATACTCGGGACAATTCCTAAAATGGACTAGGGAAGAGCTCCGGCAGATGGACCAAAGGACAAGGAAACTCATGACCCTGTACAAGGCATTACACCCAAGAGACGGCATAGACAGACTATATGTGCCAAGAAAAGAAGGGAGAAGGGGTCTCGCCAATATTGAAGATAGTGTAGATACTACAATTTGAGAACTTGACGAATAAACTAATACAAGTAAGGAACTATTAATTGCAGCTGCCAGGAAAAGAAATTGCAACATATTGCAAAGCATAAATACATGAAAAACTAAAAAGCAGAAATGGAAAGAAAAACAACTACATGGGTACTTCAAGCATCAAACTGAAGAGATATCACATCAGAAGACATGGTCATGGCTAAAAGAGGAAACCTCAAGAGAGAAACTGAATCTCTTATAATCCCAGCACAAGACAAGGCCATATGAACAAACTACATAAAAGCAAAAATAGATAAGACGCAACAGAATAGCAAATGCAGAATGTGTGTAGACAGAAACGAAATGGTTAATCAAATCAGCACAAAGATTACAAGACTCGGCACGACTCGATGGGAAAGATAATCCACTGGAAATTGTGTAACAAATTCATTTTTCACCATACGACTAAATGGTATATGCACAACCCTGAACCTGTCATGGAGAATGAAACTCATACAATTCTCTGGGACTTCGAGGTACAGACGGATCACCTAATCCCGGTCAGGTGACCAGACCTAGTATTGATTGACAACAGAAGAGAACATATCATCTCTAAACTATAGATGCATATTTGTTCATTTTTTTTTCGTCATTTGGGCTCAAGTGACAACCTTTCGAAACTCTCATTAATTCTGCTCAGTAACTAATTTACGGCGTGGGAAATAATGGGATCCTTCAGAAGGACTTGTTCATTAAAGTCTAGTAAATCAAGATCAGGAAGAAAATACATTCTATTGTGCTAAAACAACTATCTAATAATGTGTAGCTCCTCTCGTCACCTGAATGTAACGATATCACTTGGAGTCTTTGATGATCTGGGATTGTTGCGTTGGTATGTCTACTCAGACACATTTCTGAGGCTTCTTTATAAATGCATTTGTTTGTTGGGGTGTAGAGGCAAGAAATGAGGTCTACAACATTCCCCACATATTCTCAATGAGGTTTTTATTTAGCAAGTACAGAAGTTAATTGAGGACCTGGTAATCAGCCAAATGTTCTTAGTTTTGTATCACGATGGTAAGGAATAAGTAATCTTATTGAAAACAAAAACATTACTACCACCAGGATATATGATGAGTATAAAGGGATGCAAATGATCTGCAACAAGATTTGTGTGTTCACTTGTTGATCATGTCAACTCCGATCTTGTCATGAACACGAAAAAGTGATAAACATGTCTCGTATAATTAGTCTTCTACGGTCCAATGGCAATCTCTTTTTTTATCCAAGAGTCGCACAGAAACCATGTTGACCGACAACTAAGAAGCCCCATGGAATGCTGTTTATGTTGTATTGTGTGTTGACTGATTGGTTGAGTGATAGCAGTGTTCAATCGGGATGTAATATTTACATTCATTGGGTAGGTTAAATCCTTATGTCACTGGCCAAACGGTTAAATTGCATCGAATCTTCTCCTCGACCGTTGGTTGCTACAGCCACACTACCTCTTTACTTATTATTTGACTACAAAGGAGGGATCAAGAAAATATACAGTGTGTTATATTTTAGCACTTCGGTTTAGTTAATTACCTCTACAATACGCTTTGTCCATGATATTCGAACATTACACAATCAGCTTCATTATTTACTGAAATAACTCGGATCAAATGAATTCCCATTGAAACAATATGTATTTACTAATCATCAGGTTTAATATGGAAATAATGGTAATAACTAAAAATAAAAACGTTGAACCCTCTCTCCAAACTTATATTAGAATTATTGGAATTGTTGTCTAAATTACACAAAAAAAAGGATAATAACTCTGACATCTCACTTTATCTGATATATTTACCAAAATAAAAATATCTTGAAATACAATAGATTCAATTATATAATAATTCAACTATATTTTCAAATGTTTCTTATTAATATCATGCTAGAAAGAATTGGAATAGAAAACTTTCAACTGATTTGAAACCCAATCCTAGAATTCTGTGACTTTTTAAATAAATTATTCTGAAATAATTTCTTAACATGAAGTCTGTGGTGTCAAAGTTAACAAAGAACATTTACATAAATTGAATTGTATATTCTGTCAAATCAATGGGCATGATGAGAAGTGTCCGTCGTCAAAAAAATAATAATAATAAAATATACACATACAAGAGGTGATTGATAAATAAGTTTTATACCAGATATAATAATGGAAATGAAGTAAAATAATTTCTCTTCAAAATTACAAGTTCATTTTTTAACAATTCGGTCACCATTTACTATTACACCCTTTCTATTCACTTTTTTTAAAAAATTCCGTTCATGAATAAGGCTTCTGGTTTACTTTTGATTCAATTACATACAATACATTCAACTTAAGGATCTGATGAAAAGTTTTAACATTTCAAAACATCTTTCAACCGAACATCTGGTTTCATATGGTGAGATTGTATTTTGAGTTCAAAGATCAAATCAAGTTTCTTTTTGATGAGCCAAATAAACTTTTGAGACGTATTGATAGATATTTCCCATAATGCAGAAGTGTCGAGAAAAGCAGTTTAAACACAGGAATGAATGGATATGCATCTATTGCTATGAATTACTTTGTAGAGATTTCTTATATCAATCAAGAGGCAAATACCTTTTTATTACTCTGGAGCGAATAGAATTCGTTTGAATCCATTGTTTATGAATAAAATAAGAATGGTTTGGTTCTAAAGAAATCTATAAGTTTGGGAGCGCAATCATTGGATATTCTGCCCTCGTATGATTGAATTATATGCAGTAAATATTCCAGTAAAAAATCAATCAATCATCAATAATAATATATATATATATATATATATATATATATATATATATATATATATATATATATATATATATATACTAAATATGAGGCCTAGTAAAAAGAGGTCATTGTTAGCAAACGTGCATGATTTAGAGCACGTGTGTATGTGCGTGTTTTCATATAATGATAGTAAGGTATAATCTTTTCAAGAATCATTAGGACAATTAAACTCCTTTTACATTGCTCGCTTGAACACGCACTCAGACCAATCAAAGATCTGATATCGACGCCCAAATTCATTTAAACTAGAACAAAATTCTATACAGTAAAATCCAATGGCGTCATTAATTCTTTCTATTGTTCTGATTGGACTGTTAACGTGCCAGGGAAACTAATCTCATTATATCTGCTTCTCTCTCCCTCTCCCTCTCCCCCTCTCTCTCCCTCTGTCTGTCTGTTCTCCTCTTCTCTCCTCCCCCTCTCTTTCTCTGGTCAGTCAACCTAGAACTGTACCGTGTAATTTAAGTGAAATAGAGAACTTAACTGAAATTTGGAGAAGGCGTGAACATTTTCACTGGGTAAAAGTACTAATTATTTATTTATTAAAACATTTCTGGAAAGAGACAAATAAATTACAGGAATTTTTAAAAACTTGGTAAACTCGATTAATTGCAAAATTAAAGTAATTTTAAATGAATGAAATATGTCGAAAGAAAGAAGGAAAGAAAGAAAGAAAAATAAATTTGAACACTGAATAAAATAAAGAAACAATTATATAATTACAGGGTTCATAAAGCACATATTTCCATTCTTTCTTTCTTTCTTTCTTTATTTACTTTCCTTCGTTCTCCCTTTCTTTCTTTCTTTTTTTCTTTCTTTCCTTCTTTCTCCCTTTCTTTCTTTCTTTCTTTTTCTTGGATATGTCTAATAACTTTCATAACATGTTCCTTGATTCTAATGATATTTTGAACTAGCTTTAAAGTAGATCTTAACTGGCACAAGGCCGAATAGTGGGTGTGATGGAGAGAATAATATTGAGTTGTTCCAATCTTCCAAGTAAGGAGAGTCTGTTTGTTGGCCCCAAAAATCAATTCACATAATCTTTTCTTTTTCAATTTGAACTGACCATCAACTCCGAGTAATAAGTCATTTGGATCCGCATTTACAATGGTTACATATTTTATATGAGGATCCAAATGACTTAAAAATGCAACTTTAATTATGTGTTTTATTTCCGTTTAAAATAATTTATATTTTAAACGGAAATAACACACATAATAACACCATCAATTCACCGCAACACATTCTCATCACACAATTTTTAATGAGAAAATAATTTCCTTAAATCACGAATTACAAGAATCCGTATTTCTCGATATGTTTTATTTTTGTTTTCTTGCCGATGTCTTTCTTTGGATTAAGCTCGTCATAAATATGAAGAGAAATAATTCACGACATAAACAGAAATACAAAATGGATACAATGATTTTATGAGTAATTGTTAAAAGTATTTCTGATTTTGTCATACAAATTAGGTTATACACTTGATTTTACTCCTTTTAACCTCCAGAGAAGATGCAGTTTGGGCAACAGCTATCGACACACTACTTTACATCAGTTTGGGTATTTCCTCAACATCTGAAGCTGGTGCGAGTAATTACTCGCACGCACGCACACACACACACACACACACACACACACACACACACACACACACATATATATATATAATATATATATATATATATATGCCTCTTTGCAATATCAAAATGTAACACAATGTCATTTGATTTTAAGTAGTTTTATCGCCAATTGATATGGCACACAATTCTTGATTTAAAATAGGCTTTCCACAAATAAACTGTTTCTTTGAGTTTTTGCTGCGAACATCAGCGTATACCGTTCACCTAAGAAGTTGCTACCCGTGAGACAGGTGTATCGACCACCAGTCCAGACGAGTTTTTGGGGTCGTTCCGTGCACGTAGGTAACTGAAATACCCAACTAGAAGTTTAGTAGATCAACACATATGCTAATTTTTTCGGTACTTTGCAAAACATAGACGTTAGTATTTTTTCAGTTGCAGGAGGTCATTGAGATGAGTATTGCTTTAGCAAACATCCGTATATATTTAAACTCCGGTTTTGTTTATTCGAACTTTTCGTCCGACGCATACAGACAACCCCCTCCTTCCCCATTTGCACTTTTCAGTAAGATTCCCCTATTATTTTGACCTCATTCTAAGATATACTCACTTTTCTTTCCGCCTTTATTCGACCATGCTAAAATTGTATAATCATTTTCGATATGATTGGTTGATTCCCCTTCAATGTTTCCAGCGTATTATGTACATGTTCCTTGTAGAAGGTTTTATACACTGTTTATGGTCAACAACAAAAAATTCATACCAATCTTCATGCAGGAGACATTAAGTACCGGTTCACAATATGCGTGGTGACCAGTACAGAAAATCCCATCATAGGCTCGGAAACGTCAAAAAGACTCCTGTCGGGGAAAGACAAAATAATCAATGTTGTTAATGGACCCAGGGGTGAGTCTGCACTCTGGGTGCTCCGAGGGAAATACACATGCCTTTTTAATAGAATTGTATAACTTAATGGTCGATAGAGATATTCCTCCTGTTTCTCAATAATATCGACGCGTACCAATTATCAACCAATTCGAAAGGTCGAAGAAGTGAGAGTGATTGAAAAAAAAGCAGGTGGACTAAACCCCTTGGTTTTCACTCCTTGTTGTATTACTCAACAAAACACCAGGAATGGTCAGAATATGTGTAGACATCGGCGAATAAAGCCATTAGAAGGAAGTGACACGCAATATCAACACTTAATGAACTCAAGGTTTTGTCAAGAGCAAATATATTCAGTAAAGTAAACCTTAAGCAAGAATACAAACAATTAGAATTAGCTGAAGAATCTAGATACATAACAATCTTTGCAACACACCTGATACAATTGTTTATTTTTGGAGTCAACTCAACAATTGAATTTTTTCAGGAGACAATGCGACAAATGGACTGTATAATCTGCTTTGGAGAATTTCAGGACGATTATTATGCCAACCTTTGAGCAATATTTTAATGTCACGTGTCTTCACCCTGAACACCGAAAATTGCGAATACAACGAAATATCGCTTAAATTCTTAGGAAATGATGACGTCATGCCTAGCGCTAACAAAATCAAAACCATCCTAGACTTTCAAACTCCGTAGAACGCATCCGTGGTCCGCAGCTTACTGAGAATGGGCGACTTCTGCGGGGCACACTTCATATCTGGACCAAATATCTTTATGACATTGCATCCAAATGCAACGACATAAAGATGCCCACCAAAAACTGCAAACTGCTTTAGGTAAATCATCTTCAGTTGTCTAATTTGAGAAGGCAACAGAAATATACAGAGATGGTAGTTCAGTAAGTAACTCAGCAGTAAGATACTCACAAACAGCACGAAACGATTACCATCAACATAGGTATATGAATACTTTTTACATCTTTGATAATATTCATTATTTACACTGACCACAAACCACGAACGGCCATCTTCAATAATAATCGAGCCCGCATAGAACGCTGGGTAATGTCACAGCGATATGAAATGACTGTCCACTACCGACCAGCTGACTACCTAAGCCGTCACTCAGTGAACTCACCACTCAGTAACAGAGAAGAAAATACAGTTGAAGAATAACTTACATCGTCTCAACATCCACACCCAAGACAATGACAGTTGATGAAGTTGCCATAGAGATAACTAAAGATTTAACAGTCACTGGTCATCACTGCGAATAATAATAACGATGTTGATAAACAAACATTACAAATCCTCTTCAAGAGTAAATATAAATTGTCACTAACACACAAAGGGATCTATATCTTAAAAAAGGCCACCAGATAGTTCTGCTCCCTACACTCCGGGCACAGGCTATCAAAATCGCACACACTGGACATTGCAGAATTGTAAAAACAACAGCCCACCCCCACCCCACCCGAGAAATCATCTTCACTTGTCTGATTTGACTCAAATGCATAATCAACAAAATCTCCACACCTACCCCTACGAAAGAACCCCTCAAATGCCTCCTAACCCTACAGCTTCATAGACGGAATTCAGCGCCGACTTTGAACACCCTGAGAAATACATACTTGTCATCATAGATGAATTCTCGTTATGTGATTGTCGTCATTATCAACTCAATCTTACCGAAAAGTGTAATACCATGACTCAACAAAATCTTCGCTGAATTTTGAATCCCTGTAAACCGACAATGATTCTTTATTCGAAGCCAAAAATTAAGCACGTATATTCACCACATAGAAAAATCACACCTTTGTGGGTGTGATGTTCTAATGCCGAAATTGAACGCTTCTTGCGAACAGCAAAAAAAAAAAAAAATCTATCGAAGTCGCATATTCCCAGAGAATTGGTAACAGGAACTCTATAAATTCCTCTTGGACTCCAGAACAACTATTCTCACTCCACAATAGGAATTCCATCTCAGCATTATTTCGACGGAATCTGAAAAACAGATTACTTCATGTGGTCATGTCCCCACCAAACGATACCAAACAGACAGCTTGACACCCATGCCAAGGATAGCATGAAGCAATACGCTGACCGAAAGTGTTAAAGTCCACCAACATCCGTATCATACAAATTTAGGGAGAGTTTTGTAAACACACACACGCACACACGCACACGCACACACACACAAGATAAAGAAGATTACACTTGATTAATCACTATGACTTTAGGGTTGACATGTGCACTGCAAAAATATGAATTTCAAATGGTAGCAAATCAACTCTTGACAGTTGTGACAAACATACCAGCTATGTCCTCAACATACACACAGTTTTTGCTAAAACATATTTATGCATGCACATGTAAGTGTGTGCACACGAACGTGCGTGTATGTATGTGTGTGTATGTATTTTTGTGTGGTGGAGTTAGAAAAGGAGAGGCGGGAATATTTCTTATCTGATGAAAAGCAAAACACTATATAACAATCAGCTCTTCCATAAAATGAAAATTTGTACGTGCGTAAACCTCAGCTTATACTTACAAAACGCGTGTTAGTTATGAAGAGAGAGAGAGAGAGAGAGAGAGAGAGAGAGAGAGAGAGAGAGAGAGAGAGAGAGAGAGAGAGATGTTTACCTTGGTTCACGCTTTCCCGTGCGTGGGTGCACATCCGGGTGTATGCAGTTTAATACAAAAAGTAATCCAACCCAAAGACACGAACAAGAAAACTTTTATATAAAAGAAATGCAAATCTAAAAGTTGTCATTGTGTTATTCTATTCAATCAAAGTTAAATAAACAAGTTCCACTCTTAATTCTTTTTTCCTTTTTCTTCGTTTTTTTTATTCTTATCACTTAAATATCTGCATTTGTTCACATCGCTTTTTTGTTTTCTTTTTTTTTGAGTCTGTTTTTGACTATTTAAACATCTGACACTTGTGAGAATATTTACCTTAGTTTTATATTGACGACAAAACACCAGGTGATGATAACATCACTAACAACAGCACTGTTTGCGACAAGTGTCCATACACAACACTGGACAGTTTTGCTGATGCACTGAGCATAAATAAATAAGTATATCATAGAAAATCTAAAATATAAATAAGAATAACAAAAAGTAACATGTTAAAATGTTAAATTGTTCGGAAAACTCTTTGAAAAACATTCAGGATTTTACGATAGTAAAACGATTCGTTAATCAAATATTTGCAATTAAATAGACAAAATGAGACTAAGAGACAATTGTCAAAAATCCCTTATTTCTCTCAGCAATGTTGATTTACAATTTTCCGTTCAATTAACAATTTTCAGTGAACACTCGTGGGAAATGGTCACGGTAAGCAGAGTTCAAATCATGGACAAGGTTGTTTGCATTTTACATAGCGCTAATACCATTGGGAAAGGTATGCATCCAACTATTATACCTCCAATTATGGGTAAATAGTAGGACAGACTGGGCTCTTTACCCTTGTTACAGCAACCAGTCTAAGAGAAGGAAAACTGAATTCAAACCTGTTAACTTCGCATAAAAATTGACTACGTGTCGCATCCTGCTCAGGTAGAGGGGTTGGATAGATACATACATTGAACGCTTACAAACGGTAATTCTAACCCTATACATTGTATAAAAGATTTATAAACTGTATTTTTTTATATTATCTTATTGTTATTTTTATGGAGTTTTGTTGTGAAATTGAAGAACTAACAATAGACCTAATATTTTATTTTGGAAATTTAAATTTTGTACGATTATTTACGTCTTTCAGCAACATGACTTCTCACTAATTGTTAGGGTCGATAGGGACGGTTGGCTAGAAAGAGTCATGGGAATCCGTGCTGAAAAGCCGACATGATGATGATGATGATGATTATGAAGATGATGATGATGATGATGATGGGGTATCTAATATTCATAGAGTCTCATTTTTTCATGAAGAGCAAAAAAATATTCGACGAAATCTACACCAGTCCATGCATACCAAATTCGACTGCCTGTAGAAGACCGACAAACGGTTTTTTTGCCCAATATTATAACAGTCACTATAAAGCTGATGTGATCATAAAATGTAGACGAACTGAAAAATGCTGCAACAATTCATTCGATCTTCCAATCACTTAGCATTTTTCTTTGCATCTTATTATGCAAAGAAAAAAGATCTAATACCACCAGTTTTGAGGTTCAAAAACAGCAGCAGCAGCAGCGAACAGGCAAATAATATTCAAAAACAAGTCCGTGTTCTAGTGAGGAAGAGAATATATTATAACCGAGAATTAAAACAAACATCAAAGAAACTTTGGGGTCTGAAGATCAACCAGACCCAGATAAAATGTGTACAGACAGTGCAAGTGTCATAGTTCCCAAGAACTACCTCTTTGGTTCCAGATGTTATAGAATAATGGGTTCGCATATCTTGCATGGAACGCTGATGGGATGGAAAAGAGTTGAACACGTGTGTACGTTTCAGAGTATCTTTATTCACTACTTACAATAATATAAAAAAGAAACCTTGATGTTTCTATCATAACACCAAGAACCTCTAGATGAGAAGCCCAAATACCATGCGCTCTAAAAAAAATGGAGTTTAACGTTTATAAACCAATCCCTGGCAGTGATGACAAACGTACGAACTATGTACCCACTGAGGCATATCCACTTTTTTAACATAGAAGCAATATTTGTTGAGATATATTTGCACACACACACACACGCGAACGCGCACATACACACACACTCACTCACTCACGCACACACACACACACACACACACACACACACACACACACACACACGCATACATATATGTATATATATATGCTAGTATGTAATAAATGTGATACATCTTGACAAATCAAATCAACATTTTAAGAAGACCCATTCTAGCATCAACATTATGTGTTGATCATAAAATGATGGTTGTATATCTAATTCCCTCAAACTATTCTCGACGAAAGTGATATCAATGAGACTTTATTGCCTGAACAAACTTAATAGAAAAAGAGTACATGATTGAAGATTTACAGAATAGGTTGAAATGTATGATATAGCCGTTTATATGTAAAGCTATGGGGCCGTTAAAGTAAAGTATAACAATTACTGGTTTGGAAAAAGGTTCTCGTGTACAATCCACACGGAATAGCTAGGGGTTATGTAGATAAAAGATGTAAGCCGTGCGTGTTACCTTTGCGGTGTGGGGGGAGGGGAAAAGGCTCTTTTACAAAGATACACACCCAATTCCTTGCAACATTATTCAAGTAGTCGTACAGCTTTCCCGGTCTACTGATGAACTATGAAAATAGTTCATTGTGACTGTAACCTAAATGAAAATAAAATAAAATGATTATGAAATAAACTAGAATGTCATCATCATCTCTTTATCTTTGTTAAAACATGTTTGTCGTCTATCTCTATTCTTGTTTCACATACTTATTTGTTTTAGCTGAGTCATTTTTTCTTGCAACCTGCGGAGGTGATTTTAGATTCTCTTTACATCGATTTGGTGTTCAGCGTAATAAATACGAATAACTGCGGTTATACGTAACAGACTTTAGTGGCTATTAACCGCTAAGGAGGATTTTTGTGTAAATATCATTAAAAACTGATATTTTTTGCTTTAAAAGATATTGTAATTTGTTTTCTTTGCCTATTCTTATTGTTATATACACAAATATAGATATCTCCCGATTCATAAAAGTCACCAAATTAAATTCACCCAACACCACAATAAAAAAAATGCTAACTGGATGTGAACAGAGCGGTGTCGTTCAAACAAATGAAGAAAACTCGTTTATGCGCAGGTGGCTCCACGCATAAGGAAATCTTTAAAAAATAAAATTGTAAATAAAACCAGAATTCGCATTTTTCGTCCAATCTAAAACATCCCGGTAAAAATAAAATATGTTTGAGTTGATCCGAAATCGGCTAGCCATAAACTATTTAAGGGGCGGCTTTTAAAGACCACAGCAGAGATACCACGGTGGCGACACGACTGAGTTCATAAGGCCAAGGAGGCTTGGACGCGAATGCTACACCCAAGACAGCCGACCTCAATCTCTCACCCCCTTCTAATCCTGACCTGACCGACCGGCAAGTCTTAAGGGGGCAAACAACTATCAACTCTTTATCATCAATTTACTAAATTGACTCCTATCAACTCAGTCGTCAGATCCTGCCCACACGATTCCAGCATTTCAACTCCGTCAGACCACAAAACATCTGATTTTCTGCCCACAATATAACAAACACCTGACCACATTCTTTCTGCCTACATCACTACCTCCATTACAACTGACTCGACCACCGAACATCAATCTTTCTGCAGACATTACTATTCACATCACAACTGATTATCACTAAATACCAAACTTTCTTCTTAAATCATTTCCAACCTTTTCGTGTTTTTCTAATACAATTGATGAAACTTAAAATCTGTGTTTGTCTTTTCCTTGCCACCATACACTTCCCACTAACACTGTTTATTACATTATTTTCCAAACATTCATTTAAAGTTCATGCAATTCTGCTCAAGTGATTTTTAAAAACATTTCATTTTTATCACTTCTACCACTTTATCTTCCCATATTTTTTACGTAAAGCGTAATTTAGAAATCCAAATCCTTTACTCTGAGTGAAAGGATAAAAAAGTCTTGAAAATTATATTTTATACGAAGCTTATCCAGAAAATAAAACATAATCTATGTATTAAGTAATGTCCAAATCGTTAAGAGAAACAAAGATTTCGCTTAAATCTGTTTTTGTGAAAGAAATTATTTTATCAATGGTTAACCCAACTAGGAAAACAAAAATAGAGTCTGGAATCTATTTTCATTTACTATCCAGACAGGTTGTCACATGAAACCAGTTGTTAATTAAATTTACAGTTTTGACTAATTACGATGAACGCCCAAGGCTGCTTCTAAGAGTTTTAGAAATAAACTTTACTCAGTTAAGGTTGCTATTACAACAGAGAAAATCTTTTTTCTGAAAATGTTCAATTTATCACACTTTTTTCTTCCGTCACTTCATTTCGCCTAAAAACTGTTTTCACTCAATTATTTCTTGATATGATTAAAGCAGACAACAAAACGGTTTGTAAAAAGTTCCCGTTTTTTTCTTTTCTTTTTTCAATTGAATGGTCAATGGCATCTTTTTTTTATTGGGGGGGGGGGCTAATAATTCCATTTAGTGACTTTAAAGAAAGATCACTTCCTTGGTGAACCAGTATTCATTCATCCTTTCAATTTACATTCCATTCAAATGAATCAATTTCTAAGTCGATAATGTTTGGGTTTTCTTAGGATGCAACGGAAATGTTTTTTCTTAAATTAACTCGACCGTCGTTATAATGTCTAAAACTAGTAGAAATAGAATAACAAAACTTATCAGTATGATAAAAAAATTAATTAGTACAACATTTCATACGTTTATTACTTAAGAGCTATTGCTGAATAGATCAGTATGTAAAGAGTATGATAATATTAACTCTCTCTTTCTCTCTCGCCCTTTTTTCTTTCCTTCTTTTCATCTTTTAATTGCTCGATTGAAACAGATTATCGCATTCCCTTCCGCGCGCCCACCTCTCTCTCTCTCTCTCTCTCTCCCTCTCTCTCTCTCTCTCTCTCTCTCTCTCTCTTCATCTACATTCTTTCTTTCTTATATTTTTTCATGTAGCATGTCCATTTTCTTCCATTTCTTTCTTTATGATAAAGACGGAATGATCCATTATTTACGACACTCATAAGAAATAAGAATTCGACGATTAAGCAACACCAGATAATCAAGATTTACATTTTTTTGTATTTCATCTTGGATGATTTGGATGGTCTCAGATGGTGTTGCAAGATGATAACAATCGGATATTAAGGAACAAATGTATTATTATTATTATTATTATTATTATTATTATTATTATTATTATTATTTATTACTCCTTTTGAGTTTTAACATCAGCATTAGCTGATGGTCTTTCACTGGAGTCTGAGTGACAGCAAGTCTCCTCAGGTCTCAGGACTCTTCTGAGTATTCTGGCAGATTGCAGCAGTGCAGTGTTCTGAATGGTTTCAATCCTTCCTCTGATTTCCAGACTTTCCAAACCTTTTCCAATCCTTTTGGGACCGTTCCAAGTGCACCAACTACAATTGGTATAACTTTCACTTTCATATTCCATAACTTTTTCAGTTCTCTGGCAAGGTCCAGATATTTGTCCATTGTTTCATTTTCCTTTAGTGCAAAATCCACCAGTTGACAAGTTCTATCTTTTTTGTTTATTAACACTAGGTCTGGTCTTCTTGCTGGGATAAGGTGATCCGTTTTTATCTCAAAGTCCCAGAGAATTTTATGCGTTTCGTTCTCAAGAACAGATTCTGGTTTATGCCTATACCATTTTGTTGTATGGTCAAAATGTAATTTTTTTGCATAATTCCCAGTGGATTACCTTCCCAACCCAGCCGTGCCTAGTTTTGTACCTCCGTTGTGCTAGTTTTCTACATTCGTATAGTACATGGTTTACAGTCTCATCTCTGTCACCACATAGTCTACATTTACTATTTTGTTGGGTCTTATCAATTTTCACTTTGAAATAGTTTGTCCTTATGGCATTATTTTGTGCAGCATTGTTATTATTATTATTATTATATTATTATTATTATTATTATTATTATTATTATTATTATTTTTTTTTTTTCACACCAGCGTAAGCTGAAGGTCTTTCACTGGGGTCTGAGTGACAACATGTCTCCTCAGGTCTCCAGGACTCACCTGCGTATTCCAGCTGATTTCAACAATGCTGTTGTCTGGGTGGTCTCAATTCTTCCTCTGATTTCCAGTTCCTCTAGTCTTTTTCTAAGCTTTTGGGGACCGTTCATAGTGCCCCAACAACTATTGGTATCACTTTCACCCTCATATTCCACAATTGTTTCAATTCTCTAGCGAGGTTCTGGTATTTGTCTATCTTTTCGTTTTCTTCTCACTGTAATCTGCTGGAATTGCAAAATCTACCAGTTGACAAGTTCTCTTTTTTTCTTAATCAATGCTAGGTTTGGTCTTCTGGCAGGGATAAAGCGATCCGTCTTTATCTCAAAGTCCCAGAGAATTTTATGCGTATCATTCTTAAGAACAGGTTCTGGTTTATGCATATACCATTTTGATGTATGATCAAATTTTGAATATTGCATAATTCCTAGTGAATCACTTTCCAACCCAGTCGTGTCTAGCTTTGTATCCTCGTTGTGCTAGTTTCCTGCATTCGCTTAATACATGATTTATAGTCTCATCTCTGTCACGACAAACTCTACATTTATTTTGTTGTGTATCACCAATAACAAATTTGAATAAATATTTATGAAAGTAGAATGAGAACAATACAGAGATTTGTGCGAATGAATTTTGGTTTTTCATTCTTTTCAGATGTGATATTTATATCGCATTTGTATTTAAAAACAAAAAAAAACTCATAAACTTCAAACATAGAACGCCATTTTTGACTCAAAAGGTTTGTTTTTGTATATTTAGTTTATTTAACCATTACATGAGGCTGGTTCTCTCTCTCTCTCTCTCTCTCTCTCTCTCTCTCTCTCTCTCTCTCTCTCTCTCTCTCTCTCCTCTCTCTCTAACTTAAAAGTTTTTTTAAACTAATAAGTTTCTTTTTAACAATTTTTTTAATTAAAATAATTATATTATATTTATTTATTTGATGTTTTTCCATCTTCTGCTCTTAAATCTCGTTTTTATTTTGTCCGAGCACCATCCACCATCCACCATCATTTGGTTATATTCAACGATAGAATTACATTTTTCCTTTCTTCATTAAAATGCTTTCATGCTTTTATTTTTAATATCTGAGATACTTTCTGCCTAAAATGAAAAACAGAGATTCTGAATATTTCTACTTTTTCCATAGAGTTTGGTAGAGTTTTAAATTTAGATGATCACGTGTTTATGACGCACCAAATGTTGCAAATGGCATAAAATGTTAAAAGTAAAATGTTTAGTTATGAAATCCATCAAGAACGCTGTTTCCCAGCTTGAATGCTATTTTAAAATATTATTTATTGCAAAGTTTTTGGGTTTTGTTTCGGGAAAAGGGGGTTATGTAATATATATATATATATATATATATATCTTATTATAATGGAGATTGTGTGTTTTTCTGTCTGTAACCGAAACTATATTACTATTCAAGTCACAATTCCCTTAGTTATTTACGTCATATTCTACAGGATTTTATTTTTATTTAAACCTCAATTATTAATAAAATTGTTTTACATTATTAATACTGTTGGTAATATCTACATACTAATACCATGCAATGGTATTTATAATATACAACAAAATAGCAGTTTACAGTGTGAATGGGAAGGTTAATTTGCATATTGATATTAAGAATTGGATTTTAATAAATATGTGCTTAGTATTATTGATTTCTAATTGTTTGCTTTTATCTAAATGAATATTATCTAAAATCTCAGGGATAAATCTTAAAAGAAATCCATTAACAAGAAAAAATAACAGTAATTTTATTCTTTACTTCCTATTTTAACTAAATAGTTAAATTAGGAAAATTTAGCAATGAAAGGCGGGAGTGAGAGAAGAGTAAGTTTCAGCTGTTCTATTTTTTTATTATACCCTCCTCTGTTTCAAATATTTTTATATGCATTCTTATTTAATTTCATTAGCATTTCTAATTTGATACAATATTTTATTATATTAAAACTTAAATACTTGCACCCGGAGGGTGCATATATTTGCTAGTATATATATATATATATATATATATATATATATATATATATATATATATATATATATATGGGTAAATTGTCGCCTTTTAGATTATTAATTTCACGCATGTTCTTTGTTTCATGTTTTGCATAGTGTGCAGCAAACTAAAGTCAGTTGGGTACTGTCTGTGAAGAAAGCAACGCAATGACGCAATTCTCTCCGCCAGAAACTTTTGAAATAGTATGCTGTACTGTTGGTATTCACGTCGGAATTTCCAATACAAACATTTCAGAATGTTCCGGTGTCAATCTAACAATGCAGAGAAATCAAAAAGAGTTAAATGAGTCCAATGGTGATTACGAAGGTATGGACTCTCGGAAGCCCCATTCTGATTTTTTAAAAAAGAACTCCCAAATTTATTGGTTTGATCAAGGCTATAATTGACAACGGTCCCAGCAAATCAATCAGGTCCATTACCAGGAATATAGGAGTACGTGTTTAATATCAGGCAGGTAGTACTTGAAGACATTTGCTATTTTTCATACATGATGAGAAAGGGTCATTTTTTATCACAGGTCATGAGGACAAGAGGAAAGACTTAAGCTGTAAAGCTTTTCAACTCAAGCATCCCCTCTAACTGAACATACTTTGTTTTTGTTTTTCTCAGCTGAGAAGAAATTCTGCCTGGATCAGCTAGTGAACTCTCAAAACAACCGTTGGTTAGCACTGTTTTCATAAGATCTACAGATAGTGATGAAAAGCAAACACACAGTACAAACTATGGTGTCACTAACAATAGTGACATTATGCCTCCATTCATCTTCCCCCATGACATATTCAACACGAAGGCCTACACCAAGCTCGAGAGGAGGTAGTGCTGCCCTGGAGTGGTTGCCAAAATACCCTATATCTGACAACAGGAATGTATCCTACCACACAAGCAGGAGAACCGAGTCTTTGCTGTAAGACAATTTCTTTGTCTACATTATCCCTAGTATTTGGCCACCTTTACTCCCCAAATTGCAATGCCTTTGATTATTATGAGTTGGGCACCGTTGAACAAAAATCCAACAAAAATCCATGCAACACCAAAGATAAATTGAAGGCAACAATGAAAACGGGGAAAAAAGAAATAACGGAAGGAATATAACTACCGAATAAGGAAGAAATAAAGACACTGGGAGAAAAGGAAAATTATAAATACTTCGGACTACTGGAAGCGGACATCATCAAAAAAGGGCGATGAAAAAAAAGTGTAGGGAAGGCGAGAAAACTTCTAGAAACTAAACTCTGCATCAGAAATCTCATCAAGAGCATAAGATACACTGGACCATTCTTAAAATCGACAAGAGAGGAGCTCCGTCAGATGGACTAAAGGAAAATGAAACTTATAACGATACACAGGGCAGACACAGAGAGACGACACAGACTATATGTATCAAGAAACGAAGAAGGAAAATGTCTCGCTAGCATTGAAGATTGTGTAGATTCGACAATTCGAGCACTCGATGAATATATTAAAAAGAACAAAGAAAGACTAATAGCAGCAGTCAGAAAAAAACAATTGCAACATATGGACTAGCACAAATATAACAAAAACATGAAAACAGAAATGGGAAGAAAAGCAACTGTATAGACACTTCAAGCCAAACACAGGAGAGATCACAGAAAACTGTGGAACATGAGGTTGAAGATCGTACCAATTGTTATTGTGCCCTTGAAACGATCCACAGGAAAAGAGTCTGGATGAATTGGAAACCAGAGGAAGAATTGAGACCATCCAGACTACAGCATTATTGAGATCGGCTAAAATACCCAGAAGAGTCCTGGAGACCTGAGGAGACTTGCTGTCATTCAGCCTCCAGGGAACCACTAGCTACGGCAAGTGTGAAAAACTCGAATGGAGTGAAATAATAATAATAATAATAATAATAATAATAATAATAATAATAATAATAATAATAATAATAATAAACTTTTATTAATTTAAACAAAGCGACCGTCACAAAGATTTGCAGATTTCGAAGTCATCTGGAGTTCGTATTTGAAGCTAATGGCGATTTCTTTGAATAAATTTAATCTATTAATCAAAAGAAATGATCATAGAAATTCAAATATATAATATAATATGTAAATACGTAGTGGTAATGATACATTGACGCTGAAGCCGTGCCTGACCCCAGAGTCATCATCTGATGAAGATTTTGTTGGCTACGCAGCTGTTGTTTTGTTTACAGTAACATGTGTATATAATATCATTTACTAAACACTTCCGGAAATTGATGTATGACACTAGGAAAAACTGGTGACAGATGGGAAATATCATTTAATTGCTACCACGTTACAAAAAAAATGAGATACGCACCCACAATGTCGAGGCAGAATGATATCATCACATCGGAAAACAATGCAGTTGCTTGTGTCAATAACAGCGTTTCAAATTCAATATGCGTTTTAATTTTTTTTTTTAAATCTTCAATTTTAGATATCAAGCATCATGCTCAACTAATGCAGGCCAATATGGAAATAGGGTGCACTTGTTAAATATGGTAGGTGGTTTAAATCTAGAATGCAGGGCCTCATTGATATTAAGAACACGCCCAATAACTTCAAACACATGTGACATAATTACAGTATATGTAAATGACAATGAACCTAAACTAAATACAGATCAAAGGGCAGTTTTAAGATTTTCAGTATCAAGAAGATGGAATTTACTTCCTTGATGCTCTCAGTAGAACTAGAGGGAACGTTTTGATCAGTCTTTTGTTTGCCCATCAACAGGCGTGAATCTTATAGTCGCCTCGTCAGGCATTACAGCTGTATTCTTTTCAGAGGGTTGTATTTTACCATCTAGAGGATGGCCGATAGGTACGGTACGGTTGGCTAGAGAAAGAATCAAAGGAATCTGTGCTGCCGGCATTCATTGAGGACGATGACAACGAGGAGGGGGGTGCGTATCAGTTGAGTGCAAAATAATAAAAGTGTATATCCGGATATTCATGTTTATTCTTAATAGATGTAAGTGTATCTCTAAATATGCGCACTAAAAACAGAAAAATGGAATGAAAAACGATAAACGAGTTTAACAAGAAAAGTATCTTGCTATAAATTCAGAGTAGAATTGACGATTTACGAAGAAATTTGTCGTTTAGATTTTCTGTCTTCCATTTTTGTTTCCCACGAAAATCCATATGTTATTTCGTTCTCTGCAAGAAGAAAAAAGAAAAGAAAAATGCTGAGAATAATAATAATATGGCAGTGAAATGTTATCTTCTTTGTGTGCCATTCAAAGTGACGATCTAAGATGATAAAAAAGGGAACTTCCGCGACGTCAAAGAGATGCAGTTTGTGTAATGTATTGTTTCTTGACTCTACTCATTAAATGTTGTATTTGTCTTTGCTTGAATATTTCGCACTAAATGTAAACAAAAATAAAAAAATAAATAAATGACCGACTTTTGTTGTTTCTCTTTGGTTTGTGTTACAATTTCTAAAATAATAAGTTGTAAATAAATCTTTCACTTTATTGACGGAGATTACTGCAAAATAAATGGGTATAATTTAACTATAAAAAATTGATCACTTTTACCCTGTGCAATTCTTCTCAAAATTGTTATAATTGAAAAACATAAATATTATAGATTTAAAAATAAATTATTATTTGTGGGGATTCCATAATTTTTTGATAGATGAGCGATCTATCTTTTAAAATATTTAAATATTACTATCTTCAAACTGAAAGCACGTGTTCTAGCTAGATCACTGAAGTTAAGCAGTGATGGGCCTTTTCAATACTTAATTGGGTGACCACTTAAGCAACATCAGGTACTGTAAGCAACATGAGTCTTTTAGATTATCAAAATTATTTTATTCTGCATTAAATGTTCCGAAAAGGGTTAATAAGGGTTGATGTCACAAAACCACATTTTGTTTTTCACTTTCGGTTAAATTTAATCAAATCGATTTTCACTTTACAGGAAATTTGTTTTGCAAATTAAAAAAAAACAAACTTCCAACGATTCTGAACGATATTTTCTAATGGGTTTAATTTTTTCTGAATTCTTTTAAAATCAATCATTACTAATCAATTTTAAATCAATAATTCCATCCAAAGTATTGAAAATTTTGCTTTAGAAAATCTTTTGGAGCTACATCATCCCGATTGTGAAGATTACAATCATGATCTTGTAAAATCATTTCTACATAACTTTAAAAAAGATTTTGTGTAAATCCAAGTACATTTAACCTGTCCTTGGACAAATCTTTCCCCCACCCCGTCCACTCATCTATTTTGTTATTTAAACTTCGTCTATTTACACATGGATAACATTTCGACGTAGCCGATTCATGTTATGACTAAAAGGAAAAGGACGTTTTGTAGAGAAAACGCCAAAAATAATCGACAAAAGACTGGGTGTTGGGTTAAATGGTTCGAATTGTTTGTAATTATCACTTCAACCGTATTTTAAAAACAATGTAGTCAAAGATAATTGTCTTCTCTTAATATGTTGCCTGTGTTTACATCGCTTCTTCTAAATTAGCAATTACTTTGATTAAAACCAGTTTATCAAATAGAATTTCCTTTTGAATTAACACACTCCCTTTTAATTTTAACTACTACTTACTTTCTATTTGGCCAATGGTTTTCTTAGCGTAAAGAACAATTGTTCTTAAATTGTACCAGCAAATAGAGACATAAGGACTTAGGTTCCACCCACCAACAACTAACCGGTGAATTCTTTATCACAATATAAATCACATTAAAGTTCAGATATTTATTAAAAAAATACTATTGATGATTATTAATATTTTTTTTTAATTTTTTCTGGACAAAAATAAGAAAAGAAAGAAAAGAAAAAGATTAATAATCGTCAAGTCTTTTCTTTTTTCTCAGATTTCAATCTGGTGTCAAAAATTCAATTTTTACTATAATGATAAGATTTTGTATGTTACTCTATTATAACAAAATGATCCATTGTACTGATATTATTGTTAATAACAAATATGCATAGAGAATCTTAGAGAATAAAACTTTGAGAATAAAACAATTTCCAATTTAATTTGGCATCTGCGTTCGCGCTCACCCCATTCATTACAATTTCTCAACAATTAAATTCTAATAATAGAGTACTTCCTCCTGTTAATCTATTTGTAATGCATTATAGTATAAATTCTGTAAATAGGATGGGACTGAACATTTAAGTTAATGGTGGCCACCGAAAATAGACGAAATGTCAAATTGCTAACGATAATTATTCAGCTTGATAGGCACTCAATGACGCTGACTTTGATACAAGCTATCATTAATCAGGAGTTAGAAAGAAAACGAAAATTGATTTCATTCTTAATTTGCTACGTCATGAATAAAATTAACATTGTTCGAAAAATTATTATTTATAGATGTTAGATCCATTGATTTTTCTTGTTTTGTTTTTGTTTATTTGTTTTGCTTTATTTTTGTTTTTCTATGTTGTTGTTGTTGTTGTTTTTCTATGTTGTTGTTGTTGTTGTTGTTTAGAATAAATGAAAAAAGTACGAGAATATATAATTTAATATTTACATTATTATCCGTGGAATATTTTCATTATGAAACCAGCAATATCCTCTTCATTTAATTTCATGCAAAGATAAATACACAGAAATTCATGTTTTGTTTGAACAATGCTCAATAGTGAACTCGTATCGATTAACACCAATCAAGACTTTTGAACGAATAAAGGCCACATTTCGAAACCAAATTATTGGATAATTCAAAGCGCGTGCGCACACACACACACACACACACACACACACACACACACTACAATAGCGAAGTTCTATGGGTTTTATTCTCGACTAAGAAAGAAAGAAAGAAAGAAGGAAAGAAAAATGTCACAGTTCATGTAAATTTTATACTAAGAACATAACCTGGGTTATTTATTTTTTTTAAAGTTTATATTTGTCATCTTATAGTTTCCTTTTCATTATCACTAACAGTTTTATTATCTTATAAGATAATAAGATGACAAATATACTTGTGAAATCCATTGCATAAATCTAGAAATGCATTCACATCATTTTTTTGCTTTTTACAACATGGAGAGACACTATTTGCAACAAAGACTCTATGACTTTATTATGATCACATGATATTTTATTTAGCAGACGATAAAAAAAAACGAATATAAACCATAACGAAAAGATATTAATTCAATATTTAGGAAATGATTAATTATTTGAATTATAGCTTTAACAACTCATTAGTCTCATACCTGAATCTTAGATGAACATGAAACCAATTCAAAATGTTATTTATATCATTTACGTTATTAATTGAAATTTTCTTAACATGATTGGAAAATAATTCTAAAAATAGATTCAATATATTTGTCACTTTTGAATTTTACTACTCATAAAATCACAATAAAGATTAATGATTCAATTCAAATTTATTACAATATGAAGGCGTTTAATTTATAATTAGAAATGTTTTATCATCATTTTGCCCATACGATTTTTTCACGCCAGTTTTAACTGGTGGTTTTTCACTGAATTCTGTGTGACAACAAGTCATGACAACATGATTCTTCTAAGTATCTTTTGGGGATCTATTCTCAAGCTACAATTAGTATCACCGCTACCTTCATATTTGATAACTTTTCAGCTCTTTGGTAAGATCCAAATATTTGATTATCTTTTCGCTTTCCTTCATTTTCACACTAAAACTAGTATGCAACTTATCCACACCATGTAAATCTTTATTTCTTTGTGACATATAACAATTATTGCAGGATTTTAAACGTATTGATAACATGGGCTGTTTTGAGGCAAATAGAACTCAAGTAGTCTTTAAGAGAAATTGTTAATGAATTAGATGATAATTAAAATTAAATGATGATTATTTGATAATAATTGATAATTCAACGTAAAAAGTACGGAATTATGACGTCGGTGGTGACGTAGTTTCAGTTACAGACAGACACATAATCTCCATTAATGATAAAAGATTTTCATTAAAAGAGGTTTTAATTTTTCAAAAAGATAGAAAAGGTGTCAGGTCGTAGAAACTAACCCACCCTCCAACATAATCGTTAGTTTACCTGCGTCCAAAATAAAGAATAAAATATGTTCATGTTTCAGTAAGAAAAGATTAAAAAGTAAAATTGTATGTGTACATAAGAAAATATCTTTTTAAAAAAGAATTACACAAAGTCAATAATAATGAAACGGACTTGAATGTGAATAACGTTTTTGAATAAATCCAAAATTTAAAAATAAATAAATAAACTTACAATTTTTTTCGGAACAAAATGTCACTCTGCCAAATTTTTTTTCTTTTTTACCCAAATAAAAAAAAATTCACTTTTAGAGAAACTTATTTACTACTCAACACTTGCGCCATCAGTTGGGGCGGTAGAATACGTCTGCAGACCACCTATTGCTTGAGAACCGGACCCTGGTGGCTGATCAATCCTTATCCCGGCAACTAAGTGGTCAAGCAACTTGCAACTCACCACTTTTGACCCTCAGTTGGCTAGGTGAATGGTCATAGATGTCCGATATGATCAATCGGCTGGTCATATCAAGCCCTAGCACCGATATGATAAGTTCCGACCGTATTATTCAAGTTGTATTTATGGTAAACAAACATCTGACCCTTTTTGTCTTATAGGTGATAGAAGGTGATGGTTTAGAATAAGACTTTGAGCACTGTTAAATTGTACGGCACTAGAAACTGACATGCCTGAAACTGACATGCGCTCGAAATCTTACTCTCGAGTCAAGTATACTGGCAGTGTATTCCCGTCTCAAAGTGAATGGACTTACTCTCCTTTGTAAATTCCTAACACGTTAGATTCCATATCGGGTAATGAAGCACAGTGAAAAAAAAAACACTACACATAGCTTTTTCAAATGAAAGAAACAAAACAAATAGAAATCTATCTGAAAATAAAAGCCCTAATTGCCAAGAAGACCATCCGGTTATTTCAAGATCATGTGGTATGTACAAAAGAGAAAAGGAAATAATTTTCGGAAGCGATAAAAATAATGAATTTATATATGAAAGTGTCCTCTTACGCTAATGTAACACAAAAAGTAAACCCATTCACTTCAGTGAAACTCAATAGCAAAAGAAGCCATAAAAAAAACTCTCACCCTCAAACATACGCAATCCACCTTTGTTTAAGGATGAATGCAAAACAGAAATCCACTTAGTGCAAAATGCTCTACGCAAACCCACTTCCATCAATTTAAACTCCTTCAAACTACTCAAAGCAAAATCATATAAAACGATTAAGAAAGCAAAAAAGAAAAGTTGACAAAACTATGTAAATCAACTTAACTCCTCCACCAAAACATATAAAATCTGGGAAATAATTAGAATAATCCCAGTCTACCAAACACAAAAAACAATACACAAGCTACCAATATAAAAAATATTGCATATACATTGGCTGATACCTTCTCAACAAATTCCTTGTCCAAGAACGCCAGCTGACAATTCTTAAACTACAAACATAATGCAGAAAAACATAGCCTCAACTTCAAATCAGATAACTCTGAAACCTTTTGCAAATGTTTTACATTATCAGAACTAACAGACGCCATCCAAAGATCCCACAATACCACCGTTGGTTCAGATGAAATTCATTACAAATTCCTCAAACAGCTGCCAAAAAAATCTAGACTACCTTCTAATCATTATCAATATCTGGATAAATGGTAGATTCCCAGAGTCATGGAAATTATCAACTAACATCCCCAACATACTCAAACCAGAGAAAACCAATCTAGAAAACAATCGTCCAATTGCACTAACAAGTTATCTTTGCAAACTTATGGGTTTATGTTTTGTTTGGTTTATTGAATCCAACAACTTTATTATAAACTCCCAGTGCGACTCAGAAGCTAAGGATTTACAATGGATCGTGTGGTCAGAATAGAAACCTCCAAAATAGATGCAAATATCCAAATTCAACACAAAATAGCAATATTTTAGACCTAGAGAAGGTATAAGAGATCACCTGAAAGTATGGTACAATGAAGGGACTGAAAGTTAAACTGCTAAACTTCATTGGTAGTTTTCTTTCAGACAAGAAATTCCAAATCCGAATCAGATCAAACCTTAAAGACTTTTATAATCCAAAAGAGGGAATCCCCCAGGAGAGTATACTCTCAAGTGACACTCTTCAACCTAAAAATCAACATTACCAAATGTCTGAGTCCTGGAAATGATGATTATCAATATGTTGGTGGCTTCTTTATCATCTCTAGATCTAAAATTAAACTCCACATAATAACAAAGAAAAATACCAGCGTAAATTTTACTCATATTCTCACAATCAGGAAACTGCGCAGCATACAAGCAATTCTGCAAAAATTGCAATAGGCGTAACCACTTCACAAAAAGATGTTCTACAAATAAACATGTTCAGGAAGTATCACGTGGTGAATCTAATTTTTATCTACAGATGATGAAAGAGCTTTCATTGACTGTCACTTGAAAATCGTCCAACCAAACACAAAATATAGAGAAAAATCTTACAAAATTTTAAATTTTATGTTTGAGGACAGGTCTGTTAAATTCAAGGCAAATGAAATAGACTTGGTGTTCAAAATTGACTCAGGTAGTCAGGCAAACATAATCCCGACCAAGGGCCATCATTGACTTGAGAACACCCCAAAGCTAAAACCAACATGAACAAAACTCATCGCATACAAAGGAACCTTCCTACCCGTGCTTGGAATGTGCACACTCCAGATTTCGCATAAAAATGCATTGTCTAATGTCATGTTTATAGTAACTGACACTGATCTCTCTCTCTCTCTCTCTCTCTCTCTCTCTCTCTCTCTCTCTCTCTCTCTCTTATACTTTGATTACAAACAAACTCATTCAAAGGGTTCTCAGCATCTTGGAGAAAGCAGAATTGAAAAACTGTTTTAGTTAAATAAGCACATTACATAGACTTCACCACATAACGGTGTACGCAAAAGTAATTCCTGTCCTTAACCCCCATGAGATGATTGCATTTTGATCACAAAAATAAATTCAATCATGAACCCCAGAGTATGGCTCAATTAGGCATAATAACTCTAGTAATTGAACCTACGAACTGGTAGTCATGGAGCCCATCGCATTTGCCTTGACTCTCCCCCCTCCCGTAATCTAAACAAGACCAGAACAGTTAGAACACGACGGCAATAGGCATATTTTATGAAATGTCAGTTGCAAAATCCATCACAAAACCGACGCATCAAACACCTTCTGACAAATCAAAGTAGACGAAGAGAACTCTACGCTTCTTTTTGTGAACGTTTTAGATTCCTATGCATTCCATATGGCTTCCATGATACCAGTAAAATGTGTCATGCTCGCATTGTATCTATCATAGAACATTGAAAGGTGCAATAATAATAAGAGAACATAATAATTTGGGCAAATTGAAATCCTTGTAGCACAACGGCAAATTTGGCATTAGGAAAGAAACTTATATGAATATGCATATATATGTATATGTGCATGTATATACATCTGCATGAATATGTGCACATGTTTGTGTATGTGCGTGTGAATATAAAAATCTCAAGTGCCGCTTGGTCGGATGTTAAGAAAACCATAAAAACGAATGTGTGTGTGTGTGTGTGTGTGTGTGTGTGTGTGTGTGTAAATGTGTGGCCTGGCATTTGCAAAACCTAAATGAATATTATTATGTATATGTATGTGCGTAATTGTGCATATGTATGTATATATATATATACACCTATAAATGTAGGTAGTGGGGTCTGCCGCTCTGTCAAATATTTAGGAAAATCATAAAATCCGAATCGGCCAAACTTGAAAAGAACTAAAATTTAATGTCCTCTTATCCCAACTGGGAACATTATAACCAAGAATATGTTTTATGTTCACACATTTTAGGTAAAATCAGCTCACAAATCTAAGAGTTATGGTTTAATTTGCGAGTGGAGAGGTAGTTGGGCACAGTGTCAGTCACGGACAGAACAGTTCGAGTGCTAGTCGGGAGAGGGGTGTTTAGCCAGGCCAGATAACAGTTCTGGGAGATGGACATCTAGACAACAGATTGAGTGGAAGAACCGGGTCCTCGGTGCACAGTAACTGAAAGTCTAAGAGCTGAGAGGAACGAGAATAGGAAATAATACAGAGAAGCAGTTGAGTGTCATACACCTCATCTGTGTCTAAAAAGTTTACCCTCTGTCTTTTTTGTTTATTTTCACTTGTGATCCCGTATCTAGACCAACACACAACGATGGGGTCTGATGTTGACGACTACACGGCTACCTTACGATATGTTGCAAAGGACGAGCCGAGTGCACCGGCCGAGCGGGTGTATTCCCATATTAGCACCGTAACCCTGTTATGTAATAAACTGGTACAACGACCAAAAAGGTTCACACCGTACAAGCAATAAGAAAATGAGGATTGAAACTAAATCAATTCAAATGTCAGTTCACAGAGGTAACATTTCTGGGACACAAGATTTCATATGGAGAAGTAGCGGAGAAAAGACAACAGAAAAATAGACGCCATGTGGATATTCCAGAATCAAATAACAAGAAAGAGTCACATTTCTCATGTATGATTACCACCCGGGAAATTCATCTCAAATTTATCGGTCAAAACATTATCCTTTTGTTTCTTCCTTGAAAAAGTCATTATTTGGTCTTTCGTCACGCCATAAAAAGACGCTGTTCAGTAACTAAAAACACTAGTAACCAAAATCCTAACCCTAAAATATTTTGATCCTGCACTTCCAATTTGGGTGCTTCCACACAATGACTTGGAGCCAGAATGAACAACAATACAATGATAAATGGTTTCCAGTAACATATGCTAGTCGATTCCTGACATGATAAAGAATTGTGAAGCATGCCAACAAGGTGCCAAACTGCACATAGACCATGAGATCTCAGATCAATCCTGGGATAAGGACCTCTTCAAACTGCTTGGCAAAATTATCACAGAATGGTAGACTACAATTCAAAGTATTTTCAAATACGTACACTCTCCGACACAACCTCAGCTACAGTCGTAGGCCACACACAAAAATATTTGCTAAGCATAGTATTCCCAAACTAGTATTCTCTAGTAATGGGCCAGAATTTACATCCTTGGAATATTTTTTTTTAAATACTGCAAATTGTAACTTCCACCATGACACCAGAAGTCCAGAATAAGTACAATCCAAAAGTTTGGTTGAGAGAACAATACCGTAAAAATAAATCTAATCAAGTGGTAAACAAAAAGGCGCAGACAAATATATTGCACTATTCACAGTACGTGTATTACCCGATAAAGACAATACTCCTTCTATTTCTCTGATGAATTCTCTGTTGCGAGCAAAATTATGAACTCAGAACAATGCTTTCAACAATATCCAATTACAGAAACAAAGGCTGTGTAAAAACACTAAAAGAATTTAAAAAACAAAAAAAACCCAAAAAAAAACACCACCAACTGAACCCCTGAATCTCTGGAACCACGATGCTCCTGACGGCAAGGCGTGGTCCGGAATAGAATAAGTAAAAGAATGCCTCAACTTTGTTCATACTTGGTTAAAATGGAAAACGGTTAAACTTCTTCGAAAACCGTCGACATCTGCTGACAATACCGAGAACTCAAGAATCAATTACTATCGACAGACAACAGATCACCTTTAACTACAATAGAACCTTAACCAGTTGTAGGAAAACAAGCAATACAAAGGAGAACCGGTCTAACAATATCTTTCAGAATGTCCCAATAGAAAAACTACATCTAGTAAGATTCTACATACCATAGTCAAACGCATATCAGTGCTGTAAGATTTTATTATACAACTCGGTTTGTTCATGATATATTATAAATGAAATATATATAATACTAAGGTGAGTCAAAAGTTTGGCAATATTTTGGTATGTGCTAGTTTATGGCGTTTATATTACGTGATCGAAGCAGTTCAAACCGTGGCAAAGGTACCCGCTATGGTTGGTAATATCGTGGTAGACAAATTCGGTGATTAGAAAGCTGTATAGATGAACATGCAACGTAATTTAATTTGAAAATTTATGTTTTACAAGTTCGGACCGGACCATAACGCCACGGATGCAACCAAAAACATTTATTGTACGAAAGGTGAATGTGCAGTTGATAGTAATCAGATAATTTCACTTGGGCTGCAAGAATTTCAAAGATCAAAGTCAGGTAATCCTAAAACATTGGATTCAGAGGCCGGGCTTTAAGTCATATAGGCAAATCCGGTGAGTAGCACTCGGAGAGTATCAAGCGAGTTCGGCATATCACAGTCTACTAGATGGTTCGTCACTATCATGATCCCGGCAAAAGCACCACAGCTACTGAATTGCAAAACTTTTGGCTTCTGTAAAATAGTTTATCCTTTATAGAGTTATATATAGATAGATAGAAATATACATCCTCTCATTCAGTAAAGGAATATGTGATTCTCTAAAAGTAGCTATTGCACTAATAAAGCAAATTCTGCATTATATATATATATATATATATATATATATATTATATATATATATATATATATAATATTATTTACGGAGTAAATTATATGTAGTTAGCATACTTGCGTTAAGACAATTATCTTTCAGTGTACAATGCATGTAGTCGCGCCCATTCGTAAGTTGCACGTAGGTTGTCCAAAACATGAACACTCTAAGACAATAAGCAAAAAAAAAAAAGAAAAAAAAAGAAAAAGAAAAAGAAAAAAAGCTACCCGCGACAACCACGCTGTCTAGCACGTGAGGCGAGAAACAGCGACAAGTCACGTGTTTCATAATCTGGTTGAAACCTATTGAATCAGCACGTTAAAAAAAAAAAATTACTCAACACACACACAAAATAATAATGTGCTGAACTTAAATGCACATTTCCTCCGCTCCATCTGTCTGTCTGCCTCTGTGTGTGTGTGTGTGTGTGTGTGTGTGTGTAAATGCGTATGAATGTGGGTATATATATATATATATATATATATATGCATACTCATATATATATATATATATATATATATATATATATATATATGTATGCTTATATGCGGGTGTGTCTATCAAACTCATTCATTTTGTTCATTTCTATTCTGTCCCAGTCTCTTTATATCTAGCTATGTCTACCTTCCTTATGCTTTTCTTCATTAAAACTAGGATTCTTCTTGTTTTTTGTTTCCATCTTTTTCTTCCATGTCTGTCTCCATCACACTTTATCTATTTCCACTTGTTTTTTATGTCTCTAACGTCGTCTGTTACTCATGCTCCAACTTTTCTTTGATTTTTCCCTCACAAATTTCCCTCCTCTTTCTAATGAATATGCTAAATAATTTCTGACATTTTTATATAACATCGAATAAACATCTGTTATTTTGGTTGTAATAACAAAATTCAAAGTGCGAAAAAAAATGTTGGTTTAATTTAGATCCGGAGAAAACACGGCTTTATTTCATTCCTTGAAAGTTTTTTACACCCGCACCAGCTGTTTGTTCACACAAGAGGTTGAGTGACAGCAAGTCTCATCAGGTCTCGACGACTCTTCTGAGTATTCTAGCTGATCTTAACAATTCTGTTGTTTTGATGGTCTCCATTCTTCCTCTGATTTCCAATTCACCTATACTTTTTTCCAAACCCAAAGGCACCAATTGCAATTAGTACGACCTTCACCTTCATGTTCCACAGTTTTTTTTTTAGTTCTCTGGAAAGGTCCAAGTATTTATCTATACCTTTGTTTTCTTTCATTTCCACTCTAGGATTCACCGGGACCGCAAAATCCTCGAGATGACAAGTTTTCTTCTTGTTAATTAACAATTAAGTATGATCTCCTAGCCAGGATTAGGTGACCCAACTTTATCTCAAAGTCCCAAAGAATTTTATGCGTCTCATTCTCTAGTACCGGTTCCGGTTTGTGTATATACCATTTAATAGCATGGTGAAATTTAAATTTCTTGCACATTTCCCAGTGGATCATTTTCCTATCAAGTCGTGCCACGTTTTGTGCTCTCCTTGTGCTAGTTTGTTGCATTCGCTTAGTAAATGATTAACCGTTTTGTCTTTGTCTCCACACATTCTACACTTGCTATTCTGTTGCGTCTTATCTATTTTCGCTTTGATATAGTTTGTTCCTATGACATTATTTTGTGCTGCAATTATGAGAAATTCAGTTTCTCTCTAAAGGTTTCCCCTTCTGAACAATTTCCAACTCTTCGCATGTGCGATCTCTCCGATTTGTCGCTTGAAGTACCCATATAGTTGTTTTTCTTCCCCTTTTGTTCTTTTTGTTTTTCATGTATTTCTGTTTGTCCGTGTGCTTGTGCATTGTCATGAGTGTCCTTGTCTTTTGGTCCATCTGTCGGAGTTCCTCTCTTCTCCATTTTAAGAATGGTCCAGAGTATCTTAATAAGATCTTTATTCTCTTGGTGAGATTTCTGCTTGTTTGATAGTGTTCGTTTCCAGTACCCCCAAGTATTTGTAATTCTCCTTTTCTCCTTTTCTCTAAGTGTCCTTATTTCTCCTTGATTCAGTATTTCTATTCCCACCGCTGTTTATTTTTTTGTTTCTTTTCATCACGAGCATGGCAGACTTGCCGATGCTGAATTCCATTCCTATACCCTGGCTATTAGGGTAAGTCGATCTTCATTTTTTTCTTAAAATATCAATTTCTTTCTAGCATCAAAAGTTATGTATTGATATAATAAATACCGATACTAAAAATTAGATCTCTTGTTTGTACAATTGCTTGAGGAAATAACATCAAAGATTGTCTGCTAAAATGCACCAAAAATCCTCTTTTTTGCAACATTTGGCCAAGAAATTGGTTAGAAAATTTAGAAATTTCCATATTTAAACAAAAAATGTTATTTCATTTTATTCAAATAAAACGTATAGAATATTATAACTCGAATTCAAATGCCCCTCCCCCGCCGTATCTCCACCGACCCCTTCGATATGCTGCTTTTTACCTCATTAATATAACTGTGATCACATTTTAAAAGATTGAAAAAAAACAAAAAAAAAACAGATGATATTTTATGAATGAAAGAAAAGAAAACCTATTGAGAAGATTTAACCAACTTTGAGCGGTGAAATTGCTCCATGTAAAATCCCTTAGAATAAAAGGAAGGCCTTGATTTATGACAAAAAACTTTGGCAAGTATATATATATATATATATATATATATATATATATATATATATATATATGGTTTGCTTCAAGCCAATACACCGATTGGGAAGCTTCTGTTGTTAACTTAACTGCCTTTTCTACACTTTAAGAATGTGAGGGCCAATCTGAAAACTCCAGCTGCCATTCATTAAGAACTCCAGAAATTCCTTCCGTAAATGCAGGTTTCTTTGTACAACAAAGTGTCTTTGTCATTTTTTTTCATCAACACCAATACGAACAAAGTTTTCCACTGTTTCTTTATGCCTTTGATTTTTATTATTAAAGATGATATTTTTTTATTATTTGGATTATTCGGACTATTGACCTCATCTTTATTGTTATCTACATAACGTTTCAGCCGATGTGCACCTCCCTGACTTCAGCTGTTTCTTGTCGAACTCTCCCGAACTTGGGAACCTTCTCTTCGAACTCGGAAACCTTCACTTAACTTCAAACCGAACCCTTTATTCAATCCACGGCGGTAGACTCTTCTCATTCCGTTAACCATGACCGGGTACAAGTGTTAAGGTATGTTAAGTATTCTATGTTATTATCACCCTTAGCCGGGATTGAAACTGTAACCTAGAGATGATTGTCACTTAGAATTGTATTAATTCAACCCTTATATCTGCTGCGTCAAAAACTGGTTTTAAAATCTTGAATGTGCTATTTCTCTAAAAAGCATCACAATTTTACTTCTTTCTTTTTTTAAAGATATATGACTATTTTCATTTTAAAATGAAACATTCCAAACGCCGTGATCTTTCTTCGGGTGTTGTGTGATTGAAATTTAAAGCTTTAAATATTTTTACTATGTTTTAATGTTTTCATTGGATGTGATACGATTGAAATTTAACAGTATACATGTTTTTTACTTAATTTCTATCTTTATTTTAGATATGGTATTAGTGTAATTTATTTAAAAAAATAATTACACCACATTTCAAAATTAAAATTGAAATAAAAATTACTAACAATTAAAGGAATTCATATTTTTCAAAATGTTATCAATTTGAATTGAAAGACGAATCTACATTTAAAATCTTTATTGGATGTGGTATGTTTGTAATTTATCAAAAAACATATTTTTCCCGCATTAAGAATTTTCATTGGATTTTTTAACCTATGTGTTTTTTTAATGTTTTTAGCGAATGTGTTGTTACTAAAGATGAAAGAAAACGTAATTTTTCTTACATTCCATAAATCATCATTGGTTGGGCTAGATTTAAGAAAAAAAGAATAAAGGTCACAAAATATTGATAGGTTTTCATTTCAATTAAACTTTGTGAAATTTAGGTGGAAATGGTGAGCACTTGAATTACGGTCGCAGCAGAGAAGAAAAAACAGAGATCAAGAGAGCAGAAATACTGTTTGGGGAATATTTTCAATATTGGCAATAGCGTGTAATTTACACGGATCAACCTAGTATATTTTTAATATAATCTTTTCTTTAATTAAATAAATACGTCTTTGTCAGACAGCGAATGGGAGAATTTATTTTACATTCAAAACATCTAAAAATGAAATATAAAAAGACAAATGATTTTTCTTATTTACGAGACTTAAGTTTCAAAATGTATGTACTTGAAATTGTGATGAAAGTCAAAGACAATGTTTAATCTAAAAATAAAATTCAAGATAATATACGACTTTTTAATACTTGAAATGATGTTATAAATGACCGACTGTTTGTTGCTTTGAAATGAACCGATTAACAACTGAAGCCTCAGAGCCGACTTACAGTCACAACGGATTGAGAACTTTAATTACTACGCACATACATGGGTATCAAAGATTTTATTAATGACAGTAATACATACCGAAATGTCTGAGTAGAAAGTGAATTTTTATATCCAATGGAGGCAAAACCCATAATTTTCATTATTTCTTTTTTTTTTTTTTTTATTCAATTTAATCAAGTTTGGCATGCTGAGGTTGGCCATTTTACAATTTGACTAATTTGAAACAAACAGGAAGTAGTTTATTTTCACGTCTTACTTGACCGGAAACATTTTAGCCAATGGCTGAACAAAATATTTCGCTTTATTATCCTTATTTAAAAATTAATGTCTTTTGCATGGAAGCCAAATGTTCTTCGTTTCTACTTAATGAAATAAAAATTGACTTTGCTAATTAGGAGGTGGTCTTGTTCTTCTTGTGTTTTGGGTAAGGCATTTTGGGTGGGGATTGTTGCTTTTTGTTGTTTTTTTGTTTTTTTCTAAAATAAAACAAAAATCTTTTACGACGTTACAGGCGACATTTGTCTTGTTGTAAAGCAAAGACGTTAATTCCTTAACAAGTTGATTTGTAAAAGTTTGGTTTTCTGACCAGAAAAATTTTGCTACAAGGACACATTTATACAATTTCCATTTATAAAATCTCTATATGACTGATTCTCTACTCAAAAAGTTTGCAAGAGCAGCAGAAACAAAAACGACCACCACTGCATTTGGCATAGCGTGTTAGTCATTTAAATCGGATTTGATCTTCACCAATGTTTTATGAAACTTTTGAAAATATTCATTTATTCTTACAGATAGTTGCAAAGTCCGAATAATTTATATCTAAATTATCAAACAGTCAACATTATTAGGATATCAAACAATATTTTTATATTTATTTTTGTCCTGTACCTATTATGTCATATAGGTGTCATGCCAATGAATTCTTTTTCATGGCAATGGGGGGTGCTTATCTTCTCTCAAAGTAACATGTGTCGTGTTGTGTTGGGCCACATTATACCAGTAACAAGATTTACCAACAAACACCCAAAATGAATTGCCTTTCACGAGGAAATTAAATTGAATTCATAGACATTTAAATCAAGGAAATTGTAAATGATTCCACGTTATGTTATCAATAAACGTTTCAACTACATTTTTGCTAGATCGTTGTAGAAAATGGTCACGATGACGAGAGTACAAATCCTGGACGAGGCTATTTGCATTTCACATAATGCTTATTATTCTCCCTCCAGCTATGGGTACATAGTAAAGCAGACTTGTTAAAGTAACCTTGGTAAGGCAGCTGGTCTTGGAGAAGGAAAACTTTGAATTCAAACCTCTTAAACGTCTCTTGAGAAATTAACCTTGTGTCACATCATACTTATGTGGAGGGGTTGGGTAAATACATACATTTTTGCTGTATATGAGAAAATAGAATAATGGCAATGGTATCATCGATGATATTCGATGCAAGATAAAACCGGAATTTGTAATGAATTATCAAAAGTTTTGTTTTTATTATTATTCATAATAATAGAATTTTAATAATTTAATGTTCATGTTTATTCTCATTGTTATCAAAACAACTTGCAAGATATAACTGATTACGTATACTTTATGTAACACAATATTTCGTCATTTGATTTTCTATTTTCTTTTAAGTAAAATATTTATTTTTCACGTTTATCTTGTTTACTGCTAAAACTGTAGGAGTCATCGTCAAAATGGCGTATAAAATTGATATTTTGTCATTGGATGGCTTTAACAAGATTCTTCTTTTTTTTTTTAAATTCCTTTAATTGTTCAAGAAAACATAATTTATTATTTACAATGTCATCTGTTTTGATGATTCCGCTTCAAAAATATCATTGATTCATACGAATTGCATTAATTTTGTTTTCGGTAGGAAAATTTAAATTTGGTCTACGCTTCAGTATCATGAATACGATGAATGTTTTTGAATATATTTTCATTATTTAATTGATAAAAAAATAATCATACAAACACATGGCGTAACTTACGGTCAAGTCACACTTAAAGAACTGATTCTTCAGATAACGAAAGTTAAGTAGCGATGAGTCTGTTTAGTACTTATATGGGTGGCCACTTAGGAACAGCAGGCTTATTAAATTATATGAATACGCGTGATGTTTTAATATATTAGGTATTTATCCAACCGGTTTGCCACGGGTGGGATGTGTATGGGGCACTCAGCAAGGGCCAAACTTGCTATTCAGTAGAGATATGATCTCCAATACGAGCTTGCTAACCCTTACACCATGATGGGTTGCTTACATTTTAGTATGGTAGAGAGGTTAGATATTAGCAACGGCAACAGCTGAACCCGAGAAAGAGTCCTTGTGAGAAAGGAATGCAATATTTATCTTAGCCTCTTGATTCTTCTGGTTACAGAAAAATAAATAAATATGTATACACATATCTCGCTATTATCTATATATATATATATATATATATATATATATATATATATATATATATATATTAGTACGACAATGTCAACTAGTTGTTATAAGATTTTACTTATGAATATAATATACGGCGAGCAAAAGACTATTCACTTTGTTTAAAAAGAAAAGAAAAACCAAATTCTATTTCCCAATCTGTAGCAAAGAGGAGATAAAGATAGCCACTCCATTATTTTGATACTACCCCGCTGATAAACGATGTTTTTAACTCTCCCAGTTCATCCTACCAGAAATGGAAAGCGCGGGTATGTATCTGGGATGACCTTAATACTGATGGCACATGATCGGATCTTAAAAAGTACTTGTGACCTCTGGATCCGCGTCCACAAAAGGAAGAGAAATTCAACATGTTGCAATGAAAACCGGCTTTAAGTTTTCCCGCCACGAAACAGAATATACACAGTTGAGTGAATCTGTTTCTTGGAACGGACGTGTCGACTTTTGGTCTCCAATATTCAACCGCCACCAAGACGAGAAAGACAAGAAGAATTTCGATTCTCTTATAAAACAGAACTGTCGAAAAATCATATGTCCTCAACAAAAACAAGACAAAAATATTTCATTGTTGAATATTAGTCGAGAAAAATAATTGTGAAAAATGCGAATGACAATAATACAAGGAACCTCACTACAATTTGAATTGTCTCAAAGACTTTCTCTTCCACTTGCCAGTCATACATATCACAGTTTATGCCCTTTTCTTTTAGATTAATTATATGTTGAATATCTTGAATTGCTCGCTTGCATAAAAAAAAATAGATAATTGTTCGATATTCAATACATTCTTGTTCCCTATTCAATACATTCTTTTGTTTTCTTTTTTTGTTCCCTTATTGTTTGTATGTTAATAAATAAAATTGTTGTTATCACTAAAACCTGCTCTTACTGTTTTCTGTTGTCTGGTAAAGGCGTATCTTATTATCCTCTCGTATTTATCGAAGCGTTGAGAATTCCCTTTCCCTTGTGTTTCTTTTATTTATATTCTTTTTTACACTCGGGATCTCTTGCATATTTTTTTTTATTATTGTTGCGCAAGATGTCGTCCCCCAACGAGCGCGTGCACGTAACATAATTGTGGCCTCTTTGTCCGGAATCATTTTCCCCTTCTTTATAAGAGACAATTGTGAGATAAAGGAGGGCACGCGACCACGATGTAAAGGTGATAAACCTTTTTTTTTCACTCGGGATCTCTTGCATTTTTTAAATTGATTATCCAACGAGCGCGTGCACGTAACAATATATATATATATATATATATATATATATATATATATATATATATATATATATATATATATATATATATAGTAGAGAGAGGGGAAGCGGATTTACAGTTTAAAGTGTCTATATCAGGTCAAAATGCATAACTTGCAGTAAATGAAAATGTACGCAAGATTGAAATGAAAATTACAGAAATGATAGATTTACATCAGATAAAATTGCTTCAAACACTGTGTGTTTAATGATGCTCACTGAAGGAGCTGAGTTGTAAATTGGGTCAATTTTTATCGAATTATTATAAGTTTCTTCCACTTTTGCAGCCATATCTGAGGTAAAATATTTTGTTCCACTTTTTTCGGGCGCTATAGTACCGAAGAGATTGACCATGTACGTTTGGGTAGGACAACTCGCGCTAACAAAGAGGGAGAAATAACACAACATAAGTGTTTGCTGTCATTACATAATGTAATTTGATTATTATCTCATTTATCGTTTGTGGTTGTGTCATCGCTGAGGGGTTGCTACTGCTGCTTCTTAGTAACCATTTGCTATCTCTTCGAAGTTGCAGCTACTGCTCATTTCTCGTTTTGACATCTATTGGAAGGCTGTTGTTGTTTAGTGACCGTTTAATATCTTATTAATATGTAATGTGCATAACACAGCGTATTCAGATAGCATTTAGTACATGTTTTACACTATTTGTTACAGATATTTTACCTTATACATAACATAAAAAGCAATGCCAATTTAGAAACATAAGAAGCTCGTTTAATTCATAATAATGAAAATTTCATGTGCTGTTTTGTTTAATTAACTAAGATAGAATTTATTTCGGCATCTTTTGATGACACATTCGTCTTTTTCATTCTAATTGGTCATTTAACAAATGTGTTGTGGGGCCGATAAAGATGTCGACCCCACAGACGTTTGAATAAGTGAAACGACTGGAGACAAAGGTAGAGGAATTGGATGACAAAGGTAACCCGATGGTCAATTTATTTGCGAGAATTGACAGAAAGGTACATCGGCTAGTTGAGGTTTCGATGTTTGAGGTGGGTCATTCAACGTTCTGTCCGACTTTCGTCGATCTGGGTGGATAGATCGTCTGGTGTCGGATAGGCAGCTGGAATCCGGAATCGGGATAGCAGCACGTCTACGGGTGAGGTTGACGTCGTGGTCGGTCGGTAACGGTCTCGGCCTGCGGTTAGTTCGGCTACGAGCCCCAGTCGTAGTCCCGTTGAGGACTGTTCGGGTACAAGCGTGAACGTAACAGCGACGGACCGTTCGCTTAGCACGTGTTTTGCTTGGGTCTGATTGACCCGGTTATGCGGGGTTTCAGACCGGCTGGCACGTGTGCGCAAATGCCTCGAGTAGCTAGGTGTTTGCTCGGCGGAAGATCGAGTCGGGTCTACCAAGCTAGTACTTATCGTACAGTCGGCGAGGGACGCCTATCCGGTCGCAAGACCCAGATCTTCTAGGGATTTCGCCATAGGATCGCATTAGTGGTTAGGAAAGACTGAAGAGTTAAGGCCGACTGGTTAGCTCTGAAAAGAGTTGGATTTTTAGCCTTGTAAAAGGCTGTTTGCTGGAACTGGAACAAGGCCCGGATCATCACATCAAAGGAGGAAGCAAGTTGTCTAGCGGCAGAGAGGCAAGACAGTCTAGCGGTAGGGAGGCATGCGGTCAGCGATCAGGAGTAGCTATCAGGAAAAGCCATTCGTCTGGAACAGGAATCAGGATCAGCGTCAGTTCGGTGTAATATTTGAAGTGAGCACACTCGTGCCCTCACTCAAAATTTTTATTCATTTTAAAGAGAGATACAGAGTGTGTACACGACTCGGCATATAGCCACAAGTTTTATTTGGGGGAAGGGGGTGTAAAGCTGGTCATGCTTCCTAAGTTTCTAGTTAGCTACCTAGCTAACTACCGACCGATTCATACAAAAATAAACACTTTCTTTCTTCTTCTTGCAGCCTGCTGTCACCAAAATTGCTCATTCTTTCTATGCTTCCTACTTAAGTCCCGTTTCGATGATGTTGGATGATAAGTACACGATGTATGCTCCGGATGAGTTAGGGATGGAGGGGTGGGGTAAAAAATAAGACAAAATCCCGAGAAACTGAAAAGGTGAAAATAAGGGTAAAATTGTGGGTCTTTGGTTGCCCCCTTTCCCTCAACTAATGTGTGGGACTGCCGACTGTCTTCCGATCTTTTAGGTTCGAAAGCAAATCGGTCGGTTTCTTTATGTCGAGGAGTGGGTGTCCTTAGTGGGGTGGGCAAAAAATGGGGGGGGGGTCTGTAGGTCATATTGGTTGGGTTGCTAGAAAGAATTTGACTCCCCAGGAATGAAAAAGCTAGGGTGATCGGGTAGGTATTGAAAGAAAAAGTTTGAATTGGGATCCTGGATATGTCCTAAATGAAAAAACTGGGGTTGATGAAACATTTAGCCACCTAACTACAAGAAACTATGGTTTTTGTGGAAAGATTGGATGCTGCTTGCTAGACTTTGTTTGTCTTTATTTTATAGACTTTGTTTGTCTATCTAGGGGTGGGGTCCCAGACTGAGAAAACCCGTCAGTGCCAGCCATGAATGGCAAGTAGCAACGTTTCTACTCCTGCCCTCGTTCTCACACACAAGCTTGCGGCATTTATCCACCTTTCGCTGAATGTCATGGGTTCGAGCATCCTCATATCGCACCTGATCTTCACCCTGAGCTGATGCTTAAAATAAGCGATCAGATCGCGACAGGAGAATTCCTCGCCCCCACGCAATCCCTTGTTTCGTGTCGTCCATACCACCATTCTAGCTACGGCTAGTATAGCGAAAAACACCTTTCGTTTTCCTCCGGAGAACGGTGGACTGACATTGTCCACGATGTAACCAGCATCGAGCGGCACCCATTGATTGGGTGCGATACGGGCCGTAACTACGTTTACGTACTCCCAAAAAGAACGCACCCTGCTCAGCCGTTTCCAGTAAGCCACTGTTGCAGTGGGCGTAAGACGGAAAGTCTTCAATGTTCGCCTTGTATTCTACGCAAGAACAAGAGCGGCAACGCATTCCGAGCAAGTCACCAGGTGAGGGAGAATTCGGAGTTGTTTATAAACCCAACACCTGGCGCCCAATTCCATTGTGAGCGGACCACCTCCAACGACGAACCGTGCCGCTCCACGAGCGGATTCGATCCGGACCCGGCTTCGGTGTGCAACGATCGATTCAGAAATGCCAACCTCTCAGCGTCTCGATGAGCTGCCAAGTCCGACATCCCTAAACCTCTATTATAAGGCCGCTGGGAACAAATCTGCGTACCATTGGCCGCCCCCCTCCACAAAAAGCGGAAAAGAGCCCGTTCTAATGCCAATAACCGAGCCGCAGGCAGAGGGAGTACAGACAGTCGGTAAAGGATCAGGGGGAAAATGTAGGTGGCACAAGCCTCCGCCCTGTCCTTTAAGGACAACCGCCTTGGGAACCATCTTCGGATCTGAGCTTCCATTTTTGTCTGTAGCTCCGACCAATTTCTCTCGACTTGGAGATCAAGCCCGAACCAAACTCCGAGGATTTTGACTGGACCGTCACTCCACCGGAAGGGACCGGAAGGTTATCAGATCCTGTCCAGGCTCCCAACCGGAGCCCTTCTCTCTTTTCTAAATTGACAGGGATTCTCTCGTACCTTGCAAGCGCCTCCTTCACCGCAACTATCTCCGAAACACGGTGATATCATCAGCGTACGAACACGCAGATACCTTGGCTTTCACGGGGCCAGGAACAGTGATTCTGCACAGGACCGGTCGTATCCACCCATCTCTAAGCCTGTGGAGAAGGGGCTCCAGGGCGAGGGCATAGAGAAGAGGGGACAGGGGGCAACCCTGACGCACGGATCGCTCAATCGGAAAGACACCCGAGCGCTTCCCATTCACTTGTATCACTGTTTGAATCCGGCGGTGTCCAGAACAACGTCCAGGAACCGGTGGTCCACCCTGTCGAATGCCTTGGACTGATCTAAACTGATCAGCGCGGCACATTGGTCGTCTTTTATCCCTTCTAGAATCATGCGAACCAAATGCAAATTGTTTTGGATCGATCTTCCTTTCACAGCGTAGTTCTGTTCCAGTTCGATCAGATCACCGGCAACAAGTCGCAAACGGTTCGCTAAGACCCTGGCCAAAATCTTTAACTCTGTGTTTAGCAGAGTTATGGGCCTATAATCATCTAAGCCCTTCCAAACATTCCTATCACCCTTCTTCAGCAATGTGATCACGCCCTTGGTAATGCGCTTTGGGATTGCTCCCAAGGTAAACCAATTGTTAAACACATCCGTCAGAATGGGGACAAAAATGTGCGACATCCTCAAGTACAATTCGTAGGGTAAACCGTCCAGTCTCGGAGCTTTGTTGAGGTCGACTTGCTTCAACGCATCACGGACTTCAGAGTCTGTAATCTTCCCCTCACAACTAGCCGCTTTCGCCTCCCCAAGGTGGGGAAAATCGGCTAAATAGTTGTGGAACTCCTGCACTGGGAGGTTCGGCAACCGGGCAAATCGCTCCGGGAAATGCGCCCGAAAGGCCTCCCGCATCTTACGACCCGCACGAAGGGTGTGCCCGTCCGGGGTTACAACACTTCCGATGTATCGGTCTGGAAACCTTCTAAACTCTTCCTGACGCACTCCTGCGTCCAATTTCACGGCTTCGTTGGACACTCTATTTAGCCTAGATCTAACTATGCAATCTTGATAGCGTTCGCTGGCCTTACGCTCAAGGTCCCCTCTAGCTAGACTTAAGGCTAGGGACCTCCCCCCCCCCATCCAACGCCCGGGAAATTTTATCTTCTATGGCCTTCACTTTCGCTGCCGTTGGCAATATTTGATAGTGAAGTCCCTAATCCTAAATTTAAGGTCAGCCCACCATCTATTCCCAATAACCGCCCCCACTAACGCCCGCCGAATAAGTAGAGCCAGCCTCTCACGGTAGTCACGTATCCCCAATACAGAGGTATTTAACTTCCAGTAAGAGACTAGTTTAGGCGAAGAGTGACAGTAAGCAATTTATGGTCACTTTTCGCGTATAAGTGGAACACAGGACAATCTAAAATGTCAACATCGGCTCTTCTAACTAACACTCTGTCCAAATAGCTTTTAACTGAGCAGAGAGCGAGCTATTCGTCCATGTCCACATCTCCCTCCCTGGGTGATCCACACGATACCTGTCGACCAGATCGAACTGGGCCATTAGATCGCTCAGACTGCTTTCACACCAATCCGACCCGCTAGCTCCCCGTCCCGTCCGGTCTAATTTGGGATCAAGGATCGCATTCCAATCTCCCATTAAAACTAACCGTCCCGGTACGCCATGTACGGTCCGAACTGCCGAAAAAAGGATCTCCTCTCCCAGGGCGATTGGGCGCATAAACCGCGATTACTCGGAACTTGTTAGATACGTCAATATCGGCCACAATCAGCCTGCCACTCGCGCCAGCATAAACAATGTCAGTCCCCGCCCCAGACTGCTTTTAACTAGCAGCGACACACCTCGACTGCCCGGATCACCGAATGCTGAGTAGACCTCATAAAAATGATTACCACCCAGCACTCGGCCATCCGCTTCTAAACAAAGTGTGTCTCCTGCACCGCGGCGACATCTACACCGAGAGACCTGAGTTCTTCCCTCAAACGACTAGCGCTTGATGGGTCCCTCAAGCCCCTCCCATTCACACTAGCAAAAGTAAAGACATTGTGACCTACCTTTCATTCAATGTCTATCACTGGCCGGAAATCCTGTTGGGTGAGGATGCCGACGGTTTGGCCGAGGTTACCTTGGCCTAGTTCATTTGTAACTATAACGTCCTTGGCGATTCCGCCGACATCACATGGGAGCCTTATTTTTAAGGCGCTGCAGAAAGAAGGGTGGAGAAGAATGGGGACCCTTCTCTTGCATTTAGCAATGAGTTCTTTGTGGTGGTTGGGATGCAACCTCTCCACCAGCCGCATGCCCGGAAAAGACCCATCTGCCGTTTCGATGGTTTTCCATACGTCCTTTATATGGCTATTGGCCTCCCGGACAAAGGCGGTTACTAGGGGTGCATCCCTAAAGTTCAGGGGATTGTTCGTGCTTTTCTTGTCCACGAGATCGAGCTTCCAGAGTGGTTCAAATATCCTTTTTTGTTTGGGGTCCAGGTACCTATCAATTAGATTTAGCTCCACTCTGCAAATGTTCTCAGGGAACAAGTCTCTTTTTGATCCCGTGGCCGTGCCTGTCTCTCGCGTGAGTGTGATATTGATGGTGATCTATGGGTAGGACTAGATCTCCTTTCTTGTGTTTTTTGTTGAGGTTGAGGGGGGTGATATCGGGTTTTGGTGTATGCGATTCACAGGGTTGGGATGAAAGTGTTGGGTAATTTTGGTTTTTCCTCTGGGTGTGTGTAGTGGACTCTGCCACTGTTTTTGTGTTTGGGTTTGTGGCCTGGGATCTTTTCCTTTTTTGGGTGATTGCAATTTTGCGGTCAGCTTTCTCCCCCTCTTCCTCAAGGCGTCGTTTTTTAACCCCAGCTTGTGTGGCCGATGGAACCGGTTTACTGGGGGTGGCTATTTTAGGGATGGCCTTGAGGGAAGGCCTTGGTGTTGCTTTCTGGGGGGGGGGCATAGCCTTGGTGGAAGGCTCTTGTTTGGCCTTTAGTGAAGGCGTTGTTGTGTCTTTGGTGGGAGAGTTAGAAGTGGCTGAGGCGTAGGAGGTCGTCCTCCCTTTCCGTGTCGCCTCAAACCACCATCCTTCCGCCTCTGACTGTGGTTTCATTGTAGCTGCGGCTTCCTCGGTTGTTGTTGTCGAAGTTGTCGCTGCTGCTGTTGTTATAGCTGGTGCTGCTGTAGTTGGTGTTGCTGGAGTTTGTGCCGTCGGAGTCGATGCCTTTGTTGCAGGTGTTGATGCTCTCTTGGGGCAGTTTCCGGCAGTGAGGCTTGCGGTCCTCCACCACCACTGTTATTTGCTGACCCTTATAGGTATAAGAGTCCGCAATGTTTTTGAAATCCTCTTTTTTGAGGTCCAGGATGAAGACGAATTCTTTCACCCGCACTTGTCTTTCATGGGTGATCCTCATCGCCTTCACTTCCCCGTAGTTGCTGAGTATCGCCATTAGACACTCAGTAGAGAGTCCTGCGGGGACGTTGTACACCGTTACCGAGGTTTGTCTTTTACCCGGTATTCCGGCTGCATTTTAATGTCTTGGTGATGGAGGTTCTTTGTGGAGAGCCTCACTGCGTCGGCTTCGCTTGGTAGGAGGACGTCTCATGTGGCGAAGGACCTTCGGCTGATGTGTTCAGCCGGAATTTTGTTGGCCAGCAAGATTTCCAACACTCGGTCCTTTCTGATGCCAGTTAACTTCCTTGTGGTCGCGTCGGTGGTTATGAAGGACAGGACCCGTCGCTCCAAATTTTTTGCTGTCTGGGGTAGTGGCTTGATGGTAGTTCCCTCCTGCAGGTCTTTGTTAGCATTAGTAAATCTATGATTTTAAGAACGCTCAGAAATAACTAACTTGAACATATCATAAAGAATAACAACAATACACCCAATGCCCAATCAATAAAATTAGAAATTCTGGAGAAGATAAACAATCTCAATTAGCATGACAGTAAATGAAGTCAACGGTATGGAAAGTACATCGAGATCAAAACTAAGAGTAGTCATTCAAAAAGAAAGACTTCAGAAGTGGAACGAACACTTCTCGAATCTGATTGGAAACCGTCCTGAAATCACAAAGAAATTAACTGAATAGATTATTAATGGCCAAGAAGACATCAAATATGGACACTTCATGAGGGATGAAGTTGGCGCTATAAACAATCAAAAAGAGGAAAGCTACAGCCGTCAATGAAATATCTTTTGAAGTATTGAAGACGAAAAAGAAATGACAGCATACTCCTTCGATTATGCAACACCGTGTATAAACAAAACACAATAGAGAAACGGATGAAGGGCTGCATACTCCTCTACCAGAAGAAAGGCGACCTCGGAATCACTAAGAACTACTGTGGCATTGCACTTACTGACATAGCTGCTAGGTTAATAATGCTATACTTCTCAATGGTATCCGACTTGAAGTCGAGAAAATTCTTAGGAAAAAATGGATTTCGCAAAAATATATCCATAATTTCACAGATTCTGACAATTTGTCCAATCATCATGCACAAAAATCTCGAAGCATCAATTTTTTGTAGATTTCTCCAAGACATTTGACTCCATACACAAAGGAAAGATAGAGAAAATACTTCTAGTATGTGGTCTTCCTAAAGAAACTATCTTTGCTATAATGATGCTCTAGAAAGACATGAAAGCAATGGTTCACTCACCCGATGATGACACTGATTTCTTTGACATTCTCATTGGAGTCTCGCAAGGAGATATATCACGCCTCCTAATGACGGTCTATATTCTGTCGAAGATGTATAGACTGCTTTCGTTGCGTGTAGCTAAACTCTTCCAAGTAAAGAAGGACGAAAACCGTGAGTAGAGAACACGTTTTTATTCAATTACCGGAAGATTAAAAAACCTGAAAAAGTAAAGAAAAAACAATTGACAGCTACAGCAAACGAAGAATGAATACTAGGGGTTCTAACAGGTAGGAGAGAGACGGGAAATACTGGGAAACGGATAAGGAGAAAGGGTGGAAGAATATCTGACTAGCGAGGGTAGAATGGTTGCAGTTCCTCAAAAGGCAAGGGGTGGAATATGAGTTGAAGGCAGTAGCAATTGAGTTCTGAATAAGTAAAAGACGAAGGGTGACTTAGGTTCGAGGGGGAGGCGAACGAGCCTAGGATGGAGGGAGACTTTAAGCAGTGTAGCAAAACGTCGGATAGTTTTTTCTTAACAGCCAAATAGAAAACAAAGGGATAAAGAGTTAAGGTGAAGACTTATGGGGAAGGTTGAGTAAATAGCTAGAATGATAGCAGCAAAAGTCCAGGGAAGCATAGTCACATAGACGAGCTATAAAAAAGATAGCAAGCATGTTCAAATAACAGACAGGGTAGAAAGAATTGAGAAATATACGAACAGGGTAGGGCAAATGTATCTCACGAGGGAGAGAAAATAGGAGCTAAGTCCCTGAAGGGTATATCACAATTAAACAATTTACACGATATATTTAAATGTAATCTGTGGATAAATAGGCATGACCAATACAAAAAGGGCAGAGGATAACAATTGGGGGGGGGTGAATGAAAGAGAATGCTTTTCTCTTACCTTTGTGGCCTTTGACGGGTTAAGTGAAACTGATAGAGGGCTGACTCGCTCCAATCTGGACAGCGCCTGGATTTGAAATGCATTAGAAACCCGCTTCACACCGGAAATGCGGGTTCAGACGGTATGTAGGGAAATTCGTTCCGCAAGGGACAAATTACAAAAATGGAAGCAATTCGGCTAAGAAATATTTTTTAAGGTCAAAGGGAAATAACTTCTACGAGAAAAACTCTATACGTAATGTGATAAGATACATTAACATCATTTTTATTTATAATAGTATACATACTATGAATGTCAATAGATCTAATGAAAGAAAACGGTTTTACACAAAAAAAAACACATAAAAAACAAGTGATATCCCGCAGACTACGCAAATGATCTTGCGTTTCACGCAAATACACCTGCTCAAGTCAAATCTTTGCTAATTAGCCTGGAGTGGTCAGCAAGAAGCATTGACCTCTACTTGAATTTAGATAAAACAGAGTTTCTGCGTTTTAAACAAGATGGGGCCATCTCCACATTAAATTAGCAGATCAGTTCACATATCTAGGTATCAATATCTCATCTGCTGAAAGGGAAATAGATATACGCATAGAAAAGGCATGAAATACTATTGACAGGTTATTGATTCTATGTAAATCTGATCTCTGATAAAATAAAACGGAATTTTTCCAAGCTTTAACCATGTAAATACTACTGTATGATTGCACCACTTAGGCTCAAACGAAACACTTAGAGAAAAGTCTAGATGGGAAATATACATGGATGCTGCTTGCTGTTTTTGAACAAATCCTGAAAGTATCACTCAACAAAACCGCAACTATACGGCCACTTACCTCTCATGTCACAAAACATCCAAGTAACAAAATATACTGGGCACTGCTGGAGAAGCAGGGACAAACTCATAAGCGACATTCTCCTGTGGACTCTTTACACATGAACACACCAGTGTTGGCCGACTAGCAAAAATGTATTCATCAGCTCTGTGCAGACAATGGCCTTTGTGTAAAGGAGCTGATAAAAGCGATAGCCGATAGGAACGGGGACAGACAGACAGACAGACAGAGACAAAATGGAATTCGTGCTATCAGCATGACTTGATGATGATAAACATCATCATATTCATGATACATTAATACTGAATAAGCGAAAGGAAAAACCTCATTTACATATACAGAAATATTTAATATATACATAATATACATATTGAAGTAGTATTGAAACGTCTACCAACACCTAGAAATAGGCACACGTTGTTCAATGAACAAGCAGTATGTGAGAAGGGCTAAAAAACGGAATGAGGCTTATTTGAGATTAATGGACAGTAATATTGTCATAGTGATGTTGGCTTTTCTGTTTAATGATCGGACAAGAGATACAAAATCAGCCAAAGATGTGGGCCGTCATATGAGAGTCACCAACCACCAAACAGATACAGTCATTCTCCAAGGGAGACGATTATTTATAATCTCCCTATATGTGGTTTCATTTTTTTTTTACAGCCAACATGACTATGACAATATTAATACATCGTGTAGATACGCATTTTTCTTAGTGGCCCTGTCTTTTGTTTATAATTTGTTTTTAATGTTTTGTAGGTTATGAAATAATTTAATTAAACATTCCATCTAAAAATAGTTTGAAGATTTCCCATTATATTCTGTAATTCCCACGGGATTTGCTATTAACACTAAAGAGTCGAAGAATAAACAATTAGAAGAATCTAAATGCTAAAACTTTGCATTTAGTGTTTTTCAGAGTTTTACAAAAGTTAAAAGACAAAATCAAAATCCTCACTTTGTAAAAAAAGAAAAAGAAAAAAAAATTCAACTCAAGGGCATCGTGGCCGATTCTTCGAGTTTCTCTTCTATTTTTAGTTATCCGACTTTTTTATTCATTTTCCAGAGTTACAAGTGGTAAAAATAAAAAAATAGAAAATTAACTTTCTTTTTTTCTTTTTTCTTTACGTTTTTCAAAATCTCACCCATCCCTTCTTGTTTATTTTCAAGGAAGAAAAATATTTGTTAAACAAAAAAAAATACAAACTTCATCACGAGTTCCGCACTGCTTTCATTCTCTCTGTCTCAGAAAAAGCAGTTAAAGCTCAGTTGTTAGACAACGAGCGACCAAGAGACCAAGAGATCTTCAGTTTTATCACAACTGTTAATATCTGTTCACTTGGTATCGAAGCATCCCATTTATTGACTTTATATTATAATTAATTGCAAATTAATAAATAAATTGATGTATTATATAATTAATAACTAACAGTTATCTCCCCTGGGAAAGTATAATGAAAAAAAGTAAGCCCAAAAGTAGACTCCACGCTTGTAATTGCCCCAAAATGTAGAATGCGTGTGAGATCTAACAAAAACTACTGAATTATGTTAAATGATACTTTATTCCATTCATAAAAATATGTAGCTGTGAAAACTGTAATTGAACAAAGGGTTTGCATAAGCACAAAGAAATGTACTTCTATTAAAGTTTTATCACCACGTGTTGCTATACTTAAAATCATCAGGAAACTTTTACGTCTATTAAAAATCTTAACATTCAATCATTAAAATTTATTTTTCTAAATTATGAAATGTAACAAATTTTAAATTAGGACGGTTTCTAGGGCATTAATGCATAAATTATGTGAATGGGAAAGAAATAACTTAAACTTTCATTGCCAGTCAATCATTGCCATTTACCAAACATTTCCATTAAACACCAATTCACTTTTGGACAATTCGAACGAAATAAAAAAAATCAAGATTCTAACCAAATCAAATAGGCAGTTAATTTTTTCTATTACCAAAAAAATCTAAGAAGGACACATCACACAAAAATCTAAAAAGGACACATCACACAAAAGGACACATCACACAAAAATTTACGTTAAAAGGAATCTTGTATTCATCTCTAATATACGCACACCTTCCACTTAATAACACAAATATCATTTTTTAACCTTTGTCACATACATTTCTCTTTGCTATTGTTATAAATAATTCTTTCTCAAATTTATCTTATGCCATTCATACAACTGAGATATTATTTCTTTCTACTTTCTCTTTTTCGATCACAAAGATAAATTTCCCTTCACTCTATAAACAATACTTGTTGACCTAAATATAAATAAGAGAACGGATCATCAGGTTAGAGGTCATTAAGTACGATCTTTGCTCATTGCTAAAATTGGATTAGGGATATTTCTATTTCTAAGAAACTTAAAAGTACACTTTTGGGATCTTGGTACAGCAACCAATCTTGGCGAAGGAAAACTATGAATTCAAATCAGCTATTTCTTAAAAATTGATTTGTGTCGCATCCTGTTCATTACGGAAGTGTTGGGTATATATATATATACGTTTAGTATATTTTTTAATTAAAATTTTAAAAAGTTCAATTTATTCAATTTCTTAAATTGGATATATTTATTTATTTACAGTTGTCATATTTGGGATTCACTTTTTCAAAAAAGCTGATGTCTATTCTATTTATTTAGTTTAAGTTAATTGAAACATTGCATATGAACTTTCAACCCAAACAGAAAGTATACAATCACATAGAGAAAAAAGGACATAATTCAATTGAACTTCTTTTTTCAATTAATAGAAAAAATCTTTTCCCGTTTTATGCAATGGTCTTTTTTCTAAGCCAATGGATCTCAATTATTTGTAAGAAATATTTCAACCATTGTGATCTTCCAAATCTAAATGAAGAGTTATTAATTTAGCCAACTATGGTCTTGTTTCAAATTCCGCTTATTCATAAATTACTATACCTTATAATAAAACGTATCATTAAGCTAATATGCAGAATTTAAAGGTGAATGCTAATCCTAGAGTTTTCTATGATTCACAGGAACAGAGAAATATAACATTGTATAATATGATTTTCGATTAATTCTAATTATATATTTTATACTACTGTTAGATGTTAACATAAAAAATATCGATACTTACAATGAAATAACAGTTTTCTTATAAACTTTATTTCTTTTTATGCAAATGAAATATATATTCATAAAGTAAATTTGTATGATGATTGATGTGCAAATGCCACATCTTGATTTGTAGATTATTAACAAATCTCAATTGTTATATCATTCCTATCAAAATGTACAACCGATAATTATTGTCGAAATTTCACGCACAACATCGTTTGCTTTTTTTTTTTTTTCAATTTATCATCGTCTACTAACGTTTCTCTCTCAAGAGTTGTACAAATTTCAGAAGGAAACACATTCTGAACTCAATGTTTTTATTTATGTTAATTAATTTCAAATTAACCAGCAGACTGTGAAGATGATTTTAGACAACAACAATTTATGAGAAAAATATTATATACGTGTGAAAGTATTACGTACCACGTCTCATGCTGCGTGAACTTTAGTTGCAAATAGGAACCAACGAGAGGAAGTTAGCAGCGTTAAATGTGTGCATTCCTAATGTTAAAAGAAAACTAACACACACACACACACACACACACACACACATACACAAACACACACATACAATATATATATATATCAAAGAAGTAAGAGTGTGCAGCAAAGAGGCGTCTGTTTCCATGGGTTTCGTTGTTGCACAATATTGTAAAAAATATCAGGGTTTTTCTGAACGGTTTCACTAATGTTGTGAAATATCTGGACTCTTCATCCAGCAGGATTTGCCAAAAGTAGGAATTTACATCGTTTGATAAATATTTCATTCAGGTACCAGTCTGTTGGTATTCCCTTCCATATTCCTCATTAGTACCAATGATGATCCGGTCTCAGGTAATACGCTTAGCACAGGCGAGAGACATATTTCTCAATTGGTCCCTTTACACACGCACGCACAAACACACACACACACACACACACACACACACACATATATATATATATATATATATATATATATATGTGTGTGTGTGTGTGTGTGTGTGTGTGTGTGTGGTGAAAAGTAGACAAGCACGGGATATTGTACTGGATGGAAGTTTATTATTAGTGGTTATGTCGATGTTATAACGTTTCGGTCTATCAGACCTTTAGGACACGAACTTGTTCTTGTATTGAAGGATTCGGTTCTTTTACTGACGAGTATCTTGCGGTTGGGAGGGGTCAGCTGCTGATGATCTGGTGTGAATGTTTGGAATTGTCGTAGGAGTTATTTTTAAAGTCATGTTGTGTGTGTGTGTGTGTATTGATTTTTAACAAATACGTTTTTAACCTATTTGTAAAATTCGTTAATAACTATCATATTTTCAAACGTTTCTTTAAAAAGTTGTTTTTCTATTGTTACTTCTTTTTATAATTTTCTTGTTGTTTTGAGTTTTGGGTTGGATTCAGAGCAGCAAAGATAAATTTATTTTCTCTGGAGAAATTGACATGAGAATTTGGTTTTTTAAGAGATGTAAACAATAAGAAATAGAAAGTCTACACGTTCATAGAATTTTTCTTCAAAACTGGAATTTGTTTGGTCCCTCGGGGAATTATACATTTGTCTTATTTTGTTCTATTTTTTACTTATTCTTTGTCAGTTCTTAAAAAGATTTTATGAGCGAGTGAAGTTGACTACGTTGTCTTCTGCACGTTCATAGGAAATAAGTAAAGTCGTCGGGGCGGCCTAAAGTCGGTATCAACCAGTCAGCGAGGGAGTCTATCCCCTTTTCAATAGTGCTAGACCAAGGAGATTGTTTTTTTTTAGCATCTGAGGTGGAGCGCCACACCTACCATCAGCTCCTTACTTTACCGCACAGATCCCTGTGCTACTCATACGCTGTTGGCGAGGACCGGTATCGAACTAGGAACCTAGTGGTTTCTAGCCGAACGCTCTACCGACTGAGCTAACCCGGCCCCTTCATAGGAATTTTTTTCTCCCAATGAAAGATAGATACAAATACGCTAAAAGAAAAATAAATACAATAAACTTTTATTTTCTAGTTTGGTTTTGATAACCATTGAGTGCTTCGTTTGGTCAGCATTAGTGTAAATTTTCTTAGCTGCTAATTTAACACAAAGACGATTGACAAAAGGGCATTACACTTTTCTATTGAAATATAATTCTATATAAGAATCCACTCTGAGCTAACAGAAAACCGAAAAAGATAAACCATTAATTTGAGCTTGGTATAAGATTTAGACAACTGCAAGTAACTCAATAAAAATGTCTGTCAGAATATTTTTATAAATTAATCAAAATTAATCGCTGATAAGAAAAGATTGATTATTTCGTTTAATCAGAGTATGGCACAAGGGTATGAAGAAAGAGGAGTTTTTAAAATATTTCATCGTACCATTCTTCTCAGAGATTATTAGCTGTCTTCTCTTGAAGCTAGAAATAATCAGAAATACTTTCGGGTGCTGTCTTGTACTGCCAAAAAGACGTCAATAACTTATTATATTTATGGACAATTATCTAAGTTGGTTGGTTGGTTGGTTGGTTGATGTTTGGACAAGCTGTAAAAAATCTTTATCTCTTATAGCCATTAAAAATTATCTCCCATAAGCTTGTAAAATATAAGGAACCGTATTGCAAATTATGCACAGCGTATAATGTGATAGTTATCTTATAGCAAAAATATTAAGAAAGCATTCAATTATTAATATCAATCTTCTATCCACAAAGTTGGTTAATGAAACTCGTTTGTTTCAGTTGAGTGATGAAAGCCTTCACGCGTTCGGCCAAATGCCTCGCTTAAAAAAAATGCCCCATCTTTCTTAATATACACTGTCTACAATTCTGTCTTCAGGAAAGTAATTTCAGACAGTTATTTGCACCAGACAACCCTATATCCTAAAAATAAGGATGTTTTTTTGGAATGTACTTGACACGAGTATTCAGTAGCAATGTAAAATGTGAGAGATTTAAAACAAAAATGAGAGATTGAAAGAATGAAGTCAGTTTTAGATTATCTATTTATTTATCATAATCTCATGTTTTAAATTCATAAATTTGTGCATACATTAAGAAAAAGAATTAATCTTTGTATATAAATGTTTCTCGTGATCCAACTTATTGGTAAATGCAAAAACATCGGGAGCTGATCATAAACTAAAATTCTAGCGATAAATCATTCGATTTAAAAGAGCATTAATCAGTTAATTTGTTATAGATTTATTATTTTATTGAACATAACTGACAGAAACATTATCATATATATATATATATATATATATATATATATATATATCCTTTTCCAAGATTGGTTGTAAAACTAAAGTTCGAGAGCTCAGTCTGTCCCGTTATTTTACCCATAGCTAATAGTGGGAAGAAGAAATAGATCCATACCTTTTCGATATTTATTAGACAACGCAAATTGTCTCAGCCGGAATTTAAACAAACTCAAATCATTAATGACGATATTTTAGTTTTTATTTAGATTTTTATTGATTTTGTTTTTTCTGAATTTACTTTTTAACACAAGTACACACGAACTTGTTTACATGGAAGATTCCATGTTTGCATTTGCCAGAAAAATAAATAATTTATTAAGTGGCCTAAAAGTTCGTTCAGTTTATTAAGTAAAGATTAAAAGTTTCTGTAATATTTTCGTTGGATGAAAGCAAAAATTGCTGCAAATTTCTTGTTCTTTTAATTCAGTCATTTTTTATGAAGATGTAAATCGCCAAACGAACACAACGCCAAACAAAGAAAGCAGATTGTTTTGTTTTTTTTAACTCACCTTTCTCAGTTTGTATGGAGTCTGCACATTTGCTGCTCACAAAAAAGATCCGATAAAAGTTCGCACGCACTATTCAAAATTCCAAATCATTTTCAGAATTAAAGAAAGAAAATAAAACTTTGAACCATAACAGTTGATAAACATGTTTAGAAAACCACAATGTAATATTGATTATCTTTGTTTCAGCAGAATGTCCAAATACAATTTTGTCAGTTGAATCTATTTATTTACAATGATCAAAAAATACGGTTTTGTCACCATTTCAATGTTTTTTTGAGATATTCAGATTAAAACAGTTGTGAAACAGCAACCTCGAGGGACACAACCCATTTTCTCTACTTACGGTTTTTAAATTCTAAAAACAAAAACGGACCATATTACCTTATTACCATCATATATTACGAATACCCTTTTCGATTTTGTTTCATTTGGTCATTTTTTTCATTAACACCGTAAATTTGTTTGTTTGTTTGTTAGGGGTTAGGGTTAGGGGTAGGGTTAGAACCCCTAACAAACAACCGGATACTGACGGTGTAAATGAAAAAAAAAATGACCTAATGAAACGAAATCGAAAAGGGGTGCCTTAAGTCCACAAAAAACTATACGCTACTTTCAGTGTGAACTTTAAAAAAAAATTAATCAGCTTGAGTGATGTCGATTAAGTTAAAGAAAGTGTTTTAGTGACTTTAGACCAAAACTAGTTTTTTTTTTAATTGAATGTCTTTGTATTCTTTATGTTGTGAACATAACGTTTCAACCTTCAGTTCAAGTCAATACGATGTGATTTTCTTAGTTTGTATGAGAGAATTACCCCGGAAATAAATTGGAATTACTTAAATAATTGATGCACTTAACGTTGGAATGAATTAATCCGATTAGTATATTGAGCGATTGTTTCCAGTCATTTTCTTTTTTTTCTCTTTGGAAGAGGAGTTTTTTTTTCTGCCATTCAGTGGCAGACAAAAAATAGAGACAAGTGGGTGTGGCGCCTTCTTTGGCTTTGGGCATTGTCGATGAAATATCTCAAGAAGAATAAGTCATCTCTCTCATTTAGCTGGTGATACTAAACATTCTCTGGGTCACCAGAAACTCTATTTCAATAGATGGGGCACAAGGGAACTGGAATTGCAAAAACCAGGGGAACCAGCTCAAATACGAGACCCTATAAAGAAAAAGGTAGACGGACACAGGAACAGTAAGTAGCTTTGCATTCATTTACTCTATTGACAAGCTCTAATACCCTACTAAGCTGGAATCGTAGGGATTTACTAAAGATAGGCAGTCGTACGCAAAGAAACACCATTGTTCCCTCCATGACTAGAAAGAAAGGAAGTCAGATCCCATCATCGGATAATGAATCAGAAAGCAGAATACACATAGACAGCAACATCCAACTGGACAACTGCGACGATCGACTCGAACAAATACACCCACCACAGAAAATGAACTTATAAAAATAAAACAGGACTCTATTACTTAGATAATATAGATATGAAATAGATAAAATAGAATAAAAAAATAAAAATAAGGGTGTAGATGTAATAGTTAGAAATAAGTTATCTCCCTTTCACCTGAACAGTGACGTCACGTCAAGAAACAAAAATAAGTCACTACCACTTTTTCTCATATATCCTCAGTCAGTACACATCTATATGTTTTAGGTCTCAATAAAATACTGAATCAAACAGCGTTTTTTGTTATGCTGATTTTCTCTCAGTATATTACAATCAATGCATCTGAGACAGAAGAGGAAAAAAATGGAGAACATGAATGTAATCCACTGTTATTTTAAAACCAACCCAACCCAAAAAGGTTAAAGGAAAATTGAAAAATAAACTAATAATTTCAATACCAGCCAAAAACATGCAGACCAAGTAAGGATGAAAGACTGGTTTTCTGATCTTGAGATAATGGAAGTATATGAACCAGTAAGTCGAGAAGAATATGATCAAGAAGAAGAGAAAACTAAACGAGACGAAACCCAAAATATAGATAATCAAAACGTCATGGAACCCATCACGGCATCAGCATCACAACATCAAAATTAACAGAGGATGAAAGAAAAGATGTAGAGTTAATGAAACCAATCATGACCGAAAATAAGTTTAAATTAGCATCCCTAAAGAACGAGGAATGGAAAAAGTCAAGATAGAAATGGAAAAGGTAAATAAACTATTACATCATATCCCAACAGATATCACCAAATTAAACAACCTAATTTATGCCGGAGCAGAACTAGTCAGTGATGAAAATTGTATTCTCCTACGGAACCTGAACAGAAACACAAAATCAAGATGAGAAATGAGTCTAGACGGACAAATAAAGAAACTACGACAACAAGCCAACGCATTTTAAAAGGAAAAAGACACATGGAATAAAAAGACCGAAAAAAAAACAGCAAATAAAACATCTGGAAGAAATAAACCAAAAGATATTGTCGAAAGAAGAAAGACTCAAATTCTACTAGCAAACCAGTGGAGAAAGCATGAAGACAAACGAACATCCGAATGCAAAGGAGACAAGACTTTTATGGAGCAAGATATGAATAACAGAATGTCAGAATGGATAAATAATATGAAAAAAGAATTACAAATACGTGAAGAATTCCCCGGGACTGACATACACATTAACTTGTCAAGAGAAACACTCAATAAAGTACCAAATAGGAAAACACCAGGCCATGATGGTATTCATGGATTTTGGTTTTTAAAAAATCACATCCATCCGAACCAGATTGACTCGACAGCTGAGTAAATGCCTACAAGAAGCAAACATACCCGAATGGACAACGAAGGGGAAAACTATCCTGATCCAGAAAGACTATAAAAAAGAAACCATCCATAGCAACTACAGGCTGATAACGTGTCTACCTATGATGCGGAAAATTCTAACCACATAGATAAGAAATATATTACTTGCTTATATGCCGTGTACTATTTCCGGAAGAACAAAAAGGATGTCACAAGAGAATAAGAGGAAGAAATGACCTACTTTATAGATCAGTACATTCTCAAGTAAAAAGCAAATGAATTCAGACATGGTGTCGATAGAAATACTTGTGATATGGTTTCGTAAACATGGATAATTGAATGTGTAAAATGTTCAAAATATCCAACAAAGTCTTAAAACTTCATAATAAAATGGAATTAACAACAGCGGTACAAACCCTAATAGAGGTAAAAAAAAATTTTAAAAAGGGCATCTTCCAGGGAGATTCATTCTCGCCAATACCATTTGATATAAATCACATACTTATAAAAATTTACAGGGGGTTACAGAATTTACAAAATTGCAGGAAAAAATATGAGGGTGAGAGTAATACTAATCGTAGCTGGTACCCTTGGAACGGTCCCCAAAAGTTTGGAAAATAGATTGTAGGAATTGTAAATTAGAGGAAGAATCAAGACCATTTAGACAACAGCATCTAAGATCGGCGAGAATAATGTCGAATTATAATAATGATAAATAAAAACAGAACATGGCCATCACTTATTGAATAACATCCAATCATAGAAAAATACATTGACCATTCATAACGAGGTTTTAGACTGTCTTTTTTTAGCGCTTCTAGTCCTAAAATTTTGAAATATCCGACATCATTAACTGTCGAAATTTTAACAATTTCCAATTAAAACTGAAGTAACAAAGGTGCTTATAAAAGAATTAGAAATCAAATAATCGGAGCAAATACAAAAGAAAAAATGGTAAAGGTCTTGCTAAATGAAATGATTTATCTAGAATAATAAATATAAAAGGTTGCACAATATTTCCTTATGCTGTGTAACCTTAGTAATTTGTTTACAATAATAGAATTAAAAAAAAAAGAAACAAAACAGTTTACAATATAAACATTAAAAAGCAATGGAAATTTGCTTACAACATTAAATTTTTAAAAAAAAATTACAAAAAATACTTTTAAAATATAGACATTAAGTGAGAGAAATCCAATTACAAAAAATCAAAAATTGGAGTTAATCACAAAAATAAACTTTTCTTTTACAGTTCTTCCTTTTTTTACTTTGAGGAGATATACACACAACGTGTCCTATATTTGGTCTTTTTCTCCTAACATCTCTTTCTTCTTAATCCGGTAAGAAAGCAAATAGTGAATATGCAACTTAAAATCTGGGCCGCGACATTTGACTTTCTCCGATTCTCAAAACTTTTAGGAAAATCCCCAAAGGAAAACTTCAAACGCAATAGCATTTTTTTTTTTTTTTTTTTTCACTTGTTTGCTAACACGAAGGAATATCCGCGCCAACATGAACTTTCAAAATTTACAGTTTCTGAACAAACAAAAAAATTCCTTCAACACCAACACGTGCAGGATACGATTGTGTTCAAACCTTCTCCTTTACTTATATTCCATATTTACCACGTGTTAAATGTCCTAAGAGGTTACTTATTCTTTTAGAACTCCTTTTTTTAAAAAAATGAGTCCTGTTGAAAATCTCATCTATCTTTTGGCCTCGAGAAGTAGAATAATTTTCTGGACATGGAGAGCCACAAAACCGTAAAAACTTGGGGCTTTATTGTTTATGTAGCCGAGGATTACTTTAGAGTCCAAAAGGAAATTTGGAATTCTGCTAAAAAAATGTCAAATATTATACTTTTTCAAACTTTTACTTGTTTTTTTAATTGAATTAACAAGAATTTTTTTCGATAAACCAACTCAGTGTATGAGTAGCATAGGGAACTGTGCGGTAAAGTAAGGAATTGGTGGTAGGTGTGGCGCTCCACCTCAGACGCAAAAACAATCTCCTTGATCTAGTGAAAAGAGGATAGACTCCCTCGCTGCATGGCTGATACCGACTTTAGGCCACCCCGACAACTTTACTTACTTATTGTCTTTATAGAAAAATTAAAAAAACGTTTTTTATCGCTTCATTTTTTTCAGATTTTATAAAATGAAATAGTGGGGGGGGGGGGGTAAAATATTTCCCCAAATATGTTTTAGGAAAAACCTATTTTAAACATAATTTCATCAGCAGGTGAATTAGTATCGAAATTTTCTTGAAAATTTGACTCTTAATTGATTTTTTATATAATTTTTTAAAAAGCCTGTAGTTTATGGGGTGGCAAGAGGTTTTGGTGTTTTAATGTTTAAATGTTGCTGGATATTCTCGGTGCGTGTTCTTTAATCCCATCTCATTTGGTGGTCGCGCTGAAAAGGAAGGAACGAAAAGGAAAGAGACAAAGACAGAAGGTGGTTTTATGACTTAGGCTTTATTCACCGGTCATAGTCACCCGTGGCACACACAGTTAAGGCCTAAATTCGAATGACCGGAAATTGGTCCTTTTTTCTCGCACATGCGCAGAAGTTTCTTCCGGTTAAGGCTCATGGGAGTTTTTATTTATTCTAATTTTATTTGAATCCCCCACAAGTTATAACTTGTTTTTGGCTACGTTAAATTTCAATTGATTTAATGGTGAGAAAATGTAAACATTGTTTTCGTTCATAATTTTCCTTATTTCCGTAAGCGGAATTTTTTTTAAAAATCATCAGGAGATTTTTAATGTTTTTTCTTTTGAATGGTCCAAAACTTTTGAAGATAATATTAATCCGTATTCAAGTTTAATTGCGTTAAATAAAGGGGTGTAAATTTTACACGTCAGATTGGACGTCCCTATAGTATTAGATCTAAAACTATGCAAGTCTCATTGTTTTAAACTTTGTGTAAACTTTAAATTTATTTAAGTTCATTTTAAACACGGTGATGGTTAAATCTAACTCACAAAACTATCAATGTATTCATGCTGTACGATTTCGACTCCTAACCTAATCTCTCTTTCACAATTCTGTCATGTTGATTCTTTCAAAACAAACCAAATTAATTCTTTGCTTGACTGACATAAGGGTACGAATGAATTTCGTTTAAATATTGGTATGTTACCGTTGCAAGGTAGGAATACTCTATTTTGGGCGTTGACCTTGGTATTTATAATCCTTTTTTATCTGGGGAATGGGAAAATAAACAACATGTGAAAACGCAAACAGAAAAAATAAAATAAATAAAAAAACGAAAATCTGAATTTAGTGAATGACGAAAGGATTTATTTTATGAGAAATTTTAGGAAACCTTCGTTTCCTGGTTCCATTGGATGTTTGCCGGGGGGGGGGGTCATGAGTTCATGTTTGCCTTTTACACGGTACGTATAAAATTTAACGCTTAAAAAAATACTGAAATATTCATTTCTTTGAGGAAATATCCGTAACTGGTCTAGTAGTCTCTTTATGAAATAATATCTGCGTGATTGTAATATTTTGATATGGTCGGCAGGGTAAAATAAAAAAAGATAACTCACTCAGAATTGGCTTTAGTCATCAGCCATTTTTATCTTCTGTAATTTTCTCATTGTATTTGCTGGGTTCTGAAGTTCTGTGTAAATAGCATGTCACATTCCGCCACAGAGTAGAAATAACGTATCCAAAACTGAGTCAGGAGAATTCTAAGAGGCGATGATATTGTTATTTATTGTTATATATTATTTTATTTTATTTCATTTTAAAAATAAATATTCCACAGAAATAAAATTTATGGCAATTTGAGAAAAAATCGAACGAAGTTAAGTAATCTTTTATCTTTGAAATATTGAGAAGGACAATACCAAAATATATTTTTCTTGAATTGGCGAAATTTCGGTACAAATGCAGAATTGCGTGCAAGAGATAATATCATTAGAATCGCATCTTACGTATAAATAGCATTAGATTACGGAAACTCCCGAAGTAGTCTAACACTAACCCTAATCCGAGCATCTCAAAGGTTTCGGCTATTTCTGTGAAATGTAATGCTTTTTTACACGTAATCTAATGAGATTATCTCTTGCTCACTATTCTGCATTGGTACCAAAATCTCTTTAGAAAGTCAACAGCTCTGCCTTTTTATTCGATTGGTCAGTAAATGTTTTCAACAAAACGTTTTTTATTCATATCTACATAAATATACTGAATATGAATTACCATCATACGTCTTTTTATGAATAAATGAAAATTTTATCCCAAAAAGATTCTTGTAAACTGTTCGAAGAAAAATATTGCACACGTTAATTAAATGTGTTTAAAGATTATTTTGTCATGTCCACCCAACATATTTGACATTTTTGCTACTTCTGTTATTTTACTTAATCATAGCAAATCAATCGAACAAGCAATTTATATTAATAAAAATGTTTTTAAGATATAAAAGAAAGCTGTTATAGTTATTATTAATTGATAACGTGTGTACTGTGTAGATTTGCTTATCATCTCTTCACGACCTAGGAAGCAAATGAAAGAACCCATTTAACTGTGACGTCAGCTACATTTGTTTTTACACATAACAACTTCATTGAAACAATTTCAAAATTGGATACAAAATAAATACAGTACCTTAAAAAAAACATTTAAAAAAAACAAAAACAATCGGTCTTCAGAAAAGAAATCAGTTTCGAAATTGTTCAATATTTCAAAAACTAACCGCGAAATACAAACTATAACGTGTAGTCTGTCACTAGATTAAGCCAACCTTATTCAACAAGAATGGGTGTTTATGTCCGTTATTATGAGTTTTAAAAAACTGTGTCCGTCGGTTAAATTAATTTTGAAGTAATAAAAAGATCCTTAAAATTAAGTGTGGATCGGAGTATAAAACGAAAAAAAAAAAAAAAAAAAAAAAAAACATAACAAAAAAACAACAAAAAGCAAACAAAAAAACAACAACAGAAACCAAATGTTTGATAAATATCTTATTTAAAATATTGTAAGCATATTGAGGGCCTACCATATTGACTGATATTAATCAATACAAGCCGAAATGAAAATAAACCATTACATCTATGGAGAATAAACTTGAATCCATATTTTATCACTGTCACCAAATAGATTGAACATTAATATGTAAATAAGTATTACTATCTCTCTCCGTAATAATTGTTATATTAGCATATGAATTCCATACACTAAAAGTAACTATTATGGGACTGAAGTGGTAATATAAAAGTATACGTATTACTTTTCTCAATATGAGTACACAAAAAAATCACCTTACCTGTTGAAATTTTGATTAAAATTCCAATGTTAATAACTTTTAGTGCGAAAATAATCCACTTGAAGGTCCCACTAGATGAAATGGCATTGCCAACTCAGATTCGGTTGACACGAAAAGATTATTTGTAAATAATTCCATCCATATGATCAGATGTTTAAAATGAGAAAAAAAATGAAGTTTAAATAAATTACGGGTCTTATATGATTCATCTGAAATAATCGACCAACTTTTTTTCTATTTAAAACAAGGTGAGAAAGGGTTAATTCAGATTGAGAGCGCATGAATTTTTACTATGGATTGAAAAGACGTATAAAGTAAGGCTAAATATCCGTCTGGGGTGATTGAAATTTTCTTAGGAATCCTTTCTGTGTCATCCGGAATTTTGATGGTAGATATCAAATCTAGATCCATTGTAAGTTGAAGAACTCGATCTTCGTTATAATCAGCGACATAAAGATGATTATTAAAGTAAGCCATGTCGGAAAGTAAACAATTTGAAGGTATTTTATCAGAAGACATCAGTTCGCCGAGATTGTTGTAAATTAAAAGGTTAGAATCAAAGATGTTGCCGACTAAAATCGAACTATCATCTGTCAATATTATCCGTAGGGAAGAAACTATAGACACATTGTGTGGAATATCGATCTTATAAAGGAACTGTAAAGAATACTGAGGTCCGACTTGATAAATATCCAATGTTCTTTCACGGGAGCAACCCAGATTCTGATCCTTAGATCCAGCTAATAATTCGTAACCAGTTTTGGTTTTAAGACCGGCTTCTATTTGGATATTCCTCTTGTTGATTCTAGCCACTACCAACATTGAAGCGATGGGTAAGGATATGATTAAAATGGTAGGAGTCCACAAACACATTCCAGTCAGCTTAGTGCGAAGAGGAAGTTCAAAAATTAAATCCCCACAAAGATTGAGCATTTTGAGTTTTTGGTTTGTTTCATCAGCAATAATGATATTGTTTGATGTTATCACAAAATTTTCGATGTTTGTATCATGGGTGTCCTTTAAAGAAATGAATGGTAATTGGCCGACTTGTTGAGGTTTCAAATTATTAAGACTTAAAGATCTTACGAAAAATGACGCCCTCTGCTTTTTATCATCCATTATAAATTCTCTTTTCTTTCTTCGTCTTTAAAAATATCTTGGTGGAAAACTTTTGCAAACGAAAAAAAAAAGGATCAAAATCTATTTATTTACTTATTTTAACAATGCTTATTAACGTTTTGATTGGTTGTTCATATGAGGACACTCTTTTCAACCGTCATCCGATACTTTCTATTCTTCTTTAAGGACAGTGTTAAAGATCAAAGTCCAAATTAGACTTTCATCTTTAACACTGTATCTATATGTGTTTGTTTATTGGAATTGATATCTATAATAGCTTCAAAAATATTTTAACTCGATTTGATTACATATTTGGCTACAATTAATAAGTTTATTACAAATTCATTATTTACATTAAAATACTTGTTTTGTTTTTCAACCTAATTTTGATTATAATTGCGGCATTGTTGTTATTTATCTCAATTCAGAAATGATTGTAATTTTAAGAGAAGTCTCAGTATAATGAATCAAATGGTGTGCCAGTTTTTAACTGTGTTGTCTATTATCAGATATCATGTCACTTGTTTTGAAACAATTACAAACAAAATTTAATTTTCGTGATATTTTATACAGATTCAAATCATCTTTGTCAAAATATTTAATTAAGTTGTGAATTTAAATAGTTTCAAGTGCAGAGATTTACTAAAATTGTTATTGAAAATTCGACACGTTTTATTTAGTTTCCTAAGGTCCAAAGGTTTGTTTGTTTTTTGTTTTTTATTATTTGGGAAAAGAAGTAAATATTCACGTTCGTTTTAGTTTGGTTTATTTTATTTTTATTTTTTGAGTGACCTTTACTGATATTTGAGACAATTATCGACCATTTTAAGACATATTTAGCATTCTAAATTAATCTACTGGTAGAGATCTTTTAGTTTTGTTTCTAACAAAATAGGGAGTTGTATTTGTTATGTAGATCTGTTGTATATTGATGTAAATATTCTTTGCATCATGATTTATTGTACAACTTATGTAATCTGAGGTAAAATTCTAAAATTTCTTACGTTCGAATATATAAACGATGGTTGACTGAAGAGTGTGTAGAAAATCATTCTTTCATAACTATTATACATAAGACATAAAATACTTCTAAGATTCTCCATTAGTCCCCACCCCACCCCATTATCACAAGATTCAAAATCTTCTTTTTTTTTTTTTTAAATCTTTTTACTTTCCGGGTGAAATTCGAATTCTATGTCATTGTTGTTTGAAAGAAAAAAATAAATGAAATATTGGTCGTGTCCACTCGATTAAAATAAAATTTGAACACATTCTGAAAGTTTTCCACATGACCAATAAGATCTTGCTTCAACGAAAATAGAATGTTAATTATTCGATTTCATTATTTGAATGAAATATATTTTATGGAGGTAAATTTAAAATTTACTTCAGGTGAAAAAAAGTACTACTTTACTGTTACGTCCAGTCAGATTTTCGTACTAAATGTTAAAAAAGAGTAATAATCAAAACTTAATTAACAAATTTTTTTCCACCCTCCTCACAGCACGATAGTTTTATTTTATTTCCCCCCCCCTCTATCTGCCAATCCTTGCCCCCAACCATCGCTTGTTACATTTTGTCACCGTTTTTTTTTTCTCTCTTTCTCTTTTCATAATTCTGTGCTTATTCTTTTATTTCGAATGGCGGCGGCGGTGGTGGTGTGCTTATCTTCCAAGCCGTTGGTAGTAAGTGCTATTCTCTTTTGATGCTCCATAAAGTAAATTGAACTAAACTTATTCCAACAAATATATTGGTATTTTTATAAAATAGTCAAATTCTAGAACTTTTGCAGATATATTTAAAGAATATAAACTCTTAGAAACATGATATTTCTAAATATGAATTATCTTTGACAAAGTTTTAAGAATTTTATACTCAACAGAAGCACCAATATTTTTTCTGCCCAAACCTAAAGTTTCATAAAATCTTTTATACCACATTTTCAAACATTGCAGACATAAAATAATCAGAATTATTTAGAACAGAAAAAAGAAAAATAGAAAAAAAAATATCAAGTAGTTAAATTTATGTGGTCTATATTAAGTTTAGCAAGAAATTGATAAAATTAACAAAGTTATTCTATTTCATAATTATAGCTGATCAATGTACAACAGTACACATGGATTTTAACATTATTCATATCTCCAAGGATTTCAAAACAACACAATTCAACTTATTATTCACAATTATAATCATATTTTTTCTGAATTACCTCTTCGTGTATAAGCTGTAGAAATCAAAATATTAGAGCAAAATATTTTCAACATAATTAGGCAACAGTCCTTTAATTTCTACACCCTTCATTCCTCAAAGACATTGAATATATTCAAATGTTTGAAGAACATTTAACAGACAGTTCTACATTTTTAAAAAAGCTGTGAACAATGAAATAAAATTCAAATTAAAACTGGAATATTCTACATTCTGAATTACTTTTTTTTTTCATTATCGTTGCTACAAGATAAGTAAATAGAAGAAATGAAAAATGAAGATTTAACAGCAGATTCTTAAGTAAATTAAATGACCATAATGGTGCTAATGTTTTTGTTGTTCTATTAATTAACAAAAGTTTACCAAATAACTTATTCAACAGTTGATGAGTAAAAAGGTAAAGTGAATGATTAATGATGAACAAAGATAATTTTAGCCAATTGGAAGATACAGACAAACTAATGAATGTTCAGTGTCAAATGTTATGATATGTACAATTAAGATTTGAATTCTTAGCAGAGATATTGACATCACCGAGACGCATATTACAGCAAAACATTTATCAAGTTAAATATTTCAAAGTTATCCTTTTAGAAGTCTGTTGCAGACAATGATGACATCATTCCACTCATCATTTGTGGACCCTCTGGTGGCTAATTAGTCCAATTCTTGACTTGCATATATGTCATACACCACAGAATGCAGATGGAAATTTTCATTGGATGCTATAGAAGCATATAATAATATTCCATAATAATCTCAGTGATAGAATAAAAACATTAATTTCAAATATTTTCTAAAATAACATCTGATAACACTAAATCTCTGCAGGATATGACATTTTATAAGGAACTTAATTCAAGTTATTCCTTATGAAGACTAACCTTTTAAATTGCATTAATCTTTAAACAAACTGTTCTCATCTTTATATTGACACAAAACGATCTGTTTGAACACTCAAACAGGCAAAGCAATAATACACACACACACAAAAATAAAATAAAAACAAAAACAAAGATACTCTTTTCAATGAAATATTTCATTTGAAAACTCTTTATTTCCAACCATGTCTTTGTGAGGAATGTTCAAAATTAACATGAATATTACATTTCTTGCATTAGTGCAACTTTCAATGATTTGAGGAGAGCGATTTATTTTTTTATCACCCCCAACCACACACCTGCTGCAATAATATGATGACCAATAGACCAAAAGGGACCTGTACAAGTTTTAATAAATAAGTTTAGACTTGTCTTCTTCCTAATTTCATGATTTTAAATTTACAAAAATTAAGAATTCAAAAACATCTTAATACTACAAGAAGTGATCTATAAGTTTGTAGCCAAAAGTGTTTGTTTCAAATAACAGATTTTATACTAGAAGCAAAATGAATTTTTAAAAAGTGGCAGGATTCCAAATCTAATCCTCAACAGCCTACTTCCTTTTTAATTGTGCTGTTTTTCAGGACACATAGTCAAGGAAAGCTCAGAAGCTTCTATGCCTATTTCACTTCATCAGAACTGTTGTCCTCTGAATATGTCATTCATGGGCACAAATAAATGAAAATTAGGTCAGAATTATAGGGTAGATGAAGTAAGGGTGTTCAGTCATATATTATAGTTCTTTAAGCCTTACATTATCAAGTTGTAGAAAATCAGCAGTCTCACAACTGTGGTCTAGATTGAAGAATCTTTGCTCAGAGTTTTGATTAAGTCAAAGAATTTCTACAAAGCAATTATATATTCAAAAAAGAAAAGGTGGAATATATGATGATTGACAAGGACGAGATTTAGAACCTTGAGACTTTTATATTCATTTTTATGAATGTGGGATTCTATTAAAATCAATTGTAATTAAAAGAAGAACAGGCCTAACCTTTTTTTTTTTTTTTCTTACCAACTTTCACACATTCTACTCAGTTCTGACTAAATGATTACAGAGAAAATTTAAAGTTCATAACTTTTATTTTTACTTTTCCAGAAAATGGAAATTAAAGTCAACAATTAAGAAAATGGACAATATCATTAATTGAGCAATAAATCCCCAAGTTCATTATGAAAGGCCACCTAAAGAGATCAACAGTGATTGATGATGCTAAAGATGGATGTTATCTTCCTATGATTGAATCAAGTGGCCAGATAAATATATACGATGGCCAATATTGTTCTTTTTCTCAACTGCTAACTCTTCATTTTTTTAAACAAAAAAAATAATAAACTTCAACATTTTCTGTATAATTATTGAATGAGTTTATATGGATTTAGTCAGAATATGTAAGTAAAGTGATTGCTACAAACTTATCAATTCTTCTATCCAGAAATAGATGTAGTTAATTCAAACTTAATAAATTCATCTGAACATACATTTTGGAATTGACTATTTTGAAACAATTTGGAGATTTTTTCTTCCAATAAATAATTTGCAAAAAAAGTCTTCAGCAGAATATGAGAAGAAAAAGTCACATTTCATAGATTAAAATTGAGATACATTTTAAGAATCTTAATAAATTACTTCAACTGGTAGATCTACTCAATAGACTTATTTGGTTTTGTTTTTTATTTTTTAAATTCACTGCAGAGAGAGAGAGAGAGAGAGAGAGCATAATGAACAGTTTTATTTGTTAATGTCAGAATGAGATTGGAAAACTGGAGATTTAATAAAAAGAATGAGAAAAAAACCTCAATATAAATTAGATTAAACATTTTTGTATTGCCTAAAATTTTTTTAAATAATACTAATAAACAACTTTTTATTTTACGTAACTAGAGACTATTTTTATATTGATAGAATTTCAATCAATAAGTCTAATTGAATTTCACAAGATCAGATCCAACAATCAGTAAAAATGTTAAATTTCAATTGAACTTTTTATTTACAATCTCAAAAGATTCTTATGTCTTTGCACTTTTTCAGTATGAAAAAAAAAAAAAAAAAAAAAAAATAACTTAATATCTTTTTCTTTTACAAAACTTTTTAATTCATTGTTTTTTTGGGGGGTTGTTGATTTACAGTTGGTGAAACAAATAGACAATGTGTGCATTGAAGTGAATTTTTAATGCTTCAATTTTAACAGGACCAAAATAGAACAACAAGTCTCAATTAGATGTCACTTGTTTTGTACATAAAGTAAATAAACCAATAAAAAATATTCAGCTGAAATCCAACAAATTTATTGATATGTATAAAATAAAGCATTACTAATATCTTAAATGTATTTTCTTTTACTTTGTTTATATTTCAAATAAAGAATTACTTTCAGCAATGCCCAAATCTTAAAGGAATACTGTAGACATTTTTTTAAATCATAATATTCATTAAATGACAATTAAAAATGTAAAGCTTATTAGATTTTCTCATTATTTGATCATTTCAATTAGTAAGTTCTCCATTCACCAGGAAACATTTTCCATATAAATATTGATTTATCAAAATGTAGATTTTTCTTAAGCCACCAATGAGGTAAATCACCTTCAATGTGAAAAGAGAACATTAATTGAAACAAAACAAAATAAAAAGAGATTCAAATAAAAACAAACAAAAAATGAAATTTGAATTCTTCACAATTTTTTTTTTAAATGCCATCATATTGAATAATGATCCACAAGAGCTAACAGCAGCAACAGCAGCAGCAGCACTCAAAATTCAACAAAGAGAAAAATGTGGCAAAGATTTATCCAAAGACTAGACGATTTAAAGCTATACTATTTATGTATAAATCTTGAAATAACCATTTTATCAATTTTTATAATTTATGATAGGACAAATTGCACTAAATATGTAGACAAATGCAAAAAAAAAATTGTTATTTCATTTTATCTTTTCAATGTATATAAATATATTCATTATTCACAACTCAAATTGTAATTATAAGAGTTGAAACCCTAGTTTCCACTTGATACTTTCAATCTTAAATCTGTGGAAGGAAATAAAGCTGTACTTTTATTGAAACAAGAACTTTATCAGCCATACAAAAAATTCACGTCATATGCATTATATATTTTATATCAAAACCTCAAACCAAATAAAAGTCATTAAATAAATAATTGGTTCTACTTTCTCTAACATACTCATCAAGAAACATTTTTTTTTTTTTCAAATAATTTTTTTTTTTTTCCTTTTTTTAATAATTATATTTTTGCTGTCTTTTGTTGCCTTGACCTTAGTTCAAATATTTTCTCTCCAAAATACAAAAAGAAAACCACAAAATGTTCCAATAAATAAAAATTTTGGAATATTTTTTTTCTTTCATATTAATTTTAGTTGCTTTTCAGTGCAACTATTTATACCATCAGCGTAGAATATTGGATAAAGAACAATCTCCAAGACAAACTCAGAAATTTAAGACTAAGAAATTTAAAAGAAAAAAAAGAGAAAAAGAGAAATTCTCATTTCTTCAAAGCATCACAGTGTTTGCATGAAAAGAAAATTTTGAATTAACATTTCAAAGGTTTGTTATAAACTCAATTAAAAAAACCTAGATAATCATAAATAAATATTGGGTACATAACTTTGCGACAGTATGCCTAAACTAAAAGGTTAAAATTAGATATAATTATAATAATGTATTTACATATGTTAACCTTTATGAAAGAATAGACATATTAGTAGAAAGAAAAGTCTAATTTCTATAAATGACAAGTTTTAAATCAAAGTTAATTGAAAAGGAAATGATATTGCCAGTGTCTGCCATATTGTTAATATATAGAACACCAAGAGGTAATCTCAAAAAATAACAGTACTGTCTTTTGGGGACTGAAATGTAATAATTAAATAAGCATTTATATAATATGTAAGGAACCAAGAACACAACAGTAAAACTCTCATCAGTCTTCAAAATATTGGCAATACCTGGATGGTGGTTAAATTGTGCAGAATTTCCAATAAACTCCAACTTGGAAATAATGCAGTTTTTTGACAAATGTAAAAGACACATGACATATAAATGAAAATGAGAAAACAAAAATGAAGGATTAGAGTTTTATCATTAGTATAACAATGGCTGATGTCTATTATTTAATGTACCCCACATTTTTTTATTAAGATTTACCTTAAAGTACCAACAGCCAAATGATAATGGGATAATATTCATAATAAAATAAAATTAAAATCTAACAAAAACTTTCAATATATATAATGCAAAAAGATTTTCCAGATAGCTATCAGCTTTCTTCATAGAATGAAGAAAAAAAAAAAAAAGAAAAAGAAAAGAAAAGAAAAGTGCATTCCATATATTTTTAGCGTACGTCTTCTCCAGAGATGAAAACAATGAATCTGCACTTTTATTTATTGTTATTGTCAATATTTTTTGTTTTGTTTTTTGAAAAAAATATCAAAGCAAATAAATACTTTGCTTTTCTTCAACTGATGAATTTCAAAAAAATAATTCATCTGGAATTTCCTTCACTCCTAAAAAAATGCACAAAGACACCCTCAAACAGACAAATCCGGTCTTGGGATCGCTATTTGCAAGCCGGGGCCTATCAAGAGAGGAGACTTGGCACTTTGCAGATATGGAATTACTTGAAATAACTGGACAAAAATTAGGTAAAGGCAGCAGAAGAAGCAAAACAATTTTTATAGGAAATGCTAAACAAGAGTAAAATTATTTTAAATCAATTGGCTGAATGTAAAATCCACACAAAAACATTGGTTCTTGTGAAATAAAAGTACAAACTTATCTTTCTTAACTGGTTTTAGGGAGAATGTTACATTAACCAAGTAGTAAGTTTTGCATTAATTCCATAATAAAAATGTTTTTATTCTAAAGTAATTTATCTTTTAACCAAAACTATTATCATAATTTTTTTTCTAAATGGCAGCACATTGGCCAACAACTGCCATTAACATAACTAAACAGTTTATTGAAAATGTTTTTACAAACTTTTCTTCTTAAAACCAACTAATATTTTCATGTAGTAAAATGATTATAAAGTCTTACTTGGAAGACATTTTTTTAGTCTTCTAAATACTCTATTTGTGAGCAAAATAAGCAAAAATAATGCAATTTAAAAAAAAATGAAACAAAATGCAAATTTATTTTAAATTCATAAATTATCAAAATTGGTGCTAAGCCACATTTTAAACTCAAATAGTTAAAATGAATCATTGTACAGATAAAGATAGCTGCTTCATGATCATTATACAATTTATCTTATACAACTTAGTTTATCATTTTAGTCTTCAGAATTTGTAAGAAAAATAAACAGGCATTTTTATAAGAAACTGTATCACAGTGAAGTTTTATTTTTATAGATTTTGTACATAAATTTATAACTTAAAATAAGAAATATTAGTGAAAATAATTGAAAGAAAAAAAAAACAGCAATAAAAATAAAAAGATTAGGGTTGAAAAATAGAAAAAAAAAAGGATGATTCTCAAGATGAAAAAAGGTTTGTAAAGAAAATATTCATAAATTCATTAATAGTTTAATACCAATAACCGATTCTAGAAAAGTAAAGTTTCACTGCTTAATCTTAAAAAGGATTGTTAAATTATTAAACTTACAAGATGTTGAAGAAAACAAATTATTTATACAGGCATTCATAAAGCATGTCTTGTGCTTTGTGAGTAATTAAAACATTGAGAAATAAATTTATACAAGAGAAAGTATTTTACATATTTTTAGATCATTCAGAATTTAATAGACTTGCCTAATTTGATTTGATCTGTATTTTATTTTAAAACAGAATCACTTGGAATGCAAATTAAAATTTTAAAATTCTCAAGTCCAAATTAAAAAAAAAAAAAAAAAAAAAAAAATCATGTAAATGTATTAAAAAAGAAAAAAGAAAAAAAAAAAGAAAAAGTATCTTTGAAAAACAATTAAGCAAAAATATAAATATACAATTAACAACCAAAAATTTATTTGTAACTGGAATGAAATAGCTTTGCAAAAGAAAATCAAAAAGGTATTACCAAAGATGGAAAGCAGAAAAAGTGAAGACCTTGAAGAGAATTTAAGGCACAAGACACTCCTTCTTTCAGTTGAGAAATACCCTTATCCAAAAAAGGATGGAAAATCTTTTACAATAAAATAGATAAATGGACATGACAATAAAGTTTCATTTTGGTAAAGGTTTTTTTATCTGCTTGCCATTTTGCCACACAAATGAATAGTTCTCTTCCAATCGTTTATAGCGTTCAGTTTCTTTTGATGATTCATCATTGCCACCCTTTAGGAAAAAAAATTAAAAATTTTTTTAAAAGACATAAAAATAAGTAATAAGGTTATGATTAATACACTCGGAAAATTATATACAATAGCTATGTCTAATTCAATAACTGCTGAATTTACACTTCTAAAATACATGAGATGTCATCTGGGGAACCACAGGGATCCGTTCTTGCCCCCTTTTGCTAACTTAAGGAATACCATAGTACTGAAGTATGCTGATGACATCAAGCTATACCTTGATATAAACAGACTTTCTTGTTTATGGATCACTGACTGGTAACTCAATCTGGCTGTGGACAAATGTACTACCATGCATTTTAGGAGGAAAAACCCATCATACATATACTCCATCCACAACACTAATATCAAGGAATCTTCTTGTGAACGTGATCTGGGTATTACTGTCAGCAGTGATTTATGTTGGATGAAACACATCTCTAAAATTGTCAAGAAGGCTGAAGGTGTTCTGGCGTTGCTCATCAAGACCTTTGTCAGCCGCTCACCGGTTATCTATTTAAAGCTGTATAAAGCTATGGTGCAACCACACTTTGAATTTGCATCACCAGTATGGAACCACTATTTTGCTCAGAACATTAACCTCCTAGAACCTACAGAGACGTGCAACCAAACAAAATACCCTCCATCAGGTATTCTGAACATCTTGCTGCCCTGGGAATGGATTCATTGAAACTCCGGCGTCTGGCAATTGACCTGGTAAATGCTTATAAGGTCATTAATCATCTTAACAACAGCAACCTTGAACACCTTTTTGATCTCCATGTTTCTAACACATGTGGGCATGCCTACAAAGTCAGAAAACAGCATAGCTATGAGCTATGCTGTTTCGAAAACTTTCGGAAACATTTTTTCACGCTCGAGTTGCTGAGGCATGGAATAAGCTGCCTGCATCCATTGTGGGCTGCTGAAACACTGCATCTTTCAAAGCCTCCATGCTTCCTGTAGTCTGCCAACACTATACCTGATACTCCCATGCATGCACGCGCACACATACATGTATATTGTTACTGTACCTGTTCATGTTCCTGACACTAATACATTATTCTGTGTACTAGACATGACACTTTGAAGAGTTGTCATGCACCTGAGCACTGTACACAGTAAATTTCATTATTATTATTATTTTCTGAAAATTCAATACTACAAAAAATATTAAAAAATTACATCAACAAGTTTTGTAAAAATACAACATTGAAAGCTGATTAAAAGGCAAGTTTTTTCAATTTCTCATCTTTCCTATTAAAAAAAAAAAATTAAATGGTATATAAAATATAATAACAAATTATAATAATTCAGCTATAAAAATTTAAAAAATATTTTGTAGCGTGGTCAAGTTTTAATGATATTTATAGATACTAGCATTTCTAAAGATTGTATTTGAACCAAAAATAATACAAAATTGTTAATTAACATATAATTAAATATTTGAATCTCTTACCAAAATGGCAACAATCATATTCTTAAAAGCAGCTGTGTCTTCTTCAGATAAATTTTTAATGTGTCATCATCAGTATCATAGTAACCAGCTGTAATGATTCGAACTTGGATCTTGTCACCTGTGTAAGAAAAAGATAGTTCATTGTCAGGTTAGCATTAATATTCTGAAACTATGTTATTAGATAAAACTGTTTGAATAATTAAAATATGTAAAGTTTCAGGAGCAGAATATTTAATTAGCATTCCCATCAGTTTAGCTGAAATCAGGAGACATTGACAAATTTGGACCTTAATCTATTCAACTTGCAATTTCTCATGTATTTCTAGTCCAATTTTAAAAAATATTTATATGGTTGGAAAGAAAAGAAAATAATCTTTTTAAATATGTAATTTGTATGTTGTTTTTATCCATTGAATTATTTTTTACAGAGTTAAAATGGTATTTTGTTTTGAACAGCCAAAAATGCGAAGTATGAATTTTTTTTTTTGAGAATAAGAATAAATTTTACACGTTACTTTGTTTTGCAAAAAAGTGCCTAATCTTTATCAATATTCTTGAAATTGTACACACAATCAGAAGACACCTTAAAGTACAACAGGAAGTTTTTTCCTTCTTCTCCGACATGTGAAAGTGAAAATTTAACTGAGTAAAGTCAACAGAGATTCCTCCAAAAAGTATAAAGTAAGCAAAAAACAAAACAAAAGAACATAACTTCATTAATAGAATATAGTATCAGAATTATCTTAATGTATGTGTAAAATTTTGATAATGTTTTAACATCAGGCTTTTGTGAAACTTTCAATTTTGGAAAAAAAAAAAAAAAAAAAAAACAACTTACAAGCTAGTATTAAAATGTAAACAAAACTGTTCAGCACATGTTGGACCAGCTTTTTTCAAAAATATTATGTAAAGAGGTATTCTATTTCTTGTAAGTAATACAACATAGCAAGTATTTAGAAAGGCATTTTTAAGTTTAAAGTGATGTCATTTATTTAAATTAATACTATATACGTAAACTGAAAATGTTGAATAATTTTGTGGTAAAAAAAAAAATAAAAACCACCATTTATATCCATACGTCTTATTCTCTAAATAATGGATTACAGCATAGAGATACATCCAATTTGAGTGCAGAAATTAAGAAATTTAAGATTGAAACAAAAATAATATCATGGAGAATGGTGACAGTTTTGGTTACAGACAGACAAAATCTTCATTGGAAAATTTTTCTGGAACCCTGCAACTGTTCTGCATTTAAAATCCCTCGGAGATAGTTTCAGAAAAAATTTTGATAACTGCCTTTTCATTTTATACGTTCTTGGAATCGCAAGGTTCTGGGTTCAATACTGGTCCTTGCCAACTCAGCCCATGAGTAGCATCACTGGGTAATCTAATCTGTGCAGTAAAGTGGTGAGCTGATGGTAGGTGTGGCGCTCCACCTCAGCAAAACAATCTCCCTGGTGTAACATTAGTAAAGAGCAGATAGACTCTATCCAGCTGATAATGACAATTTACATCTAGACAGTTTCATCTGGACTTTCAGAAGCAAAACAAAAATTTAAAGTGAACATCATAAGCAATTTATTCTAATTAATTTTTCTTAGGTTTCTTTAAAAAAAAAGAAATAAATAATAATGGTAATGATAATAAATAATACTATTAATAATGTTTGTAACTTGTTAGTTGATATACAAAATAAAAAGAAAAGGTTTCTGAAATTGAAATGATTGTACTTCAATTACTTAACATTCATAGTGGAATGGGGATGTAACTTGACTTTTGACACATGTGGACAGGAAAACAGACTCTTCACCATTTTTAGTGTATTTTAATCAAAAAGTATTTTTTTTACACCCCAGCTAATTAAACATTAAATTAATTAATTTTCTAATGCCAATTTTAAAATGAATTTTAAAAGGAGGTTTTCTTGAAAATTCATTCATCATTATGTTGACAAAACTATAAACAGTCATTCCACTCTTAAACAGGTTTCAAGTTTGCAAGAGTATTTTTGTTTTATGACTAACTACATGCTGTTATATTTCAATTAAAACCAGAAATAAAACTTCAAAGTAGATATTTGAATTTTGCAACAGGTTTTAAAATGTGATCTCAAAAGTCTGTATACATGCTTATTTTAAATAAAATCCATATAAAAAGAAATGAGAGCATTAGTTATTTTAGTCAACTCATTCATACTTTACAAATCATATATTAATATTAACAGGTGGAGATTGTTTCTCTCCAAACACGAGATTTTTTTTTAATGGCAAATTTTTTTGTAGCTTTGAAAAAAATCTAAAAAACAAAACAAAAAAAATTACAATAACAGCTAATTCCAGTTTTATATCTTTTTCTGGGATGCGTGCACACACACGTCAACAGGGAAAGAAAACTAAATAGAAATAATCTGCCAATTTTCTCAGAAATTTTTACTTGTCAGATAATGCAATCCTTTATTTAGCAGGAAAAAAAAAACACTAGTTTATACTTTTCAGCTAATAAATAAAGTGACTAATTAAGCAACTTTTCCAACTATCCAGGTTAGAAAAGAAGCAACTTACCAACAGATTCCAGCCCTGCTTTCTCCAAACCTTCCTTTACAGACTCTTCTAATTTTTGCCTCTCTTTTGCAGGCAATTCTTTTGCTATATTACTACCACTAGTAATACTTCCTCCTCCTCCTCCTCCTGATTTTATTTTGTAACACGAACTTTTATTCTTGTTTCTGCTCTACAAAAATAATCAAGAATTAAGAAATTGTTTACTTCAAAGAGAAAAAAAAAGTACAAACAAAAAGAAATGCATCAGTTTGAATATCTATGATAATAATAGGAATATGACTGGCTGCTGCTTGGGGTTAAGATAACTAGATTTTTTTTTTTTACCAGTGTCAGGAGTTTGTGTTTGAACCTAGGTAAAAAGCATACAGGATTTCGATGCAATCCAATCTTCCCAGCAACATTCATCCCCACCCTCAATTCAGCTTTTTAATAAGTAAAGCTGAACTCAAATGATATAAAATCAATAAGCTTTAATAAATGGACAAAAAGAAAGTTCAAAGTTAGAATGTTTAATTGATATCATAAAAATCTATTTAAAAAAAAAAATCAGCCATGATTGGTGAAAGACAGAGTAATCATTCACTTTTATGTATGATGTTAAGATTTTTGTGGTCTGTGTAAATACTAGATTACTAGCTGCAGTACCTGGAAATATCCATGGAAGGTGGGGTTATTCACAGTTCCCTGAATGTGCCTGAAAATGCTAGTGAACCTGGTTGTCCATACTGGATTTTCAATAGCAATCTTTGCTAGGTGTGTTTTTGGTAGATCAATTTTATTCTGTAGAATTTTCAATAGCTGTTTAAGTCATAAGTTTTTCTTTCATCCAGCTTTCTTCATTCACAGTGAATAAGCCAATGGAAATTTTGAGCTTGAAGAGTATCAAACTTATAAGAATAGCAAACTTACTGACTTAGTGCTCAAGAACAAACAGAACTGCACAATTCTTTGACCACCATTAAATATTAGTTAAAGGATGTTTAAAATGGCTTATCATTGATTGGAATACAAAGAGAATTAAATTCAAGCCTTTTTGAAAACAGTTTATACTAATAACAATTTTATATGTTACAATTCAGAGATTATTGTCACAAGTCAAATATTAGGAAATAATGAAAAAAAAATTTTTCAGGTAGATTTATTATGTATTTATTCTTTAGCAAAAATAAAATTAATCACAAGTACAGGATTTCATTTTTGTCAGGCTTATATCTTTAAAAAAAAAAAAAAAAAAAAAAAAAAAAAAAAAATACAATAAAATAAAAACTTTCAACATATCTAAAGATCATTGTGATCTTTAAATCATTTTTCTAAAATTCAACTCCTATGAAGATTTACTTAAATTGTTTTCTGATGTATAAAACACTTTTTTTCTTTTTTTAAAAGTATATCCAAAATTTAAAGTTGATTTTTTGAAATGTTAGATATAGAACTGACCTTTCACTGGAAGATCTGTTTCAACCAAATTCTGTGTTGTAGCAGAATCTTTCTCTTTTTCATCTTCAGGATTGTCATCGTCAGATTTGGAGTTTTTCACACTACTTGGATTTGAGGAAGACATTTGCTTGGTTGTCAATTTAGATTTTTCAAATGATTTTCTCTTCTATTGCCTTTGTCAACAATTTTCAATTCTGAACAAACACATTTTCATAGTTAATTAGTAATGTATCTTACATTACTTTTGATAGCAGGCCAAATCCAATATAAAAGCAACAGATAATAAAGATATAAAACTACAGATACATAATCTGTAGTTTCATATCTTTATTATTTAGTCAAGATTTTTACGTGAGAAAAATTGTATTATTATATCATTATATTGGATAATAGTTATATTATAGATAATATACTCATCAATAATAATACATATACGAATAACAAATCATAATGAGATTATAATTATCAAGTTTTTAAAACTATAAATGATATATTGATCTATTTTAGAGTTTGTAATTATTTGTTCACCATGTGTACATTTAATCTAGATTTTGGGTGATCTAGTCAACATTTTTCAGGAGTTGTAGGAACCCAATTAATATATTTTCTCAGCTTCATTCCAGAAGTAGAGAACTTTTGATCTTTTTTTAAATAGCTCAATAGAATCAAATGTTAACAAAAAATGTTTTAAAATTAGAAAGAATCTTAAAATTCCAATACTTTTATATCTATTAGCAAACATGTCATACACAAGATAGCATTATATCTGTATGCATTTTTGTTATACGCAGTCTATAAGTACAGCATTATAGTAACATTACCACCAAACAAAAATGTTAGAATTATATGGAAAATCTGTGCTAGAAAAATGATTTCATTGTTTTGGGACAAATAAAAGTTATGGAATCCAAAATACTAGTACTTGTTAGTACTAATATGGTTTTATTTCTCTTACCAAATGAAAAAAAAAAATTATTATGACAATATTTTTATGTCCAAATATTTCCACATTAAAAAGATATGTATATATGTATGTATTATATATATATATATATATTATATATATATGGAGGCGCATGGTCTAATGATTAGAGTTGTGGGAAATGGATTCGTTGACTAGAGTTCAAATACTGGACGAGGCTATTTGCATTTCACATAGTGCTAATACCCTTGGGAAAGGTATGAATCCAACTACTCTCCCCCTTCAATGTTAATAAACAAAATCAAACACTTATTTTTTCCTCCAGAATATTCAAAAATGTAAAAGATAAAAAGTTGAAAAGCATATTGCACAGATAAGATCTCAAAAAATTATAATTATTATAAATCGTATATCGATAAGTCACTTTTTAAAACTAAATAACATTTGTTTTTTGTTGCTGCTTTTTTTTTTTTTTTTAAATCTATAGATTATCCCATCTTTTCCAAAAAATTAAAGCATACAGTATGAATTAAATTTTCTGCTGATCCTAAAAATCAAAAATGATTCATCTATCAGCATTTAAATACATATACCGCTTTGAAATTATATAAAATTTAATTCATTTTTTTAAAAATCATGTTCATTGAATAAATATTTTCAAATACCTTTTTCTGTTTTTCCAGCTTATTTAATAATTTAAGATATTTGCCAATTTTTTAGTTGCTGCCAATTGATTTACTCTTTGATCAGGTTGATCTTCTAACAAAACATCTTCAGCCTGAAAAGAAATTCATAATTTAAAAACATATTTCATCATCAATTTTAAGTGAGAATAATAAAGACTAACAAAGTTACAAACGGATTTTAATACAATAACAAAATATATTTTATATCACTAAATTAAAAAAACAATTGATCTTTAAAAATAGTGCTTGATGCTCAGAAACCACAACAGAACTAGAATAAAATCTTGAATTAAGTTGAATTGAATTAAAAAAAAAACTTACAAAGGCAATCAAGTGCCATTACTTAGTTTCATGTAATTATACACCAGATAGCCTAAATAATCAAGTGGAGAATTTCACCCTATATATATAATATATATATATATATATATATATAAACATCCTTTCAAATACCACCAATGAAATGTGTATGATAAAGTAAAGAATTATACCATGAAAGTTTACACACTTATAAACATACAATTCAATGGAGGACAAGTGAGACAGCAACCACCTAAAATAGTGACATGATATTTTATTCAATAACTTATCCAGTTATTCAAACTCCTATATAGACAATTTTTCCTTCAAACACAACTTGCATCCAACTTTGTCACCACTATATGATGGTTCTCTTTTGTTATAGGCCATTTTACATCTGGGTTATCTGCCAGTATCATTTTTACTTTCCAAATAAAGAGAGAAAGAGATTCTCATACATTCTGGTTGAAAGTTTGATTTGTGATTATAGCAATTTATATTCCTTTATCTTTCTTGTATGGCACTAAACATAAAACTTTATATTTGCATCATCCAAGTCCTTCACTTTACTTATGCCAGATATATCACTAGCAACAAGGCAATTAACATTAAAAAAAACATCCATTTTTCAATTTAGCTCCAGTTACATTTTGGATTGGAGGATTTTAGAATTGTGACTGCTAATTATTTTTTGAAGACTTCTTAATTTGCTCAGTCAGACTTTGAAAAATATCTGTCAATTTAAAGAACAATGTGCCCCACCCCACCACCACATTAGTACCTGGACATTTACTGAAGAGAGAGGGGGGGGGGCAGGTTAACCATGTTATGTTTCTGCCATGTGCACATCTAGTATTGTTATTATTGCTGCTATTGAATTGGAGATTGGCAGAGCATCTACTCTTCCTTTATGGTCTTAAGATATCATGTTTTGGTTTTATTAAATATTGTAGCATTGCTGGAATTTGCTGAAAGTCTACTGGCAATTCATTTCTGGATGTGTTTTGTCAGGGGATGATCAGAGTAGATAATGATATATAAAAGGGGTATCATTTGTTTTTTTTCTGTATGGCCTATAAGACCCACTGCCCAAATCAAATGGAACAAGAAAGACTATAATTTCAATTTTTACCTCAATATTCAAACGTTTTTAAAAGAATTTATGATGTCCTTTCTATTTTGTTGACTGACATTAATCTGTTGTCACAATAGAGGCTTGTATAGTCTTTATCAAAGCCACAGATCTCAGCCTCCATCTATACCAACAATGAACCTGTTCCCTTTTTTGTCCAGATTTCACATCTGTGATAATGTTTTAATTATTTTGACTTGTTCATCATCCACATTCATAATTATGTTAACAGGTTTATGGCCTTGTCAAATAAATCCTCCAAAATAGAGGAATATCTTTGACATTAAATTGGATGAAGATGCACTTGTTTTGTGTGTGGGGAGAGGTTTCTATGTTCTGAACCAATCAATAGCAACTTCTGTGTCCTTCTGTTGATTGATTTTAAGATATAGTTGCACTTTCAAACTTAGCCTCATAAGTCATCATTAATGATTATGTCCAAGACAACATGATCGTAATCATTGATAAAAACCAACGAGTAAATTCCAAAGAAAATTTTCAAGAGGAGGAAGTCAACATCAACAGATAACTTTAAAAGGAAAACTCTTATCCATCAAGTTAAGTATCAAATCATCTTTCTACAAAGAAGTTTTATGGAAAGGAACTTTAAATCTCATCTGATACTACTTCCATATATAATACATTTAATTCTTAATCTTTTTATTCCTTAACTCATCAAAGCAAAGCCTTAAAATTTCAGAGAAGACACACACACACACTACATGGGTCTGTTATTCATGAGTAACCACCACCCAACAGAAGAGAGACATCAACAAAGTAAATAAACTTAAAATATAAAATCTTTAAAACCAGATGGTAAAAATTAGTTTGTTCTATATTTCCCACTTATTAAGTCATAACAGATTGTTACATAGAACATGTAGCCTGTATAAGGAATCATCATGTGGAACAGTGACCACAGACAATAAAAACTGTTGATGTGGTGGGGTGGATATAAGGAAAGGGTGACCGAGTCTGTTGCCAGAAATGCTTCAAGTTATGAGTAATCTTGATATACAACTCATTTGTTGCTTGTACAGACTAGTATGAAAGAGGAAAGTAGTGGCACAGGTATTATATCACAAATTCATATAACATAAAGGAACCTTTTTTTTTTCAGGATTTGAATCTATCCATATTTTATAAATAAAAAAGTTAAGATCAGTTTTACTATCATTTAAGTATTAAATTATTCTACCTTTACCCTATAAAAATGTCTAATCAACTACAGGTGGTAGGTAGGATTCAGTTTAATTATTATATTTCATACAAAAAAGTCACAAAACTACTGTGCCTTTTTACATGAATAATATATTAAATCAAAGCAGATAATAATTACTTATGAATTCTTTTATTCTTCAATATTAAACTACTATTACCATTTCAGGTGTAATCAAGGACAGAGAGATTAAATATTTATAATACTTTAGACAAATTTGTTTAAATGTTTCAAATTTTTGCACATTTTTAAACATTCCATACATCTAGAATATAACAAACTAAAAAGAGTTTGTAAATTTGAATTCAAATTATTTTTATAGTAAAATCTTTTAACAAAATGTCCAATCACAAATATCTTCCTTTCTATTAAAATTGGGTGAAAATAATTTATATCTCAGAATATTCAGATGTTTTCATCTTAAAGATAATTTAGATTAGTAAGTAGATTTATCAAACCTACTACAAGAGAAGATAAAAGAGGAAAGAAATCTTAAATAAAGCAACTAATGATATAAAAGTTGGGTTTTTTTAATAAAAAATCCTGAGAGAAGATATCTTTGCAAACAACAAAGAATAAAATATTCTTTGTGTTGCATATTATTTATATTTATCAAATCCTGCCAACAATCAAATTGACAATCACAAAAAAAAAAAAAAAAAAAAAAAAAAAAAAAAAGTTATTTTATTCAATTATTTTATCACTCATATCTTCTTTAATTTACTTGTTTTGACTAACCCATATTTTCTTGTACTTTTCTGTATTTTTTTGAAATTTATGAATTTATAACAGAAGACTGTTACAATGCAAGTATCACAATGGAAGAAGAAGAAGAAGAAGAAGAAGCAGCAGCAGCAAACAATTCAGAGAAAGAGACAAATATTAATCAGCAAAGTTTTGCATAGAAATACTCTACTTGTTCAATATCAGCAAAATAAACATTTAAAAAAATGTCAAAATTCATTTACTTTCCTTGATTGATTCTAATATTGAAGATGGGAAGGAAATAAGCAATTTTTTTTTTATTTAAGAAAGGTAAAAATGCAACTTGAACACAACAAAAAATTAGGAAGTTACAAAAATGGTATCATAATGATGAAATGTATTGAAAGTGATTTGGAACTTCTGAAAAAGTCCGACAATAAATTTTTGAAACAATTTTTTTAATTGTGATGTGTGATACTTAATAACAATATGGAGTTCAAGAGACCATGAGGCAAAGTGAACTGAACTGACAACAAGCAAAGAATAATGGCTACCATTCAGTTTTTGGAAGATTCATTACACTAAATGAATAATTCAAAACAACTATTTACATGAAACGAATGTAGTGATCTAATGGATATTTTCATTAAAATGTTCATCAATCATAATCAATAAACAAAAAAATTCAATCAAGCCAGCTGTCTAAATCCCATCAAAATGAACAACAATCAAAATTTCATTTAAGTCAGCCAAACAGTCAGTTACATAATCATTTATCAAGTTAGCTTAGTAATTAGTTAGTTCATCAATTAGTCAAATGTTGCCTGGTCAGTGAGTCATTCAGTTGACAAAAATCTATGAATCCAGTCAATCAGAAATTAAAAATTAATCAGCCAATTATCTGCTCATTAAGTTGTTTATACATCTTCATACTTACCTCAGTCACCAAATCTTTAAATTGCGCTTGTAGTACAGATTGTAACTTCTCTTTTGTGCTTACAAAATGTTCCTTTGCTTCAGCAATTTCTAAGAAATGAAAAGAAATGTTAAAACATAATGGAAATTCTTTCTACTTTCTCAAAAACTCATTAAATGATTTAAAGTCTTTTCTTCTAACAAGCATATTCAAAGTTTTTTTATCAATAGTGTTGAAACAAAAAAAAATATGTAAAAACATTTCAATCAATTTTTCAAATTGTATTTTCTTTTAGATTGTCAATTTTTGAGAACTGGTTGTCCCCTCAAGCCCAGCTCCTTGCAAACTGACAAATGCCTCATCAAACTTGGAGCAAATAATAAAATTAAAGGAGAAAAACATAACATTTTCTCATATTTTGATACTAACAAACCTAGGAAAGTATGATAATGAAGTAAAAAATACAAGGAAGTTTACACACTTAAACATGGATAATATTAAAATTTTATATCTACATTGTTTTTAATAGCTGCACCATTGAACAAGTTATTTATTGTAAATATATTTCTATTATAAAATAATCAATTTGAAAAAAATTCCATTTCCTTTATTTTAGTATGAAAGTTAAAATAATACCCCAGCAAAGTAGTAATCTGATTAAACTAAAATTAAAAATATATAAATAAATAAAAAATCAGCCTAAATAAAATATTAAATCTTAAAGCTTTTAAAATTGAACATGAAAGTTTTAAAGAGGTCAGTGGTATTTTACTAACTTGCTGTTTATACATAGACATCCAAAATGTTATCAGATTTCATAAGTGTATAAACATGTACAAAAGAATAAGGAGATACATAGATTCTTTGCATAACCAATATTATTTGCTAAATGAAATAAACCCTTGTGTCTCTTAATGCACTGTGTGTCAACTGAATAGATATTGGTTATGCAAAGAATCTATGTATCCTCCTTATTCTTTGTACATGTTTAATACACTTATGAAATCTGATAACCATTTTGGATGTCTATGTATAACAAGCAAGTTAGTAAAATACCCACTGACCTCTTTAAAACTTCATGTTCAATTTTTAAAAGCTTTAAGATTAAGATTATTTAGGCTGATTTTTATATATATATATATTTTTAATTTAGTTTTAATCAGAGATTACTACTTTGCTGGGGGTATTATTTTAAAACTTTCTCATACTAGAAATCAAAAGGAAATGGAATTTTTTTCAAATTGATATTTTAAATAGAAATATATTTACAATAAAATAACTTGTACAATGGTGCAGCTATTAAAACAATGTAGATATTAAAATTTTAATATTATCCATGTTTAAGTGTGTAAACTTCCTTGTATTTTTACTTCATTATCATACTTTTCCTAGGTTTGTTAGTATCAAATATGAGAAAATGTTTATGTTTTTCTCCTTTTAATTTAATTATTTTGCTCCAAGTTTGATGAGCATTTGTCAGTTGCAGGAGCTGGCTTGAGGGACACCAGTTCTCAAAAATTGACAATCTTAAAAGAAAAAATGTTTGAAAATTGATTGAAATGTTTTACATATTTTTTTGTTTCAACCCACTATGAATAAAAAAATTTGAATATGCTTGTTAGAAGAAAAGACTTTAAATCATTTAATGAGTTTTTGAGAAAGTAGAAAGAATTTCCATTATTGTTTTAACATTTCTTTTCATTTCTTAGAAATTGCTGAAGCAAAGAACATTTTGTAAGCACAAAAGAGAAGTTACAATCTGTACTACAAGCGCAATTTAAAGATTTTGGTGACTGAGGTATTATGAGAGATTTAATTGAGCTGATGTTAATTTTTAATTTCTGATTGACTTGGATTCATTAGATTTTGTCAAACTGAATGACTCACTGACCAGGCACACATTTGACTAATTGATGAACTAACTAATTACTAAGCTAACTTGATAAATGATTATGTAACTGACTGTTTAGGCTGACTTTAAAATGAAATTTTTGATTGTTGTTCATTTTGATGGATTAGGACAGCTGGCTTGATTGAATTTTTTGTTTATGATTATGATTGATGAAACATTTTAATGAAAATATCCATTAGATCACTTACATTCGTCATGTAAATAGTTGTTTTGAATTATTCAATTTCAGTGTAATGAAATCTTCCAAAAACTGAATGGTAGCCATTATTCTTTGCTTGTTGTCAGTCAGTTCACTTTGCCTCATGGTTCTCTTGAACTCCATATTGTTATTAAGTATCCACACATCACACATTAAAAGAAAATTGTTTTCAAAAATTTATTGTCGGACTTTTCAGAAAGTTCCACAATCACTTTCAATACATTTCATCATTCATGATACCATTTTTGTAACTTCCATAATTTTGTTGTTCAAGTTGCATTTTTACCTCTTTAAAAAAATAAAAAAATTGCTTATTTCCTTCCCCCATCTTCAATATTTAGAATCAATCAAGGAAAGTAAAATGAATTTTGACATTTTTTTTAAATGTTTATTTGCTGATATTGAACAAGTAAGTATTTCTATGCAAAACTTTGCTGATTATATTTTTGTTCTTCTCTCTGAATTTGTTGCTGCTGCTGCTTCTTCTTCTCTTCTTCTTCTTCTTCCATTGTGATACTTGCATTGTAACAGTCTTCTGTTATAAATTCAATAATTTCAAAAAATACAGAAAAGTACAAGATAAAATTGGGTTTAGTCCAAAAACAAGTAAATTAAAGAAGATATAGAGTGATAAAATAATTGAATAAAAAATAACTTTTTTTTTTTTCTTTTTTTTTTTTTTTTTTTTGTTTGATTGTCAATTTGATTGTTGCAGGATTTGATAAATATAAAATATCCAACACAAAGAAAGTATTTTATTCTTTGTTGTTTGCAAAGATATCTTCTCTCAGGATTTTTTTTATTTAAAAAACCCCAACTTTTTATATCATTAGTTGCTTTTATTTAAGATTTCTTTCCTCTTTATCTTCTCTTGTAGTAGGTTTGATAAATCTACTTACTAATCTAAATTATCTTTAAGATGAAAACATCTGAATATTCTGAGATATAAATTATTTTCACCCAATTTTAATAGAAAGAAGAATTTGTGATTGGACATTTTTGTTAAAAGATTTTACTATAAAAATAATTTGAATCCAAATTTACAAACTCTTTTTAGTTTTGGTTATATTCTAGATGTATGGAATGTTTAAAAAATGTGCAAAATTGAAACATTTAAACAAATTTGTCTAAAGTATTATAAATATTTTAATCTCTCTGTCCTTGGATTTACACCTGAAATGGTAATTAGTAGTTTAATAATTGAAGAATAAAAGAATTCAATAATAATTATTATTCTGCTTTGATTTTAATATATATTCATGCTTAAAAAGGGCACAGTAGTTTTTGATGACTTTTGTATGAAATATAATAATTAAACTGAATCCTACCTACGCACCTGTAGTTGATTAGACATTTTTATAGGGTATAAGGTAGAATAATTTAATACTTAAATGATAGTTTAAAACGATCTCTTAACTTTTTTATTTTATAAAATATGGAAGATTCAAATCCTGAAAAAAAAAAAGGTTCCTTTATGTTATATGAATTTGTGATATATACCTGTGCCACTACTTTCCTCTTTCGATACTAGTCTGTACAAGCAAACAAATGAGTTGTATATCAAGATTACTCATTAACTTGAAGCATTTCTTGGCAACAGACTCGGTCACCCTTTCCTTAATCCACTCCCACCACATCCAACAGTTTTATGTCTGTGGTCCACTGTTCCACATGATGATTCCTTATACAGGCTACAATGCTTCTAATGTAACAATCTGTTATGACTTAAATAAAGTGGGAATATAGAACAAACTAATTTTACCATCTGGTTTTAAAGATTTTATATTTAAAGTTATTTACTTTGTCTGATGTCTCTCTTCTGTTGGGTGGTGGTTACTCATGAATAACAGACCCATGTATGTGTGTGTGTCTTCTCTGAAATTTTAAGGCTTTGCTTTGATGAGTTAAGGAATAAAAGATTAAGAATTAAACTGTATTATACTATGGAAGTAGTATCAGATGAGATTTAAAGTTCCCTTTCCATAAAACTTCTTTGTAGAAAGATGGATTTGATACTTAACTTGATGGATAAGAGTTTTCCTTTTAAGTTATCTGTTGATGATTGGACTTCCTCCTCTTGAAAATTTTCTTTGGAATTACTCGTTGGTTTTATCAATGATTACGATCATGTTGTCTTGGACATAATCATTAATGATGACTTATGAGGCTAAGTTTGAAAGTGCAACTATATCTTAAAATCAATCAAACAGAAGGACACAGAAGTTGCTATTGATTGGTTCAGAAACATAGAAACCTCTCCCCACACACAAAACAAGTGCATCTTCATCCAATTTAATGTCAAAGAATATTACCTCTCTATTTTGGAGGATTTATTTGACAAGGCCATAACCTGTTAACATAATTATGAATGGGGATGATGAACAAGTCAAATAATTAAAAACATTATCACAGACGTTGAAATCTGGACAAAAAAGGGGAAACAGGTTCATTGTTGGTATAGATGGAGGCTGAGATCTGTGGCTTTGATAAAGACTATACAAGCCTCTATTTGACAACAGCATTAATGTCAGTCAACAAAAAATAGAAAGGACATCATATTCTTTTAAAAACGTTTGAATATTGAGGTAAAAATTGAAATTATAGTCTTTCTTGTTCCATTTGATTTTGGGCAGTGGGCTTATTAGGCCATACAGAAAAAAAAACAAAATGATACCCCTTTTATATATCATTATCTACTCTGATCATCCCCTGACAAAACACATCCAGAAATGAATTGCCAGTAGACTTTCAGCAAATTCCAGCAAATGCTACAATATTTAATAAAACCAAAAACATGATATCTTAAGCCATAAAGGAAGAGTAGATGCTCTGCCAATCTCCAATTCAATAGCAGCAATAATAACAATACTAGATGTGCACATGGCAGAAACATAAACATGGTTAACCTGCCCCCCCTCTCTCTTCAGTAAATGTCCAGGTACTAATGTGGTGGTGGGGTGGGGGCACATTGTTTTTTAAATTGACAGATATTTTTCAAAGTCTGACTGAGCAAATTAAGAAGTCTTCAAAAAATAATTAGCAGTCACAATTCTAAAATCCTCCAATCCAAAATGTAACTGGAGCTAAATTGAAAAATGGATGTTTTTTTAATGTTAATTGCCTTGTTGCTAGTGATATATCTGGCCATAAGTAAAGTGAAGGACTTGGATGATGCAAATATAAAGTTTTATGTTTAGTGCCATACAAGAAAGATAAAGGAATATAAATTGCTATAATCACAAATCAAACTTTCCAACCAGAATGTATGAGAATCTCTTTCTCTCTTTATTTGGAAAGTAAAAAATGATACTGGCAGATAACCCCAGATGTAAAATGGCCTATAACAAAAAGAGAACCATCATATAGTGGTGACAAAGTTGGATGCAAGTTGTGTTTGAAGGAAAAATTGTCTATATAGGAGTTTGAATAACTGGATAAGTTATTGAATAAAATAATATCATGTCACTATTTTAGGTGGTTGCTGTCTCACTTGTCCTCCATTGAATTGTATGTTTATAAGTGTGTAAACTTTCATGGTATAATTCTTTACTTTATCATACACATTTCATTGGTGGTATTGAAAGGATGTTTATATATATATATATATATATATATATATATAGTGGTGATAAATTCTCCACTTGATTATTTAGGCTATCTGGTGTATAATTACATGAAACTAAGTAATGGCACTTGATTGCCTTTGTAAGTTTTTTTTAATTCAATTCAACTTAATTCAAGATTTTATTCTAGTTCTGTTGTGGTTTCTGAGCATCAAGCACTATTTTTAAAGATCAATTGTTTATTTTAAATTTAGTGATATAAAATATATTTTGTTATTGTATTAAAATCCGTTTGTAACTTTGTTAGTCTTTATTATTCTCACTTAAAATTGATGATGAAATATGTTTTTAAATTTATGAATTTCTTTTCAGGCTGAAGATGTTTTTGTTAGAAGATCAACCTGATCAAAGAGTAAATCAATTGGCAGCAACTAAAAAATTGGCAAATACTCTTAAATTATTAAATAAGCTGGAAAAAACAGAAAAAGGTATTTGAAAATATTTTATTCAATGAACATGATTTTTAAAAAAATGAATTAAATTTATATAATTTCAAAAGCGGTATATGTATTTAAATGCTGATAGATGAATCATTTTTGATTTTTAGGATCAGCAGAAATTTAATTCATACTGTATGCTTTTTAATTTTTTGGAAAAGATGGGATAATCTATAGATTTAAAAAAAAAAAAAAAAGCAGCAACAAAAAACAAATGTTATAGTTTTAAAAAGTGACTTATCGATATACGATTTATAATAATTATAATTTTTGAGATCTTATCTGTGCAATATGCTTTTCAACTTTTTATCTTTTACATTTTGAATATTCTGGAGGAAAAAATAAGTGTTTGATTTTGTTATTAACATTGAAGGGGAGAGTAGTTGGATTCATACCTTTCCCAAGGGTATTAGCACTATGTGAAATGCAAATAGCCTCGTCCAGTATTTGAACTCTAGTCAACGAATCCATTTCCCACAACTCTAATCATTAGACCATGCGCGCCTCCATATATATATATATATTATATATAATATATATACATACATACATACATACATATCTTTTTAATGTGGAAATATTTGGACATAAAAATATTGTCATAATAATTTTTTTTTTCATTTGGTAAGAGAAAATAAAACCATATTAGTACTAACAAGTACTAGTATTTTGGATTCCATAACTTTTATTTGTCCCAAAACAATGAAATCATTTTTCTAGCACAGATTTTCCATATAATTCTAACATTTTTGTTTGGTGGTAATGTTACTATAATGCTGTACTTATAGACTGCGTATAACAAAAATGCATACAGATATAATGCTATCTTGTGTATGACATGTTTGCTAATAGATATAAAAGTATTGGAATTTTAAGATTCTTTCTAATTTTAAAACATTTTTTTGTTAACATTTGATTCTATTGAGCTATTTAAAAAAAGATCAAAAGTTCTCTACTTCTGGAATGAAGCTGAGAAAATATATTAATTGGGTTCCTACAACTCCTGAAAAATGTTGACTAGATCACCCAAAATCTAGATTAAATGTACACATGGTGAACAAATAATTACAAACTCTAAAATAGATCAATATATCATTTATAGTTTTAAAAACTTGATAATTATAATCTCATTATGATTTGTTATTCGTATATGTATTATTATTGATGAGTATATTATCTATAATATAACTATTATCCAATATAATGATATAATAATACAATTTTTCTCACGTAAAAATCTTGACTAAATAATAAAGATATGAAACTACAGATTATGTATCTGTAGTTTTATATCTTTATTATCTGTTGCTTTTATATTGGATTTGGCCTGCTATCAAAAGTAATGTAAGATACATTACTAATTAACTATGAAAATGTGTTTTTGTTCAGAATTGAAAATTGTTGACAAGGCAATAGAAGAACACAGAAAATCATTTGAAAAATCTAAATTGACAACCAAGCAAATGTCTTCCTCAAATCCAAGTAGTGTGAAAAACTCCAAATCTGACGATGACAATCCTGAAGATGAAAAAGAGAAAGATTCTGCTACAACACAGAATTTGGTTGAAACAGATCTTCCAGTGAAAGGTCAGTTCTATATCTAACATTTCAAAAAATCAACTTTAAATTTTGGATATACTTTTAAAAAAGAAAAAAAAGTGTGTTTTATACATCAGAAAACAATTTAAGTAAATCTTCATAGGAGTTGAATTTAGAAAAATGATTTTAAAGATCACAATGATCTTTAGATATGTGAAAGTTTTTATTTATTTGTATTTTTTTTTTTTTTTTTTTTTTTTTTTTTTTTTTTAAAGATATAAGCCTGACAAAAAAATGAAATCCTGTACATTGTGATTAATTTATTTTTGCTAAAGAATAAATACATAATAAATCTACCTGAAAAAATTTTTTTTCATTATTTCCTAATATTTGACTTGTGACAATAATCTCTGAATTGTAAACATATAAAATTGTTATTAGTATAAACTGTTTCAAAAAGGCTTGAATTTAATTCTCTTTGTATTCCAATCAATGATAAGCCATTTTAAACATCCTTTAACTAATATTTAATGGTGGTCAAAGAATTGTGCAGTTCTGTTTGTCTTTGAGCACTAAGTCAGTAAGTTTGCTATTCTTATAAGTTTGATACTCTTCAAGCTCAAAATTTCCATTGGCTTATTCACTTGTAATGAAGAAAGCTGGATGAAAGAAAAAACTTATGACTTAAACAGCTATTGAAAATTCTACAGAATAAAATTGATCTACCAAAAACACACCTAGCAAAGATTGCTATTGAAAATCCAGTATGGACAACCAGGTTCACTAGCATTTTCAGGCACATTCAGGGAACTGTGAATAACCCCACCTTCCATGGGATTTTTCCAGGTACTGCAGCTAGTAATCTAGTATTTACACAGACCACAAAAATTCTTAACATCATATACATAAAATGAATGATTACTCTGTCTTTCACCAATCATGGCTGATTTTTTTTTTAAAAGATTTTTTATGATATCAATTAAACATTCTAACTTTGAACTTTCTTTTTGTCCATTTATTTAAAGCTTATTGATTTTATAATTCATTTGAGTTCAGCTTTACTTATTAAAAAGCTGAATTGAGGGTGGGGATGAATGTTGCTGGGAAGATTGGATTGCATCGAAATCCTGTATGCTTTTTACCTAGGTTCAAACACAAACTCCTGACACTGGTAAAAAGAAAAAAAAATCTAGTTATCTTAACCCCAAGCAGCAGCCAGTCATATTCCTATTATTATCATAGATATTCAAACTGATGCATTTCTTTTTGTTTGTACTTTTTTTTCTCTCTTTGAAGTAAAACAATTTCTTAATTCTTGATTATTTTTGTAGAAGCAGAAACAAGAATAAAAGTTCGTGTTACAAAAATAAAATCAGGAGGAGGAGGAGGAGGAAGTATTACTAGTGGTAGTAATATAGCAAAAGAATTGCCTGCAAAAGAGAGGCAAAAATTAGAAGAGTCTGTAAAGGAAGGTTTGGAGAAAGCAGGGCTGGAATCTGTTGGTAAGTTGCTTCTTTTCTAACCTGGATAGTTGGAAAAGTTGCTTAATTAGTCACTTTATTTATTAGCTGAAAAGTATAAACTAGTGAGTGTTTTTTTTCCTGCTAAATAAAGGATTGCATTATCTGACAAGTTAAAAATTTCTGAGAAAATTGGCAGATTATTTCTATTTAGTTTTCTTTCCCTGTTGACGTGTGTGTGCACGCATCCCAGAAAAAGATATAAAACTGGAATTAGCTGTTATTGTAATTTTTTTTGTTTTGTTTTTTAGATTTTTTTCAAAGCTACAAAAAAAAATTTGCCCATTAAAAAAAAATCTCGTGTTTGGAGAGAAACAATCTCCACCTGTTAATATTAATATATGATTTGTAAAAGTATGGAATGAGTTGACTAAAATAACTAATTGCTCTCATTTCTTTTTATATGGATTTTATTTAAAATAAGCATGTATACAGACTTTTGAGATCACATTTTAAAACCTGTTGCAAAATTCAAATATCTACTTTGAAGTTTTTATTTCTGGTTTTAATTGAAATATAACAGCATGTAGTTAGTCATAAAACAAAAAATACTCTTGCAAACTTGAAACCTGTTTTAAGAGTGGAATGACTGTTTATAGTTTTGTCAACATAATGATGAATGAATTTTCAAGAAAAACCTCCTTTTAAAATTCATTTTAAAATTGGCATTAAGAAAATTAATTAATTTAATGTTTAATTAGCTGGGGTGTTAAAAAAAATACTTTTGATTAAAATACACTAAAATGGTGAAGAGTCTGTTTTCCTGTCCACATGTGTCAAAAGTCAAGTTACTCCCCATTCCACTATGAATGTTAAGTAATTGAAGTACAATCATTTCAATTTCAGAAACCTTTTCTTTTATTTGTATATCAACTAACAAGTTACAAACATTATTAATAGTATTATTATATTATCATTACCATTTTTATTATTTTTCTTTTTTTTAAAGAAAACCTAGAAAAATTAATAGATAAATGCTTATGATGTCTCAGTTTAAATTTTTTGTTTTTGCTTCTGAAATTCCAGATGGAAACTGTCTAGATGTTAATTGTCATTTTATCAGCTGATTAGAGCTATTCGCTCTTTACTAATGTTACACCAGGGAGATTGTTTGCTGAGTTGGAGCGCCACACCTACCATCAGCTCACCACTTTACTGCACAGGTTAGATTACCCAAGTGATGCTACTCATGGGTGAGTTGGCAAGGACCAGTATTGAACCCAAACTTGCGATCTCCAAGGAACGTAGAAAATGAAAAGCAGTTATCAAAATTTTTCTGAAACTATTCTCCGAGGGATTTTTAAATGCAGAACAGTTGCAGGTTCCAGCAAAAATTTCCCAATTAAAGATTTGTCTGTCTGTTAACCAAACTTCCCATTCTCCATGATATTATTTTTGTTCAATCTTAAATTTTCTTAATTTCTGCACTCAATTGGATGTAATCTCTATGGCCTGTAATCCATTATTTAGAGAATAAACGTATGGATACTAAAGGTGGTTCTTCTATTTTTACCACAAGATATTCAACATTTTCAGTTTAAATACTGCTGTATACCACGTATATAGTATTAATCTTAAATTAAATGACATCACTTTTTAAACTTAAAAATGCCCTTTCTAAATACTTGCATGTTGTCATTACTTACAAAAATAGAATACCTCGTTTAACATAATATTTTGAAAAAAGCCGGTCCAACATGTGCTGAACAGTTTTGTTTACATTTTAAAACTAGCTTGTAAGTTGTTTTTTTTTTCTTTTTTTTTGTTTTTTTTTCCAAATTGAAAAGTTTCACAAAAAAGCCTTGATGTTAAAAACTTATCAAAATTTTACACATACATTTAAGCATAATTCTTATACTATATTCTATTAATGAAGTTATGTTCTTTTGTTTTGTTTTTTGCTTAACTTATTACTTTTTGGAGGAATCTCGTTGACTCTTACTCAGTTGAATTTCACTTTCACCATGTCAGAGAAGAAGGAAAAAACTTCCTTGTTGGTACTTTAAGGTGTCTTCTGATTGTGTGTACAAATTTCCAAGATATTGATAAAGATTAGGCAACTTTTTTGCAAAACAAAAGTAAACGTGATAAAATTTATCTTATTCTCAAAAAAAAAAATTCAGACTTCGCATTTTTGGCTGTTCAAAAACAAAAAATACCATTTTAACTCCACGTAAAAATAATTCAATGAATAAAAACAACATACAAATTACCATATTTAAAAAGGATTATTTTCTTTTCTTTCCAACCATAAAATTTTTTTAAAATCTGGACTAGAAATACATGAGAAATTGGCAAGTGAATAAGATTAAGGTCCAAAATTGTCAATGTCTCCTGATTTCAGCTAACTTGATGGGAAGGCTAATTAAATATTCTGCTCCTGAAACTTTACATATTTACAATTCAAACAGTTTTATCCTAATAACATAGTTATCAGAATATTAATGCTAACCTGACAATGAAAACTATCTTTTTCTTACACAGGTGACAAGATCCGAAGTCGGAATCATTACAGCTGGTTCTATGATACTGATGATGACACATTAAAAATCTTATCTGAAGAAAGACCACAGCTGCTTTTAAGATATGATTCGTTCCATTTTGTAAGAGATTTCAAATATTTTAATTATTTTAATTAACAATTCTGTATTATTTTTGGTTTCAATACAATCTTTAGAAAATGCCTAGTTAATCTATAAATATCATTAAAAACTTGATCACGCTACAAAATATTTTTAAATTTTTATAGGCTGAATTATTATAATTGTTATTATATTTTTATATACCATTTATTTGTATTTTTTTTAATAGGAAGATGAGAATTGAAAAAACTTGCCTTTTTATCAGCTTTCAATGTGATTTTTACAAAATTGTTGATGTAATTTTTAATATTTTTGGTAGTATTGAATTTTCAGAAAATAATAATAATAATTAATGAAATTTACTGTGTACAGTGCCTTCAGGTGCATTTACAATCTTCAAGTCTCATGTCTAGTAGACAGATAATGTATTAGTGTCAGGAACCATGAACAGCGTACATACAATATACATGTATGTGGCGCGTGCATGCATGGGCAGTATCAGGTATAAGTGTTGCCAGACTACAGGAAGCATGGAGGCTTTTGCAAAGATGCCAGTTCAGCAGCCCACAATGGATGCAGGCAGCTTATTTCCATGCCCAGCCAACTCGAGCGTGAAAAAATGTTTCGAAAGTTCATGTGAGCTATGCCTGTTTTCTGACTTTGGTAGGCATGCCCACATGTGTTAGAAACTGGAGATCAAAAAGGTGTCAAGGTTGCTGTGAAGATGATTAATACCTTATAAGCGTTTACCAGGTCAACTTGCCAGACGCCGGAATTTCAATGATCCATTTCCAGGGCAGCCAAGATTTTCAGATATGATGGAGGGTATTCTTTTTGTTGGCACGTCTCTGTAGTTCTAGGAGTTAATGTTTGAGCAAAATAGTGGTCCAGACGGTGATGCAAATTCCAAGTGGTTGACCATAGCTTTATACAGCCTTTAAAAGATAACCGGTGAGCGTCTGACAAAGCGTCTGGATGAGCGACGCCAGAAGCACCTTCAGCCTTCTTGAACAATTTTAGAGATGTCTTCCATCCAACATAAATCACTGCTGACAGTAAATACCCAGATCACGTTCACAAGAAGATTCCTTGATATTAGTGTTTGAGAGTATATGTATGATGGTTTTTTCCTCCAAAGCATGGTAGACATTTTGTCCACAGCCAGATTTGATTACAGTCAGTGATCCATAAACAAGAAAGTCTGTCTTATATTCAAGTAAGCTTGATGTCTCAGCATACTTCAGTACTATGTATATCTCCTCTCTTTGTGTGTG
>CM042162.1:49722190-49807190 GCA_023376005.1 Doryteuthis pealeii
AAAGAAGAGAAATAGCCTATTTGTCAGTACTCAGCTCAAACAGTGAAGGGGTCTCCTTTTTGCTCGCACTAGACCAGGGAGATTGTTTTGCTGAGGTGGAGTGCAATACCTACTGTCAACTCCCCACTTTACTGCACATATCTAATTACCCAATTTGTGCTACTTATGCATTGATCAAACTCGAAACCTTGTGTTTCCCAGACGGTGCTCTACTGACTGAGCTAAAACAGCTCCCTTTGAAACCATATAATTGCTTGAAAAAGAAAAAGAAAAAAAAAAAACATTGGCATTTAATAACCCAACAAGGTTTGACATGCTGTAAAATCAACCTACTCCTTTCTATCTATATTTTCTGCCCACTTCCATTTTTGTTGTTTCATAATTTCTATAATAATAGTTAGGTATGATATAAGTTTTAAAAAAATGTAACAATAAAAAAAACCAAAAAACTAATGTATTGTAAAATCCTATTCCAATTTGGGTATGTTGTTGTCACTGTTTCTAAAGCTTACCTGCCAATCCTGTTCTGGTATTAAAGATCTTTCCAGGTGGTTGTTGGGTGGTAGGGGGTTGAATTTTGTTCTTTTCATGGATGACCTTCCTCACAGCTGTTGTTAATTATACTTGTTCATTAATATTTTTACTCTATTTATCTTTCTGTATCTTTTTGCTTACTTTTCAAGTTGATTTGACATTGTCATGAATAATTTAGTCACATCCTATTTGACCAAACAACTTGATAGGCTGAGCATTAAATGATATTGACCTTTTTGACTATGATAGATAGATACATGTATATCAACTGACCCTTCATTTACGCTTACAAAATTATTATTAGGGTGTCTGGAAAGTATGTATTTACAAACTGCTACGTCACAGGATGTGATACAAGGTCAATGTTTTCATTAGGGTTGATGGCTCTCCCACATTCTCCATACTCATCAGATTTAGCACTGACAGATTTTCTTTTGTTCCAATCACTAGAATATTTCATAAGTGGGAGGAAGAAAGAAGATGAAATTGGTCTTTCAAACTGTGTGTGTGTGTGTGGGGGGATCCCCCATATTTTTTAAAAATATGGAATTTAGAATTTGTTTGCCTTCTCATTTTTGGGAATGAAGTTGTTTACATTTTTAATGAAACTCTCTAATAATAAATGCAAATGTCAGTGTGTCACATTTATTCATCTGTATTCCTAGAGACCATAGCCCAACATATCATACCAATTTGGAATCAGGCTGACTTTGTGAGCAAATTAAAAAGATTCTAGACCTGCAATCCTGAAATTTTGGATTCCCAAATTTTAATTATTGGGATTTTTTTTTTTTTTTAAATTCTTTTTCTTAATCTGTTTTTTTTTTTGTTTTTTTGCAACAAATTTTTTTTTTTGTATGATAAAATTTAATATGTACTCAATGCATGAAGTGTCATTGTTGGGCTAAAATCCAAATCCATGCTCCTCAGCAGGAGTTAGCTTAATTGCCACCTGATAGGGTGACTTTTAACTCTTAACATCCTGTTAAGAATTTTCCAAGTCCAGAGCCTCATTCCTATAAGGATTTATCAAAAAATGGCTAAAAATGTCCTTTTCATTTAGAGTTACCCGAGATATTTCCCTTAAATCAAAGACTTCTAAATATGTTTAATATTACATTTAAACAAAGGCAATCGTCTGGGGCAGATTAGGAAATGTGACTTCTAGCCAGGTGGAATGAGGTGGTATAGGACTTTAAGAGTATTTAAATAAATCTATCCTAGACCTGTATTTTATATTGTCTCTGGTAAAACATAATTACTTTCTGAACACCATAATAATTCATTGAATTTGAATTTAAACCTTGCAAAATTATTACACATTCATAGATTGATATAAATATTTTGCCAAAAATGAAGTCTTCAAAATTCGATACACGAGTATATATTTGGGAAAATTATATTCAAATATTTTGGAAGATGATTAAAATGTTTTAATTCAATCATAAGAGATTTTGATTATTTAATTAAAAAAAAATTCTTTGAACTTGCCGTAATGTGAGTGAATTTCTTTCTCACTTGGGGAGTTCCTGTGGCATAGTGGCTAACATGCTGGAGTTTGACATTGTAGTGAATTCAAAGTCCAGTCACACAATTATGTTCACTTTTAAACTAATACCTTTGCAAAAGGTTTGAACCTCTTCACTCCGCCCCAAGCTATGGGTTAAATAACACCACTACTGTTCTTCTACAAGCAAGGCTTTGGGATTAAATAACCCATAACGGTTGATATGTCATTAAACAAAGAAACCAAACAAAACCCTCATGTCATGTGTTAAAGTGAACATAGACCAACTGTTGGATTTTGTGCAAAGTATTCAACTCTGTTACAAGATGAATGCCAAAACTAAAACTAGAGTTTGGTAGGTGGCTTATATGGAGCTTTGGATTGTTCCATTATGAACTCAGGCAAGTTCACTTCCTGAGTTCTGATTGGCTGTTGGATTTCAGGGTGAGTAAGAACATGGATAAGTACCCACTCTTCAGCCATCACTTTGCATTATGCCAGCAGCATGCAAGGACTGTATTTAAGTTACAGCTTGTCTGTTGTTTTCATCTACTAAATCAATGGTAGTTAGAACCCCACTGCGACAGTGAGTATCATATTGTTTCTATATCTGAAGGATAACTTCTACACTAAGTATCTACACTAACAAGAAAATAGCAAAACTTTGAATATATTTCAATTTACTTAAGATGAAAATATATTGAATAATAGAATCTACAAATGAATATATTATTATGCCCAGGAGTGATGACTGATAGACGAATGGTAAGAGTCGAGGGAATCTATGCTGTCTGTATGACTTGATGATGAAGAATGCAATTATCAGTGGAAGATATTGTACATACATTTTCAAAGCATTTCATTTAAAATGAAAGCTGAAATAGCTGATCAATGGATTGTATTGAAATCAATCTATTAAGAGTTTCAATCAACTAAAGATACTTGTTTATTCATCAAATAGATTTTTAAAAATGCATTAATAATTTTGTAAGTTTTCCATTAAATCATCTGTCTCTTTAATCTTCTTAGGATTCTAGGGTTACCAGGTACATTTAAGATTTTCACAATTGTAAACTTTACTATTATCATCATACTTTATCATCATCTCAGTTGTCCATACTCGCGTCATTTTGGCTACTCTACTTTTTTTGGCCCCTGAATGTGCTATGACTTCAGGGCACAAAAACTATATTATAGTCTTCTGAGACTGAAATGCAATAATACTCTCTGGCCTTCTTCAGGTGTTTTTAATCGTAGTTTTAACCTTTAGGGAATTAAAAAAAAAATCCTTTTATCTAACCCAATTGACTGTTCTCATTCCACTTTTATTTACACTTCAAACTATTGTTGTCATCAACATTTTGGCTGCTCTACTCTCTGGGCCTCCTTCAAGTGTCTTTTATCATAGTAAACTTTTGGGGAATTTCAAAACCAAACTCTTTATGACAACCTCATAGATAGTTATCACATTTTGCAATATTTTTCCAAAAATTATTTCTGTCAAAATTTATCATTTATATTATTGACTGGATTTCAGACTATTATCCTCATCTTAGTTTTTATACTCCGCATCATTTTGGCTGCTCTACTCTTTTGCCTTCTTCAGGTGTTTTTAATAAATAGTTGGTAAACTTCAGGGAATTTCAATTCTTTTTTTTTTTAATCCAAGGAGTTTTGTGTGCTATATTGGTTAATAAGAAACGGAAGTATCGTTTCAGTCATTGTTTTGATAAGAAACAGAAGTGTTTCAGCCATCTTTCATTTGTGATAATAAAAGGCGGAAGTAGTTACTCCACCAAATTATGTACAACTGGATTACTTGTTGTGTTCTTTATTCTATAATCAAGCTGTGCAGTTTGACTGTTCTCATTCCATAATTGTTGGATTATTTCATATCAGTTAATTTTGCCTTAGATATTTTGGTTTGAAAATTCCTAAAGGTTACCAACCACACAGACAGATTTTAATATAATGCACTGTAAGATAAAGGACAGACTGAGAAGAAGTTATGAGTGTGGTTTGAAGATTTAACAAATTACACTGTTTATTACTAAAAGAAATGCAGATGTTTTCTTAGATGCTTTACTAATTAACTACAATATTTAATGACATAGAAGACTTTTCTCCTGTTTACATTTGGATATTAGATTGCTAGGAATTAGGTGAGGTACAAAGTGTATGTTTTGTGTGTGTGTGTGTGTATATATATTATATATATAATATAATAAATTAACTCTCACCTTTATGTTGGTCTCATAACTTAAAAGTTTCATGTATCAAATAAAATCAATCATCAGTTTGGGTTTTATCGTGCTCTTCTGGCCAACATTGAGCACTTTCTTGATTTATGAAAGTGTTTTTAAAACGATTTAGTCATTCATTCTCTCCTCTCTCTCTCTCTCTCTCTCTCTCTCTCTCTCGCTCTCTCTCTCTTTTTTTTCCTCTCTTATATATAACCTGTAAAAAATGAAAACCTCTAACTTTTGAACTTCTTATCTCCAACTGATTTCGGTTTTATATAACATATCAAAGTTGATATCTATTCAACCAAATCAAATTAATCAAGTACAGATTGTGGAAAAATGTACCAAGGTATAAATTGCTTACTCATAGGTACTAATGAACTAATTTTATTTCAAAATTGAGGACTTATTTGTTTTTGGTCACTCCTTTTTTTTTTTTTTTTTCTTTATGTGTATGTGTCCCATTTATTTTTATTGGAGAAGGACTTAGAAATGAACTGGCTTGGACAAAATGTTGTTGCAGAATAAAGCTAAGTCTTCTTTTAGAAAAAGATGATTGCATATGAACTCCATTTATATTGAGATAATTTAAGAACTAAACATGATATGATCCATGCACTGTAGAGATGTATGTATTTACTCCAAAACCTTTCCACTATGAGCAGATGTGACACAAGGTTAATTTTAAGCAGAAGTGCAATAGGTTTCAATTCAAAAGTTTCCTTTCTAGACCAGTTGTAAATGCAAAGCTGAAGAACCCAATCTGCCCCTACTATTTACCCATAGCTGTTTCATACCTTTTGTAAGGGTGTTAAAGCTATGTGAAAATGAAATGCAGAGATGTATATGCACATGTTGTGTTTTTGTGAACACATCCCTGTATGAACTCGAATATTTTCCCAGTTTTCCAGCTCACGTTATTTTTCTCTCTGATTCTAAGTGTTATTATCATTTTTCACTTACGAAATTGAGATATCTTGTTTAAGGTTTTTTTATTTTATTCCTGGTGTTATATATATAAAACATTAATCTTTTTTCTTTTTTTTGCATAAGAAGAAACATATTCCTCTATGTGTGGGTGTGTGTGTGTGTAACTATATTATATATATAATATATATATATATTATATATATATACTGGAATGTGTTTATTTTTTATAAATCTCCAGATAATATGTCGATCTTTTTCAGCTTAGCTATCGTTTTTTTTCTCTATTACTTTTATATTTCTATTCATGTCTAATCCTTACTATCCTCTGGGAAATATAAGGAATAAAATGACTGTCTTGTACACAAGCTAAAAAGGCACGTTGCTTTTCTTAAAACATCCAGTGCTATAGAAATATTTAGTGCTATATGACTCATAACTCAGGAAAATTGTTTTTAGCCATTCATAGATAAATTTCTGTAACCTTTTAGTCATTAATATGTTCAATTCAATAATTGAAAACATTTGACACCACTGTAGTTGGAGTGGTTTTCCCATCTACTCATTCAATTGTGCTATGTGATTTAAAGTTTCATTGGAAGCTACTTTATTATTTTACAATTTTCATGCTAATTGTGCAAATAAAGACGCTAGAAGACAAGATGAAGTAAAAATAGTAAGATAATGGTTTGTTTGTTTGTTTTAGCGGCATATCAACCTCAGTGGGTCTTTAATGCCGGATAAAGGTTTGAATAAATCAATTCTTAATGAATAATACAATTTTTTTATGAAACACATTTTTCTATTTAACCAATAATGGGACCCTAACAGGTACTACCACTCCGGGTCAGAGTGGACCAGGGAGCAATGGTGATGAATGGGGTGCTCCACATTCCCAGGACATGTAGACCCGCAGCCACCGCCTTCTAGCATCCATATGATAAAAAGGGGTTGGGGCTTGCCATAAGGGCAATAGGGTTGGGAAAATCGTATAGGTGCTAGGGCTTGAAGTGACCAGCTGATTGATCGGAGGGGGCCTCTCCGCCGCCTGTCTAGCCCAAGATAGGGCAAAGGGAGTATTGCATGTCATGAAACTGCTCATCACCTGGTTCTATCCTTAAGCATCACGGGTCGCCACCAATGGCCAACAGGTGGCCCATTGAGGGAGTCTTACCCTCTGCAGAGGTGCAGTCAGTGCATTCTAATGCCCCAGCCGACAGGGCGAGTAAGATATAATAATAACCATAATCAGCCCTCAAAAGTTTGGAAAACAGACTGAAGAATGAAGAATCCAGACCATAGCATTGTTAATATCAGCTAGAATACTCAGCAGAGTCTTGGAGACCCAAGGAGACTTGCTATCAACAGACTCGTGTGAAAAACTCACAAGGATTAAAATAATCCTCCTTTTTTTTTTTTTTTTTTTTTTTTAAGGCAATTTGTTAAAAATAGTTTGACCTCTAACTAGATATCACACAGAAGCTAAATTCTATGAAATTCAGAAACTTTTGCTTTAAATAAATGATTTTAATTTCATATTATGAATAAGCAGGATTTCTATAGATTAATAGTACAAATTATTTATCTTTTTAAAATTTCTGTTTTGTGATTAATGTGTGAAAAGAATCAATTGTTTAAATTTGTCCATAAATTTTATCCATTGATTTTGACAGATTTTTAATCTCGTATTAACTGATATATGGCATCAGAAGTTTTGATAATATTGTTATTAATTTGTCCAAATTTTAAAAAAGATGACAAGACTCTTATGAGAGTATTCAGTTTTGTATGTGTTTAACATCTTTGAACCTTTTAACCCTGTATATGAGACCCTCAAACTTTACTCTTATTTTGGCCAGGGGTGGGGACACTTTAAGAGGGCTGTGGTTAGTGGAAGGATGCACCCTCTAAAACTATATTCATTAGTTAACATTACACTTTATTTAATGTGAAGTGTAAATTGCATAATAATAAAAAAATAAAAACAATAGTGGTACAAAGTGGATTTTATGAATTTATTTTGGTGCAAATTACACATCAGCCAATGAGACAAATGTAACTTCTCATAATTTTCTACAATTCTTTTGAAATGAGGAGTAAGGTTGCTTGTTGAGATATTCAACATTTCATGCAAGTTTGTCAGTCACAGATTATCTATTTTAACTCTTGTTGATTTTCATGCAAGAAAATCTTTCTTCACAAATATAGGTGGATCTAAAAATAGAACATTTTCCCTACAAATTTCTTCACACATAAAATTTTGTCAGTAGATAGAGATTTTTAAAATTTTATTAATGTCACAGAATTAGTCATTTCTCTGAGTGTGTGATCAAACTGCATGTCAATTAGTTAAAGTGTGCAAATATTGTATCAATTTCAACAGTAAAAGGATAAAATGATAACAAATTGAATTCAGGCTCAATTCTCTTGAAGTCCTGAAATCTTTCTTATGAATTCTTCCTTTAAACTCAGCAAATGATCATTAATCTTGGCAGAAATGTTTTTAGATATTTTCTATTTTCTTAGTAAAGGAGAATGGCAAAACTTGCCCACACCTGTTTTGTCTTGTAAATAGATCACTTTTTGAATTTTTTAATCTTAATTTTTTGTTAAATGATCTCCCATGCCTCAACATTTCATATGCAAACAGCGCCTTTTCCTAAAATATCAGATTTAATTTTTCAAACCCATCAGTTGCAAACATCATCTTGTATCTCCATACTTCACATCCCGTTTTGGTCACAAAATTCCCTTAGTATCTAGAAAGAGAAAAATTTCATTCTGTAATTCCCAAACCCATTTTAAGACTTTGCCCAGACTCAACCACCAAACACTGTTTGTGGTAAATCACCTCACTATTCTCTCTCTAATGCCCTGAAGCAGAGATTTAAATTGTTGATGGTAGAGCACCTGAGCCCTGATGTTCATTACAGGATCTATCACATGTTTTAGCTCCAGTGCAGCTTTATAAAAATCTTTCCTGCTGCAAAAATACAATGAAAAGACAACAAATCACTATCTGCTTTTGACTTTTATAAAATTTTGATCATTCCCACATTTTTTCTGTTAAATTCTCTGGCCCCATCTGTTGCACTGGACACAATAAATTTCATTATTATTATTATTATTATTATTATTATATAAGTCCTGACCCGTGGTTGTTTTTAATTGATTCCAAACCAACTAGTTCCTATGTGGTGATGAAATTTTCATCAATTCCACAAACAAAGATAAGTAACTATGCTGTGTCTTGGTTATCAGTACTTTTATCCAGTGCCAAAGAAAACCAAACAAAATCTTTGCTCGCAGTGTTCAGCTGTTCTGTTAGTTCATCACTGAAGTCTATGTATCGCACTATAGTTCTTCTTGATAATGAAATGGTTTCATGTTTGCTCCTGTACACCAGGGCACAGGACACTTGTACAATCTACCAAACATTGCTTAATAAACTCACCATCAAAAAAAGACTTGTTGTTTTTAGCAATTTTTTTTCCTGAAAGCACTATAAGCTGCATGTGACCTGTGGGCTGTAAATTGCCCAACCCTGCTCTAGGGCATGACATCTTTATTTAAAGTTATCCCACCATTCTATTTAAAGAAATGCTGTCAATGATCTTATGTATAATTTAGTATTGGACATGATCTTCCCGAGCTTGAAATATTGGGTTTATGATGTATAGTAAAATACACTCAGCCTTATGATATATAGTAAAATAGTTTGAGTTCATAGGGTTATCATATATATTCCTAAACTAAATTCATAAAGTTTTAACTAATATTGCAATTATAGTTTCAACATAAATATATATGATATATATAATATCTTGTTAATAAAAAAAAAGGTAAAATTATTTCTTTAATGTCTCTTCAGGAGATTGCATTGCGAAAGAAGCATGAACAAAGTCGATACCACAGTCAAATTACGTGAATGGCACCAAGTGTGACCTTAATGGTGAAGGTCGAAAAACAGAAGTCCGGGTCAGTGGATGGATTATTCTCTTTTCTTTTATAAAAATGTTTTCATTTTTTTTTCCTGTCCAATTTTGACCTTTTATTTTTAGATATTTCTAATTGTGCTGTTTTTTCTTTAATGAAATAAAGATTCCTTAAGTAATATTCACATTTTCAACATTTTTGAAACATGAAAAATAAATCTTGTTCTATTTATATCTATTTTTGTATGAATACTTAAACTGTTAGAAGTTACAGTAAGATAATGAAACAACCTAGCAAAATGCGTAAGAATTTTTGTTATGTAATAGATTTTACAAGCATATTATAAGTACCTTTTTGTGTAGCAGTAACAGGGACAATAGCAACCAAGAAAAGAATATCTCGGTGATCAGTTTGGAAAGTAAAATTAATAACAAATTATGAATATCATGGTGATGATTTATGGGTATATTTGTAAGGCTGGTGACTGAAAATAGTTTTCACTTTAAGAAATTTAAAATGAATATGACAAGAACTAGATTATTTGACAAGTCACTTGTCGGCATGTTCACTATAATTTTCTTTGAAAACACCAATATGAAATTTGAAATCAGAATTTAAGTTATTTAATAACCTGGCAGAAAAGAAATCCTGGAGATGAAGATATAAAAAGGAGAGATTTTGTCTGAGAATGAGTCAGGAGAGAATCAGGAATTCTCAAAGATACAAAACTAAACTTCTTTCTTTTTGTTTATGTTAACTACATTTGACTGGCAGGAATTCAGCTATATTAGAATTTCAATCTTCTGGAACATTACTCAACTCAGCCACAGGAATTGAAGAATCATCTCTTTGCTGTATCTTCTATATACTACAATCAATATGACACATAGGCATAAGATTCTATACAAATATTGTTAATATATTTTGCATCCATCTCTATTGTAGTTGTGAAGATGCTAACTCTGTAATGAACTTTCCAGGAATTTTGGGTGCCATTTTGTTTGACTTTTCTCACCATTTGATCATCCCAGGAACCTGTTAATGTTGAGACCCATACAAAAACAGTGTAACATTTTTATTTGATTTAAAAGTGCTAATGTTTATTACTTTAGTCATAATTTTTCATGCCAGAGATTAACAAGTGCTACTGTATATTACATTTGCCATTATTCTGCAGATGTTTCTTGATATTTGCTCTTATATTTTTAATATGTAAACATGCGTGGACATTTTATTGTAGGTGATGATCGGTTTAATACTCAATATGTTAATACATACAAAAAAAAATTATGTATGTTACTGCAACACAGAAAAAATAACAAGATTTTTGTTAGAAAAACTAGAATAAAACAATTTCTGTGTTCATGCTCATCTAGATCTATATAATCTCTCCAGAGAGATAGTTATTAAATGTTTATTATAGAGCACTTCCTCTTATTTATTTGCAATTAATTATATAATATCTTAACATGAAATCAATGGCTGACACTCATTAATATTGAGCCATATTAATTCAGGATTTAAATTTTTTATAGGAGTTAAAGTGAGGAATAACAGCTGATTTTTATTTTGATGCACACTCTGTTTATCAATTAAAAGGAATTTTTTTTTTTTTTTTTTTTTTTTTTTTTCAGTGATTAATTTTGTTCCATTTCTGTTATATGTTCCTTTGCTAAATTTTTATTTCAGTTTATATGTGAGGAGGTAATGGTGACTCTATTAGTCAAATTGATGAACCTGAGACATGTGTTTATGTGCTAACTATATACACAGCTACTATTTGTCATCACCCTTACCTGAAAGCACCAACACCCAGCAAACCATCATATCACCTGTAATCCAGTTTTGGCCCAAGAACAATATAATGCTTACTTGGAGCATGTTCAAAGTAAGCAATTTCATTGTCTTCACTTTCTCTATTTTGCACATGATTATTAACAAGTTGTATTCTTACGGTAAATAACAAATATTTTGTTGTGGTTAATTCTTAATTTCATTGTTTTATGAGAGAAGATCAGAAAAGATATTGTGTAAGGGAAAAATAAAAGGCAGCCATTTCTTTTTCTACATTATTGTTGGACAATATATTTTCCTTTTTTGTTTCAACAATATTTTATGTAACTTCATAATTCTATCCTCTAATAACATTTCCATTTTTTCTCAACAAATAACTGCTCCAGATGACTTTTGTAATATTCCAAAGAATTTAATTTTTTTAATTTTTAGATGTAATGACTGGATAAGTGTTATTTGAAGTTGCAGTATTTGATGTCTATGGCAATATAAACATTCTTAGCTCAGCTGCAACAATTTTTCCTGATCACCAACAAAATCTAGAGTTATCCTAATATTATGATCATTTCTCTTAACTAATTATAAATGGTTTTTATTGCTTGTTACCTCAATTGGGAAACAAATTGGGAACAGTACTTATTCATATCAATCCTTTGATTTTCTAGAAGGAGTTAATTGAGGAATCCTTTCCAGTCTACCTTATGCACATCCTCCATCTTATGATATGATTAGTGGTGGTTCATTTCACTTGTCCACAAACTTCTGTTGTAAAGTATCTCCTTTGCATTGCATGTCACAATTTTTAAAATGAAAAGAAAAAAATTATTTTCAAGTTTGAAAAACCTTTTCAATGAAAAACCTTTAGTAACTTTGAAAACAAATTGTATATCAAATGTAAATGAAATATTTCATGGTTATCCAGTATGAAAAAAGAACTTTTCTATTGTAATACAAAGTTAGAATTGGATTGTTTATCTATTCTAACCTTTTTTATGATAAAGATCAAATGAAAATGGCTGCCATAAAACTATATCTGTTTTAAAAACAAAATCTGTTGCAGTCAAGACCAGCACTTGATTGGCTTGTTTGATGATCACTTGTAGTTTGATGTAAAATGAAAGGCCAAGATTGTCTTGACCTGTTGTGAGACAAATCAAAGTAATCTCAGCTTTATTTAGTAAAGGCAGCAGAGACTCTGGTGATGAAGGAGAAGGCAAATGCATCTAAGGCAGGTATCCTTAGCTGGTGTTTACAGTGAAACTCTTTCTCTCTCTCTCTTGGGGTGAAACAAAATTGCTTTTTTATGAATTTAGCTTCTTTGTCCTGTCAGAATCACCCTAAGGATTATCAATCAAAACCATAACTAAATTCTGCTTGCCTTGTCAGCTGGGACTTAGAATACACCGACTGCACCTCTGCAGAGGGGTAAGACTCCCTAATGGGACCACCTGTTGGCCGTAAGTGGCAACCTGTGATGCTTAAGGATGGAACCCAGGTGGATGAGCAGTCCATGACCTGCAACATTCTATTTAGACACTTACTTAGGCTAGACAGTCGGTTGCAGAGGCCCCCTCCGATCAATTGGCTGGTCATGTCAAGCCCTAGTACCTATATGATTGCCCCAACCCTATTGCCTTTTTGGGAAGCCCCAACCCTTTATATCATATGGATGCTAGAAGGCGGGGGGCTGAGGGTTTTCATATCCTGAGAATGACATTAAACTCTATCTGGTGGTGAGTTTCCAGTTTTGGAGGTTTGAGGAATGTTGAGCACCTTTTATTACCATTGCTCCCTGGTCCACTTGGACCTGGAGTGGTAGTACCTGTTAGGGTCCCATCTATGGGATAAATAGAAAAACATGAGTTTATAAACAAAACTGATTATCCATTAAGAATGAATTCATTTCAAAACTTTTGTAGGCATTAAATGACCCACTGAGGTTGATATGCCAACAAAACCAACCAACCAAATTCTGCTCACCATTTGACCATGAAATGAACTTTATCACCCCTCCCTTATTATCAGATGCCCTCTTTAGAATAAAGAGTATCTGCTTAAATCAATACATGCTGTGTGAAAACATGTGGCAAGAAAATATTTCTTTTTGATAACATTTGTAAACTTTTGTCTAAGTAGATGCTCATGTGATTGATTCATCTGAATTAAAGATTTCAGATGTGCATTTCAGTCATTTATTGAGTCATCAAAACCTTACATATTTATCAACAATTTAATGAAAATTTAATTTGTAAAATGAACAAAATATTTGTCTATTTTTGCATTAAGATTTATATTGAATTTTTTTTTCTGCAGTTGTTTAAAATTGAATTTGAGATTTAGGCAAAAGATTTGTACTGTCTGTATAATTCACATAGCTTATTTTATTTCATTTTTTGAATATTGACTTCATAATCAATTTCAAGAAAAAACTAAAAAAAAAATGGGAGGGTTAATTCCATATATTTTTGTGTATACACAAACATCTTGTCATTCATTAAATGAATGTGAACAATCATTTGTGCATTATTCTGAAATTTATAGGAATAAAATAAAATTGTAAGAAGTGTGATGTGATTCTTAAAGTTGTATATTTCCTGAATAAATAAAACATGAATGACCCAAAATAACATGTACAATTTAATTTGTATCTTTTTTTTTTTCTTCAGATGAAGAAAATCAGAAAAAACAGGAAAAAGAAAAATTACAAGACACTGTAGACAGTGAACTTCCAGTAAAAGGTAACCCATTTTCTCTTCCAAGTTTGCCATTTATATGTAATCTTAATCTTCTTGAAAATTGAACTTGTTCATATCATAATAATGCAGGAATTTATAATTTTATCGCTATTCTCAAAGAATCCATCTAAGAATGATTGTGTAATCTCAAGATCTATGTACATCAACTCCTTATTTTGAAATACAAGGGCAGTAACTCATAACTAAGTGACCTTTCCTGTCCAATTAAATTTCAATCTTTTTTTTTAAACTAAGTAGATACATTTTAAGGATAAAAAATAAAAATCTGCCCCATTTATTATTAAGGAAAATATGAAATCACATTCAACTTTTTAGTTATATTGCACATAGTTCATATAGAATGTGACATTTGTTGTTTGTGTAATTGTTTCATTGACATTTGTTCTATCTAAAAACAAAACAAAAAAGCCCCATCTACATTAAATTGACAAAGAGACCCCCCCACCCATTAAATTGACAAAGAGAACCCCCCACCCATTAAATTGATAAAGAGATATCAATAAGAGATGTTTTTATTGTAGACCACTTTAATAAGAGGGTGTGGCGAAATTATGTACATATCAATCACCAATCCTACTCATATCCAGGCTTTTCAACTCCTTTAAATAGGAGTCAACACAAAAATGATTATAATATAACTAATATGAAGAACTGGCTCTCTTACAATCAATGCCTTATTTTAAGTTTTGAAAAAGTTTTTTTTCCTTTTTTTTTTTTTTTTTTTTTTCAGAATGTATCAATTCTTTATAATTTGCATCAAGTTTTATTATAAAGGACATTTTAGTGATGACCATAGAATTTAAAATCTGAAATTTGTTCAGTGAAGAAAGTTTGACTTTTTCTCTCAAAATGATAAATCAGTTATTAATAATAATTATAAATGATGTAAAAAAAAAATAGATATAATTATTGCATAATTTGTCTAGCTATAGCATTCCAATGTTTTTTTTTATTTGAGGTTATTGATATTTATTATTTCTGATTCTGTACTTAATTTTATGCATCTCCATGCTAGAACCCATTATTTGGGGAATAAAAGTAGGGATATCAAGATATTTTTGTGTTTTTTTTTTTTTTAAACTTTACCACAAGATTATTGAACATTTTCATTTTATACTGCATGTATACACATATATAATATTAATTTAAATGTATAACATCACTTTGAACTTAAAAATACATTTCTAAATGCTTATGTTGAATTACATAAAGAAATAGATTACCTATTTACAATGTTTTTACATAAACCTGGTCTGCGTTACATTCTCGTAATTTAAAGTTATTTTTCCAAAATTGAAACTGACGTAAAAAATAATTGTTAAAAACACATGAAAGTTACATATTTAGAAGATTATTTTTATTTCAACCATATAATATTTTAAAAAATTTTACGAGAATAAGTGATGAATTATTATTTAAACTTTATGGTCTGGATAACGATGCCTAGCCGAGTTTGTTATGGAACGGAGGACAACTAAATTTTAGTTTTTTTTCTTCAAAATTCAAAGTTTCAAAGAAATCCCTGACGGTATGCAATCGTTTTTATTTACACATTATATATGTAAATAATTCTAAGGCTGTCTCCTATGGATATAGTGTTTCTTTTTTCTTTTTTTTTTTTTTTTTTTTTTTTTTTTTTTATATTTTTGGAAGAAATGCTTTTAACTTTGGTCTATTGTAGAAACTACTCCAAAGGTCGGAAAGAAAAAAAACAAATTTCTGCTTGTAGTTAAGTGTCCCTACTTAATTGTAAAATTTAAAATTAAAAAAAGATTAACCACTTTGATTTTACAAAAAAATAACACAGAATTCGACCGCGGAACAAATTTCTATCACTCATTTTTGGCGACTTAACACAAATAACCATTAAACTCTCTGTAAAAGATAGTTCAATGGATAAAAAACACATAAAAATTACATATTCCAGAAAGATTATTTCATTTTATTTACAACATATAAATATTTTAAAAATTGGGCCCGAAATACGCAGTAATTACCCTTTTAAGCTGATAAGGTCAAATTATGAGAGATAATCGAGTAAAATTTGACTGTTTTCTTTTCAAAATTAAAACTTTTAGCAAATCCCTGACGTATACAATCATTTTTATTTCAACATTAGTATTGGAAATATCTCAGTCTGTATCTTATATTTTTTGCTTCTCTTATATTTTTTTAAGGAAATCGCCTCAAATATCTCTCTATTGTATTTTCCTTCCACGGGGACTAGAAAAAAAAAAAAGACCCCTGTTTGTACTTCCAGGTGTCGTTCTAATTGAGTGTAAATTTCAAGAATATTGAAAGATTCCACTATGGTTTTGGAAAGAACAAGTAGCGTGTAAAATTAATCTTAAAAAAGGTAATTTTATGTTTTTCGTTTTTTCAAGCAAAATACTCATTTTACTCTCGTAAAAATAATTCAATTGATTAAAATAGTAAAAATATATATTTAGAAAAGACTTCATTTTCTTTTCTTCCAAAGCGTATAAATATTATTTAAGATTGATTCGAAGTATTCGAGAACAGTCAATTTTACTGATATGTTGCAATTTGAAAATGTCCGCATTTATCAGACTAAATGCCTTGTAATGCTAGAAATGCAGATATAATTATTACATACAATATCAGATAAATGCTAGTTGATAGCAAATCATCTTCCAAATACTTTTGCTATCACCTTTGCCAAAGGTACATCAATAAATTCATGGTGCTATGTAATATTGAAACTTGTAATTTGTTTCTTAGAAATAGGTGGAGTAAATTGGATGTGTTATTAGATTAGTTGGAGAAATACACATTTATATACTCTAGTGGAATAGACAATATAAATGTGAAGATCTTTACAATACCCATTTTACAATACCGGCGTATATCTGTCGTTATTTCTCAGTTTGTAGTGTATATCTAAGTTTGTTATTGACAATATCTTGTAAGTGAAATATTTGGCAAATTAAATTCATTTTATAAATATTGTTATAAAGATAAGGGTTTATTTGGGAAAAAAGCTTAAAAATGCTTTTTTTCAAATGAATAGAAGAAGGTGTTTTAGTTGATATTTTTTAGGAGGATAGGATGAATGATTGGTTATGTTAGAGGCTGCATAATGGTTCTCGTTTATTAAGGATAAATCGAGGAGTATTGTAGTTTGTGAATCGCTATATCTCCAAATAGAGAGGAGAGGGGTTATGTTAGTATTGTCCAAATCTTTGGCAATGAATTGTCATTAAATGATTTCTTCAACATTTTTATTCTTACAATTTTCTTGCCATTGCTGTTTCTGGTTCCTAATTTCATTAATAAATATCTTATTTTTATTTTAAATTAGTTGTTGAGCCAATTTTTAAAAATGTAAATTGTTTGAATAAGAGGAACTTGCATTGACATTTCAAAATGATTCTATGTAACATATTTTTATATTAAATTCTCAGCATCTGTCCCATTTCCTACATTCAACATGACATTCGATATGAGCATTCAGTTCATTTGCTTAAATGGCCTATCACTTCCATACATGTAATTTTTGACTTATTTCCTACTATATAACCAGTAGTTATGGTGCTGTTTTTATTATGTGTGTGTGTTTTCTTAGTGGGTAAATTTCCGCACTAGTTGGTATGAGTTAAACATTAATTTTTTATATACTACATTTAAAAAAAAAAATTTGAAACTGAAAACATTATGAATTTACTAAAGCCAAAGACTATATAAATAAATGTCTTATTGACGATATACTCCTCATGTTGTAGATTATATAAATAACGTAACTCTTAAAAATGTTTGCTCAAGTGTAGAGAAATGCATAAAAATAGAAATTTAGGTCAGGTGTTTGAGAAGGCTTATGGAGATGTGTATGATGAGGTGATTTTATTGCGCTCAGGTCGAGGAGCATTGAGAAGCTCTCTCTACGCAGATTTTTGTGTTTATTTGTGCTATATAAAGACATGGCAGGCATGGCATGTCTGCGTGATAGATAGTGTGTGGTGTAAGTCAGTGTGGGAAGCTTCTCTCTCTCATTCACAAAATTATAACTCCGCTCTACTCTCTCTCGGCTCGATCTGTGAAAACAGAAAACGACTTGAGAACTAAGGTATTCGCGATATAGTTTTTTTTCTGTATATTGATACTCTACTAGTTTATTTCATTTTTTTTTTTCTTTAGTGAGAAGTTGTGGTCTTTGATGTATTGTGGGTGTTTTGTTTATGATCGTCAAATACTGTGATTATTTAAATTTTATGGAGAGGCTCAATAAACGTGGTAGAGCTCTCGCAAGATAGGATACTCTCTTTTAAAATTAATAGTGTAGTCATATAGATAAAGCGCATGATCCCAAATGAGAGTACAAAAATCACAAGATCACACGAAGATAGAGCGAAGCTACGTAAGTCAAGCTTAGAGTATGCACTAACTGAGAAAAGAAATGCTTATTCAAATCGGATTGGAAATATACCCCGCATACTCAAAGATTCATTTTTTTTCTTGCAAATGAGGCTGGTTCAAGTAGGGTGACTAATGGTGTACGGTGAGGTTTTGAGCGATAAGGGCAGATGTGACTTGGTAAGACTCAGTTATAAACAGGTTTGTTTTTTTTTCCTGTTAAATGTTGACAATTTCTTTCACGAAGGCTTCATGTCCTGGAGATTATAGCAGAGACATGAGCGAAACACTTGAAGGCGCATACCCAGTTCGTCACGCACACAGCCTGGCCTTCGTTATTACAAGAAATGTTATCAGTCTTACATGGTGGAAGTTGCGATAAAGCTGATTGTGAACAGATTGACGATGTATTCTCAATAGAAGTTATTAAGTAATATTGTCTCGCGTTCATTGGAGTTGGAGAAGATGAGATAGGAGTTCAGTGCAAGAGGATCTTCTTGTGATGAAGAAACTGGATGATGAGATGAAAAAAAATGGTGTGCGGAGGACGATGGATCTTTCAATCATTACAGAGTGGGACTACGTCCAGGAGGCCAGGTACAAGATCGCGTATAATGATCTATAATGATTTGTAATGAGTAGTCACAGTAAGGGTGGAAAGACACGATAGCTACTAGGCAAGATGCTGTGGATATCACAGTATGGATAGAATTATTATGACTTATGAATATGTTACTTGTTACACGCACTCGCACATGTAATGTGGCAGTTAATATTTAATAGAAATTGATTAGTGTTGATATTGTATAAATACAAACCAATTAATTAGTTCCTTTTGAAAATACTGTTCTAATTCATTGAAAGAAATGGCCACTGTTATTGTAATTAAAATGGAAAATCTTAATGTCTTGGTATAAGATCAAAATGTTTATCTGCTTTTAAAATTAAAAAAATCTTTTCTATGTAAAGATCAAAGGTTTAATTAATAATTTTTGTTTTTTTTTTTTGACAGGAAGATGTTGATGCCGAGAATCAGAATGATGTAATTGAATGATTTTCTGGAGAACCTCAAAGGTTTCTGATATTTTATTAACTTCTATTTATTCCAAACTAAAACAATTACATTTAACATACTTATAAACATTTCCAACTTATAATGATGTCTTATCTTACAAAACTATTTTTCTAGTCATTTGGCATTTGTTTCAAATATTAAAGAAAACATATGGCCTTTTAGTTTTTGAATTAACTGGAGCCTTTCAATGAGTATAAATATCTCCTTTTTTTTTATTATTATATATATATATCTTTAAGGTAATTGTCAAAGTAAAATTTTAAATAGAACTGAATTATACAACAAAAATCCTGTAAAATTTGCTGTGTATCATCATACTCTTTAAATAGGAATTATTGATATTACATGACTTTACTGTTGAAAGGAATAATGAATATGATAAAATGATAGTGGAAAAGATTTTTACCTTGACATATCCAGAAATACTGATGAAGGTTGATTTTCTTTTATAATGAAGAATAAAATTGTAAAAGATTTTAGAGTCTCTTAATTGGTTAGTAATATTTTTACAACTGAATTGATCTGTCATATTGGAGTATTTTTCAAATTTTCTTTCATATTTGAGACTGAAATGAGGTACCATTTCAGGGAGAAGTTCTTAGTACTCAATGTGAGAATTATAGTGTTTCACTAAAAAGAATATAAAACTAGCAATGTTCATGGCATCTTAAACATTGTTGACATTTTGCTTTTTTTGGAGGTTCCATCTGAAAAAATTGTTTATACAATTGCTATATAAACTCATATCTGAAACGAAAGTAAATTGATTTATACAAGTTTATTAAGGTTTTTTGTTTGTATAACTTTATATATAGATTAAAAAAACTTGATAAATTTTGTAGATAAATCAATTTCCTTTTGTTGATGTATGGTTTGACAGGATTTTATCATTTTAATATGATTTAAAAAAAAATATTTTAAGCATTTTATTTTTCAGAGGAAACCACTTCAAATGCCTACAGTATTTTGAACACATGAGCCATTGGCTACTCTAAGTAACTGAAGTGATGTGTTATGTCTTTTTAAGGTTTCCATGATATTCACCAGAAAATTTTACAGATGCCAAATTTCATTGCTTTTATTTTTAATAGTTTTTACTGTAAATGGGATTTGTCAATGAAACAATATATATGTCCAAAGATTTTCTGGAAATAGGGATTGTTTGGTCAACAACTTTTCCAACTTGTATTTCAAACTTTTGATGGATTTTGATAATTTAAAAACCCAAATCTTATATCCATCTAATTTTTTTTAAAATACCATAATTGTTATAGCCAATTCCATTTTAAATTTTTTTATGAGCATTGCTTAATAAAACAAAGTTGGAGGCTGAATATGTGCAATGAAATGGTGTAAAACACTTGGAAGATCTATAAGAAAGCTATTTGTTTCAATATTTGTGTGACTTTTTTCATTGGAAAAGATACAAAATTGTAGTTATTTTTAATATATTTTGCCTAAATGAATGACCTTGTGTCTCTTAATGCACTGTGTGTCAACTGAATAGATATTGGTTTATGCAAAGAATCTATGTATCCTCTCCTATTCTTTGTACATGTTTATACGCTTATGAAATTGATAACCATTTTGGATGTCTATGTATACCAAGCAAGTTAGTAAAATACCCACTGACCTCTTTAAAACTTTCATGTTCAATTTTAAAAGCTTTAAGATTTAATATTATTTGGCTGTTTTTTATTTATTTATATATTTTTAATTTTAGTTTTAATCAGATTACTACTTTGCTGGGGTATTATTTTAAACTTTCATACTAGAATAAAGGAAATGGAATTTTTTTTCAAATGATTATTTTATAATAGAAATATATTTACAATAAATACTTGTTTCAATGGTGCAGCTATTAAAACAATGTAGATATAAAATTTTAATATTATCCATGTTTAAGTGTGTAAACTTCCTGTATTTTTACTTCATTATCATACTTTCCTAGGTTTTGTTTAGTATCAAATATGAGAAAATGTTATGTTTTTCTCATTTAATTTAATTATTTGCTCAAGTTTGGATGAGGCATTTGTCAGTTTGCAAGGAGCTGGGCTTGAGGGCACACCAGTTCTCAAAAATTGCAATCTAAAAGAAAATACAATTTGAAAAATTGATTGAAATGTTTTACATATTTTTTGTTTCAACACTATTGAATAAAAAAAACTTTGAAATATGCTTGTTTAGAAGAAAGACTTTAAATCATTTAATGAGTTTTTGAGAAAGTAGAAGAATTTCCATTATTGTTTTAACATTTCTTTTTCATTTCTTAGAAATTGCTGAAGAAGGAACATTTTGTAAGCACAAAAGAGAAGTTACAATCTGTACTACAAGCGAAATTTAAGATTTGGTGACTGAGGTAAGTATGAAGATGTATAAACAACTTAATGAGCAGATAATTGGCTATTAATTTTTAATTTTCTGATTGACTGGATTCATAGATTTTTGTCAACTGAATGACTCACTGACCAGGCAACATTTGACTAATTGATGAACTAACTAATTACTAAGCTAACTTGATAAATGATTATGTAACTGACTGTTTGGCTGACTTAAAATGAAATTTTTGATTGTTGTTCATTTGATGGGATTTAGACAGCTGGCTTGATTGAATTTTTTGTTTATTGATTATGATTGATGAACAATTTTTATGAACTATCCATTAGATCACTACATTCGTTTCATGTAAATAGTTGTTTTCAATTATTCATTTAGTGTAATGATCTTTCAAAAACTGAATGCTTGTTGTCAGTTCAGTTCACTTTGCTCATGGTCTCTTGAACTCATATTGTTATTAAGTATCACACATCACAATTAAAAAAATTGTTTCAAAATTGTCGAACTTTTCAGAAAGTTCCACAATCACTTTCAATACATTTCATCATTCATGATACCATTTTGTAAACTTCTAATTTTTGTTGTGTTCAAGTTGCATTTTTACCTTTCTTAAAATAAAAAAAATTGCTTATTTCCTTCCCATCTTCAATATTAGAATCAATCAAGGAAGTAAAATGAATTTTGACATTTTTTAAAATGTTTATTTTGCTGATATTGAACAAGTAGAGTATTTCTATGCAAAACTTTGCTGTATTTCTTGTTTGCTTCTTCTTCTTCTTCTCTTCTTCTTCCATTGTGATACTTGCATTGTAACAGTCTCTGTTATAAATTCAATAATTTCAAAAATACAGAAAAGTACAAGATAAATGATGGGTTAGTCAACAAGTAAATTAAAGAAGATATAGAGTGATAAAATAATTGAATAAAAATAACTTTTTTTTTTTTTTTTTTTTTTTTTTTTTTTTTTTTTTTTGTGATTGTCAATTTTGATTGTTGCAGGATTTGAATAAATATAAATAATATGCAACACAAGAATATTTTATTCTTTGTTGTTTGCAAAGATATTCTTTCTCCGGATTTTTTTATTAAAAAACCCCCAACTTTTATATCATTAGTTGCTTTTATTTAAGATTTCTTTCCTCTTTTATCTTCTCTTGTAGTAGGTTTGATAAATCTACTTACTAATTAAATTATCTTTAAGATGAAACATCTGAATATTCTGAGATATAAATTATTTTCAACCATTTAATAGAAAGGAAGATATTTGTGATTGGACATTTTTGTTAAAAGATTTTACTATAAAAATAATTTGAATTTGAATTCAATTTACAAACTCTTTTTAGTTTTGTTATATTCTAGATGTATGGGATGTTAAATGTGCAAAAATTTGAACATTTACAAATTTGTCTAAAGTATTATAAATATTTTAATCTCTCTGTCCTTGATTACACCTGAAATGGTAATAGTAGTTTAATATGAAGAATAAAAGAATTCATAAGTAATTATTATCTGCTTTGATTTTAATATATTAATTCATGTAAAAGGCACAGTAGTTTTGGACTTTTTGTATGAAATATAAAATTAAACGAATCTACTACCTGTTAGTTGATTAGACATTTTTATAGGGTATAGGTAGAATAATTTAATACTTAAATGAGTAAACTGATCTTAACTTTTTTTATTTATAAAATATGGATAGATTCAAATCCTGAAAAAAAAAAAGGTTTCTTTATGTTATATGAATTTGTGATATAAACCTGTCCACTACTTTCCCTCTTTCATACTAGTCTGTACAAGCAAACAAAATGAGTTGTATATCAAGATTACTCATAACTGAAGCTTTCTGCAACAGACTCGGTCCACCCTTTCCTTATATCCACTCCCACCACATCAACAGTTTTTATTGTCTGTGGTCACTGTTCACATGATGATTCTTATACAGGCTACAATGTTCTATGTAACAATCTGTTAATGACTTAATAAGTGGGAATATAGAACAAACTAATTTAACCATCTGGTTTTAAGATTTTATATTTTAAGTTTATTACTTTGTTGATGTCTTTTCTGTTTGGGTGGTGGTTTTACTCATGAATAAAGACATGTAGTGTGTGTGTGTGTGTCTTCTCTGAATTTTAAGGCTTTGCTTTGATGAGTTAAGGAATAAAAAGATTAAGATTAAATGTATTAATATAGGAAGTAGTATCAGATGAGATTTTAAAGTTCCCTTTCCATAAAACTTCTTTGTAGAAAGATTGATTTGATACTTAACTTGATGGATAAGAGTTTTCCTTTTAAATTATCTGTTGATGTTGACTTCCTCTCTTGAAAATTTTCTTTGAATTTCATCGTTGTTTTATCACTGATTACGATATGTTTGTCTTTGGACATAATCATTAATATGACTTATAAGGCTAAGTTTGAAAGTGCAACTATATTTAAAATCAATCAACAGAAGATCACACAGAAGTTGCTATTGATTGGTTCAGAACATAGAAACCTCTCCCCCCAACACAAAACAAGTGTATCTTCATCCAATTTAATGTCAAAGAATATTACTCTCTATTTTGGAGGATTTATTTGACAAGGCATAACCTGTTAACATAATTATGAATGTGGATGATGAAACAGTCAATAATTAAACATTATACAAGATGTGAAATCTGGCAAAAAGGAAACAGTTTCAGGTTCATTGTTGGTATAGATGGAGGCTGAGATTGTGCTTTGATAAAACTATACAAGCCTCTATTGTGACAACAGATTAATGTCAGTCAACAAAAATGAAAGGAACATCATAAATCTTTTAAAAAGTTTGAATATTGAGGGTAATTGAAATTATAGTCTTTCTTGTCCATTTGATTTGGGCAGTGGTCTTATAGGCATACAAGAAACCAAAACAAATAAACCTTTCATATATCATTATCTACTCTGATCATCCCTGACAAAACACATCCAGAAATGATTGCCAGAAGACTTTCAGCAAATTTACGGCAATGCTACAATATTTAATAAAACCAAACATGTATTCTTAGACCATAAAGGAAAGAGTAGATATCTGCAATCCAATCGCAGCAATAAATAACAATACTAGATGTGGGCACATGGAGAACATAACTTTGGTTAACCTGCTCCGCCCCCCCCTCTCCTTAGTAAATGTCCAGAGTACTAATGTGGTGGTGGGGTGGGGGCACATTGTTCTTTAATTGCAGGATATTTTTCAAAGGTCTGACTGAGCAAATTAAGAAGTCTTCAAAAATATTAGCAGTCACAATTCTAAAAATCCTCAAGCAAAATGTAACTGAGCTAAATTTGAAATGAATGTTTTTTTAATGTAATCTGCCTTGTTGCTAGTGATATATCGGCCATAATAAGTGAAGGACGATATGCAAAATTAAAGTTTTATGTTTAGTGCATACAAGAAAGATAAAGGAATATAAAGTTGCTATAATCACAAATCAAACTTTCCAACCAAATTGTAATGAGAACTCTTTTCTCTTTTTGGAAGTAAAAATTGTACTGGCAGATAACCCCAGATGTAAAATGGCCTATAACAAAAAAGAGAACCATCAGATAGTGGTGACAAGTTGGATGAAAGTTGTGTTTGAAGGAAAATTGTCTATATAGGAGTTTGGCATAATGGATTAAGTTATGAATAAAAGATATCATGTCACTATTTAGGTGGTTGCTGTCTCACTTGTCTCCATTGAATTGTAATGTTTATAAGTGTGTAAACTTTATGGTATAATCTTTACTTTTCATACACATTTCATTGGTGGTATTTGAAAGGCTGTTTATATATATATTAATATATATATATATATATTAGTGGTGAATAATTTCCACTTGATTATTTAGGCTGTCTGTGTAATAATTATGAACTAGTAATGGCACTTGGATTGCCTTTGTAAGTTTTTTTTAATTCGCATTTCAACTAATTCAAGATTTTTATTCTAGTTCTGTTGTGGTTTTAGCATAAGCACTATTTTTAAAAGATAATTGTTTATTTTTTAATTTAGTGATTTAAATCATTTTGTTATTGTATTAAAAATCCGTTGTAACTTTGTTAGTCTTATTATTCTCACTTAAAATTGATGATTAATATGTTTTTAAATTATGAACATTTCTTTCTCAGGCTGAAGATGTTTTGTGAAGATCATACCTGATCAAGAGTAACAATTGGCAGCACTAAAAATTTGGCAAATAACTCTTATATTATTAAATAAGCTGGAAAAACAGAAAAGGTATTTAAATATTTTATTCAATTTGAACAATGATTAAAAAAAATGAATTAAATTTGATATAATTTCAAAGCATATATGTATTTAAAATGCTGATAGATGAATTATTTTTGATTTTTAGATCGCAGAAATTTAATTCATATGTAGATTTATTTTTTGGAAAAGAATGGGATAATCTATGGATTTTTACTATAAAAAAAAAAGCAGCAACCAAAAAACAATAATGTATTTATTTTTAAAAAGTGACTTATGGGATATAGCAAATTTATAATAATATAGATTTTTTTTTTTTTTTTTTTTTTTTGAGATCTTTTGTGCAATATGCTTTTCCACTTTTATCTTTTACATTTTTGATATTCTGGAGAGTTTGATTTTGTTATTAACATTGAAGAGGGAGGAGTAGTTGGATTCATACCTTTCCCAAGGGTATTAGACGTGAAATGCAAATAGCCTCATCCAGTTTTGATCTAGTCAACGAATCCATTCCAAATCTAATCATTAGACCACTGCGCCTCCATTATATGGTGAATATATAATAATAATATATATCTTTTTATGGGATATTTGGCATAAAAAATATGTCCATAATATTTTTTTTTCTTTGGTAAGAGTTGTGGGAAATGGATTCGTTGACTAGAGTTCAAATACTGGATGAGGCTATTTGCATTTCACAGTGCTAATACCCTTGGGAAAGGTATGAATCCAACTACTCTCCCTCTTCAATGTTAATAAACAAATCAACATTCCTCCAGATATTCAAAAATGTAAAAGATAAAAAGTTGAAAAGCATATTGCACAGATAAGATCTCAAAAAAAAAAAAAAAAAAAAAAAATTATAATTATTATAAATTTGTATATCGATAAGTCACTTTTTAAAACTAAATAACATTTGTTTTTTTGTTGCTGCTTTTTTTTTTATAGTTAAAAATCCATAGATTATCCCATCTTTTCCAAAAAATTAAAAGCATACAGTATGAATTAAATTTCTGCTGATCCTAAAAATCAAAAATAATTCATCTATCAGCATTTAAATACATATACTGCTTTGAAATTATATCAAATTTAATTCATTTTTTTTTTAATCATGTTCATTGAATAAAATATTTTCAAATACCTTTTTCTGTTTTTTCCAGCTTATTTAATAATTTAAGAGTATTTGCCAATTTTTTAGTTGCTGCCAATTGATTTACTCTTTGATCAGGTTGATCTTCTAACAAAACATCTTCAGCCTGAAAAGAAATTCATAATTTAAAAACATATTTAATCATCAATTTTAAGTGAGAATAATAAAGACTAACAAAGTTACAAACGGATTTTAATACAATAACAAAATGTATTTTAAATCACTAAATTAAAAATAAACAATTGATCTTTAAAAATAGTGCTTGATGCTCAGAAACCACAACAGAACTAGAATAAAATCTTGAATTAAGTTGAATGGAATTAAAAAAAACTTACAAAGGCAATCAAGTGCCATTACTTAGTTTCATGTAATTATACACCAGACAGCCTAAATAATCAAGTGGAGAATTTATCACCACTAATATATATATATATATATATATATATATATATAAACAGCCTTTCAAATACCACCAATGAAATGTGTATGATAAAGTAAAGAATTATACCATGAAAGTTTACACACTTATAAACATACAATTCAATGGAGGACAAGTGAGACAGCAACCACCTAAAATAGTGACATGATATCTTTTATTCAATAACTTATCCAGTTATGCAAACTCCTATATAGACAATTTTTCCTTCAAACACAACTTGCATCCAACTTTGTCACCACTATATGATGGTTCTCTTTTTGTTATAGGCCATTTTACATCTGGGGTTATCTGCCAGTATCAATTTTTACTTTCCAAATAAAGAGAGAAAGAGATTCTCATACATTCTGGTTGGAAAGTTTGATTTGTGATTATAGCAATTTATATTCCTTTATCTTTCTTGTATGGCACTAAACATAAAACTTTATATTTGCATCATCCAAGTCCTTCACTTTACTTATGGCCGGATATATCACTAGCAACAAGGCAATTAACATTAAAAAAACATTCATTTTTCAATTTAGCTCCAGTTACATTTTGGCTTGGAGGATTTTAGAATTGTGACTGCTAATTATTTTTTGAAGACTTCTTAATTTGCTCAGTCAGACTTTGAAAAATATCTGTCAATTTAAAGAACAATGTGCCCCCACCCCACCACCACATTAGTACCTGGACATTTACTGAAGAGAGAGGGGGGGGGGAGCAGGTTAACCAAGTTATGTTTCTGCCATGTGCACATCTAGTATTGTTATTATTGCTGCTATTGGAGATTGGCAGAGTATCTACTCTTCCTTTATGGTCTTAAGATATCATGTTTTGGTTTTATTAAATATTGTAGCATTGCTAGAATTTGCTGAAAGTCTACTGGCAATTCATTTCTGGATGTGTTTTGTCAGGGGATGATCAGAGTAGATAATGATATATGAAAGGGGTATTATTTGTTTTTGTTTTCTGTATGGCCTATAAGACCCACTGCCCAAATCAAATGGAACAAGAAAGACTATAATTTCAATTTTTACCTCAATATTCAAACGTTTTTAAAAGATTTATGATGTCCTTTCTATTTTTGTTGACTGACATTAATCTGTTGTCACAATAGAGGCTTGTATAGTTTTTATCAAAGCCACAGATCTCAGCCTCCATCTATACCAACATGAATGAAACTGTTTCCCTTTTTTGTCCAGATTTCACATCTGTGATAATGTTTTTAATTATTTTGACTTGTTCATCATCCACATTCATAATTATGTTAACAGGTTTATGGCCTTGTCAAATAAATCCTCCAAAATAGAGAGGTAATATTCTTTGACATTAAATTGGATGAAGATACACTTGTTTTGTGTGTGGGGGGGAGAGGTTTCTATGTTTCTGAACCAATCAATAGCAACTTCTGTGATCTTCTGTTGATTGATTTTAAGATATAGTTGCACTTTCAAACTTAGCCTTATAAGTCATCATTAATGATTATGTCCAAGACAACATGATCGTAATCAGTGATAAAACCAACGAGTAAATTCCAAAGAAAATTTTCAAGAGGAGGAAGTCAACATCAACAGATAACTTTAAAAGGAAAACTCTTATCCATCAAGTTAAGTATCAAATCAATCTTTCTACAAAGAAGTTTTATGGAAAGGGAACTTTAAATCTCATCTGATACTACTTCCATATATAATACATTTAATTCTTAATCTTTTTATTCCTTAACTCATCAAAGCAAAGCCTTAAAATTTCAGAGAAGACACACACACACTACATGGGTCTGTTATTCATGAGTAACCACCACCCAACAGAAGAGAGACATCAACAAAGTAAATAAACTTAAAATATAAAATCTTTAAAACCAGATGGTAAAATTAGTTTGTTCTATATTCCCACTTATTTAAGTCATAACAGATTGTTACATAGAACATTGTAGCCTGTATAAGGAATCATCATGTGGAACAGTGACCACAGACAATAAAAACTGTTGATGTGGTGGGAGTGGATATAAGGAAAGGGTGACCGAGTCTGTTGCCAGAAATGCTTCAAGTTATGAGTAATCTTGATATACAACTCATTTGTTTGCTTGTACAGACTAGTATGAAAGAGGAAAGTAGTGGCACAGGTATTATATCACAAATTCATATAACATAAAGGAACCTTTTTTTTTTCAGGATTTGAATCTATCCATATTTTATAAATAAAAAAGTTAAGATCAGTTTTACTATCATTTAAGTATTAAATTATTCTACCTTATACCCTATAAAAATGTCTAATCAACTACAGGTGGTAGGTAGGATTCAGTTTAATTATTATATTTCATACAAAAAGTCACAAAACTACTGTGCCTTTTTACATGAATAATATATTAAAATCAAAGCAGATAATAATTACTTATGAATTCTTTTATTCTTCAATTATTAAACTACTATTACCATTTCAGGTGTAATCAAGGACAGAGAGATTAAAATATTTATAATACTTTAGACAAATTTGTTTAAATGTTTCAAATTTTTGCACATTTTTAACATTCCATACATCTAGAATATAACAAAACTAAAAAGAGTTTGTAAATTTGAATTCAAATTCAAATTATTTTTATAGTAAAATCTTTTAACAAAAATGTCCAATCACAAATATCTTCCTTTCTATTAAATTGGGTGAAAATAATTTATATCTCAGAATATTCAGATGTTTTCATCTTAAAGATAATTTAGATTAGTAAGTAGATTTATCAAACCTACTACAAGAGAAGATAAAAGAGGAAAGAAATCTTAAATAAAAGCAACTAATGATATAAAAAGTTGGGGTTTTTTTAATAAAAAAATCCTGAGAGAAGATATCTTTGCAAACAACAAAGAATAAAATATTCTTTGTGTTGCATATTATTTATATTTATCAAATCCTGCAACAATCAAATTGACAATCACAAAAAAAAAAAAAAAAAAAAAAAAAAAAAAAAAAAAAAAGTTATTTTTATTCAATTATTTTATCACTCTATATCTTCTTTAATTTACTTGTTTTGACTAACCCATATTTTATCTTGTACTTTTCTGTATTTTTTGAAATTATTGAATTTATAACAGAAGACTGTTACAATGCAAGTATCACAATGGAAGAAGAAGAAGAAGAAGAAGAAGAAGCAAACAAATTCAGAGAAAGAGACAAAATATTAATCAGCAAAGTTTTGCATAGAAATACTCTACTTGTTCAATATCAGCAAAATAAACATTTAAAAAAAATGTCAAAATTCATTTACTTTCCTTGATTGATTCTAATATTGAAGATGGGAAGGAAATAAGCAATTTTTTTTTTATTTTAAGAAAGGTAAAAATGCAACTTGAACACAACAAAAATTAGGAAGTTTACAAAAATGGTATCATGAATGATGAAATGTATTGAAAGTGATTGTGGAACTTTCTGAAAAGTTCGACAATTTTTGAAACAATTTTCTTTTAATTGTGATGTGTGGATACTTAATAACAATATGGAGTTCAAGAGACCATGAGGCAAAGTGAACTGAACTGACAACAAGCATTCAGTTTTTGGAAGATTCATTACACTAAATGAATAATTCAAAACAACTATTTACATGAAACGAATGTAGTGATCTAATGGATATTTTCATTAAAATGTTCATCAATCATAATCAATAAACAAAAAAATTCAATCAAGCCAGCTGTCTAAATCCCATCAAAATGAACAACAATCAAAATTTCATTTAAGTCAGCCAAACAGTCAGTTACATAATCATTTATCAAGTTAGCTTAGTAATTAGTTAGTTCATCAATTAGTCAAATGTTGCCTGGTCAGTGAGTCATTCAGTTGACAAAAATCTATGAATCCAGTCAATCAGAAATTAAAAATTAATCAGCCAATTATCTGCTCATTAAGTTGTTTATACATCTTCATACTTACCTCAGTCACCAAATCTTTAAATTGCGCTTGTAGTACAGATTGTAACTTCTCTTTTGTGCTTACAAAATGTTCCTTTGCTTCAGCAATTTCTAAGAAATGAAAAGAAATGTTAAAACAATAATGGAAATTCTTTCTACTTTCTCAAAAACTCATTAAATGATTTAAAGTCTTTTCTTCTAACAAGCATATTCAAAGTTTTTTTTATTCAATAGTGTTGAAACAAAAAAATATGTAAAACATTTCAATCAATTTTTCAAATTGTATTTTCTTTTAGATTGTCAATTTTTGAGAACTGGTGTCCCCTCAAGCCCAGCTCCTTGCAAACTGACAAATGCCTCATCAAACTTGGAGCAAATAATTAAATTAAAGGAGAAAAACATAACATTTTCTCATATTTGATACTAAACAAAACCTAGGAAAGTATGATAATGAAGTAAAAATACAAGGAAGTTTACACACTTAAACATGGATAATATTAAAATTTTATATCTACATTGTTTTAATAGCTGCACCATTGAACAAGTTATTTATTGTAAATATATTTCTATTATAAAATAATCAATTTGAAAAAAAATTCCATTTCCTTTATTTCTAGTATGAAAGTTTAAAATAATACCCCAGCAAAGTAGTAATCTGATTAAAACTAAAATTAAAAATATATAAATAAATAAAAAATCAGCCTAAATAAAATATTAAATCTTAAAGCTTTTAAAATTGAACATGAAAGTTTTAAAGAGGTCAGTGGGTATTTTACTAACTTGCTTGTTATACATAGACATCCAAAATGGTTATCAGATTTCATAAGTGTATAAACATGTACAAAAGAATAAGGAGGATACATAGATTCTTTGCATAACCAATATCTATTCAGTTGACACACAGTGCATTAAGAGACACAAGGTCATTCATTTAGCAAATATATTAAAATAACTACAAGTTTTGTATCTTTTCCAATGAAAAAGTCACACAAGATATGAAACAAATAGCTTTCTTATAGATCTTCCAGTGTTTTACGCCATTTCATTGCACATATTCAGCCTCCAACTTTGTTTTATTAGCAATGCTCATGAAAAATTTAAATGGAATTTGGCTATAACAATTATGGTATTTTAAAAAAAATATAGATGGATATAAGATTTTGGGTTTTTAAATTATCAAAATCCATCAATAAGTTTGAAATACAAGTTGGAAAAGTTGTTGACAAAACAAGTCCCTATTTTCCAGAAAATCTTTGGACAATGTATCATGTTTTCATTGACAAATCCCATTTACAGTAAAAACTATTAAAATAAAGCAATGAAATTTGGCATCTGTAAAATTTTCTGGTGAATATCATGGAAACCTTAAAAAGACATAATACATCACTTCAGTTACTTAGAGTAGCAATGCTCATGGGTTCAAAATACTGTAGGCATTTGAAGTGGGTTCCTCTGAAAAATAAAATGCTTAAATTTTTTTTTTAAATCATTATAAATTGATAAAATCCTGTCAAACCATACATCAAACAAAAGGAAATTGATTTATCTACAAATTTATCAAGGTTTTTTAATCTATATATAAAGTTATACAAACAAAAAACCTTAATAAACTTGTATAAATCAATTTACTTTCGTTTCAGATATGAGTTTATAGCAATTGTATAACAATTTTTTCAGATGGAACCTACCAAAAAAAGCAAATGTCAACAATGTTTTAAGATGCCATGAACATTGCTAGTTTTATATTTCTTTTTTAGTGAACACTATAATTCGTCACATTAGTACTAAGAACTTCTCCCTGAAATGGTACCTCATTTTCAGGTCTCAAATATGAAAGAAAATTTGAAAAATACTCAAATATGACAGATCAATTCAGTTATAAAAATATTACTAACCAATTAAGAGACTCTAAAATCTTTTACAATTTTATTTCTTCATTATAAAAGAAAATCAACCTTCATCAGTATTTCTGAATATGTCAAGTAAAAATCTTTCCACTATCATTTTTATCATATTCAATTTATTTCCTTTCAACAGTAAAGTCATGTAATATCAATAATTCTCTATTTAAAGAGTATGATGATACACAGCAAATTTTACAGGCATTTTTGGTTGTATAATTTTCAGTTCTATTTAAAATTTTACTTTGACAATTACCTTAAAAGAATATATATATATATATATAAAAATAAAAGGAGATATTTATACTCATTGAAGGCTCCAGTAATTCAAAAACTAAAATGCATATGTTTTTCTTTAATATTTGAAACAAATGCCAAATGACTAGAAAAATAGTTTTGTAAGATAGACATCATTATAAGTTGGGGAATGTTTATAAGTATGTAAATGTAATTGTTTTAGTTTGGAATAAATAGAAGTTAATAAAATATCAGAAACCTTTGAGTTCTCCAGAAAAATCATCAATTACATCATTCTGATTCTGGCCATCAACATCATTCCTGTCAAAAAAAACAAAAAAATTATTAATTAAACCTTTGATCTTTTACATAGGAAAAGATTTTTTTTTAATTTTAAAAGCAGATAATACATTTTGATCTTAACCAAGACATTAAGATTTTCCATTTTATTACAATAACAGTGGCCATTTTTCTTTCAATGAATTAGAACAGTATTTTCAAAAGGAACTAATTAATGGTTTGTATTTATACCAATATCAACACTAATCAATTCTATTTAAATATGGAATTAACTGCCAATATTTTCATGCTATAAGTAAACATATCAAATGTCATAATAATTGATTATCATACTGTGGTATATCCACACATCTTGCTAGTACATTGTCATTTTAACCCTTTGGGTGTATACAAATAAATATTAATAAATACTTACATTGTTGGTGATGCATTGGACGTGTCAGTGGTAATGATTGAAGATTCTGTTGCTACATCATCCATTTTTTTCATACCATCATCAGTTTCTTCATCTACAAGAGATCCTTTTTTCTCATCTTCATGATCCAATGGAGAGACAAGTAACTGATCCTTCTTAATGGAAACATCATCATCTGTAAACAAGCTTTTTCCAACTCCTTTACCATATGAGTAAGATGATAACATTTCTTTAAATACTGAAGCTGCTTCTTCTGGAGAACTGGTTAGGTGGACTTTCAAGTTTTTGCTCATGTCCTGTTCTGTAAAAAACAACACTAGACACCTGTGAAAGTGATGTTGAAGAAATTGTCAACATATCAACAGGAAAAAAAAAACAAACCCTTTTATAACTGGTCTTACCAAGTCAACAGCTTACTTAACAAAAACTCACCACCACAGTAAGCTCAGAACTTAACCAGGAGTCTCTTTGCAAGAAAAAAAAAATATAGCTGGTAATTCCAATTTCTTGATATAAAAGGATTTTTTAAATTAATGTGCAGTACTCAAAACTATTAGTAACAGGCAATATTTCTTTATTATTTTTTAACTATTGTTAAAAAATTTAGATCATTTTGTCATTTTACTTATATGATAACACTATAATTTTAAAAAGTGACTATTTCAAGTAATCCCAGTGTTAATGAGTTCATAAATTAAATTATCAATTTTTGAAATATCAAAAAACCCAAAATATTAAACCCATGAGTAGCAAAAAAAAAAAAAAAAAAAAAAAAAAAAAAAAAAAAAGAAGCTTAACTAGTTCTCCAAGTAGTTTTCTGTTTTTTCAATCAGCAAAAATAAATTATTAATTTTGTGATAACTTGTAATAACTTTTTATTAAGTATGAAACCAATCCTAATTTTTTCAAATTTTTATGGATTGTGAGTAGTCTTTTGTTTAGGACATAAAAATTTACATTTTAAAAATCTGCTAAAAGATGATTAGAATATTATAAATCATATTTTATACACATTTCTCAAGTTTCTTAAACTTAATAAAATTATTTTTATGAAGCAACATTTTTAAGTAGTTACTTTATTATATAATCTACAACAGAGGATGTATAGGTCAATAATCATTTATTTATATGATCTTTGGTTTAGTAAATGTCACTAATGGTTTTTCAGTTTCAAATTTTTTTTAAATGGTATATATAAAAAATTAATTGTTTACTCATACAAACTAGTGCGGAATTTACACTAAGAAAACACACACACATAATAAAAACAAGCACCATAACTACTGGTAATATATAGGTAAATAAGTCAAAATGTACATGTATGGAAGTGATAGGCATTTAAGCAAATGAAACTGAATGTCATATCAATGTCATGTGATGTAGGAAATGGACAGATGCTGAAATTTAATATAAAATACAGTTACATAGAATCATTTTGAAATGTCAACTGCAAGTTCCTCATTATTCAACAGATTTACATTTTTAAAAATTGGCTCAACAACTAATTTAAAAATAAAAATAAGATATTTATAATGAAATTAGAACAGAATACAGCAATGAAAAAATTGTAGAATAAAAATGTTGAAGAAATCATTAAATGACAATTCATGCCAATAGTATTTGGTAAAACATAACCCTTCTCAGTCTCCTTGAGAAGAGTTAATAGATTAGAACAATTGAAAAAAAAAACTTTGGATTATGAGAGAAGAAAATATAGTTAACATACAACCATTATATTATGGAAAAAAAAATATCAATAAAACACATTCTTCTATTTCATTTGGAAAATAACTTTTTAAGCTTTTTTCAAATACCCATTTATCTTGTATAACAATATTTATAAAAATGAATTTTAATTTGGCCAAATATTTTCACTTACAGATATTGGTAACATAATCAGAATTAGATATTACTATTAAAAACTGAGAAAATAAAATGTGGTAATTGTAAAATGTGGTAATTGTAAAAGTTTCTAATTTATCTTTTATAGTAGAGTAACTAAATGTGTATTTGCCAATGTAATTAATACACATCAATTTCTACCTATTTTAAAAAATTACAATCCAATTTCACATGCAAACATGAATTTTGATGTTTGGACACAAGTGATAGCAAAGTTATGTTGGAAGATGATTTGCTATCAACTACATTTACTGATATTGTTGTAATAATTATATCTGCATTCTAGCATTACAAGCATTTAGCTGATAAATGCGGACATTTTCAAATTTGCAACCATAATCAGTAAAATTTGCAATTTCTCGAGTACTTCTGAATCAATCTTAAAAATATTTATATGGTTGGGAAGAAAAGAAAATAATCTTTCTAAATATATAATTTTTACATATTTTAATCAATTGAATAATTTTTTTACAGAGAGTTAAAATGATATTTTGCTTTGAAAAAACGAAAACATAAAATATGACTTTTTTAAAGATTAATTTTTACACGCTACTTTGTTTTTCAAAACCATAGTGGCTAATCTTTATCAATATTCTTGAAATTTTACACTCAATTAGAAGACACCTGGAAGTACAAACAGGGTCTTTTTTTTGTTTCTAGTCCCCGTGGAAGTGAAAATACAATAGAGAGAATTTGAAGGCGATTTCCTTTAAAAAATATAAGAGAAGCAAAAAGTAATAGAATACAGACTGAGGATTATTTCCATATATAATGTGTAAAATAAAAATGATTGTATACGGTCAGGGATTTTGCTTAAAGTTTTAATTTTGAAAAGAAAACAGTCAAATTTACTCGATTATCTCTCATAATTTTGACCTTATCAGCTTAAAAGGGTAATTACTAGCGTATTTCGGGCCCAATTTTTAAAATATTTATATGTTTGTAAAGAAAATGAAATAATCTTTCTGAATATGTAATTTTTATGTGTTTTTTATCCATTGAACTATCTTTTACAGAGAGTTAAATGGTATTTTGTGTTAAGTCAGCCAAAAATGAGTGATAGAAATTTTGTTCCGCGGTCGAATTTTCTGTGTTATTTTTTTTGTAAAATCAAAGTGGTTAATCTTTTTTAATATTCTTTAAATTTTACAATTAAGTAGGGGACACTTAACTACAAGCAGAAATTTGTTTTTTTTTCTTTTCCGACCTTTGGGAGTAGTTTCTACAATAGACCAAAGTTAAAAGCAATTTCTTCCAAAAATATTAAAAAAAAAAAAAAAAAAAAAAAAAAAAAAAAAAAAGCACTATATCCCTTATAGGAGATAGCCTTAGAATTATTTACATATATAATGTGTGAAATAAAAACGATTGCATACCGTCAGGGATTTGCTTTGAAACTATGAATTTTGAAGAAAAAAACTAAAATTTAGTTGTCCTCCGTTCCATAACAAACTCGGCTAGGCATCGTTTATCCAGACCATAAAGTTTAAATAATAATTCATCACTTATTTCTCGTAAAATTTTTAAAATATTTATATGGTTGGAAATAAAATAATCTTTCTAAATATGTAACTTTCATGTGTTTTTAACAATTATTTTTTACGTCAGTTTCAATTTTGGAAAAATAACTTTAAATTACGAGAAGTGTAACGCAGACCAGGTTTATGTAAAAACATTTGTAAATAGGTAATCTATTTCTTTTATGTAATTCAACATAAGCATTTAGAAATGTATTTTTAAGTTCAAAGTGATGTTATACATTTAAATTAATATTATATATGTGTATACATGCAGTATAAAAATGAAAATGTTCAATAATCTTGTGGTAAAGTTTAAAAAAAAAAACACAAAAATATCTTGATATCCCTACTTTTTATTCCCCAAATAATGGGTTATAGCATGGAGATGCATAAAATTTAAGTACAGAATCAGAAATAATAAATATCAATAACCTCAAATAAAAAAAAATCAACTGGGAATGCTATAGCTAGACAAATTATGCAATAATTATATCTATTTTTTTTTTTTACATCATATTATAATTATTATTAATAACTGATTTATCATTTTGGAGAAAAAGTCAAACTTTCTTCACTGAACAAATTTCAGATTTTAAATTCTATGGTCATCACTAAAAATGTCCTTTATAATAAAACTTGATGCAAATTATAAAGAATTGATACATTCTGAAAAAAAAAAAAAAAAAAAGGAAAAGGAAAAAAAGTGACTTTTTCAAAACTTAAAATAAGGCATTGATTGTAAGAGAGCCAGTTCTTCATATTAGTTATATTATAATCATTTTTGTGTTGACTCCTATCTAAAGGAGTTGAAAAGCCTGGATATGAGTAGGATTGCTGATTGATATGTACATAATTTCGCCACACCTTCTTATTAAAGTGGTCTACAATAAAAACATCTCTTATTGATATCTCTTTATCAATTTAATGGGTGGGGGGTTCTCTTTGTCAATTTAATGTAGATGGGACTTTTTTGTTTTGTTTTTAGATAGAACAAATGTCAATGAAACAATTACACAAACAACAAATGTCACATTCTATATGAACTATGTGCATATTAACTAAAAAGTTGAATGTGATTTTCATATTTTCCTTAATAATAAATGGGGCAGATTTTTATTTTTTATCCTTAAAATTGTATCTACTTAGTTTAAAAAAAAAGAATTGAAATTTATATTAGACAGGAAAGGTCACTTAGTTATGAGTTACTGCCCTTGTTATTCAAAATAAGGAGTTGATGTACATAGATCTTGAGATTACACAATCATTCTTAGATGGATTCTTTGAGAATTAGCGATAAAATTATAAATTCCTGCATTATTATGATATGAACAAGTTCAATTTTCAAGGAAGATTAAGATTACATATAAATGGCAAACTTGGAAGAGAAAATGGGTTACCTTTTACTGGAAGTTCACTGTCTACAGTGTCTTGTAATTTTTCTTTTTCCTGTTTTTTCTGATTTTCTTCATCTGAAGAAAAAAAAAAGATACAAATTAAATTGTACATGTTATTTTGGGTCATTCATGTTTATTTTATTCAGGAAATTATACAACTTTAAGAATCACATCACACTTCTTACAATTTTTATTTTATTCCTATAAATTTCAGAATAATGCACAAATGATATTGTTCACATTCATTTTAATGAATGACAAGATGTTTGTGTATACACAAAAATATATGGAATTAACCCTCCCATTTTTTTTTAGTTTTTTCTTGAAATTGATTATGAAGTCAATATTTCAAAAAATGAAATAAAATAAGCTATGTGAATTATACAGACAGTACAAATCTTTTGCCTAAATCTCAAATTCAATTTTAAACAAGTGCAGAAAAAAAAATTCAATATAAATCTTAATGCAAAAATAGACAAATATTTTGTTCATTTTACAAATTAAATTTTCATTAAATTGTTGATAAATATGTAAGGTTTTGATGACTCATTAAATGACTGAAATGCACATCTGAAATCTTTTTAATTCAGATGAATCAATCACATGAGCATCTACTTAGACAAAAGTTTTACAAATGTTATCAAAAAGAAATATCTTTCTTGCCACATGTTTTCACACAGCATTTGTATTGATTTAAGCAGATACTCTTTATTCTAAAGAGGGCATCTGATAATAAGGGAGGGGTGATAAAGTTCATTTCATGGTCAAATGGTGAGCAGAATTTGGTTGGTTGGTTTTGTGGCATATCAACCTCAGTGGGTCATTTAATGCCTACAAAGTTTTGAAATGAATTCATTCTTAATGGATAATCAGTTTTGTTTATAAACTCATGTTTTTCTATTTATCCCATAGATGGGACCCTAACAGGTACTACCACTCCAGGTCCAAGTGGACCAGGGAGCAATGGTAATAAAAGGTGCTCAACATTCCTCAAACCTCCAAAACTGGAAACTCACCACCAGATAGAGTCATTCTCAGGATATGAAAACCCTCAGCCCCCCGCCTTCTAGCATCCATATGATATAAAGAGTTGGGGCCTCTGCAGAGGTGCAGCCTGTGTATTCTAAGCCCCAGCTGACAAGGCAAGCAGAATTTAGTTATGGTTTTGATTGATAATCCTTAGGGTGATTCTGACAGGACAAAGAAGCTAAATTCATAAAAAAGCAATTTTGTTTCACCCCAAGAGAGAGAGAAAGAGTTTCACTGTAAACACCAGCTAAGGATACCTGCCTTAGATGCATTTGCCTTCTCCTTCATCGCCAAAGTCTCTGCTGCCTTTACTAAATAAAGCTGAGATTATTTTGATTTGTCTCACAACAGGTCAAGACAATCTTGGCCTTTCATTTTACATCCAACTACAAGTGATCATCAAACAAACCAATCAAGTGCTGGTCTTGACTGAAACAGATTTTGGTTTTTTAAAACAGATATAGTTTTATGGCAGCCATTTTCATTTGATCTTTATCATAAAAAAGGTTAGAATAGATAAACAATCCAATTCTAACTTTGTATTACAATAGTATTGAAAAATAGAAAAGTTCTTTTTTCATATTGGATAACCATAAAATATTTAATTTACATTTGATATACAATTTGTTTTCAAAGTTACTAAAGGTTTTTCATTGAAAAGGTTTTTCAAACTTGAAAATAATTTTTTTCTTTTCATTTTAAAAATTGTGACATGCAATGCAAAGGAGATACTTTACAACAGAAGTTTGTGGGACAAGTGAAATGAACCACCACTAATCATATCATAAGATGGAGGTGATGTGCATAAGGTAGGACTGGAAAGGATTCCTCAATTAACTCCTTCTAGAAAATCAAAGGATTGATATGAATAAGTACTGTTCCCAATTTGTTTCCCAATTGAAGGTAACAAGCAATAAAAAACATTTATAATTAGTTAAGAGAAATGATCATAATATTAGGATAACTCTAGATTTTGTTTGGTGATCAGGAAAAATTGTTGCAGCTGAGCTAAGAAGTTTCTTATATTTGCCATAGACATCAAATACTGCAACTTCAAATTAACACTTATTCCAGTCATTACATCTAAAAATTAAAAAATTAAATTCTTTGGAATACTACAAAAGTCATCTGGAGCAGTTATTTGTTGAGAAAAAATGGAAATGTTATTAGAGGATAGAATTATGAAGTTACATAAAATATTGTGAAACAAAAAAGGAAAATATATTGTCCAACAATAATGTAGAAAAAGAAATGGCTGCCTTTTATTTTTCCCTTACACAATATCTTTTCTGATCTTCTCTTCATAAAACAATGAAATTAAGAATTAACCACAACAAAATATTTGTTATTTACCGTAAGAGTACAACTTGTTAATAATCATGTGCAAAATAAGAGAAAGTGAAGACAAGGAAATTGCTTACTTTGAACATGCTCCAAGTAAGCATTATATTGTTCTTGGGCCAAAACTGGATTACAGGTGATTGATATGGGTTTGCTGGGTGTTGGTGCTTTCAGGTAAGGGTGATGACAAATAGTAGCTGTGTATATAGTTAGCACATAAACACATGTCTCAGGTTCATCAATTTGACTAATAGAGTCACCATTACCCTCCTCACATATAAACTGAAATAAAAATTAGCAAAGGAACATATAACAGAAATGGAACAAAATTAATCACTGAAAAAAAAAAAAAAAAACTTCCTTATAATTGATAAACCAAGTGTGCATCAAAATAAAAATCACCTGTTATTCCTCACTTTAACTCCTATAAGAAAATTTAAATCAAATTTGTTAAATTCTGAATTAATATGGCTCAATATTAAGGAGTGGTCAGCCATTGATTTTCATGTTAAGATATTATATAATTAATTGCAAATAAATAAGAGGAGGTGCTCTATAATAAACATTTAATAACTATCTCTCTGGAGAGATTATATAGATCTAGATGAGCATGAACACAGAAATCGTTTTATTCTAGTTTCTCTAACAAAAATCTTGTTACTTTTTCTGTGTTGCAGTAACATACATAATTTTTTTTTGTATGTATTAACATATTGAGTATTAAACCGGTCATCACCTACTATAAAATGTCCACGCATGTTTACATATTAAAAATATAAGAGCAAATATCAAGAAACATCTGCAGAATAATGGCAAATGTGATATACAGTAGCACTTGTTAATCTCTGGCATGAAAAATTATGACTAAAGTAATAAACATTAGCACTTTTAAATCAAATAAAAATGTTACACTGTTTTGTATGGGTCTCAACATTAACAGGTTCCTGGGATGATCAAATGGTGAGAAAAGTCAAACAAAATGGCACCCAAAATTCCTGGAAAGTTCATTACAGAGTTAGCATCTTCACAACTACAATAGAGATGGATGCAAAATATATTAACAATATTTGTATAGAGTCTGATGCCTATGTGTCATATTGATTGTGGCATATAGAAGATACAGCAAAGAGATGATTCTTCAATTCCTGTGGCTTGAAATGTTGAGTAATGTTCCAGAAGATTGAAATTATAATATAGCTGAATTCCTGCCAGTCAAATGTAGTTAACATAAACAAAAAGAAAGAAGTTTAGTTTTGTATCTTTGAGAATTCCTGATTCTCTCCTGACTCATTCTCAGCCAAAATCTCTCCTTTTTATATCTTCATCTCCAGGATTTCTTTTCTGCCAGGTTATTAAATAACTTAAATTCTGATTTCAAATTTCATATTGGTGTTTTCAAAGAAAATTATAGTGAACATGCCGACAAGTGACTTGTCAAATAATCTAGTTCTTGTCATATTCATTTTAAATTTCTTAAAGTGAAAACTATTTTCAGTCACCAGCCTTACAAATATACCCATAAATCATCACCATGATATTCATAATTTGTTATTAATTTTACTTTCCAAACTGATCACCGAGATATTCTTTTCTTGGTTGCTATTGTCCCTGTTACTGCTACACAAAAAGGTACTTATAATATGCTTGTAAAATCTATTACATAACAAAAATTCTTACGCATTTTGCTAGGTTGTTTCATTATCTTACTGTAACTTCTAACAGTTTAAGTATTCATACAAAAATAGATATAAATAGAACAAGATTTATTTTTCATGTTTCAAAAATGTTGAAAATGTGAATATTACTTAAGGAATCTTTATTTCATTAAAGAAAAAACAGCACAATTAGAAATATCTAAAAATAAAAGGTCAAAATTGGACAGGAAAAAAAAATGAAAACATTTTTATAAAAGAAAAGAGAATAATCCATCCACTGACCCGGACTTCTGTTTTTCGACCTTCACCATTAAGGTCACACTTGGTGCCATTCACGTAATTCTGACTGTGGTATCGACTTTGTTCATGCTTCTTTCGCAATGCAATCTCCTGAAGAGACATTAAAGAAATAATTTTACCTTTCTTTTTTATTAACAAGATATTATATATATCATATATATTTATGTTGAAACTATAATTGCAATATTAGTTAAAACTTTATGAATTTAGTTTAGGAATATATATGATAACCCTATGAACTCAAACTATTTTACTATATATCATAAGGCGGAGTGTATTTTACTATACATCATAAACCCAATATTTCAAGCTCGGGAAGATCATGTCCAATACTAAATTATACATAAGATCATTGACAGCATTTCTTTAAATGGAATGGTGGGATAACTTTAAATAAAGATGTCATGCCCTAGAGCAGGGTTGGGCAATTTACAGCCCACAGGTCACATGCAGCTTATAGTGCTTTCAGGAAAAAAAATTGCTAAAAACAACAAGTCTTTTTCTGATGGTGAGTTTATTAAGCAATGTTTGGTAGATTGTACAAGTGTCCTGATATACAGGAGCAAACATGAAACCATTTCATTATCAAGAAGAACTATAGTGCGATACATAGACTTCAGTGATGAACTAACAGAACAGCTGAACACTGCAAGCAAAGATTTTGTTTGGTTTTCTTTGGCACTGGATAAAAGTACTGATAACCAAGACACAGCATAGTTACTTATCTTTGTTTGTGGAATTGATGAAAATTTCATCACCACATAGGAACTAGTTGGTTTGGAATCAATTAAAAACAACCACAGGTCAGGACTTATATAATAATAATAATAATAATAATAATGAAATTTATTGTGTCCAGTGCAACAGATGGGGCCAGAGAATTTAACAGAAAAAATGTGGGAATGATCAAAATTTTATAAAAGTCAAAAGCAGATAGTGATTTGTTGTCTTTTCATTGTATTTTTGCAGCAGGAAAGATTTTTATAAAGCTGCACTGGAGCTAAAACATGTGATAGATCCTGCAATGAACATCAGGGCTCAGGTGCTCTACCATCAACCATTTAAATCTCTGCTTCAGGGCATTAGAGACAGAGAATAGTGAGGTGATTTACCACAAACAGTGTTTGGTGGTTGAGTCTGGGCAAAGTCTTAAAATGGGTTTGGGAATTACAGAATGAAATTTATCTCTTTCTAGATACTAAGGGAATTTTGTGACCAAAACGGGATGTGAAGTATGGAGATACAAGATGATGTTTGCAACTGATGGGTTTGAAAAATTAAATCTGATATTTTAGGAAAAGGGGCTGTTTGCATATAAAATGTTGAGGCATGGGAGATCATTTAACAAAAAATTAAGATTAAAAAATTCAAAAAACTGATCTATTTACAAGACAAAACAGGTGTGGGCAAGTTTTGCCATTCTCCTTTACTAAGAAAATAGAAAATACCTAAAAACATTTCTGCCAAGATTAATGATCATTTGCTGAGTTTAAAGGAAGAATTCATAAGAAGATTTCAGGACTTCAAGAGAATTGAGCCTGAATTCAATTTGTTATCATTTTATCCTTTTACTGTTGAAATTGATACAATATTTGCACACTTTAACTAATTGACATGCAGTTTGATCACACACTCAGAGAAATGACTAATTCTGTGACATTAATAAAAATTTTAAAAATCTCTATCTACTGACAAAATTTTATGTGTGAAGAAATTTGTAGGGAAAATGTTCTATTTTTAGATCCACCTATATTTGTGAAGAAAGATTTTCTTGCATGAAAATCAACAAGAGTTAAAATAGATAATCTGTGACTGACAAACTTGCACGAAATGTTGAATATCTCAACAAGCAACCTTACTCCTCATTTTAAAAGAATTGTAGAAAATTATGAGAAGTTACATTTGTCTCATTGGCTGATGTGTAATTTGCACCAAAATAAATTCATAAAATCCTCTTTCTACCACTATTGTTTTTATTTCTTTATTATTATGCAATTTACACTTCACATTAAATAAAGTGTAATGTTAACTAATGAATATAGTTTTAGAGGGTGCATCCTTCCACTAACCACAGCCCTCTTAAAGTGTCCCCACCCCTCGCCAAAATAAGAGTGAAGTTTGAGGGTTTCGTATACAGGGTTAAAAGGTTCAAAGATGTTAAACACATACAAAACTGAATACTCTCATAAGAGTCTTGTCTTTTTTTTTTTAATTTTGACAAATTAATAACAATATTATCAAAACTTCTGATGCCATATATCAGTTAATACAAGATTAAAAATCTGTCAAAATCAATGGATAAAATTTATGGACAAATTTAAACAATTGATTCTTTTCACACATTAATCCCAAAACAGAAATTTTAAAAAGATAAATAATTTGTACTATTAATCTATAGAAATCCTGCTTATTCATAATATGAAATTAAAATCATTTATTTAAAGCAAAAGTTTCTGAATTTTCATAGAATTTAGCTTCTGTGTGATATTTAAGTTAGGTAGTCAAACTATTTTTAACAAATTGCCTTAAAAAAAAAAAAAAAAAAAAAAAGGAGATTATTTTAATCCTTGTGAGTTTTTCACACGAGTCTGTGTGATAGCAAGTCTCCTTGGGTCTCCAAGACTCTGCTGAGTATTCTAGCTGATATTAACAGTGCTATGGTCTGGATTCTTCATCTGATTTTTAATTCTTCCAGTCTGTTTTCCAAACTTTTGAGGACTGATTATGGTTATTATTATTATCTTACTCGCCCTGTCGGCTGGGGCATTAGAATGCACCGACTGCACCTCTGCAGAGGGATAAGACTCCCCAATGGGGCCACCTGTTGGCCATTGGTGGCGACCCGTGATGCTTAAGGATAGAACCCAGGTGGATGAACAGTTCATGACATGCAATACTCCACTTTGGCCCTATCTTGGGCTAGACGGGCGGTCGGAGAGGCCCCCTCCGATCAATCGGCTGGTCACTTCAAGCCCTAGCACCTATATGATTTTCCCAACCCTATTGCCCTTATGGCAAGCCCCAACCCCTTTTTATCATATGGGTGCTAGAAGGCGGTGGCTGCGGGTCTACATGTCCTGAGAATGACGTTAAACTCTATCTGATGAGGTTCCAGTTCTGGAGATTTGGGAATGTGGAGCACCCCATTCATCACCATTGCTCCCTGGTCCACTCTGACCCGGAGTGGTAGTACCTGTTAGGGTCCCATCTATTGGTTAAATAGAAAAATGTATTTATAAAAAAATTGTATTATTCATTAAGAATTGATTTATTTCAAAACTTTATCGGCATTAAATGACCCACTGAGGTTGATATGCCGTAAAACAAAAACAAACCAAACCATTATCTTACTCATTTTTACTTCATCTTGTTTTCTAGGTCTTTATTGCACAATAGCATGAAATTGTAAATAATAAAGTAGCTTCCAATGAAACTTTAAATCACATAAGCACAATTGATGAGTAGATGGAAAACCACTCCAACTACAGTGGTGTCATAATAATGTTCTGTTCAATTATTGAATTGAACATTATTATGACTAAAAGGTTACAGAAATATCTATGAATGGCAGGTTCTTGTTAGAAGCAAATCTCTTTGGAATTTATTCTATTTGCAAATGTCTACAGTTTGTTTTACTGATAGTCAAGTTTATTGACAGAGATATTATGACAGAAATTTTTTTTTAAAACCTAGTAATTAGTTCAAATGATCCATGAAAAAAGAAAAAGAAAGAAAAGAAATTTCAAAAACATACAAGGATATGATTTTAGAATTAATGATAATCACTCATTTTTTTAAAAATTGTAACAAGATATAGCCATAAGTGTATTAAAACCATATTGTGGTGTACATGTTTACTGATATGACCATAGACATATATTTCATTATCTCTTTGAAATTATATATGCCTTAATTCTTAAATGTCACAAATAGATCAGCACAAAAGAAACAGAGACATGAACCTATGTTGTCATATTTAAAATATGACCCTACCAACACCAAAAAACTCACCAAAATTGATGATATTATTACTATTGTTTTTATTGAGATTATTTACATTGATAGCTATTAAGCAATATATCTTTTATTACTTCACAGAGGGTTTTTTTTCTTTTGTAATGAACTTTATATTTTATAAACAGACTTATAAAAAAGAAAGAAAGAACAGGCTACATGGGGTTAGCACTCCCAGAATAGCAGCTTTCTCAGTTTGTGTGTGCATACAAAAATGGATCTTATTTGATAAGACATATAATTAAACTTTAGTTAATATCTTACATAACTGTATATACATATCTTCGGTGTGAGTGTGTATCTGTAAGTATAAAAAGTTAAAATATATTCAAGTGTTGAAGTGTAAAAAATATTTCACCTCTTCAGTTCTGTTCTCCCAGTTGTATTCAGATTCAAAATAACCCAAGTAGATAATGTCTCCCACGGGTTTCTGATCTGTCAAAAACAAACATTAAACAAATTAAAACCAATCATGCAAGGAAGGTGAAAGAGAATTGCATAACTTTATACTTTAGATATACTTTACTTCAACATTTAGATCATTTTTTTTTTTTAGCTTTAAATGATTAAAAATTATTCATTAATTTTGTAATATAAGAACATTAAAATTCGCTTTTATTTTACAGGGTTTTTTAAATGATAAATTGAATAAAACTAAGACTCAACATTTGTTTTTAAATACCTTAAAAAAATCTAAAAAATCAATAGACACAAATTACTCATAAAGAATTAAATCTTATTATATTTGTTTTATAAATAACAATATGACAGAAAAATATTAAAATAACTGATAAAAGGATATTTTTTAAATAAATTTTGTAGTGTAAAAATCAAAATTGTGGTAAATAGTCTTCTAAAAATTAAAACTAACAAAATATTAACATTAAATTTTTTTACAAGATAAAATTCTTAAATGACATTTTTCTATGATTTTAATGTATAAAATGTTACATTATGGTAAGATAATTTTTTTTAGCTTTAAATGATTAAAAATGAGTTTCTATTTATTAAATGTTGATTTAAAAACAGAATTTTAACCACAACGGTTAAAATTTTGTTTTTATATCAACATTTTTTATAAAACCTTAATGATAAACTGGATTTTTTAATGTCATGGTGATAGATTTTTTTAAAAGTTTAATATTAAACATATTTATTTGCTTTTAGAAAATATTAAATTAAATTTCAGTGAAAAAGGCTAAATAAAGATTTAGCAACATTTTTTACTTAAACTTTAAGTGAAAAACTTTAAATTAAGTTTTAAATAAACTTCTAAGATCAAGAAAATTCCTAAATTACTTTTTTTTTTTTTAATTAGTTAATTTTGGATTAAAAAGGTTTTTTTTACAATAAATGTAAAAATGGATATAGTTAAGTCTGAGGGATATAAAATAGATTTTATACTTCAATTGAATATTAGTAACAATTATTCCAAGTGCAAAATCAAAACTTTCTTTGAATTTCTTAAGCCAACTACAGAAGCAAACTAGTGAAATCCTAAACCAGAAGTAAATAATCAGCCCCCAGTTTTCAACTTTACCAATCCAATGAATAGGCCTTTAATATAAAATGCCATGAACTCTTACCCCTTTTATATGGAAACAATTTAGAAGACATTTTGTTATAATCATTTTCTTACTAGTTTTTGATAAACCTGATACTAACCTATTGAAAATATGAGTTTACAAGCAAATATTACAGTGGATTAATAATAAGGACTAAAAGTTATACAGGAGACCAACAAGTCTCTTTGACTCGGTAGTTATGTTCTCTAAAGCAAAAACAAGAATGATTCAACTGGATCCAATACAATAATAAACTCATTTTTGTTAAGATAAAATAACTTATTACAAATTAAATTAACCTTCAAATTATGTTTCAAATTAATCAAAACTGCACACGTTTTACAATAATTTAAAAAGTTAAAATCTTTGTTATACTTTTATGAAGAAAATACAAAATAATCAAAAGTTGCAATACAAGAATTAAAATAAGCAGAAATATTCCCTTACCTTCCATGTGATATTGTCGTATATATCTACCATAACAAAACTCATAACTCCACCAATCTTTGGTCTAGATTTTGAAAAATTTAAATAAATGATATTACAAATGCAAATCTGATGAGGTTTTCAAATTTTTAAAAATCTTACAATACAAATAAACCATTTAAACAAATCAAACAATTTAAATTCAATTCTTAATTAACAAAAAACATAGTTGTTAATGTGATATAAAAGCAAAGTTTATTTAAATTATTTATTCAAAAATCAATTTATGTATAATTTTCAATGATTTCACAGTTTGTAAAATTTGAAAATGTTTTGAAACGTTTTTCCTATAATGAAATTAATAGCAACCTAATTATGTATTAGAAATATAACATACAAAATTCAAATAACAAAATAAAATCATTCGAAGCAAATAGATAAGAAAATATAATCTAGAATTTAGCAGCATTTGTAAAGTTCATATTTTATGCAACTTTCATGTTCCTTTTAAAATATACTCTATGCAGCTATAACAAGTTTTTAGCATAGCTTTTCTGAAAGAATATTTTTATTACATTTAAATGTCTCAATATAAGAACATTTTTTTAATAAATCATTTATGAATTAATACAATTAGCATTACAAGCATTTAGCTGAAAAACGCTGACATTTTCAAATTTGCAACCTTAATAAGTTAAATTTATAATTTCTCGATTATTTCTTAACTAATCTTAAAAAGATTTATATGGTTGGAAAGAGAATAGAGTAATTTTTCTAAGTATGTCATTTTTATCAGTTTTCATCAATTGAATTATTTTTACAGTGAGTTAAAACCGTATTTTCAGTCGAACAGCTGAAAACAAAAATATAACTGGGTTTTTTTTAGGGTAAATTTTACACGCTGTTTTGTTTTTCAAAATCAAAGTGGTTAATCTTTATCAATATTCTTGAAATTTTGCACTCAATTAGAAGACACCTGGAAGTACAAACAGGGTCTTTTTTTTTGTTTCTAGGACCTGTGGAAATGAAAATATGAGAGGGCAAGTTCAAGGCTATTTGTTTAAAAAATATAAGAGAAGCAAAAAAAAACAAAAAAAACACTATGTCCATAATATTAGAGAGTTTCAAAATTATTTTCGTATAAAATTTGTGAAATTTAAAGATCGCTATACTGTTCGGGATTTGCTCCGAAAGTTTGGATTTTGAAGAAAAAACTCAAATTTACGTGACTTTCGGATGTAAAAACACCCTGTCAACTGATGTCACAAATCGGACCTTATTGATTTAAAAATCACAATTTCTCATATATTTATGGTTCAATCTTAAAAAATATTTATATGGTTGGAAAGAAAATAAAATAATCTCTCTAAATATGTAATTGGTATGTGTTTTTATTAATTGAATTATTTTTTACAGCGAGTTAAAAACGTATTTTGCTTCAAACAACCGAAAATGCGCGATAGGAATTTTTTTCCGAGAATACATTTTACACTCTACATTTCTTTGGAAGATCTAAGTGGCTGATCTTTATCAATATTCTTGAAATTTTGCACTCAATTAGAAGACACCTGGAAGTACAAACAGGGCCTTTTTTTTTTGTTTCTAGGACCCGTGGAAGTAAAAATACAATAGTGCAAACTTCAAGGCTATTTGTTCAAAATTTGTATTAGAAGCAAAAAAGAAGCTCTGTGATATTAGAAAGTTTCAGAATTATTTTGATATATAATTTGTAAAATGTAAAGATTGCTATACCTTTCGGGATTTGCTTTGAAAGTTTGTATTTTGAAAAAAAAAAAAAAAAAAAAAAAAAAAAAAAAAAAATTTATTTGTCCGACAGGCGTATTGGCGTAACGCAAACACTCAGCTAGGCATCATTTATGCAGACAATAAAGTTTAAATTCATCACTTATTTCTCGTCCAATTTTTAAAATATTTATATCGTTGCAAATAAAATAATCTTTCTAAATATTTAACTTTTATGTGTTTTTAACAATTGAATTATTTTTTACGTCCGTTTCAATTTTGGAAAAAAAATAACTTGAAATTATGAGAGATGTAAACAAAACACGGCACACACTGACCGGGTTTGTGTGAAAACATATGTAAATAGGTAATCTATTTCTTATATGTAATTCAACATAAGCATTTAGAAATGTATTCTTAAATTCAAAGTGATGTTATATATTTAAATTAATATTATATATGCATATAAAAATGAAAATGTTGAATAATCTTGTACTAAACTTTTAAAAGAATTACTGAATTTCTTGTTCTGAATCGGTCCACGAGTTGACAGATTTTTTTTTATCAAAATCATGTCCACTTTTTTACCCCAATTTTGGGGCTTTAAATTCTCATAACTTTTGAACCACTGGGGATATTTGTATAATTCAAACAGTTTTGAACTCCATTTACAAAGCTCTAAATAACTAATGTGATTAAATAACAATAACCTCAAATAAAAAAAATCAACTGGAAATGCTAATACAATCTTAAAATGTAGCATTCTGTTTGAATTATGCAAATATCCCCAGTGGTTCAAAAGTTATGAGAATTTAAAGCCCTGAAATTGTGGGTACAAAAGTAGACATGATTTTGTTAAAAAAAAAAAAAAAAAAAAAAAATTAAAATTAAAAATTAAAAAAAAAAAAAAAAAAAAAAAGTCAAATCACAGACCAATTCAAAACAAGAAATTCACCATTTCTTTATTTTTGGAGCAATTTTGATAAAACTTGACATTCTTATGTAAAATTGTATTTTCTTTCTGATTCTGCACTCAAATTGTATGTATCTCTATGCTGTAATCCATTATTTAGAGAATAACAGGTATGGATAGCAGTTTTTTTTGTTTTGTTAAGTTTACCACAGAATTATTCAACATTTTCATTTTAATACTGCATGTATACACATATACAGTAGTAATTTAAATATATAACATCACTTTGAACTTAAAAATACATTTCTAAATGCTTATGTTGAATTACATACAAGAAATAGAATACCTATTTACATATATTTTTACATAAAGCCGGTCCAACGTGTGCTGAGTTTTGTTTACATTTCTCCTAATTTTAAGTTGTTTTTTCCAAAATTGAAAGTTTGACGAAGAAACCCTGATGGTTAAACAATATCCAAATGTCACATGTTATATATGAAAATAATTCTGAGACTATCTTCTATTAGATATATGGTGCTTTTTTTTGCTGATCTTATACTTTTTGAAGAAATCTCCATCAATTTTGTTGTCATATTTTCACTCCTAAAAGTCGGAAAAGAAAAAAAAACAAGTTCCTGCTTGTATTTTAAGGTGTGTGCTAATTATGAGTAAAATTTCAAAAATATTGATAAAGATTAGCCATTTTGATTTTACGAAAGAAATCACTGTGTGAATTTTAGTTTGGGGAAAAAAAAACTCATTACATATTTCCTGCTGTTCAAAGCAAAATACTGTTTTAACTCGCTGTAAGAAATAATGCAATCAATAAAAACACATAAAAATTACATATTTAGAAAGATTATTTTCTTTTCTTTCCAGACTTATAAATATTTTAAAGTTCGGACCAGAAATATGCGAAAAATTGTGAATTAAACCGATTAAGGTTGGGATTTGTCAATGTCCACCACAATCAACAAAACTGCTGGTGTTGCTATAAAATGGGAAAGTAAACTTTTTAGATCCGTCCACTTTTTTTTTTTTTTTTATATCTAATGTATTAAAAGAAAAACAGTAATTTTTTTTAAAGTTCAAAATCATGTAACTGAAATGCATTGAAAAAAAGTAAATTACCTTAAAAAGACAAGGCCTTTTTCCCAAAGGTCGTAAAAGTTCTGGGATGCCTGCTTCCATGGCAACCTTTTCCACTTCTTCATTGAGTTTTTCTTGTTCATTGTGGTCAGGGAAACTACACTGATACTGCTGGCCAAATTTGGATTTTAACTGCACTGATTGTGGGATACTTTCCTAAAAATAAGAAAAAATAATAGTTATATATATCTCACTGCGTGTGACCATTTAATTAGATAACTTAAAGGATGTGAAAAAAAAAAAAAAAAAAAAAAGCATAGAAAAAAAAGAAAGAATGAATCTAAGTATTTTACTTGGTTTCATTTCATAATTTTTAATTCTATCCATATTTTCTCTTTTCTCTGATGAGTAAAGTTTTATTTATATTTTGTATTATTCAGATGAAAGATTGATAATTGCTGGGTTGGCATAATTGTTAAAACTGACTTTGGCATATTCTATTGTAATTTTGATAGCTCATGTAATGAGATATCCATTTGGAATTTGATTATGATAATAATGATGATGCTTATTCTATAGGTTTTAATTCAGTCCAACCAAATTTTTTGATACATATCCAATTTAGATGACTTAACTCCACAAAACTTTCTCTAAAATTTGATAGATTCCACAAAAGAGACAAACTAAAAGTGGGGCATTATAACTTGTTAATATAAATTTAGGCTTAAAAATTAAAAAACGCTGCCAAATTTTAAAATATTTTAAATTTCTTTATAGAAGTATAAAACCCTTGACTAAACAAAGCATCCATTATTTTTGTGTATATTTATCATTTAACATGATTTGGTTTCTTTGTTAATGGCATATCAACTTTCATAGGTTATTTAATGCCAAAACCATCCTTGTAGAAGAATAGTAGTAATACTATTTAACCCATAGCAGGGGGAGGGGTGAGGAGGTTCATACCTTTCCCAAGGATATTTGTATGAAAGTAAACATAATAGTGCAACTGGGTTTTGAACTCACTTTCTACAATGTTGCAGTCCAGCACTTTAGCAACTACACTACTGGAACTCCCCCTCGTTTAACAGGTTTTCGAACATGATAGAATAATTTATTTAAAATATGAATCCAATCAAACACTTTGTGGAAAGATAATTAAAAAGATAGCTGTTAAAATTAAATTGCTTAATATAAATTAACTATTAAGGCATTTTGTTTTCAAGTGATTTACTTTGTCATTTCAAAGACCAATTGTTGTCTAAACAAAGTGTATTTATTATCTACTCATAAGGCAAGATGGCATATTAAGATAAAAAAATATACATAAACTATAACAAAGGAATAATGTATTAATAGTTGTATATGAGAAATACAGAAATAATACAACCACCTGTTCTCAGATTTTACTCTATTTATTCTACCTTTGTTGTCATTTGTGTCTCCTCCCCCCTTCTCTCCCTAATTTATTGTCCTTTTCTATCTCTTTCTTTTATCTTATATATGGATACATAGCCAACTTGAAACTGAATTTTTTATTAGTTTGAATCTTTATTTACTTTCTATAGGGCCGGATTAGCTCAGTCGGTAGAGCGTTCGGCTAGAAACCACAAGGTTCCTAGTTCAATACCGGTCCTCGCTAACTCAGCGTATCAGTAGCACAGGGATCTGTGCAGTAAAGTAAGGAGCTGATGGTAGGTGTGGCGCTCCACCTCAGACGCCAAAACAATCTCCTTGGTCTAGCGCTATTGAAAAGGGGATAGACTCCCTCGCTGACTGGCTGATACCGATTTTAGGCTGCCCCGATGACTTTACTTTTACTTTATTTACTTTCTATAATATCAACAAATTACAAACAATATAAAATACTTTATAAAAATAATAATTATACTATTTCTTTGTGTTAATAAACAGCTTATTAACAAAGTTTATGGCTTTTTTAAAAGGAGAAGTAAATTTCAGAATGATTCCAATTCTTAACATATTGCCTATTATTTTATATATACTAATGTATTAAAAATAAAACAGAAACACTGATGTTCGTTTCAATCCCTAATTAAAATTGCATATTACAACCAAATATTTAAAGTGAACCAAATGTTCAGCTGTAATAAAAAATCTCAAAGCTACATACAATGTCAATTCTATGATAGTCAACCAAGAAACAAATATAAGTACAACAAATATTAACTAAAAATATTAACCCAGAACAAGATTTCTAATTTCTTGACAATATCTTATAAAAGGAACATCAGCAATATTTGTGCAACAATAGAAAACTTTCATAGAGAGAAATATAGAAATCTATATACAACTACAATACAAGTAGCTAAAGCATTAGCTCTAGAAATATAGAAATCATATGTGTATATTCTAGGTATGTTAGATGAATGCTACACATGCAACAAATATGGTAAATTCATCAGAAATATTAAACTTATTCAATAATCATGTATCATAAAGTAATTTTTCAGCCAACTGTTATTAAATAGCACTTGTATCACATACTATAACACTGGGTATGGTATGATAATGAGAGAGAAGTTAATTGTAAAAATCTAATTGTACCATTGCATAATTCCAGCTGAAATTTTCTTTTTAAAAAACTGCAGATACATTATTAAGAATCATGAACAAAAACTGAAACATGTAAAATAATGAGATTTAAAAAAATAGATATGAACAAAAAAAAATTTACCCTAATACTGAGTGTATAAAACACATCAAAATTTGAACAAAAGAATTTAGGAACCAATTTTTAAAAAGTAATAACCTATATTAACTAATTGCTTTCACTTGCTCTTACCTTAATTGTTATTGTGGGAATAAGGAGGATTGTGTTCCCCAATGACCCCTCCCTCCAACCCCCTGAGAGCTAAAAAGGAGAAAGTGCCAAAACTCAAGACAGTTTACAGGAAAAGAAAAAAAAATCTGAATATATACAGTATCTGTTTTATGGATTACATGCATAATAATTTCACAAATTTAGGAACATAATCAATCATTATTAGTATAGGATAGCAAAAGAGGAGAGATAAAATGAGAAACTGGTCCATCAGGTTGTGTTGGATATGGGACCAAGTATTACAGGTTACTGAAATTGCTACTGCCTTCAATAAGCATGGGTCTAATAGTAAGTTCTAGTAAATAGCAAGTAATATGACAGCATCAGATGAAAACCTATGAAATCAAGGGTTTGAGAAAAGTTTTCTTGTGTTGTTCTTTTAAAAGAGGAAGGTTTAGTCCTTAGTCCTCAAAGAGATAGTTACCACAAATACATGAGATTTACCATTTAAGTGAGATACAACGGTGGCCATGAGGATGTTGCATGCAGATAATAACAGTTTACATGAAGCAATTCAAGCTACTATTTATTTTGACAAAAGATGCTAAAATCAAATGAAGCTGTGAATATGTGAAATGGAAATAGAGCAATCAATTTTCTATGTGACATTTCATACATTCAAGACCCAATTCTAGGACAAACAATAAGAAAAAGGTTTCCAAAATGTTAGAGAAACCAAAAAGAAAGCGATTCTTTTCTAGGGGTGGGGGTCAGTAGGGTATCACCCTGTCTCAATGTAAGTCTGTCTAAATAAGGCAATATAAAAAGAAACTTACAAAGATTGTGACAGTACTGAGATTAATCTTAGTATCTCTTTTCAAGCCAGCTGGCATTTGAACAGAACTTATCTGACAACAAAATAAACAACCATGTTACCGGAATCCATACACATTACAACAAAACAAGAATCCATGTCCCAATCCTTTACAACCATGACTATGCAAAGATATCAAACCAATACAAAAAAATGAATATTACCAAATCCCCGTAGCCACCAACAACATTCCTAAAATGGCAGTGACAACACAATAATTTGAGTTTATGAATTTTTGAGAATACTATTCAATCTAAGGAACACTGCCCAGACATTCCAACACCTCATCGACGAAGTCTTTCATGGATTGCCTTTCAAATATGCTTACATCAACATCCTAGCATGTCAATGAATATAAACAAAGTTTATTCAAACATTGGTCCATTTTGGCCTCTGGATTAATTTAGACAAATATATATTTGGTTCTTCCAGCATCAATTTCTTTGGATATAATACTAATGCCACTGGCATCTCATCTTAACCAAAGAAAACCAAAGCCATCCAAAACTTTCCTACACCAACCACCACCAAAATAACTAAGAACCTTTACCAAAGATTTGTGCAAAACTGTTCATTCACACATCTTATACAAACAAATCTTCTAGAGAGAAAAAACAAAAGCATTACCATCAAACAAAACACTTTGCATGCATTTAATGCTACTAAATTAACATTGGCCAACTTTACTAAATTGTCATAGATTGACAATGAAAATCTTGTTAATGACAAATGCATCTGATAACTATAGGTGCAGTCATCAAATAGAAAAGAATTTCCCAATGCAAACCACTTGCCATCTTCTCAGTTGTCATCAACACAATCAAGATAGAACACTTTCTCTAGAGAGAAAATAGTCATCTACTTTGCTATCTGCTCAAAGGCAAAGATTTTGTGGTAGATACCAACCACAAAATACTGACAACAACAATTATGAACACAAACCCAGATAAATACATGTTCACCAAATTCACACACTTTGACTATTTCTCACAATTCACTTCAGATAAAAGGGAAATAACATGGTTGCAGATACACTCTCCTCAAGGGCAAATATCAACACACTCACCGACAGTATACTGCTGAGTGATGATTTGATATCAGAACAATTTGCAAAAAAAGATGGACTGCTTCTGAGAACTTTCAATCCATTTTGTCTTCAATCTGTTCGCATCTCTCATTGCCATTTAAATTTTCTCAGCTCCATCTACAGTGGCAGAATCCATTTATTTGGTCAAGAAGATATAACTCTCACACAGAAGTGGTATTAATTACAAGAGTGCGTATTGCACTAAACACACCAAACTCTAGGCCTTTTGTCAGGTCTACCTGCTTCTCCACTACAGAACAGAAATCATACTCAATGTTAGAAGATGTATTAACAAATATTTCACTCAAGCTCCAATCTTTATCAGTTTCCTTTAGTAACAAGAATGTTTATTGCAATATCATAAAATAACCCCAGTCATTTAGAAGGAAACTTTTCCAACACTTACATTAACTAGTGCACCATAGTAAGCTACAGTCAAACATCAGCGACCACAGGGGTGATAAGTGGTCAAAACCACCTCATCCTCATAGACTCTGCAACAAAATGACATAGCTACAATATATGCCAATCCAACAGACTGCAACAAACACTTACATACCAATAGAGATTTATAAGTGTGAGTATGTCTTCATACAAAATGACACAGGTAGAAGAACTTTCACACCTAATTACTAAAGTCCTTTCAAAGTTATTAGCCACGCTGATATATTATCATCAAACGTAATAACAATCTTAACACTACTCCACCAGATTCACAACCAACAGAGAAAAAGAGACCACCTGCTAAATAAACCAAGTCACTTTTTCTAAACATTTCAAAATGTATATCTATTAATAATTGATACGATCAATTATCTAAAGAGGTGTGTGGTGGGATTTGCCATTACCTGTCAGAAATCCTCTCAACAAGACAAACGGAAGTGTTCATCTCTAAATGTGTTTTTTTTATATTTAAAAGTTGACAATATTGGAATTTATTGGCATTGCCTGGGATAAAGATAATGGGGAAGGTAACATTAACAAATGGATTTGATTTTTCACTTTTTATCATAAAAATAAATTATCACCTCTTTTATAAAGGTGGTGATAAATTTATTTTTATTTCACCATCTTTTATTGTAACCCTGTAAATATTTAGTTCTTAGCACTTACTAGATGGATGAAATAACATCATTGATGATCAAGATATAACAACCATTTCTTTGATGATGTGTATTTCAAATTATCTATCATTATCAGGTCTACCCAAATCAAAAACATTTACTTACATGCAACAATGGTAGATTGAAGTCATGCTTCCCCCAAAATTAAATCTTTTTCCACAATATCAATTGAATATATTTTATAGAAAATAGAAGTTTTATTATTTTTAAAAGCTCTCAAATGGCCAAAACAAAAGCTGTTGTGGGCCACATATAGCATAGCCCTCATATTGTGCCAGTCTGGATAGATCATTTATATAAGATTAAAAAATTTTAAAAAATAATAAAAATCAGTATTATCATAAATATTATTCTGGATGAATATCAAAACCTATATCCAGTACATCATTAATAATGATACATTTTGAATTCACTAAAATGTATTAAAGTATACTTGTACAAACTAATTACCTGTTAATAGAGTAAAACTATGTTACTTGTGTTCATGCACAAATGTTGTTCACTTGCTGCAAAATATTAATAATAGTAAATAAAATCCTAATTTACTCATATAACAAACCTAACTTAAAAATACTCTAATTAGAAAGGTGTATAAATTAAGTAGAATTTTACAGAACCAAACAATCTATTCTATCAAACTCTGGTTATATAGAATGTATTTTGCTTATTTCAAAGAAAAAGTTATGTTATTGTTACACACATAAAAAACTGACTTATCAGAGTAAAGACAAATTTAATGACTGAAAATTATCAACATTTTTCATTTATGAAAACAAAAAAATCTGTACAGCAACTCTTACAGTTAGAGAGATTAAAGAATTTTTCTAAGTTTTCAAGTGTTTTCTGCTTTGGAAAATATTTTTTTTAAATTCATTGTTAATGTTACTTAATGAAAACCTTCAGCAATTACCCACCCCTTTAAAAAAAAAAAAAGAACCTTTGAAAGTGATAGGAACTTATAGAAAGGATTCAAATTATGATGTTTGATGACTGGGAAATAAAAGTAGTCAAAATAATGTAAACAAATCTAAAGATAACAACTGCAAAAAATATTGGATTATAATTAATAATAACTAGCAGGACCTGTGGATATACCACAGTATGATATTATCATGTTTTATATATTTACTTAAGAGCTATTGATAAATAGTTCAATATGTAAAAAGTATAATAATTTTGATTTAACTCTTTCTCACTCTTTTTCTTTCTTTTCATCCTGTTCGATTGAAACATAAGCATTATCACTTCCATGTGCTCACTCCCTCTCTATCTTTCCTCTACTTTCTATCTCTTATTATATTTTTCTGTGTAGTATTTTTTTTCTTCGCTTTCTTCCTTATAAAAACAGAATGGTTCATTATTTAGCTGAGGTGACAACCCTCATAAGAAATAAGAATTTGGCGATTAAGTGACACCAGATAATTTTATCTTGTATGATTTGAATGGTCTCATTTTTAACCAGAGTGTGTTGCAAACTAATAACATAGGTATTAATATAATAATAATAATAATAATAATAATAATAAGTCATTACTAAACTTGAAAATTGCAAGTATAGTAGATTTTATTAGAGCCAATTTAACAAAGCATGATGGTTGAATATACTGGTAGAGATATATATATATATATATATATATCTGGACAGACTAGCATAAATTGAAAACGTCTGTTTCAATGCTAATTTCTTTTTTTGTAAATGTATAAGACCAAACAATGTTATTGAATTAAATGAACCCAATGAAAATTAAATCTAAAGCAATTGCATACATATACATGTATATTATATAAAATGCACTTGTCATTAATAATTCTAGTAATGTAAATCATTTACTTTCTTTTCTTTATAAAATTAAAAATGCACAGATTTGACAGGATCTAGCTATGAATTTGATAAAAATTCTATCGATGAAACAGGACATGAATATATTAGAAACAATTAGAGATTACTAAAGATTGTGCCAGCTGGTCAACTTGAAAAACAAGATTTCCAGGATTAAATTTTAATATGCAAACATTATTTAAGAATAACTTATGCTAATATTTCATTTCATCACCCTGAGATACCTAGTTGACAATATACTAAAATTTATAGTTTGGTTTATTTGTTAAACCGGTATGCAAATTATACACACCATATACTATATAGACATTTATTTCTTAATAATATATAACACACATCCCAATATTTTAAACACATAAAAAATATGTGCTGTTTCAAGTCAAATCTATCTCAGCTAGACCTTTATAGAGACATTGTTGATAAATAAGATGCTAATTATGATTATTTAATAACCAATGAGAATATAACGTAAATAACTGAGGGAATTGAGATGGTGGTGGTGACGTAGTTTCAGTTACAGACAGACACACAATCTCCATTATAATAAGATACTAACAGTTTCCATAAAGAAATGACAATAAAAAAAATTTGATTATTTAAATTTTCTATTTTTTCCTGATCTGAAACACGATATGCAGGTATGGTAGAAGTTACAGATAAAGAAAAAAAAAAACTTACCAATCCACAAATAGATTTTAAACTAATTTTACTAAATAGTGGCCAAGAAACTGATATGAAGGAAAGTGGATTTACCAATAGGTTACTTTTCATATATAGTCATAATAAAATTTTAAAAAATGTATTTTTTGTCTAAAAATCTTTAATAGACAAAAATCAATTATTACTTTTAGAGTTTAAAACTCTAAAAGTTAAAAAGAACAAGAAATCTATACTTCAAGAAATAGGAAAATTACTTTCAATGTTAATAAAAATGTCTCTTGTTAAATCTCATAGCCAAATATAAAAGTTTCATTTTAATGCCAGAAAGAGTATCATGAATCAGAATTATACTTAAGTGATAAGAACTTTAGTAGTACATCATGTCAGATTGTCAGAACACTGAAACCAAACTCTTAGCATAAAAGATTAAAAGACATATACACACACACACATTATATATATATTAAGAAATTTGAAAAAAAAAAAAAAAAAAAAAAAAAACACAGGTTTGAATAAAATGAGTGGTAAGTTTATTAGCCGATGCTGCAGTGTTTCAATCTGTTAAGTAGATCTTCTTCAGGGCATTTGTTTATATAAGGAAAAGTAAAAAAATGTTATCACAGAATAACGAGAAAAACTGCGATAGTCAGTCCTTTGAACAGATTGATAAACAAGGACTATTGCAGTTTTTCTCGTTATTCTGTGATAAAATTTTTTTACTTTTCCTTATATCAACAAATGCCCTGAAGAAGATCTACTTAACAGATCAAAACACTGCAGCGTCGGCTAATAAACTTACCACTTATTTTATTTAAACCTGTGTTTTTTCAAATTTCTTACTATACTACATACCGTCGGATTCACTTCCATCTCTTCACACACACACACACACACACACACACACACACACACACACACACAACACACTTTTCACTTGATAATATCGATATTTTAATGGAAACGAATTTAAATATGTTTGATTAACATATACATACTTTGTTTTTCCAATTGATTTTAGTTTGGGTTATCTATCAGCATAACCACTTATGGGTTATTTCCCAAATTTTATTCATTTGTAAAAAATGTTTGATTATAATCTTTATTTATATTTTCAACATTCCATTGCAATGCTTGTTTGTTTTTTGTTTAGTTTTTTTTTTTTTAAATCACACTTTATTTTTCTGTAATAATCATTTGTTTGCAACGTGGTTATATAGTATCCAGTATTCCTAATATTAATAATTTATATACAATTATATGGTGGGGGTGGGGTCACCCTCTTGCAAGGGATACAGTCAGCATATTCCAAGCTCTATTAACAGGGTAAATTGATTCTGGATTTATATCAATAGTTAAATGAAAATATAATATAATGGCATTACATACCGTTGTGGAAATGGTTTAGAAAATAAAATATACCTCCATTCATCAAGATTTTCATTATTAAACAATGTCAATAATAAGCCATTAATAACGGATTCTATAAGAAGAGATCTGCAGTATATTAAGAACTAATCATTTTTTAACTTCAATATATGGTGAATAATTTATTTTAATGCAGTCTTTTCAGAGTTAGTAAAACATACTTAATAGATGAGATCTAACAATATTAGTCTCTTTCAATTGGTACTGAATTTTTATAGTACAGTGACAGTATCCAACATTTCTACTTTTGGTAAAAAATAAAAATTAAGTTCAATAATTTTCTATTGTAAAAGTTTAATCTTATTAAGTCAATTTATAATCAATCCCAATATTTACATTAGTTTAATAATGTTCAAAACTCAGACAAATTTGTTAATCCATATTTAAACTATTTCATCATTTATTCCTTTAAGAAGTTCACTTCCATTCTATACAAAATTTCAGTTTTCCTTTTCCTCTAGTTAACAACCAAAACTGGATCACTAACTTACAATCCAACACAATTGGAAAAAGAAAGAAAAAAAAATGATTTCATTTATATATTGTCTATTAAACCTTTGTCTAAGGTTATCAATGCTCATCGAATTATGATATTCATTGCAATTCTACACATGACTTATATAGACACTTTCATTTGGTAAACCATGACTTTCATAACATGTAAAAAAACAAATAAGTAAATAATTACAAATACATATTAGTTTATATTTCATATTTAAATATAAAACATCTTTGCTAAAACTTTTAGCAAAGATTTTCTTTTTTTAGGGGAAAGGGTAAGGTATAAAACAAAATATTTCTAGGATAAGTAACAAAATATTTAATACAAAGATTTACATGTCAAGATTTGATTATGGAGTTCCTTAAAAGTTCAAATAAATGGTAGAAGAGTTCAATTAATGAATAATTTATTCTGTAGAAAATCCAAAAGGAGCAATCAGAAGGTGTGTTGAAATAATGAATTAAAACCTGGGCAGCAGACAAAACAAATTGTAGTAAATCGAGAAGAGATATATCTTTGCAGGATTGTTTCTTGGGGGGGGGGGGTAAATTTCTCTTTTGTTTTTTTAAATGTATGGAATATATGGAAATTGGAATTTAGAGAATATTCAAATTCTCGTTCAAATCACAAGAAAATGTAGTTCTTAGAGAAATTTTCTCTTTTTTTAAAATCATATGTATAAAGTTGGTAAATAGAGAAAAACTAGCAACACATTATCTTCCTTCTCATTGAATTTTGGGTTTGGTGTTTTGGCCGTCTGCTAACCAACACGATTTATGACACTCCGCTTCTGACTGCTTTGGATTTTTTTTTTTTTTTTTTTAGAATAGGATCCAAATGTTCCTTCCGGGAATTGTTGGTTGGTTATAAAATTAATTTTTGGAGACAGAAATTAATCTGCATTTACTTTGCCCCCTTTTTTGTTTGTCTTTTAGTGGAGAAAAATTTTGAATTCTTTCGTCTTACGTATTTTTTTAAAGTAAAAGATTGGCAAATCTTTTGTATCCTATTTGATTTTATAACATGATTTTTAAAGAACTGACATGTGTTTTTCGTGACCAAATAAATCTTCGTAGCAAAAGAACTTTTGGTGAAACTGGAATATGTCTACTTTTGACATTTTCAATAGACAAAATACTACAAACAAGTCATACTTTATTTTTATGACACCTTACTAAAAACAAACACAGAATTATCTCTAGTCACTTGTTGCACCAGCAACTAGTTAACCAAATAAAAAAGACCCCCCCCCAAAAAAAAAAAAAAAAAAAAACAAACATTCTAAATATTTAAGACAGTAAGCAATTTAATCAATCATTTATGGGCGATTTATTTTAAATAAAGGGGTTTGAAAAATTCCACGTCGGTATGCAGGTATAAAATTATTTTCGTTTGGCTATAAAATGATTTGATCTCTGTACATTGTACAATGTACAGAGATGCATATACACTGTAATACATATATGCATGGCCTTTTAAATGAGAAATTCAAGAGAAAATATAGTAGAGTTAATTAAAATAAAGCAGTAGTAAACTTTTAATTCAAAATAAAAATAAAAATCCAAGTTAAATTAATCAAAAATGTAATAATTATCATGTGTGAAATTAAAAGTTAACAAAACAAAGAGAAGTTAATGTAAATTATTTTTAATCTAAAGTTTTTACGACATTCAGTTCCTATTAGAGCCTGATTTTTCCCCTAATTTATTGTCACTTTCTTCTGACCCTTGGCAACTTCTTAATTTTTCTTATGCATAGAAAGGGTTTCACGAATTGGTTCATTTATCAGGTAATATCCGACAATTGGCATCTTTTCCTTTAGAAGAGAGGATTATTTTATTTATTTTACTTGAGTAAAACATTTTAGGTTAAGTAAATACAATTCATCTTTGTAAAACGATACTGACATTATATTGGACTTTATTAGTGATTGTACACAGCAGACACTTATTTCTCATTACTTTCTTTAAAATCTATACTAGTACCAAATAATATCTAACAATGAAACTGATTTATGGCAACTGAGAAAATAAAAAAACAAGAGAACATGTCTAATGAGCAGAACAGGTAAACAACAAACCAAAATAAAAACAAACTTACCGCACGTTTTATAATAAAAAAAAATCTAAGTGCACTTAATTTTATTTACCAAAACCAAATAGAAAGGCAAGATAGTAAAAAAATAAAAATGATATAATAAAATTTAAAACTATCTAAAATTTGACATTAAAACAAACATCAATACACTTATTGTGAGCATTTTTAAAAAGGTAAAGCGTTAGTAGATAAACATTTTCATAAATTAACAATTTGTTAGTAACTAATTTGATTTTCTGCAAATAATCTTAAACTTATAAATTCAGTATTAGAAGATTAATTAAAAAATCATCTATTTTTCACGTGTACACAGAATTTTTAAACAGCAAAAAACGGAGAAACAACGGAATCCATGTTATTGTCATAAAAAAAAAAAAAAAACAGTAACACTTAAAAATTTAACTTTAAAAAAGCAAAGTCTCTTACCTTGGGTAACAAAATAGGTTCCTTAAGAATCTCAATACCATAATGAACGGAATTAATTTCGTCGATATCGAGAAAGGCAATCACACGAGCAATGCACACAAAAAGGCCGAAAATAAACAGCGACCAATTTGTAACAGATAATGTTTTGGTAGCCATAACTGGCGGTGTGTCTAATCTGGTTAGTTTAAAAAGAGGATCTGAAATGAACGGAAAACGAAATTTCAAAACTTTTATACAAAAGTTTAGGAAACTTAGCCAAGAAAAGTTCAAGTTGTCTTCACTTCTTTTCATTATTATTACATTTCATATTTAAATATCTATTTAATTGCCAGCAATAAAGTACTTTTTAAAAAATTCTGTTTAATCAGAGACAATTCAAATAATCAAATTAAAGAAAAAATACTTATCTTAAAGTAGTTAAAAAAAAAATTCAAAAAGTAATTTGTAGTTGACAATTAAATAGATAATATATTTTCCTCGCTATTAAATTATATCAAACAAAAAACTTATATTACTATGATTTTTAAGTTTCCAAGTAGGAAAGTCCATTCAAAAATTGGTGAGAATCTACACAATTTTTTTTTTTTTTACTAAGAAAATGTTGAACTTTGAAACTAAAACCACTAATTTCCATAAATGAGCGCATCAGGAAAATATAAATAGTCTTAAAAAGAACCACTTTTTTTCTTCTTCTGCCTCATCCCCGTATTTGTCACGGGGATGAGGCAAAAATGCCAATTCCTCCCAGCTGGTTCCTTTTTATTTCGAAACTCAAGTCATTTTTAGAAATTTTCGCTTCCTCTCCGCCTCTTTCATGCTACAAAATTTCCACTACTTTATTCCGGGATGATGAACCAATGAGCGTGGATCGAATAAAAAAAATCGATGAAGAAGAAGAACGAAATAAATAGACACAAAAGTGAAAATAACGGTTGGCGTTGGGAGGTGCTTGATATAGACGAGCCTTGTGATTTTCTTGCCATTTCCCCTTCAATGGTTTTTTTTTTTTTTTTTACAGTTTAACTTTTAATAACACTAACACTAGTGTGCTGCTTTTATTTTTTAGTGTTTTATTATGAAAAGACTATATTTTTTAGTCTGTGCATCTAGTTACTTAGTTACTAACTGCGTCTAGTTTTAAATCGTTACGTTCTTCAACTTTCTTTTTCTCTCTAAAATTGGAATATAAAAAATCTTTGATCAATTAAATGTGCTCTCGTGGTTGGAAAACTTAAAAGATATGTTACAAGTTATGTTTAATAAGTATGAATGAATATCATTTTCGATTTTATTTACTTTTAATTCAAATATATTGATACATTTTTTTAAAGTTCACTTTCCCTATTCTTCTTTAAAAGAGTCAGCCCCTTTTTCTTTTCTTTCTTTTTGTTGTGAATGAATGGATTTTTTTACATCTTTCTGTGCTGTTATGCTTGGCAACTACACTAGAAATTTATTTCAGTATTGTATTGTTTTTAATTTTTTTTTCTCTTATTTTAAGATAAATAAATAAATTACATGCTAATTTTTAAATAAAATAATTTCACTTATTTATTTGTACTTGTTCAAATGTAAAGAATATTTCACCGATGAGATTTTCCATTATTTCTGTCACTCCTGAATGTTTCAGTGATTTGCTTCATTTTTTTTTAAACAGTAAAGTCTCAAAATTACATTTTCAACTAGCTACAATTCAACCATCGGTCATATTTCTAGTGTTGTCCCTATCGAGTTATTGCTGTTTTTTTTTTTAATTTTTGCAACTTAACGGTAATTGTTCAGTAAAAAAAAATGAAGCAAATAACTGAAAACTTACTATTATCTGGATGGTAAGGATTATATTTCTATATGATTTATTTTCAATTTTCATTGCTGCACATACCGCAGAAATAATGGGAAATTATTATAATACAATATGAAATTTTAGAAAATAATTTCAGTTTTTTAGAGGTAAAATAATTGCCTAATATGTTATCAAAACAAAAAATTAATTAAAGTTAAAACAATATATAGGAGTGACAAGACTTTCGGACCACTTTAGCTCGTGGAGTGAGTGCGATGTTTAATCCTGTGCCGATATGGAATTTACATTTTACGACAAAACACAATTATCTCCCTTGGGTAGCCTCGTTTTAGCGCTAATTCAAAATGGCTAATTACTAGTGATAGCACGTGTAACATAATCTATTATTGTCCAGATTTTTTCTAAATAGAAATCAGAAATCAAAAATGTTGAATCAAATACCAGATGAAGATTACTTGGATATGTCTGATGATGAAGATAGCGATTCAGAAAGCTCTGACAGCAACGATGACGATATTAGTATAGTGACAAAATCGTCAGATTCCTCTTTAACCCAAAAGAAAATATTCAGGAAGACAAAAACAAATGACGATGAACTTTTCACAGATTTTGATAAAGAAATGGAAAGCGAATTATGCGATACAATTCACTCTATGGAATTCGTAAGAAAACTTTCAAGGCCTGGAAAATCGCAAAAAAACAAAGTTATTGCTACAACATCATCAAAACAAAGTGGTGATACCATTTCAGAAACACGCGTTTCGATCGGCGACCCACAGTCATCGTCTTCTCTTAAGAATGTGAGTAAATGTGAACAATATGATGACATTTATTTTGATTCAGATGAAGAAATAGAAAAGAAAGATTCTGATAAATCTTCCAATGGTGATCACCCAATCTTGTCAAACGATGAACTTTTTTACGATCCTGAAATGGATAAAAAAGATCAAATGTGGATGGACGAAAGAAGAAAAAGGCCTCACATGTTCCCCTCCTCTCGAAACAAAAAAGGTAAATCATTTGAAAAGAACAGTGTAAACAATGATAATAACTTGGGTAACAATATGAAAAGAAAAAAACCATCAACATTGAATAATCGACGGACCCCTAAATCAGATGCTGTACTGGATTGTCCAGCATGTATGACTACGATATGTATTGACTGTCAAAAACACGCCACTTTTCCAAATCAGTATCGGGCAATGTTTGTCATGAATTGCACCATTGATTTTACAGAAAGGTTTCGATATCCCCAAAATACAAGTAAAAAAAGGAAACGTAAAGTCGACTTTACTGATGGTGATAGTTATATTCCACAAAGTAATGAAAAGGATGATGTATATTACTCAGTCAAGTGTGATGAATGTCGTACACAGGTCGCTATGTATGATAAAGACGAAGTGTATCATTTTTTTAACGTAATAAGCAGTTATGGGTGATTAAAATTAATCAGTTATGAATATGGAATTCGACCAAAAAGAGAAACACCGTAATATTTGAAATTACACTAACTCCATTAAAAGTAATACAGCTGAAAATCGATTAGCATCAACTCTATTATTTTCAAAAATATTAATATTTTTTTTTCAATTTTACAGGTGAAATTTTAAACTTTTTAAGTTATAAAACTAAGCTATACTTACATTTTTCTTCTTTTTTCCCCTGTTCACTTATCCAGCTGATATGCGTGTTCTATTGATTTTATTGAAGCGTAAATGTTTTAAATATTTCAGTTTAAAATCTGCATAAAAAATAGGCATAAGAAAAAAAAACTTGGAAGTGTATAAAGTGTAATTAAGATGTTGACATGTTGACAACAATCAGGAGGATTTTAGAACGTCAACTAAGAACTTGTACAATGTGCAAATATTTTTTTTTCTAAAATAAATATGTAAAAAGTATAATTAAAAGTTTTAATTTCAAAATAAACCTTACAGATTTGTTCCCAGGTTTATTTGTGACAAATTTATTTAAAATTATACTACTAAAAAAAATGAATTAAAATAAACATGTAAAAACCTCGACTTTTGCATCGCATTATTTATCTTTTTATACTTTATTTTCTTTCTTTGCACGAAGTTGTTGCATTATTTTGAAAATGTTGCACTGTTTTTCGAAGTTTTTGGCAAATATTTTGTTCTGTTTTTTTTCTGTACAGTGATCCATAAAAAACAGAACCCCAACCCTAAACGACCCCCTCCAATCAATTGGCTGGTCACGTCAAGCCCTAGCACCTATATGATTTTCCCAACCCTATTGCCCTTATGGCAAGCCCCAACCCCTTTTTATCATATAGGTGCTAGAAGGCAGTGGCTGCGGTTCTACATGTCCTGGGAATGACGTTAAACTCTATCTGATGGTGAGGTTCCAGTTTTGGAGGTTTGGGGAATGTGGAGCACCCCTTCATCACCATTGCTCCCTGGTCCACTCTGACCCAGAGTGGTAGTACCTGTTAGGGTCCCATCTATGGGTTAAATAGAAAAATGTATTTATAAAAAAATTGTATTATCCATTAAGAATTGATTTATTTCAAAACTTTATCGGCATTAAATGACCCACTGAGGTTGATATGCCGTAAAACAAAACAAACCAAAAAAAAAACAACCCTAAACCCCCAACCTAAACCCTAACCCTAAAGCCCCCTAGTTAAAATGAACAGTTTTATTACAGAATTTGTGGGTTCTGTTTTTTCTGGCACACCCTAATTTACTAAACAAAAGTTCATAATTACCAATGATTAATATTTAATTATTTTTCCATATTACCAAGGTTTTATTTACATTTTAAACTAAAATTCTAAATCTTAGATTGTTTAATTTGTGTATTATTTTTATTGTTTTTATAGCTACAACATTGCTTTCGTGTGTGCTTAGGTACCACCAAAATGTGCACCAATTTTCATGTTAAAAACGAATTGAAATTAATTAAATTGATTATTTAAGGTCAAATTTTTTGCATCAGTAGGAATACCCAAAATTGGCTTAAAATGCGTTTTTGACAAAATTAATTTAGCCCCCCCCCCCTACAGAAAATAATTTACCGAAAATCAGGGAATTATCGGATTTTAATGAAATTTTCAGTGTTTATTTATCAATGAATGATCTTTATGATGCATTATTTATTTTATTTCAGAACTTTCTGATTTTTTCAGGTCACTTAATTTTGACCCCCCCCCCTTACTTTGGGAGTGTAAAATATTGGCGAGTTGGTCCAAGACCAATAAAAGACCAAAGTTATAAATAGAAAAAAAAAACATTTTTTTTAAGAGGAATATTTTATAAGAAAATAAGTACTGAAAATCGGAAAATAAAAAGTAAAAAAATAAATTTTTGGGAGATTTCTTTTTTACTAATTTCGATAAATATTTAATTGGCTATTATCTTATAAAAGAAAAAATTATACGTCGATATTTTTCCTGCTTAAAAGGGGGGGGGGCTACATTTTCAATAGAGTTTTTCTTCAAAACGTATATTTTATTTTAGACAAAGTGATTGTCTAAAATAAGGTTAAATAGATATTTATTTCTAGAATCTAAAAATATAACATTTTAAACTTAAAATCCGAATATTTTTATTTTAAATGAATTTTATATATTAATTTTTCATAACAAAATATTTAAAATAAGGTTTGCATTAAGTAGATATTTATTTTTAGAATCTAAAAATATAATATTTTATACTGAACATCGGGCTTTTCATATTTTAAATGAATTTTATATATTAATTTTTCATAGCAAAAATATTAAATTAAAGTTTTGAAATAAAATAACTGATGCATTATAAAATTCATTAATTGTTAAATCAATACTGAAAATTTCCTTAAAATCGGATAATTCCCTGATTTTTGGTAAATTTTTTTTTTGCAATAGCAAATGTTACATTAAATTTGTAAACAAGCCAATAAAACCACTTAAAAAGAATGAAAATGGTGTCGGCGAACAAAATTAACCAAAACAAATCATTTGAAAACTTTTTTTATGGTAGCTCAAAATCGCTATCTTTTACTATCTCATTTGTTTTCACATCCGGGTATTTGAAATAAAAAATAGTAAAAATAAAAATGGGATTTTCTATCCAATGTCTTTAAAATTATTTATTCTTGGAAATGTAGCCAAAAAGACTTTTCTCTGTTGCAATTGACATATTTATTTAGACTGGGAGAGAATTTAGCCCAAAACGGGCTCCATACTTGAAATTGACAATTTTTTTTAAATCTATAAAATTCTTGGAAAATATGCAGCACATCATAGCATAGTTTTTAACTTAGATTTTTTTCAAAGATAAAATTCAGGGCTATCTTTTGTTAAATTTTCAAGTTAGTCCCGGATGCTGTCAGACATGTAAAAGTGACCTTGAAATTTTTAAGGTAGTAAAAAAACTCTGTTTAACTTAGATAAAAACATGCTACATTATTTATTTTTCGAACTTTAAGAAAATAACTTTTAAATTTTAAAATCACTTTTTTAGGGTATTGAATTTATATTTTTTATTTTTTATTTTTCTATATATTCTTCAGCATATGATCTTTCAAGAAATGTAAAAATTAGGGATCGGGATTTTTTTTCTTCAAATGGTCAATCACACATTCTGAATTGATAAAAAAAATATTTGTTGAAGTTCCTTTAATAGAATAAGCTAATCGTTATAAAATTAAGTCATCAGAAAATAATTTGGTGAAAATTTCATTAAAATTGGACAATTCCCTGATTTTTGGTAATTGTTTTGAAATTAAGAAAAAAAAAATATCTCCCTTGGCAATCCTTGAACATCACTACTTATAACGGTTTCTTCTTAGATATCAATAACAAAAAAACATTAAATACTCCATGTACAGAAAAATGACTAACTTGTTGATATCAATTTAAATGAAATATCTTTTTTTGTTGTTGTTGTTGCTCCAAACATGCAGAAAAATTAAATGCTCTAAAAAATTCATGTGGGTTTTGTTTACTAAAGAATTGAGCGGGAAACCACGGAGGCCCAGATTGATAAAGAAAAAATTACCAAAAATCAGGGAATTATCTGATTTTAATAAAATTGTGACAGAAATTCAATGAAGTGACAGCAACTCAATGAAGTTAATAATGTGAAAAAGTTGTTGGTGTTTTCTAGAAAAATGTTTTTAATTCAAGTAAGGGGTTTATTAAATAGACATGTTTTCCAATATAGTTTTATCTGCTCTGTAGGAAAAGTAACTTCTTTTTCTTTTGGAAATTTTTCATTTTCAAGAAATAGAGCTACCTAATAAGTAATCTTTGATTAAATACGAATAATACTTTAGTAAAACAACTCAGTCAGTAGAGCACTCATCTAGGAATCATAAGGTTCCAGGTTCAATACTGGTTTCCCGCCAACTCAGCGCATGAGTAGCACAGATTAGGTAATCTGATCTATGTGGTAAAGTGGAGAGCTGACCTCAGAAAAAAAAATTTCCTGGTCTAGCCCTAGTAAAAGGGGATAGATTCCCTCGTTGGCCGGCTGATACCAACAAACAGGCCACTCTGACAACTTTACTTACTTTAAGACAACTAATCTGTTGTTTTTTTCTTTAGAAGTTTTATGTCTTTTATCAATTAAAGATTTACATTAAACCTATCCTTACAAGCACTAATTATTCATAGATTTATCAATTATATCTTTATATTATGAATATCTGTGAAAAATTCCTAATGGTTTTGATAGAGAAATATTTTTTTTATGTGAGTGCAACTTGAAGAGAATTAAGTGTGACCATCTTAAATGAGATTACCAAAAGTTTTTCCCCTTTTTTGATCAATCAGAACAACATAAATTTCAGTGCCTCTTGACTGATCGGCATTTATCTGTCTTGAAGATAAAAAGGTTATTTTCTTAATATTTCCTACCCTGTTTTATATATTTTAACTACTTTAAATGGATTAAGTTCTCTTTAAAGTGTAAAGGAAACATGTATCTCTTTTCTTAATCTGATTATCGATTCATCAAGCATTTGACATTATTTTATAAACTCTAAATATTGATATGTGAATTTCTTTTTTCACAATTTAAAAAAAAATGAAGCTCACAAAGTATTAAGTATGATTTTAAATATAAACAGTTCTTTGGTTGCTGAAATTCACCTACCCATTCAGAATGCATCTGTGGCCTATGGAAGTCTTGAAAAATGGGTCTGGACTAATCCTAACATTAACCATAAGACAAAGTTGAATGTTTATAGGTACTGTGTGTTGAGTGTTCTGTTGTACTCTTCAGAAACATGGACATTGCTTCGTAGACATCTGAAAATTCTTGAACACTTTCCTCATAAATGTTTGAGATGCATTCTAAAATATCAAGTGAAACACCTAACACCAAAAAGGGCAGGATACACAAGCATTGAAAAACTCATCATAACAGCCCAAATGCAATGGGCAGGTTTATGTGTGTGTGTATGGGTGATGTTAGAATGCTGAAGTAACTCCTTTATGGTCAGCTGCATGATGGCAAAAGTCATAATCCTTGAAAGACGTATAAGGATTGCTTAAAAAAGCAAAACCTTGTGAAAATAAAAATAGACTCAAAACTTGTACAGCCATCATTCATGTGGATTCTCCATTCAGTCTTCTTCAATGCCAGCCTTTCTTAGTTGTCAAGAAAATAAAAATAGATCCTGACAACTTGGAAAGGCTGGCATTGAAAAGAACTGAATAGAGAATCCATGTGGATGATGGCTGTACAAGTTTTGAGAGTGAATGAGTTGAGCATGAAAACCTCAAGCATCAACTTTGAAAGGGATAAATGTCAGATTGGTAAGAACACACTCCAGGAACAATCAATATGACTTGTACAATCTGTAACAAAATTTGTAAGTCAGCTTCTGGTCTTAAGAGACATGGAGGTGCACAAGCATCAAATTTCACCATCTGATCTAATCAATCCAGTGGGAGGACATCCTTCCTGTGTCACATTTGCATCAAACTTTGTAGATCTGCAGTGGGTTGTAGGATTGTAAGGGATGGCAGTGATCTGTAAATTTTATGCAATTGTTATATGTGCATGTATGTATATATATATATATATATATATATATATAAAGAGAGAGATGCATATTTTTCCAGTGTAAGGGAAATAAATGCATAAACACTGTTCAAAATTTATCTTTATTTTTGGGTGTAAATAGGTAAGAATCTATGGATGGCCATAAAGTAAAATGTTATTGTAAATCTCACCAAACCAGGTCATCAGGGGAGATATCTTTTTAATACGTTTGACCATAAAAAGTGGGATAACTTATGTCCTTTTAGTCTTCTGTCCACAGAAATGAGATCATTAGTTATAAAAAAATTTGGAAAATTTGTTGTTCAAAATTGCACATTTTTAAACTTACATTTTAGATAGATAAATTAAAGCTTGTTCTAGGGTTTAAATATCAACTTCAACATGTATGCATTTAGACATTTAAAATTCACTATTACAATTTTAAGTGAATAAAAATAGGCCAATTGAATCAGAAAAAATACTTCTTTTTTTTTTTTGCATCAATTCAAAAAAAAAAAATTTTTTTAAACTACGAAAATAGAAAAATGCTACAAAAATTACTTTTTGAGTTTTAAGAAAATAACTTCTAAATTTTCAAATCACTTTTTTCGGGGATTGAATTTTTATTTTTTTATATGTTCTTCAGGATATGATCTTACTAGAATTTTTTTTTCTTCAAATGACCACAGGTCAAAATCCCCCCTACATTCTGAATTGATAAAACTTTTAATAAAATAAGGTACTCATTATAAAAATTTCATTAAAATTGAACAATTCCCTGATTTTTGGTAATAGTTTGAAAATTTAAAAGAAAAATCTATTACTTCCCTTTCCAATCTCCACGCATATATACACACACACATATATATATATATATATATATATATATATAAACACATATATGTAGGGTGATATAGTTTACAATATAGCTAGAATCTCAAATGCCTCTTGGTCAAAAGTTTAAGAAAACCGTAAAAACTAAATCAACCAAACTTGAAAGGGATAGAATTTAATGTCCTCTTATTTTAAGGACCTTTAGAGATGAAGTGGCTAGAATAATTTTTATGTTCACATTTTTTAAGAGGCATCTGTGATAGGAAGTCTGAATCTGAAATTATTGCATTATTTGGTGAGAGGTCTTCTCCGGAAGTTAAATATAGATACCACTCTGGACTTAGTTTACTCAGGCTGGAGCAGAAAGATATCAGCCTGAGATGGATAGGTGATGAAACATAGTAGTCTTGAAAGGGATAGCAGTGCTGAGCAGATGGAGTTAGATATGCACTAGAGAACAGATCAACTGAGAGTGGAAGAACCAGGCCCTAAACATTTGCACTGAGTGTCATATACCATCTCTGTATCTTAAAAGTTTACCCTCTGTTGTTTCTTTGTTCATCTTATTTTCCTTTATGACCCCCTCTCTGGCTTGGGTTTCAGCCATAGCCTGCAGTATACTACACACAACAATGGGGTCTGAAATTATATATACAATACAATGAATGAAGCAAGGAGTGCACCACCCAAACGGCAATGTCATATTTAGTTAGGACATCAATTTTTAGAGCAAATTAATTCAAAATGATTTTAAACAGAATCTCAAATGTATTTAAGATAAGGACCCTAACAGATAATACAACTGTGGATCAGAATGAACCTTGGAGTAATGGCAACAAAATGGTGACTTCATACTCTCCAGAGTTCCAGATCTAAAGCCTTACCATCAGAAACATTTTAATACCATACCCTGCAGGATATTAAAAGAATAGTCTGGTTTATTCACTAAAAATAACTTGATGTTACAATTCTTTAATTCTATTTGCATTAAAGAATTTCTATCAGCAAATTTACTAAGTTTTAGCAACTTTCATCCTATTGGGACAATTGTCTCCAAAGAAATAGGATTTATTTTCACTCAACTGCTTTTTTTCTGATCATACACAGTTATTTACAGATAAACTTTCAGAATTATCTAATGGTTGCCAACAACAAAGAATATTTATGCAATATATCCTGCTGCTGCAATGTACTTATTTAGCCTAAAGTAATTTCAAATCAATATTATTTAAATTATTTTACTTTTAAGGAACCCACAAAAAATGTTTTCATAATTTCTTGTTTCATTTTAGATTAACTTCCTCATAATTATTTTTAGCTCATAAAAAGATAAGAAAATCAATTTTCAACATTAAAATCAATTTATGGATGTTAAAAAAATTCTGGAATCTGTTTACTGGGTTTGTTAACCTTCAGATATGATAATTATAAATAGGTAGATATGCCTGTCTTCAAATAACAAAAAGTGTTGGGATAGTTTAACTTATTGAGTTAGCCAAGAATCATAAAACTTATTTAGTTGAATCAATTTATTAGCAATAAAATTCATTTGATTTGTGTTTCCAATCATGTGATATTAGTGATGTAGTTTAGCTATTTTCTTCCCATCTACTTCATTCCTCTGTATTTGTTGCTTCATTTTCTGTCTATGCGACCAATTGAGCCTTGTACATATTCTATTTGAAATTGCAATGTTTGAATTTTCTGTCCTAGTAAAAAGAGTTGTGTCCCTTCAAGCAAATAGTTTGTGGTCAGAAAAATCTTTTCATTTTTTCAAGTTTTAAAGGACTGAAAAAAAAACAAAAAAAAACCACTCATTGTATGATTGCAGTAAATTATTGAATTGAAGCTATTGGTATTTTTAAAGTGCTTTAAAGTGCTAGGTTTGTGAAGCTGTTTATTACAATTCAAAGGAATATCTGAAACCTTATGAGAAGTTTCTGTTCTTGTTTTTTTATATTTAGCCTATCATTATAAATAAATACTTTCCTCATAAATATTCTCCTCAGTGACTGGACTTTCTAGAATTTAAAACAAAATATAAAAGGAATAAATATTTAAAATTATATATGAAGGTAATTAACAAAAATTTTTGTAACAGGTATAAATGAAAAACTTAGCATTTTTTCACTTTTGGAAAGTGAAAACCTATAACCTAAGAAAAAATATGAACATATATAAAAAGAAACTTGAGATGATGCAATTTTGATCAGATATTTTGCTATACAACTTGTGTAATGTCAATTTTCCTTTAATGTTTTCTATTTTTTCTTTCACTCTTTAAAATCAGATGCTTATAAAAAAAAATATGATTATGAAAATAGCATGTAAGTGAAATTAATAAACCATTTTTTTTTTAATAGGAATCTGTTATTAATTTACCTGTAGGATCTGCAAGTTTATGATCATCTGATAAAGAACACTGAACGTTTATCACAAACAAAAAAATTATCCATTGTGAAAAGAAAGAGCTGAGATATTGCATGTTAAAATTTTAGGAAATTTCACTTTTTTTCAACAGGCCAGTTTGGGATATACCTATATACAGAGTACTTGAACAGTACCAAAATATGTTCACTCAGTTATAATTTCTTTAATAATTGCAATGACTTCCTCAATTGTTATGTGTTTATTCTTAAGGCAGTAAGTTTGCCATTCTTATACATAAGTTGGTTGAATTTGGATTATTGTCCTCATCTTTACTGTTATCTGCACAACGTTTTGGCCCATCAGCCTTCTTCCAGTATTTCTTGTCAAACTCCGGAGCCTTCACGGAACTTTGAACCTAACCTGAAGGGTATGAGTAACCATGACTGGGTACAAATGTTAAACGGTGTTAATTATTTTATGTTACTGTCACCCTTGGCCAAGATTGAACTTGCAGCCCAAAGATAACTGTCACTTAGAACTGTATTAACTCAATGCCTCTATCCACTATGCCATGTGTCCAAATGGACAATTCAGAGTGAATTTTGGGAACTTATAAACCTAATGTCCTATTTTACCAAGAATATTTACCTTTATACTTATGTATGATTTTGTTTTACCTTGACTCATATTGCGGTTTTGTTCTGTTTGTTCTTAAACACTAAGGCTGTAAGTTTACTATTCTTATACAGATAACAGCAATATTAAGAGATGAATATGCCAAGTAATGGTAAGAAGAATAAAGGATCAGAAACACTGTTACTCAAGAATGGTGAAAGGAAAACAATGGATTTTAATAATGTGTAGTAGATTGTCATATTGATGGCTTTTCTCAACTTTGTGTTTTCATTATAAAGAATTAGTAAATTTGTTTCCTCACTTATGTTTCTTTATGTGAAGAAATGCACATAGCAGTTTCATTAGAAAGGCAAATACCTGCCATGTGTATATACATATGTTAAATACAATTTTCAAATCATATTCTTGTCATTTCCAACTTTGGCTTTTACACAACAAAAATTGGTGACCCAACTCAAAAATACATCCCACAGAGTACATCATACCTAACTGGAAAAAAATACCCACTACCTGATGATAGCATTTCTTTACAAAAGTCTTACAACTGAACCCTAATAGTTTTTTCGTATGAATTGGAATATGATTCACTTTTATTGCACAGACAACCTGGGGAATAAAATCCGGGTCCTGATTGAGATGCTCTCTGGATGAAAATCTTACAACTGAATCCTGATTTTCCAAAACTCTAATGACACCTTTTTTGTTCATTAATATACAAACGGAAGTAACCACTTGCTGTTTTCACACCATTTTCTTGTCATTTAATGCTTTAGTATGAATGTAAACATACTGACAGGTCTAAATGTTGGTCACCATTGATATAGGCTATTAACTTGTTCAATCTTTGACCACAGTCACCAAACATGATACTGACCAGACTATCCTTTCAACCATGGAAGCTATGGGATAAATTGTGATAATAGTTAATCAGCTCATTTGTTCAGTCAAACTCGAGTGAGTTGTGATCCACCAATTATTTTTCAATCCACATTATGTTCATTTTTTTTATCTGAAGACAGCCATTGACCTCTGGCTGCAACTTGACATTGAATCAAAGATCATCACAAAATAGATGTAAGACTATTCAACAAGATGACAAAAACACAAGTTTATAAATATAACAAGAAAAGCATTTATTCTGGTTGGGATTTTCTCATCCACAAAACTATAGTTATTTGACTTAAGACAATGTGGTTGTCTTATTAGTAATGTCTTTCAGTCTTAACAATAGTAATAACAAGTGGCACTTATAAAGTTGTTTAATTTGGGACGATTAATTCTTCAAACTACTCAATCTGATTATTTGAATTCAGGAAAATTCATTTTTCTTTAAGTCTTCTCAGGAGTTAACATCAACTACAATACCTCAACCATCTCTCCCAAATTCTGTCTTAAACAATACTGTATCTCTTTCTATAGAGGTTTATTTTTAAAATCTTCCTAAGGGGCTTTCCCCTGGTTGATTCATACCAGATACCTTTGTGTTTTCATGGGTCAGATTTTTTCTCCAACACTATGAGACCGGTTCTCATATATTTCTGTTAATCAGAAGTTTTTTTATACATGGCATCTTCTCATTTTCATAAGACAAATTTCTCTCACTGTCTCTATTAGGCAAATCCTAAGTGATGTCATTTGTTAACTCCCTTAAAATATCTCCCACCAATTTCTTATATTTTTATTTCTTATTCATTTTTAATCAATCTCTCTTTATCCATCTACAGAATGTACAAAAATTAATTCTTATTATTCTGTTATATTTAGAAAATTCAATTGTCAACAAAGTCATGAAGTCTCATTCCTCAAATTGAGTCAGTTTTTCTGCTGTCTGACAGTAAACCCTTATAAAAAGAAAACAGTTCACTTTAACATTTGTTTGCCTGAGAATTTATATTTTTCTTTTTAGATTATAAATCCATTGAGATTTAAATATAGAAAGAAAAGGTTGAAAAATTACCTACCTTAACAGGAAGTGAGGAAAAAAATTATAGAGCCACAAAAAAGATTAACATGTAGATTTTTATACTTAAAATGTATTAAAAAGTAATATAAGTGTCTCAATAAAATTAGTGTGAACTTATCCATTTTCACTATAGACTATCCTGCATTATGTCCTAAACTACAACTATAAGAAAATGACACAATTATTAATGTATAGATAAATTATGTAAATAAATATTCTAATTTAAATGTATTTATTGTAACTAGCAGGAACTGTGGATATACCACAGTATGATGATTTAATTATTATGTTTGATATGTTTACTTAAGAGCTATTACAAAATAGTTCAATATATAAAAAGTATAATAATCTTGATTTAACTGTCACTCTTTTTTTTCTTTCCTTCTTTTCATCTTTTCATTATGTTCAATTGAAACAGTTTAGCTCACCCCACTCTCTCTCTCTATCTTTCCCCTACTCTCTTTTCATTCTTTCTTATATTTTTTCTGTGTAGTATACCTTATTTCTTCCCCTTTTTTTAATAATAAAAACAAAAAGGTCCATTATTTAACTGAGGTAATGACACCTATAAGAAATAAGAATCTGATGATTAAGCGACACCAGATAATCAGGATTTACATTTTTCTTTTTGGCATTTCATATTGGAAGATTTGGACGGTCTCATTTTTAGCCAGAGGGTGTTTCAAGATGATAACGGTCAGAAGATTAAGAGACAAGCATATCAATATATAGATAAATGTTTAAAGACTTCATTCTATTTGTTAACCATAATTTTGTCATTTTCCATTTCTACTTTTAATTTAATCCATGAGGAGGCATCCATAACAAAATGTGTTGAATCAAAAACTCAGAGTTAAATTAATTGCAGATTCCTTATATCAGTTATTTACAAATCTGCAAATATTGTGAGATATTCAGGAATATCATCAAATAAATCATTGTTAAGCATTGACTGAACTTTTGTTTTTTGTTGTCAAAATTATTTTTGTTATTATCTGATTTACTGTGCACTTTTGACATTTGATGTATTCCTTCAATATTTCTTTCAATGCCATCCATTCTTTGAAGAATTTCAATAATATTTGGATTCATTGATGCATAATTTTCAAGAGTTTCATCACCAAACAGTTTCTACTTATTGTAGAAATTCTCCTCTTCAATTCACATTTAGTACTGACTTTTTATGTTAATAAATAATCTAAATTATTTTATTATTAAAAAGAATTGTTAAGCATGTATTTACTTATAAATGTAATACTCTACATATATGTTATTTAATCTCTTTTTTTTAAAAAATAGTATTCAAATTTCAGATTTTACATCTTCCATCTCATTTTTTCTTTTCTCTCATTTTGTCTTTAGTTTTGAATTTAGGAAGTATTCAATATAAGGAGGCATGTTGTGTATCATCATAGGATATGAACTCAAAAAGACTATTTACATTTTACTTTGCACTAACACATTTGAGAAAGACCTGAATCTTCCTCTGTCCACCCTACCCCACTCCCAGCCAAAAGCAAATTGTAGAGCAAACAGGGTTATTTAGCTTTGATAAGGCAACTGGTCTAGGAGAAGGAAACCCTGAATTCAAAACCAGGGGATGTAGACCTATCAACACCCCATAAAAACTTACTTGCTATACGAAAGTATATCATCCTGACAGACATGATATGGCTGCAGCCTTATACACCTTAAGGGCATGGGACTGGAATTTTCTTCTCTAATCAACTTAATATCCCATTCATTATATATATCTTAATATATAAAGGAGAGATTTTGGTATGTACGTGTCGACGTATAACTCCAAAATGGAAGGTCACTCAGATTCAAAATCTTGCATACACATTGATATCGTTCTAACTAAGAAACACTCCAAATGTGGTTATTGATTTTTACTGATTAAGGGATATAATTAATCAAACAAAAATCAAACGATTTTTAGAAAGAAATCGTATAGCTGCTGCTGCTGATATTCCAGCTACAATCAGCACACACACCCCACCCTGCTGCCTGTTTTCATATGCCTGCTCTATTCCATGTTGAATACATTTGTTTTTATGTAAAAAAGAAAAATGAAAACATAGGTAAACCCAAATTGGGTCTAAAATGCGTTTTTGACTTAAGCCCCCCCCCACTCCCACTCCAGAAAATAATTTACCAAAAATCAGGGAATTATTGGATTTTAACTAATTTTTCAGTGTTTATTCATCAATGAATGATCTTTATAATACATTACTTATTTTATTTCAAAACTTTCTCATTTTTTCAGGTCACTTAATTTTGACCCCTCCCTTATGTTGGGGGCATAACATTTTTATGTTTATAGTTTACTAATTACAGTATAAATAAAGAGGGCTGACTTCTGATTTAGGTCGGAAAATTAAAATGGAAAGTTTTTTTGGTGGTACCCACTAACAGTTTAAGAATTAACATTTTGCAAATTGGGTTACGATTTTAAGGGATTAAGGTTGTTTTTAATTACGTATTGCTTAAAAAATAAACAAAAAAAAACAAATTACTATACATTTAATTAACCATTGAAATTAATTATTGAATCTATCATTGAGACAGTTGTTTGTGTTAGTATTGCAATGTAAATTTTGTTTTTTTGTTGTTGTTTATCCACCCACCCCCCTATATTCAACACAATGAAACTTTCATAAAAATTAATTTTATCTTGAAAAAACTTTTTTCATTCGAAAGAATAAACATTAAACAAACTCCTGATGATTTTTTTAAAAATTAAGCTTACAGAAATAATGAAAATTATAACTGAAAAAATTTTTTTTTATATTTGCACCGTTAAATCAACTAAAATTTTACATAGCCAAAAACAAGTTACGACAAGAATTTTTTTTAAAAATTCTATGAAAAATCAATTAATGGTCCGACTTTCATGAAAATTTCAATAACTATTTACCCTTGGATGTAAATATGTCTGAAAACACTCTCTGGTGTTCCTATTTTTTTAGTCCGGTCATGGACCAGGTAATTAGCTAGTATATATATATATATATATATATATATATATATATATATATATATATATATATATATATATATATATATATATATATAATTCTTTTTTATTTTCATTCTTGAAATTGACATCCCAGTAATAATAAAACTAATTATTAGTTGAAAAACTAAAGGGATTTTCAACTTTAAAACTTTAAATAGCTATTTTTTGGTTAAAATATAATAAAAATTTAAAGAAAATATTAAATCTATGTGGTATACCAAATACAATGCAACAAATGCAGCCAATTCTATATAGGTAACACTACTAAACTGCTGCACATTAGGACCAAAGAACACTTATACACACAGGCATTTTCCTTACACAAACACCTACTGAAATGCAAAAACATTCAAAAAACATAACACTAACAATTAAAGCCAGGGACAGAAATATTGGTTTTCTGAGAATTAAAGAGACAATATTAATATCCAAATTACACCCACAAATAAATAACAGAACACAACTCAATACAGAGTACATCATACAATAAATCAACAATGAACCGCTATTCACTATACAGCACACAACAAACACACACACAGGCATACCAAACACTTACATAACACATTTACACACATACAAACCAACAACAAATCACAGATAGAAACAATAGAAAATGAAGATTCAAACATTTGAATTTTGTCACAAAAACAGTTTAAACACAGTGTTCATTTTAAAAAATAGTATATGATTGGAACATAATATGACACTGAATATTAATACATCCAAACATTAAAAAGAAATGCAGAAACACACATGTTATTACCTCCACACTAATATGGATTAATACAAATAGCCATGAACATCCCTTTATTGGCTCCAAAATCTTCTGAAGAAAAACAAAAAGGAAACATAAAAAATACAGGTAAATGAATAACATACTTGTTACCTTTCTTCCTTCTTGATAAGCCTTCAAAACCAATCTCCAAATTAAATTTAGTGTTTGTTGTTTTAAATATGTTTAACACATCAATATTTTTTGAAAATAAAATAATGAGAAACAAATTCAAATATTTCCAAACATTCAAAATAAAACTGAAAAACAATATTTCTAAATTAATTTTACCTATTTAATCAACACGATCATGAATATGTCTTTTGCCAACTCAAGTCTAATTTTCACAATGTTCACATATGATTTTATATATGTTTGCTTTAGCATAATTACTGACCAACCAACCAACCAACCAACAAAGAGACATTTCACAAAATTAAAAAGACTTTACTCTAACTATATAGTTATTTTTTTATTTTTCCTTCTTCATTAAAGAACTTTGATAAAACAAAACAAGATACCTACACTGAACACAAAGGAGTTTAAAAGGGAATATTATTATTATTATTATTATTATTATTATTATTAAAGATAATTTTCTAAATTATCTATGGAAAAGCCACTCATCTATATTAAAAATGGACATACATAAAGTTAGATTTATAATTACTTTGTCAAATAAACAGATTAAGATTTATGTTGAAAGTAGTGTTTGTTTTTTGTTTGTTTTTTTTATATTGTTTTATTGTACAAATTTTAGAGGAAATTAATGTTAAGAGTAGAAAAATAAATTTATTGAAGTTATAAACAAATTTCTTATGTAGAATGCATGGCCAATAAATATGAACTTTGAAGCCAATAATGCACTTTAAAATCATAACAATTTAG
>CM042162.1:49814690-49889690 GCA_023376005.1 Doryteuthis pealeii
ATTTTGTGTGACAAAGTCTTGGAATGGTAACATTATATGCCCTTGCTATTTGGTTGACTAGTTCAAACAAAGACTTTGCATCTGTGATAATTCTTTGGGATCAGGAAGCTGGAAGAAATTGTATTAAACAAATGTTCAAAAGGGGTCAATCCTGATGGTGTTATTTGAAGGCCTCCAAACTGAACAACATCCTGGCAGAATTAGAATTTATCTCTGTTGAGGATGATTCCATTTTTCTCACACCGTGACAAGTATTCCAGAGTATGATAGAAGGCAGCCTCAATGTTTTGGTCAAAGAGTAGTGTATTATCAACCACTTTTACTTTGTAAGGAATGTCTTTGATTATCTCATCATACCTATGTGTGTAGGCATCACCTGAGGCCTAGTATCCTTGGGGTATCCTGAGATACATAAAATAGCCCCACTCCATGATGAAGGTTGTAAGTGGTTGTGATTCGTTGTCCAGAAGGATTGAGTGGTAACCATCCACAGCATCCAAAACAGTCTTCTTTCTGTTTGGTGGTATCTGTAATGCAAGTTGGAATAGTGAGCTAGTGTATTGCATTTCCCATTTGCACTGTGATTTTAAATGCTGGTTGTCTACCGTTCTTCTTGGTCTACCAATTTTATTGGTGGTGATGACCATAGCACTTCACCAATCAGTAGGGGTACCAATTGGTATGGGAGTAATGATGCTTCTTTTGACATCTTTTCAAAGGGCTTATTTGTACTTGTTCCTTGTAGTGGTATGGTACTGGAATGAGGTTATGTCTGGCTTTGAGGGTTGAACCTTCCTTGAGGTGAATGTGGATAGGAGGGCCAGGCATAGCAGGAAATTTTCTGCAATTGTTGAACATCGTAGTGACAAATTTGTCTAACAGTCATTGTTTTAGTTTTTTTACATTTTCATTGGTTGGTGGAAATGGAAGTGTTTTGGGATATTCAGATTGGACTTTAATAGGCTATATGGTTTAGTGTGTGACGCCTGGGATCTGGGAGTTAATTGTAGGGGAGGGTGGTACTGTCATAGGTTTGGGAAAGCACAGGGGTAATATACCCACATCAATGCAGGCTGTGTTGTTGAAGTATATCACCTGTATTTTTAAAAATATGTGCAGTACATATGTTGTGGTCTTTCCCCCAATCATGAATTTGACAGACAGCCAACCTTGACACACAACACATGCACTTTCTTTTTTGAGGGGATTAAATTCCTCCCTGTGAGTCCCATGTGACATAGGTGTTTTGGTCCACCAAGGCATATATATATATATATATATATATAATGTGCAGACATCAGAAGAATGATGGATAATGAATCAGTTTCACAAACCTTTTTTTAAAATTTTATCATGGCCTAATGACAATATTTCCTTTCTCCAAGAAATCTCTCTCTAACACACATACATGCATATATATATATATATATATATATCATCATCATCATGTCGCATTTGCAGCACGGATATCCATGACAATCTCTCGCCAACCTTCCCTATCATTCACTGTGGAGCAAATAGCATCCTCGCATAGTTGGTCAATGTAGGTCCTTGCTGTGCACCCCACACCTGCATGTCCATGTGTTGGTTACCACAGGAGAACATCGCTTATGAGCTCGTCCCTGCTTCTCCAGCAGTGTCCTACATGCCTTGTCTGTCTCACTCAGATAGTTTGTGAGATGGGAGGCAAGTGACCATACAGCTGCCTCTTCATGGAGTGCTGCTTCCACGACTTGTTCAAGATTGCATGCAGCACTCTTGTGCAGCTTCCATCTAGCTTATTCTCAAGACGCTTTGTTAGGGTCCAAGTGGTGCAGCCATATAGCAGTACTGATACAACCACAGCCTGGAAGAAATGTCACTTCAGCTTGTCAGGGAGATCAGACCTCCATATGACTGATAATTTGTTTGTGGCCGACCATGCCTTTGCTATTCATGTATTAGCATCGCTCTCTGTGGATAAGATATTACTACCTAGGTACGTGAATTGTTCTACAGGCTTGAGAGGCATGCCGTTGAGTGTGGAGATGTTTCCTTTCTTTTTGAAACTCATGAACTCCGTTTTATTGGAGTTCACATAGAGGCCGATATTTTCTGCCGCCTCCTCCAAGCTATGTAGCAGTGACTCAGCCTGTGCCGGTGTATCTGCAAGAAGTGCAAGGTCATCAGCATAGTCTGCATCAGTGACTGTTTGTGTGGGATATCGCCTGCTTCTTGCCTTTTTCAGTGTGAAACCTTTTTCTTTTATGGTATCTAATGATGTTCAAAGTACATAGTCTAGGCCTATTATAAATATATATGGTGGCAATGTATCTCCTTGTAGGACTCCAGCCGCGATGTCAAAAAAATCTGTGTCACCATCAGGTGAGCGTACCATCGCTTTAGTGTCTTTGTATAGCATCATTATAGCTGCAACCGTTTCTTTGGGGAGACCATATGCCAGTAGTATTTGTTCCATTTTCCCTCTATGTATGAAATCAAATGCCTTATATATATATATATATATATATATATATATATAAAACATACATACATTTGTGGATCAGTATATGACACTTTCTATTACATAATGTGCCATTTTGTATTTAACTATTATAATTTTTGCAGTTATCTATATGAATAAATGTAGATTACTGTAGATCTTACCACAGCAATGCTCACATCAAAACAACCTACCTCATATTAGACATCACATGATCAACATGTAATGACTAACAAATGTCATTTATCACAATTGTGTGATATCTAATTTGCATAATGATTTTAAAAAGTAAATTTTAATGAATAACTGTCTTGGGTTATTTGTAATTTCATTATTTTATTTTCATATATATAAACAATAGTTTTGTGTATAACTTATAAGAAAGCCAACAATTTAAGTTTTGATGACGGGATACAATTTGCGTTGTTGTTCACATTTTTTCATTTTCTACATAGATATATGATTGAGTAAATAGACACAAAATGAATAACAAATTGTTTTGTGATGACAATAATGAATACAAAAACAATCACCTACACATAGACAAATGTATGTTAAAGCACTTCATTTTCATATTGCATCAATCAGGTTGGGTGGGGATATTTGTATTCAAAAATCCAAAATCTTTTTCATATTTCTTTTGTATGTTTGCCAATTTAAACATTGAAAAAATGTCACAGTGAAGCACAGGTACTTTTATAATAATAAAATTATAAAAGTAAAAAAGTATTGATTTTAAAAAATAAATTTATAAAATTATAATTAATTTTAACATTTTTGTACAATCTGAAATTAACAAAATGAATACATCAAATACAAAACCCAAATAAATATTGAAATCTTTTTTGTATTTGTTGTATTAATATCTTTGGTTAAAATTCTGTCAATTTGAAAACTGAAAACAAAACTTTTTACATTGTATCCTGGTCTCTGCAATGAATAATGAGAATTTACATTGTTATGATAACCTAAAGGAATCTTTACTTTAAGTGTTTCATCTCTATAACAATACAATTACTCATTACTCTCTAGTGAGACTAGGCTGAATGAATTTATAATATATATATATATATATATATATATATATATTAGATGATCCATGAGATAAACACATACTCAATGTGTAACAATTGTAATAACAATCCATGATGTTACTGATGTTGCTATTTAAGGAAGGATTAAAGGATACCATTTAGCATTTTATATCCATTATATCCAGAATTTTGATGATTAAAAAATGATGTTTAATGTGAACATTGACGCCACAAAATTATCATTTAATTGAAAATTGGAATGTCTCTCTGTGTGTGTGTGTGTGTGTGTGTGTGTGTGTGTGTGTGTGTGTGCATTCTTGTAGATGATAGACAAGGATATGATGTTGGTTTATTTATTGGCTTTTTCATGTTTGGAGAGTGACATGTCACCACAACTGTAAATGAAGGCATTTTAGAAATTTTCTGATGTCATTGATATTATAAGCTGAGTAGATGTACTTTCATGACCATCTATGGACATTATTGAGGATGGATGTATGACCAACACCATCGAGGATGGATGTATGACCAACACCATCAAGGATGGGAGTATGACCAACACCATCGAGGATGGAGTATGACCAACACCATCGAGGATGGATGGCAGTATGACCAACACCATCGAGGATGGAGTATGACCAACACCATCGAGGATGGCAGTATGACCAACACCATCGAGGATGCAGTATGACCAACACCATCGAGGATGGATGTATGACCAACACCATCAAGGATGGCAGTATGACCAATACCATCGAGGATGGATGTATGACCAACACCATCGAGGATGGAGTATGACCAACACCATCGAGGATGATGTATGACCAACACCATCGAGGATGGCCACCATCACCATCGAGATGGATGTATGACCAACACCATCGAGGATGGGAGTATGACCAACACCATCGATGTATGACCAACACCATCGAGGATGGATGTATGACCAACACCATCGAGGATGGAGTATGACCAACACCATCGAGGATGGATGTATGACCAAAACCATCATAAACAGTTGGTCTTGGTTTGATTATGTTATAGAGTTAAGAATGTTTTAAGCTGATCATTTTTTTTAGCTGACATGTTTAAATAATAAAAAACTCAACACCAAATTCTTGTCTGTCACCTTTAATAAAATATGCCTACAAGAAAATCTGCTGCCTAAATACACTCTTTCACTCTCCTACCTCTCTCTCACTATATATATATATATATATATATATATATAATATATATATATATGAGTTGATCATGCAATCTAATATAGGTATGTAGGTATGGATAAAATATGTGCTTTGTATTTTTATTAGCAAATTAAATGTCAAGTCGAGAATTTCAATTACTTATTCATATTTTCTTTTTTCTTCTTTCAGACATTTCAGGATTTAATTTCATTGCAAACATTCAGTTACCTCAAAATGGAAAAAACAAAATATAACTAATCTACTGTAATTGTGAGAATGTAAAAAAAAATGATTTTTACTGAAGATCATTAATCTTAGAATGAACTTGGAGATTCAATTGAATATTTTTAACAACTTTGAAGCAAGTTTTAACAAGACATTGATATGGACTCTTGAGTAAGAAGAATGCAATATAAACACAAAGAAATAGAAATATAGATGAATCTAAGAGAACAGGTATAAATTCTAATGTGTGTGTGTGTGTGTGTGTGTGTGTGTGTGTCTGTGTATGTCTGTGTATGTCTGTGTCTGTGTGTTTGTGTCTGTGTGTGTGAATAAAGAAAAGGTCAAGCAGTTTATTCTCATTCATTTAAAGATTAACTTCAGCAAACAATGTAAGAAGAGGAGAAAGAGGAAATCATCCAAATCAAATAAAAATGAAGACAGTTAAGAAATTTCCCAATCCTTCATTCTTTCACATATCTAACTTATTTTGAAAAAAAAATAATTGCATTTATTCTTACTGTTATCAATAATGACATTTTCAGGTTTTTGCTTTTATGTTTTTCTTTTATAGAATATATATTTTCTTATGTTTCTTTTTTAAGTTGAAAACTTCATTTAAGGTTAAAAAGAAATTTAACATTCTTATTAAAAACTAAAAACTATTAGGAACCCAGTTCTTTGAACAAAATGAAAATCACTCCATGCTTTTATTTAAAAAAGATTTTAAAAAGTTTAAAAAAAGGATATTCTTAAAAACTAAAACATAAATGTAAGAATTCATCCCTTTATTCATTAATTAAAAAGTGGATTATTGTATTATTATTATTTTGTGGTGTCTAAAATTGAATAAGTTTTTAAAAGTTTATTCTCTTTTTGGTTGGACAAACCAAGAATAGAATAAACTTTTAAAAACTTATTTAATTTTAGACACCACAAAATCATCACTCAGTTGCAAACTGTAGTTCCCAAACTTTTCTTGCTTTGGGGAATTATGGATGTTAAATTTCTGTCTACATTTAATATTTAATATTATTGATATTTCAATGATAAAATAGTAAAATAAATATCTACACATTAAACGCAGTTTTCATTACTGTACAGAGAATAAAATAATGCAACAATACAAATGAAATTCAAAAATCAGATCCTTCATTCTTCTTTAGGGTTACCTCTTTAATTATTCTTCAGTGTTTTTAATGCACTTAGACGTCACCCATTGATTTCTATTCCCACTTCCTTTTCTGTCATCTCATTCCTGCCCCCCCCCCAATTCTGGCATTTCTTCAAATTACTTCACTACACGTATCTCCCATTCCCCATTTTATTAGTGGCATTGTAAATGCACATTGTCAGAAATTGTTAAAAACACAAATGACAAATGTCACAGCATGTGTTCTACTTTACTTAAACATAATACAGTAATATTTCAAAATTGTTTTTGAAATTTGGAATAGTTGTGTATATATATATATATATATATGAAAATGGAAAAGGAATTGAATCCGACAATATGAGGAAAAATGAGTAAAGAAAAGAAATGTAGATGGATAAAATGAATTTAATCGATATCACATTAATCGATTTCACTTACACATGTGTTTCAGTCAGTTTATGTGTGTGAAAATATTTCGCACACATAGAAGAATTGACCTTCATCAGAGTGATTCAAAATAAATGTTCACTCTGATGAAGGTCGATTCTTCTATGTGTGCGAAATATTTTCACACACATAAACTGACCGAAACACATGTGTAAGTGATATTGATTAATGTGATATCGATTAAATTCATTTTATCCATCTACATTTCTTTTCTTTATTCATTTTTCCTCATATATATATATATATTATATATATATATATATATATAATTGTTTGAAACAATAATGCTATGTAATTATTTTACATCTCCAGCTTACTGAAACCATTTTGCTTTATGGGTCATTAGAAATATAAATAAAAATAGCATGATAGTCCTTTTTTTTTAAACATCCTAATTTTCAGTTATTCCTCTTTGAAAACTTATAAAAGTATTTATTATACATAGGATATTTATGAATTTTGTGATATCAGTTAATCATATAACACTGATTATTTGGGGAATGATATAAAATCCAGGTTGTAAGACTTTCATAATCTGTGAGCAGAGAGCTGTCTAAATTTATGTCAAGTGTGTTATTTGTTGAAGTGTCATTAAAATGATTTTACTTATTCTTTTCAAAAACTGAAAATACTTCAACTCCAACTGAAGTCATTAATGTAAGAAGTCATTGTAATGACACAGAAGATAAAAATATTTTGACCCAGATATCTTTTTTAATGCAAACATCATTTAACTGATCTAATTATACCTTTCTTTGTGGACATCCCAAAATCTAAACTAACCCAAAAAGTCTCGATATTTTGCTGGCTAATAATTAATAAATTGAACCAATTATTTTCTGTAACAAAATCTACAGTGGCACTGAATGAAAATGGTTTATTGATTATTATATAAAACTATTTATCAAATATTAGATAAGTATACAAAACTTTTTAATATGGATTTAATATCTTTATTGTTAATATTTCACACTATTCCTAAACTTTGGCTATTTTTATCCGTTTACACTTCAAATAATGCACATTATGTCTTGACCATTATATACTGTTGTGATTTCCTGAGCCTTTATAATTTTATTTATACAAAACAATATGGGCACCTGCAAATACATAGCTGCTCTGACCCACTTTATTAATTCATTAAAAAAAAAAATGATCAGTCTTGAACAATTTTTTATATTTCCGCATTTTTTGTTTGAGAAAATTCATGACAATCAACTTATATTCATTGTCAAATTGAGAAGTCCAGAAAGGAAGGTTGGGGATGGGGTGATAAGAAAAGGAAAAAAAAGGTTAATAAAGTATAATTGGATAAAAAATATCATTCATCAAAAGAGCACCTGTTGAAAAACAAAATCAGATAATCAGATTTAATAAACTAAGATGAAAGAGTAAAATTAGAAAAGGTTACAATATTTTATAGAGTAGAAATTATTCTCTCATTATTATATTCATTAATTATTAAGTGATCACAGCTACTAAGATAAATCTTGATGTTGGCTTCAACCCAACATTTCCTTTTTAATCCTGGAAATGTTAATAAGAATGTTTTGGTAGAAAAGTTATTTTTTTCTCCATATTTGAGAATATCACTAATATTCATTCTTTTATTTTCTTTTAAATATGATCTCAAAAAAATTAGATAAAGTATTATTATTCCCGCACAGATACTTTTTGTCATTCTTGAACCTATTTCAGAAATTATCATAAATATATCAAAAGAAATAGAAGAATTAAAATGGAAAATGATAAAATCTCTAAAGAAAACCAAACTTCCTAAACCAAAGAAAAGAATTCCAGAATGAAATTATCATTCTGGAATTCTTTTCTATAATAATCCTGTCAGCAGACAAAGGGAATGTTAGAATTAAAATGAACAAGTTAGATCTATTAGCCAATAGTATCTATTATATACTGAAAAGTAAAAAGACAACAAAATTTTAGCAACAAAAAAAGCTGTTCCTGATCCTGAAAATAAACTTTGATCATTTTATCCATAGCAAATACAAACAAGAAAATTATTATGTATTTCCAAATTTCCAAAGTGTTCCAAAAAATATAGTCTACTATTACAGACCATTGTCAACTCATTGATATAATTAATCCATTCACCAAAATATATTAAAGACTCAGTCCAATTTTTAAAATCAATCAAGAAAATAAACATTTTTTTCCTTATGAACTGATCTTTGTCCAAAATTTCAACAGATCATTTTGTTTAGTAGTATGAAATAGATCCATCTCTTGAAGAAGTACAGATTGATGGAAATGTACTAACAACATATTTTTATTTAAGATCTGCTGTATACTAACATCAAGAAGAAATAGATAAGGAGTCATTACTGTTACTAGTTATGATAAACATATGTATGGAATATTCTGAAGAATTTACTCAAAGAATATCACCAATGATACCAACCATTTGTCTGAGATGTATAGATGATATCTTCCTACTTTGTACGATCAAGAAAAATAAGCAAACACTATTTTCACATATGAATCATCATCAATACAGTTCACTATATATAAAAAGCATAACAAATTTGCCTTCCTAGATAGCCAGCTCATTTGTACAGTAGGGATGTACAAAAATGGACAATCAGAATTTCTCTGAATTTTTTAGATGAGGCTTGATAATTTGTATTATTTGGATTTTTTTTACGTTTAATATAAAGAACATTTCCAACTTTATATGTTAAAAAAAGAAAGAAAAACCCAGATATCTGTTACATATAACATATGTTTTTATTGTTTTAAATCATTTTTTGATTAATTGTTTATTATTTTTCATATATTTCCTGACAAATTATAAGGTAGGGTTATTTTCTATGGTTGGTCATATTTGATTTTTTTTACTATATTATCATCAGCAGAAACACCAGCTGTTGTCATCACTGGAGATACAAATTTGTGATGTTTAACAGCTTCCATATAAAAAAACAAAAAAAAACAAATTTTACTTCAAAAACTATTTTCAATATTTTTTATAAAGACTATCAAAATTGGATCTCATTATTTTTAGCTATATATCTTTAATACAATCTTTTCTTTAATTAAATAAATACACCTTTGTCAGCCAGTGAATGGGAGAATTTATATTACATTTATACATTTTAAAACATCTCTAAATAAAAAATACAAAAGTAGACAAGTTGAACTTTTAATATCACATTCGTTAGAAAATAAGCTAACAATTAAAAAAAAGATAAAAGATAAATATTTTTTCGTATTTATGAGACTTAATTTTCAAAATGTAAGATGTCCTGCTACTGACTTTATCAAAATATCATTTTTTTTAAATTTTTTACATATGCTCCATTATTGAATTCTCTTTCCAAAAATATAAAATTCCTTTTCAGGCACCAAAAAAATTACTAAGAAACTTATTGTTTATTATATGGGGGATCAATGTGCAAAACAAAAACTAACAAAAAACTACTTAGCCTTTTTAATTTAGAGTAAACATTTATTCAGAATAAAAGCTCTTCTTTTATTATTTCATATACCAAAAATCTTATTAAAATCTGATTATTAGTTTATTTTTGTTTATTTTTTGAAGAATTTCCTGTGATCCCCCGTTTTTGCAAGGTGTGTGAATTTGTAGCTCCTACCTATATAGGGGATGAGTTCAAGATATCCATAGAGGAAACAAACACACCCTGGACAATACCAACATTTCAAATCTCACCATTTTTATCAGATTAGAAAAAAAAGACTGATTCTTTGCTAATAATATCAAAGAAAATTAATCTATAGTGACAACAATAATCTACAATACATGCTGAGACATATACAAAACAGCCTCAAAAGAAAGAAATACCTATCAACTTTAATCAAGTAAAGGAACACACACCTTGAAAAGAATAGTAAAGCCAACCCTATTTCTAAAAGTGTAGTAAAAAAATCAAGTTTTTGCTTGTAGGTATACAATCATTTCAAAAAGATCAAGTTTTTATATATGACCAAGAACTTTATGTAAAATGTACCTTATAGCTACAGTTGGGAATATAAGTAAAATTAGATACTCTATAAGATTAAACTTGAGCAATAAAAAATTTATTAAATGTCCAATAACATATTAAAGTAAAAGGAAACATACTGTTCCTTCTCGAATAATGTTAACTGAGAAAACTAATAGGAAAATATTTATAGGGAATGTAACAGCACATATGATTATTTTAATCTAATCTTTAATCTCATTAAAAGTCTTATTTGTGCAGATATTCCCAATGGACACCATTTTTGACAAAGATTGTATATTTTAAAACATTGTCTCTTTGATTGATCATTAGAGTGTTCATTAATTTATGAAAGAGTTTAAAATCTTATTTAGAATTGTGCAACATTATTAATCCTTTGTAGAAGAATCATTTCCTTGCACAGAGTAAATTTATGAACAAGTCACAACAAAGTGATAATAAGAATATTTATTGCCCAAGCAAAATTAATAAAATACAATACAAACTATTATCAAAGAATACAAAGAAGAGACTTTTATAGGTAAAGTCTTGAGGCTACTGGTAATAGATTAAAGTATAACACTTACATGTAAACCATATTCTCGCGTGCTATGTGACACAAGGTTGGGAGCTCAAAGCCCCCCTGTCCTGTAGACAGAAGATACAACTTGTGCATGTTCTCTTGGGGATAAAAGGTAAAAAGGGACCTTTGACTTTGGCCCATCCACTTTGATAAGGCTGCTTGCAATGCCACCTAGTGCCTAATGGAACAACTGTAGCAAGTAAGGAATGTAATCCCTACACCTTCAACAATAAAGAAGATTCAAGGGTAATTCATTTCCCCCTAATCAAACCTACATTTATTCACAATTATTAATCAAATTTACTTTACAATAATATTTTATAAGTAAAAGTTTGTATTTTAGCTTCAGTTTCCCTGACAAAGAAAAATATGTCTTTTCATTGTTCTTGACAGAAAATAAAATTGCATCCCTCTGAACATGTGTTTAATTGATACCAGTCCTCACCAACTCAGCACAAATAATTAATAAATACTAAAATAATTAATTGAGTTACTTAATTATTTTACATAATCATCAACCTTCAGGGTTCTACAATTTTATTTTCAGTCTATTTTAAGATCAGATTTCTTTTCAGAATGCATAAAATACAACTTATTTTATGATAACTCTGATAAATAACTTTCTAAATAGAAAGTTTTTTTAATGATCTCATTGACTATAAATGATGTAGAGAAGACATTATTTTTTAGCTAATTTTATTTTGTTTAACGGAATGCTAATTATATTTATAATGATATTATCAGTATGTTCCAAGAAAAAGTAAATCAATACAAAAATAAGTAGAAAAAGAAGAGAGAAAAAAATCAACACTAAAATTAGAAGGAGAAGCCGAGTCAGCTTTTAACATTTGTGCAAATGAAACTGTTAAATCATACGTGAGAGAGAGAGAGAGAGAGAGAGAGAGAGAGAGAGAGAGAGAGAGAGAGAGAGAGAGAGAGAATTAGGAAATGGAAGAAATCCATTTGCTTCCTAGAAGGATTTTTTTCTTAAAATCCATAAAAGAGGTGGGTGTGTGTGTGGGTGGTGTGTGTGTGTGTGTGTGTAAATGTTCACCAAGGTAATGAAAATAGATATATGTAGTGCCAAATCTAGAGGTAATGAAAATAGGTCATTAATAATCAACAGAGTTAGGAAGAGATGCCAACTGTGATGTAGAGAAGTAAAAATGTATGAATACAAATTCATGCAGATGAAGTCAATAACTGACACATAACAATTCCACCTGTCATGCAAAAAAAAAAAAAAAATGCTGCTAGTACAAAACAAATTTTCTTTCTATATAAAAAGCATATTTTATAAATAAATCCTCTGTAAATTATTTTCTATATTCATTTTAAGATTTAAAAATGTTAAATTAGTTACAGACCAACCAACAGAATTAAAAAATTAGGAAGCATAATTATTTTTTTTTTTTTTTAGATATTCAAACTATTTACAATAGACAGTTTTATATATAAACACTTGAACTTTTATTAAGTCTTTTAGTGGCATCCGATGTGTTTATTGTCATTCAGGGTGTGAAAAACCATAGCTATCAGGAAGGCATTTTATGTGCTTGAATCAAGCAAAACAAATTCTCTTTTTCACGCCACAGAATTTTAAAACCTATTTTGGGAAATCAGTGCCAAGTAGACAATCCATCTACAAAAAATCTAAAATAATCAAATGTTTGTATAAATGTAAAAAGTCCTGACAGATGATCATTATCTGAAAAACTATTGGAATCTGTTTTACACAATCAACAGAAATTCAGGAGGGCAGATCAAGAGTTACAAATTCCACACCGGACAACTTGGGAAAGTTTCATTAAAAATGGTTAAAAATGATTCCTTACAAATTGTACTTATTGCAAAGTTTATATGACCAGGACAAAATTATGATTTCTCTTGAGAAATGTTGGAGCAGTGTAAGAATTTCATTTTTTAGTGGTGAATCAAAATTAACAATTTTTCTATACAAAACTGTATATTCCAAGTGTCAATATCTTAAATAATTCTTGCAAAATTTTGGTAACATTTCTTTTTTAGACACTCTATAATAAACAATGAGTGAATTAAGTAATGACAAAATTCAATGTTATGCTAACACAACACAATATCAATAAATACAGTTAAATGTTCATGATTTTTGATGAAAAATAATTTGGAAGTTATGAGATAAAAACTGATTTTATATCTTTTGACTGGTAAATAATTATTTGCCAGTCAAAAAGTATGAAATTATCTCAGAAATTATTTTCAATTGTAATTGAAAGTAATTTCTGCCTTTTTTTAAAACAAGAAATAAACAAGGAAGCCACATAAATAAGATTTGATAATGAAAAGACAAAAACAAAACAAAACATTTATCATACACAAATATCACCATTATTGGCATTATAGTCTCAGAAGACTATAGATTTCTTGTGCCCCTAAAGTTATAGCGCCTCCTGTGACTATGAAGTCCAATGTTCGAAAAACAGCCTTGACCACAGATGTCGCATGTGAAGGCTGTCCCTGAAAATGTTGATGTGCCGATGCTTTATTGCCATCACTTTCTTCTGGACCTCTTGGCTTCATAGTGTTGTGCCAGGGTGGCTTCAGATATGAACAGTCCACTACGGAGAGCCTGCCACCACTGAGAGTGGTCCTGAATCACATTTTCCCAGCTGGAAGGGGTAATGCCAAAGTACCTGATTGTTTGGGGCAATCTGTTTTTTACCAGACAAAAACTCTTCATAGAGGATGTCCCTCGGGATTTCAGCATCAAATGACAGGTTGTTGGTGATGGTGGACCCAAGGTAGGTGAAGGTGTTTACAGCTTCCAGAGTGTAGTTGATGATGGTAATAGTAATGGAGGGGGGATTTTTGGTTGCCTGTCCCATCATCTTGGTTTTGTTAATACTAATGGTCAGGCTGAAGTCCTGACAGGAGTGTTTGCAGGTGCTCCTGAGAGTGTGCTACCACTGCTGCATCATCAACAAACAGCATGTCCCGAATGACAAAAGGCATGACCTTTGTTTTGGTTTTTAGATGGCTAAGATTGAATAGGTTACCATCTGTTCTTGTACGAAAGTAGATTCCTTCAGTTGCTTTACCAAAAGCTTGGTGCAGAACGAGGGAAAAGAAGATCCTAAACAGAGTGGGTGCCAACATGCATCCCTGCTTGACATCACGACGATGCTGAAGGGGTCTGAGGTGAAACCCATTAAACTGGATGGTACTTTGCATGTCAGTCTGAAAGGACTGAAGGATGCAAAGGAGTTTGGGGGGCAGCCTATTCGTTCAATCAACTGGAAGAGACCACTCTTGCTCACAAGGTCGAAAGCTTTTGTGAGGTTAATGAACGCTAAATAGAGTGGTCTTCTCTGTTTTCCATTTCTGCTGAAGCTGCCTCAGAGAGAAAATCATGTCAGAGTGTAGACCTTCCTGCTCTGAAACCTGCCTGTGATTCTGGGTAAGTCTTTCTCTGTGAGAATCTGGAGTCTATTTAATTAATGCAACTCTGGCAAAGAGATTACCTGGTTAATGGTGAGTAGAGAGATACCACAGTAGTTATTACAATCTCTACTGTCTCCCTTGTTATGATGATGGTGGCATTCCTCATGTATTTAGGAACTAAGCAAAGCACTTGATAGACTAACCTATGGCAATCACCTAGCAATGACAGAATCACAGCTGAAATTCTAAAGTGTGGGAAGTCTGTTCTTCTTGACAAACTCCACAAGCTCTTCTGGGAGTGCTAAACAAATAATCATTTATTAATATCGTTTTTGTTAATGCTTTTAATTTAGTAGGGAATATTAACCACTTCCTTTTTTAGTCAAGAAATATTTTTTTCATGTTGCCAAGTGAGTTGTATCTCTTGCAGTCTAAGTATTAATATACAATTAGGATGCAGGTGTCATTTAAAATAGAAGTAAAATATATTTTATAAAGATCTATAAAAATTGGATGCAGAGAGAACAAAATATTTTTTTTGCATGTAGAATTTGATACACATTAATTATTAACAAATATATAAATTGGAACATTATACAGTATAGGCCTTATAAAGAGGTTAAACATAAACTAACCATGGACAGAGGGGTTATATGTAACGGAGATTTGGTTGTACCTCTGCAAAAAATGTGAAAAGAAATAATCAAAAGTGTACACAACGATATACATTGTGGAACAGCGGCCACACAAAAAAGACTCAAATTGGAGAGCTAGTAGCCAGGATATTCGCTTGACATTGAAGATTACATAAAAAAATGCCCCAAATGCATGGAAATCAAAGATTTTCCACTAAAATCGACTCATTCATGGCCAAAGGAACAAGAACCATGGAGTCGAGTACACATGGACCATGCCTATGTCAAGGGCGTAGGACTACTATTGATTTTAGTAGATTCTTTCTCGGGGTGGCCAGAGATTGTTCAGGTGCGTGATAGAAAATCTGCAACTGTAATTCAAATTTTGAGAACAGTATTCTCAAGGAACGGTGTACCAAGAACCATGGTATCGGACAATTCGTCCGAATTCTGTGATGAAGGTCTGTGTTCCTGGTTGAGGAAGATAGGATGTAAACCTTATAAAACTCTGCCCTACCATCCACAATTGAATGGGGCTGCAGAAAGGATGGTTAGAACGGTTAAATTAGGATTAAAAGCATTCGAGCCGTCATGAGAGACCATAGAATCCTTTCTACCTAAACTCTTGATGAGTTACAGATCCATTCCTCATGCTGATAGAACACTAAGTCCTTCTGCCTTGATGGGAAGACAGATCAGATCTCCCATAACCATGTATTTTTCGACTAATAAAAAATGTGGTACAAAAAAAATAAGGACGCACAACCTGAAAAAGTATATTTTATTATGCAGAAAGGGAACAACACTGCCATAATAATGACACTGGAGAGAAGTGTGCTGGCCCACACTGATCAGATAAGGAATAGATATAAAGAAGACATGACTGTGGAGGAATCGGAACGAAACGAGGATATAAACCAAGATGAGGGAGACGTTATAGAGTCAATAGATGAAAGCGAGTCAGATTCCAATGTGCCATACCAGGGATCCAGTATTGATGAAATGGGACCGCAGTCACCATTATGAAGAACACCCCCAAGGATATTTAAGAGAAGCAATAGATCAACGAGGGGAATAAAATCTCTCCGTTTCAGGGAGGTGTAGTGAGATAGCCAATGGCGTGTTATCTCATTTACATATGTGTATTACAGCAGGAGATATATAGAGACAGTCTAGAGGACATGGGTATATTAGCTACGAAAAGCTAAAAGAGAGAGCTACGATAAGCTCAGAGAATTACTACTATTGCTACAACAAGGAATACAAAACAACACATCACAACAGAAACATTATCTGATAATTTGGATGCATATAATCAAAAGAATGAATTTTACTCCTACTCAATTTAGCAGAATGAGTATTTTTTGTACTAAATTATAATTACTACCTGTCACACTAACCTCATAGACTACTTTTAGAATCTCACATCACAATCATTTTACAAAGTCTTTGGTTTACTCATACTACAAATGGAGGAAGTGCAGTACTTTCTACACAGGTAGAAAGTATGATCCTATAAGAGGGCTACTAGTAAGATATATTTTGAATATCCTTCTGCCACCCCCACCACCTAGAAAATGGACAGCATATCACCATGAGGGAGATGTATATTTATTCTTGTAGAAAGTATGATCCTATTATCAATTTACTTTGTATTTCTTGCTTGTATACATTTGTAAAATGTTTATGAAAGGGAGTGAAAAAATCCATCATTTTATTGAGAATGAAGAAAAGAAGCTGACCTTTAATTGTTTGAGAAAACAAAATTATAAATAACAATAGAATTTTGTCTTTATTATTCATTCTAACTGTTTTTCCATTTGTTGTTACTTTCTTATATTCTGATTATTTCATAAAGAAAATAATTGTTGAGCTTGGCATAACACTTTCTCCTGATGATTGAACTGCAATCCACAAAGTAGAGATTAAGTTCATTACACCGGATTAAGTTCCATACAATAACTATATATTGGTGATTAGCAGGAAAAATGATTGGACAAAAGAATTTACTGATGGTTGACAGATGGTCAACAGGTAAAAACTTGTCATTTACAACAGGAAATGCTCTCTCTCTCTCTCTCTCTCTCTCTCTCTCTCTCTCTCTTCTCTCTCTCTCTCTCTCTCTCTCTCTCTCTCTCTCTCCACTTTTTATTACTTCTTTATTTTTCTCTTTTTTCACTAAATTTAAGTTCATTATTACTTTATACATGTAACATTAAAATGAAAGGTTGATGAGTTCATTTGTCTGCAAAAATTATCCATTAGGTAATTCCATCTGATTAGATATGTGACTTTAATTTGTCATTCAAATTTTACATCATTCAATTAACACTTTTTTATTTCTTTAGTTTATTGACATTGACTGAAAAATTGTGAATCCAAGAAGAAATGATGAATCTGCATTTTCATTTGACATTTCATTTAATGGAAAACTCATCTGACCAAATATTGCTGGCTAATGTTGCACCCCCCACCCCACCCCCGCTAAAACCCAACAACCATAACTGATTCATCATTTGATGAAGGATTTGTTGCCAGTACAGATGGTGACTTTCTTTTTATTCTTTTTTGTAGTAGCATGTCTATGAAATCTCTTTTAATCTGTAGCTTATGCTATAAAAATAAGACCAAGTTTCATTGTTAATAGTAACACAAGGTATTACTCAATTTACATAAATATTTTTAAATATGTAATGTAGTTGATTTTCTAAAAAATAATCTTATAGAGATTCAAATATCTATGGGATTTTTTCAGTTAATACTTTGGCTGGAGTACACTACTTAATCTCTCTCTATACTTGGCTGGAGTACACTACTCTATCTCTATACTTGGCTGGAGTACACTACTTATTCTATCTCTATACTTGGCTGGAGTACACTACTTTTCTATCTCTATACTTGGCTGGAGTACACTACTTATTCTATCTCTATACTTGGCTGGAGTACACTACTTATTCTATCTCTATACTTGGCTGGAGTACACTACTTATTCTCTCTCTATACTTAGCTGGAGTACACTACTTAATCTCTCTCTATACTTGGCTGGAGTACACTACTTAATCTCTCTCTATACTTGGCTGGAGTACACTACTTATCTCTCTCTATACTTGGCTGGAGTACACTACTTAATCTCTCTCTATACTTGGCTGGAGTACACTACTTAATCTCTCTCTATACTTGGCTGGAGTACACTACTTAATCTCTCTCTATACTTGGCTGGAGTACACTACTTATTCTCTCTCTATACTTGGCTGGAGTACACTACTTAATCTCTCTCTATACTTGGCTGGAGCTCTCTCTATACTTGGCTGGAGTACACTACTTATTCTCTCTCTATACTTGGCTGGAGTACACTACTTAATCTCTCTCTATACTTGGCTGGAGTACACTACTTAATCTCTCTCTATACTTGGCTGGAGTACACTACTTTTCTCTCTCTATACTTGGCTGGAGTACACTACTTAATTTCTCTCTATACTTGGCTGGAGTACACTACTTAATTCTCTCTATACTTGGCTGGAGTACACTACTTAATCTCTCTCTATACTTGGCTGGAGTACACTACTTATCTCTCTCTATACTTGGCTGGAGTACACTACTTAACTATACTTGGCTGGAGTACACTACTCTCTCTCTATACTTGGCTGGAGTACACTACTTAATCTCTCTCTATAGCTGGAGTACACTACTTAATCTCTCTCTATAATTCAATTGAAAGGGAGTTCTTTTCAGAAAACTAAATGATTGATTCAAACAAGTACTGCTGCCAATTATCAATATGATGCACCAAGTGAAGACTGTAATCAATGAAAATTGTCTGGAATGAGTTAAAAGAGAAAACATAATGATTAATTATTGAAATTGAAATTAGTGTTTGATTAGAGGTGGGGGTGATAAGTAGCCTTGTCATTATATCTTTAAATGTAGCAAAACAAATGTGAAAAATGACATGTCAAATTATTTTAACATTTGATATGTTGAAAAATATCAATTGAAAATATTTACTGTCTCCCTGAAATATTTGTTTTTAAAATCCTTCACATTTCTTAATTACTAATTCTTTCTTTTTCTTTTCTTTTTCTTAACTCACAGTTTTAACTCTCTCTTTTTTTTTTTTAAATGTCCACCTTATCTTTTTTTAAATTTCTATCTTTTTCTTCTTTAGCTTACCTTTTCACCTTTCCAAAAGTGAAATAAAAATGATGAAAAGAGTTGTAACAGTTCTTTTCATCATTTTTATTTCACTTTTTTTGCCTTTCCTAAATATGGTGCTTTTTTTTGCTCTTAAATCTTCTCATCTTTAAATATCTTTTCTAATCTCTTAATCCCCCCCCCCCCCCCCCCCCCCCGATCCATTTTAAATAGTTTTACACTCAAGAACATAAACTCAGATAAAAAATGCTTTTAATTTCCTTCAATTTTTTAAATTCTGATGATGCACTGATAATTATAATCAGGGATATGAAATAGTTTTCAAATAATGAAATGAAAAAGTGAGGGGTCTTTTTTTTACCGAAGATTATATTTTTATATAGAACAAATGTTAAAAACAAATATAAAGTCATGATTACTTTGTAAAAAGTTTTGGTCTATAAATATTTTTAATCGGATTTAGTTAAAAATATATTCAATGTTGAATCATCTATCTTTAAGGATTTAAAAGGAAAGCTAATGAATGAATATGAAGAAAGTGATTATTACAAAAGTAATTGGATAATGAACTGAACCTTAAAGGTTCATACTTTATATATTATAATTACAAGAAAAATGCATTATTATGATTTTTCTTTACTTTGCTTCTATATTGTTTTCTTATTTTTTTAATACACTTTAGCAGAATTGAAATAATAATAATAATGATACTAAATTATTATCATCATTATTATAACAACAATATTTTTGAGTATTAAAACCAGAAATATCTGGTGGCTGTTGCTGGTTGCTTGCTTACTTGGGTTTTACGGCATGTTAATCCATTGGGTCATTTTATGCCAAAGACATTTTTTAAACTCATTTTTTCTATTTAACCCACAGATAGAATCCTAACAGGTACTATTACTCCAGGTCAGAGTGGACCTAAGAGCAATGGTGATGAAGGAGTGCTCCACATTCCCCAGATCTCCAGAACTGGAACCACCATCAGATAGAGTTTAACATCATACCCAGAACATATAGACCCCCAGCCACTGCCTTCTAGCACATATGGTAAAAAGGGTTGGGGCTTTCCACAAGGGAAATCAGGTTGCGACAATCAGATGCTAGGGCTTGACATGACCAGCTGATTGATCTTTGACCACCCGACCACCCGACCACTTTAAGTAAGGGACAAAGTGGAGTGTTTCAGGTCATAAACTACTGAGCCACCTGGGTTCCATCTTTAAGCATCATGGGTTGCCACCCATGGCCAACAGGTGGCCCCATTGGGGGAATCTTTCTGGATGATTTCAATTCTTCTTAACTAAACATTATCATCATCACCATCATCATCATCATTGTATTGTTGTCATTATCCTCATCAGCAGGAGGAATATAAAGAAACTAATGTTAAATCATTTTCAATATATAATTGATTAAGATAAATTTAAATTATTCTAATTATTATCTATATTTTATTTGAATTATATATACAGATATTTATCTGTATATATAATTCAAATAAAATATAGATAACAATTTAGTATTTCTTTGGATCTCTTTTCAACAAAAGATTTCCAAACCATATCATGTAGTCATTATTATTCAAGAAAAGGGAGGAGCTACACTCCATTAGATGAAGAAAAGATTTGATCTGATAAAATTAGGTGGCTGTCTCTAATTTTTTGGCACTATATTTTGTTTTTATTTTACATGCTTAATTTTATGCATATCAGATTTGATGGAATATCAATTTTAATCCTTGACAGTTAAATACCCCCCACACACACACACCTTTTTTCTAAATTCGGAATAGATTATTCTGTTGCAAAAGGGGATAGAGGGGGGGGGGTCACATTGGAGATGTCCTCCAATCAGATAAGTTGCCCTAAATCCAATAACTTGTTTTGACATGACTCATATCTCATGGTTCTTTACAAACAATTGCACCTGCTCTCTTTATATCTGGTCTCTTTGCTTTGAAATTTAAAGCCAACTTTTATTATTATTATTATTATTATTATTATTATTATTATTATTATTAATCAGAATACAAATTTAGAAATGTGAGAAAGAAATGAGGTTAGGTGATGTTCATCACTCAGTATTCAGGTGAGAACAGGTTTACCAACATATTTGATTATTTTTCTATGGAACTCTGGGTCAAGTTTACACACAATAATTAGTTAGAGTCAAATGAAATTGCACTGGTGACAATTGACCTATTCAAAGTAAAAAGTATCCTTAAATAATCCATTCCATTAGACGAAGAAAAGATTTGATCTGATAAAATTTCATGACAAATAGAAACTATTTTGATTAAAATAACTCCACAGATTATTAATTCTGTTTTGATCCACATTTAAATTGGTTGTTTATTTAATTAAACCATCATCATCATCATCATCATCATCTACTGCCATTACAAAGAGATGGACAAATTGAATAATGTGGAAATCCATTGAAATACATGTAAATCTTAATACAATGGTAATTATGTGTTCTCTGGCTGTCTGTAACCCAAACTATGTTACCACTGACATTACAATTCCCTTAGTTATTTACATCACATTCACCATGACTTTATTTTTTATCTAAATCTCTCAATTATTGGTTTATATTATTGGTTTCTTTTCTAATTTATTATCAAATAAATATTAAAAGATATCCATGAATTTCCATCGTTTTTACCTTTAGTTTCATATTTAGGAATTATAAAACAAAATGAATTACAATATTTTCATCATTTTTATGGAATGGGAAATTTAGAAGTTTATAATTCAAAATTTTTTCAACAAAACTAATAATCATAATCAAATTCCAAGCAGACATTTTAAGACCTTCAACCACCGCCTTCTAGCACATATATGATAAAAAGGGTTTGGTCTGGCCATAAGTGCAATAGGACAAGGACAATCATATAGTTGTTAGGGTTAAATCGAACTTAACAGACATAAATTCCACCATTGTATGTCACAAAAGAAAAAAAAAACCAAAAATCAGGAAATTAAACTAATTTAATGAAATGTTCAGTGTTGATATATTAATGAATAAAACATATAATGCACTAGTTATTTTATTTAAAAACTTTTACATTTTTTCAGGTCAGTTAACTTTGAACTAAGTATCTTTGAGATTCATTGTATCTGCATTATATCTTTTATTCATTAATATATCAACCATGAAAATTTCATTAAATTCGGTTAATTTCCTGATTTTTGGTATTTTTTTTCTTTTGGCAGGGTGACATACGATGGTGGAATTTAGGTCTGTTAAGTTCGATTTAACCATTGCTAGGGCTTGACATGATCAGCCAACTGATTGAAGGGGGTCTCTCTAACTGCTGTCTAGCCTAAATAAAGGAGTGTTGCATGTCATGAACTGCTCAGCCACCAGGGTTCCATCCTTAAGCATCATGGGGGCCCCATTGGGAGGATCTTACCCCCTGCAAAAGTGTAGTCTGTGTATTCTAAATATGGTCTAACTACAGGAGAGAAAAAAGAAATTATGTTGTTATGATACCTTGAGATATTACTTGAGTTAACAAAAAACAAAGAAAGAATGAATAAAATAAAAGAATTAAAAAGAAATCCTTTGAAGAATAAGCTGAAAGGAAGAAGAACTCAAAGTAACAGAAAAAAAGTGAGAAAGCTGGAATATAGAAAATGAAAGAGAGAGAGAGAGGAGAGAGAGAGGGAGAGAGAGAGAGAGAGAGATTTAGTGCCATATATAAATAGCCTTATCATTTATGCTTATATTGTAATAAAGAAGATAGTATACAAATTTATTAGCAAAATTATCTCTTATCATTAATATTGTAACAAAGAAAATCTTAAAAGACAGAAAGCAGATTATCAGCAAGGATCTTTAATTCAGTCAAAAATAAATAAAAATATTTTTTTTAATCTTTAAGTTGCACATGTTAATAGTTCTTATTTATCAATAGCTATTTATTGAAAGTTTTAAATTCATATTAATGTAACTTAGTCTGACACAAGATTAGATTTTTAGAGCATTCTGTATTTTATTCATTTTTCTTTTTCAGACACATCAAAGACATTGTCATTTTCTCTACTCTAACCAAATTATCCACAAACACCCATGAAACAAAGAAATCAATAAATTAATAGTCTGTTCACAGACCCACAGGAAGGGTCAGGATCCAAGGGCATATAAAAAAAAAGTTTCCCTTAGATAGTTACTATAGCAACAAAAGTACTTCCTGCCAATAAATTTTCTCTCGTCATGAGAACCCTTCCCTTAAGACTTATAAATAACAGAGAAAAATGTAGGTGAAAAATCTTCTGATGGCCGATAAGGATATAAATGATTTTGAATTATGCATGAATAAACATTATTGCATTTGTGTACACAGTATCATCTGCAAATAAATATAAATGCTTTTACGAAAAGAAAAAAAATGTTTTTTTAATATTTGTATATAAAAATGAAATAAATCCTAGTATATACACCTGCACAAATATATTAACTCTTTTGCTTCTCTTCTTCAAAATCTCAGACCAATAACGACTCAAAATGCACTTTTAGATTGCATATCTCTTTTGCACTTAACATGGCAAATCTCTGATAACAGAATCATTCCAGTCAAGAATTTGAACTTGTTTTTTGCAATTGATATTTTGTATAGAATGTGAGTGCTATTTATAAATACTAAGAGGATGATGGTTGTTGGAATGTTGGAATGCCATAGATTCATGAAATCAGTTGATTGATATACACATGCATTATGTTTTGCTTTGATGACATGTAGTGGATTAATCTGTGAGAGAGAGTGAGGGCATATATATATATATATATATATATATATATATATATATATATATATATAAAGATTTACTACAGTGGAAGAGAGCATATTATTTAATAGATGGAAAACATACCAATTCCAACCAGGCATAAATATAAAGTCAGATTTATAGAAAAAAAAAAAGAAACATTCTGGAAAAATCATACAAAAAAAGAACAAATAGCTGATAATAAAAATGTTGGATTCCCAATCAAAAACTGTGAATAGAAGAGTTTAGCAATTTTGAGATCAATGGGGTTAAATTAATTAATGACATTTTTTTGAAAAATGTTTTAACATTAACAAGAAGTTCAAAAGAGACTGCAAGAAGAGAAATGATAAGTTATTAATTCCTCCATGATATTTGTTCCAATCTGACAAATCAAAGAAATGTTATGAAGTGTATTGAAATGATAAATCAATAAAATTCTGCTGAAATGCTAGGGTCGATGAGAGTGTGTTAAAAGTGTGTTTAAATGTTCATGAGCTTGTGTTAAAATGATGAGGATGATATGATCATGCTAAAAAGATGGGGTTGATGAAAATGTGAAATGATTAGGACAATGAGAATATGCTGAGATTGATGAGGGCATGCTGAAATGATTGGGTTGTTGAAAGTGTGCTAAACTGATGGGGTCAATAAAAGTGTGTTAAAATGATTGGTCGTTAAGAGCGTGGGGATGGGGATGATGATAGCATGCTAAAATGAGGATGTCAATGAAAGTGTGTTAAAATGATGCGTTCAATAAAAAGGATAAAGGTATGATAAAATGATGGGGTCAATGAAAGTGTGTTAAAATGATCTGATCGATTAAATAATGTTAAAATATTGTGTCAAAACCTGAGAAGCAGACAAATCAAATTGAGATGAGAAGAAATTATTTTTGTTTGTAGGATTTTTTTTTTTTAGTTTTGTTTATTTGAGAAAAATTGAACTTCTCTCTTTTTTAAAAATCACAATATATGTAAGTTGTATTTTGGAGAATATCTAAATTCTCTTTTCATTAGATCTAGTGAACTTCTAATTTTCCTAAATTTTACAAATTGTTTGAGAAAAAAATCTCTGGTTGGTTATGAAATATTTTGGGAAGGCAGAAAGGGTCTGAATTTATTTTATACCATTTATTTTTTTTTTTTTTATAACACACTCAGTTCTTTTATATGCATTTTTTTTAGTAAATTTTGTAAATATTTTGAGCACATTCTTATTACAAATATTTTTTATATATTGAAGCAAAATTGATATTTGTCTAACGGAAAGTGGACAATAGAATAAATCGAATAAAAAAATTCTTCATAACTCTCAAAGAAAACTCTTAAATTCTACCCAAAATAATGTTGGTGAAATTAGCCAAATAATATTGGATAGATAATAAATCGAAATAAATTTGCATTCATATAGTTTGGCATATTTCTACCCTTTGATCTTTTTTCAAATAGGATTCACTGGGTATTGATGGTTTAAACTCCCCATTGGGATCTGTGTGAACTTTGAAATATTTCAGAAGCATCTTTACCTCATTCTTGATGGTTTAAATAGAGTCATATTCATCCCAGATGACATAATTATGTTTGGTTTAAGAGACTGAATAGGGAAAAGACACAGCTTCAGCAATCAGCAATAAGTTTCATTGGGCAACACATAACATGTAATGGTCTACTCCCAGATCCTTATAAAATTGATCAATAAGTATGCAGTGTTCTGTCCAATAGAGAGCAGAGACATGCACAGATATAAATGGAGTCTTGATTACTGAGATTCCAGCAACAGGTGATGTATGAATAACTAATGCACCTTTCCCTGGCCCTAAACTATTTCCATTCATTCCTGCATTTATGTTTGTTGCAGATCTACTAGTTAATTCTATTATATTAATTGTTGGGAGAATACTGCATGTCCTTTAGCTAAAATACTTATTTCCATTTCTTCAGAGATATCATCAAGTTTTAATCATGATCTTCTTTGATTTTGATGATAAATGATCATATTTGGCAGCCGCTCTCCACAGATTAAGATTGCTTAGCTGAGACTCTTGCAATTCATTCCTTTTTTTCTCCAGATATTGATACTCAGGTTTTAGGATTCCCATTTTCATCTTCCATTTGTTTCCCTTTTGTTTGAAAGATATTTTTTGAGTTTTCATTATTTGACAGATGAAATGATGTGTAAATGTAATCCTCACCTAATTATTATTTCTATCCAGATTTGTTGGCTTCTGTTGTGGGTTTTGTGCTTCTTGAAAACTATTGCAGGTGATTCATTCAATTCATGGCATCTCACATGGTATGAGAAGTTGGTTAGTTTGTTGGATTTTATGGCATGTCAACCCTTCTTGGGTTATTTTCTACTGAAGATGTTTTGTTATATTCATTGTTGATGGGTATTCAACATTTTTCAAAACTCAATTCTTTAACACATTTTTTAAACTCATTTTTTTCTATTTAACTCATAGATGGGACCCCAACAGGATCAGAGTGAACTGGGAGTAATGGTGATGAATGGGTACTCCACACTCCCCTGGGCTCAAAAATTCACCATTACATTCAGGATACTAAAACCACTCAGCCACTGCCTTCTAGCACATATATGAGCAAAATGGTTGGGGGGATGCCATAAGGGCAATAGGATTGAGAGAATCATATAGAAGCCAGGGCTTGATGTGGTCAGTCAATTGATCAGAGGGAGCCTCTCCAACCATCTGTCTATTCTAAGGGGGAAAAGTTGAGTGTTGCATGTCATGGACAGTTCAGCAACCAGGATTCTGTCCTTAAACATCAACAAGTGGCCCCATTGGGGGCATTTTACCCCTCTGCAGAGGTGCAGTCAGTGTATTCTGAGTGTAAATTGGATATCTTCATTGATTTGGAAATCAGTTTCTCTTCCACTTGATTTCATAATGTTTGTCATGCCATAGTATAACTCACTTTTAATAGTAGTAAGTATCCTCATTCACTTTGATTGTTGATTTTCTGTTATGGAAAGATCCTATTTACTAGCAGTTTCATTGCTACTACCTTCCCTTTATTGTCATTTATTTGTTATACAGTTCTGCTCTCAGGGAAGTCAGTGTCTTAGAGTTTTAAATTCATGTAACAAGTCTGAATGGGGCTTGGTGGATAGATTGTGCTATTAGTCAATGTGTCTGTTTTTGGCTTGTTTTGATGATCATTTAGTATCCCAACTCTTGACAATATATTTTTAAATTCTATTTGCAAATTTATTTTGAGTAGGAGATTCTCACAATGGGATTAATGGAGTTTAACAATCATACCCAGGATAATAAGACCCTCAGCCACTGCCTTTTAGCACATATATGATAAAAAGGGTTCAGGTTTGCCATAAGGCTAAAAGGGTTGGGACAATCATATAGGTGCTAGGGCTTGATGTGATCAGCTGATTGATCAGAGGGGCCTCTCCAACCAACTGTCTAGCCTAAGGGCCAAAGTGGAGCATTGCATGTCATGGACTGCTCAGCCACCAGGGCTCCACATCCTTAAGCATCATGGGTTGCCACCAACGGCCAACGGGTGGTCGCATTGGAAGGTCCTAGCACTCTGCAGAGGTGCAATCAGCTGACAAGTCTGAATTACAATCTTTGATGGTGGAAGAAGTTGGGACAAGTCACATCCATATTTGGTGTTATCCAAATGTTTTTAAATTAGTTAGTGAAGATGCAAGCAGTATGTATGTTTGTACTGTATTTTGGGAAACCTTGGGGATTTAAAAAAATTTTTTTTAATGAGTTCAATAAAAGAATGAAGACTTGAAAAGAGCAAATGAATGTCAATACTGGAAGTTCTAAACTTGGAAAATATTTGGAAGACCAGACAGTCTAGTAGAGCAAGAGCCCTTCATGAAGTATTTGGGAATTATGCAGATCAATCAGAAGAATTCTTTTTAGACTTTCTGATTATTCATAAACATGACAGGGAATTTACTTTCATTATGATGCATAAATATTGAATGGTGATATTTGTGAATTTGAAATGTCTGATGAAGATTCTACATTCTGTATGGAATGGATGGTAGTTTTGAGATATGTGCTCTTGTTTGTATCAATCAGGGATTGATTAAAATTGTTAATATCAATGTGTTGAGAGTCAATAAAACTATATAAGGGGTCAATAAATACTTGAAGATCATAAGGGAGTTGGATGAATATGTGTGGAAAAAGGTTTAAATAAAAAATGATTTACACCAACTATGTCAAATAACAACAACACACAGATTCTCGACTCCCAATATTTTATGCAATATATTCATTCATCATACTGAAAGATTACATTTTGATAAACTTTAACTTTATACTTTATACTTTAACTATTTTATGTTGAATTCCAGAATTATGTTTTTTATGATTTCCATATCAATATTAAACAGTTTTTACTTTTTGTATTCATGAATTTAAAAATGATTTTCACAAAGTAATTTGTTAAAAACAAATGATTGATCTACAATTTCCTTCACTAATGCACAAGGAAACTCCACATCTGACATTCTATTTATTTATTGTATATGGAGATCAATCAGGGATTATGAATTCCATGAAGGTATTGACGTCTAAAAAATTTGGGGGCTTGAAGGCAATTATAAATGCATGTATCGTATAAAATTCGATAATTATATGACCAGATCAGCGATGACGACTCCCCTCGACAGGAATCGAAACCGGGACTTATAGTCAGAGACCCGGAGGGGAGTCGTTAGTATACATCGCTGAAGAGACTTAATAAAGTCGAAACAGTCTGTACGGTGTTCTGCATGGCGAGCCATCCTTTGCGGGATTTATCATACGATACATGCATTTATAATTGCCTTCAAGCAAAAATATAAATAATAATTTATTCAACATTGCTTCTAAAAACAAACATCCAAAAATCTTATATATATATATATTTGTGTGTGTGTGGGGTATGTGTAGATAGATTTACTCACACCTTTGTGTATACTTGTCAATCTTTTCATTTGTGCCTATCATTAAATACAAGGTGTATTCAAAAATAATAACTTTCAAAACTGAATGTATATTTACCAAGACAGAAATGAATGTTAAATTTCTCCAAAATAATTCCTTAGCATTCAACACAAATATTTCAGCAAATTTTCCATCTGAAATTTTTCTTTTGATTTAGTGGCATTTCTTTTTATGTTCTCTCCATCCTCAAATCTTTTACCCAGAAGATGAATTTTCAATTTAGGAAACAAGAAAAAGTCTCATAGAGCTAGAAGGTCTTATGAGTATGTAGGGGGCTGTACTTGCACAATCCGGTGTTTTGTCAAAAAATATCAAGACTGGCCTTATAATTTTGTTCAAATTGGTACTGATTCATCCATACATTATTTAGACACATAGATAGCAGTCTATAATATACATATATCATCAGTATATTATATAAATTGTCCAGTTGTGTACACATCTTTATTTAAACTTTGAATTTTCACATTTTAAAAATGAAAGCTTCAATCTTGATACTTTCTGTCTTATCTATTTATTAATGAATTAGATTCATATAAATTTTTGTGCTGCACTTGAACAAAGAAAAAGGATCAAACATTTTTTTCAACACTTTTATGTGATACACACATATCTTCATAAACTATATTAAGAATATCAATATACATACACAAGTTCTGATTTGATAAAAGTATAAACATTACTGTTTACTTACATTTATATACATAAAAAAATAATCAATTAATGAAGTTATAGATTCAGAAATATTTTTGTTTTAAATGTTCACTTAAATATTTGATTAATATCAAATAACAATCAATTTGTAACACTCTCTGATTTGGCAAATTAAAAAGGTCTTTATTAATGAGAAAACTTTTGTATTATATTTGATAGTCATCTAAGCTCAAATTTATAAAGATATCACTGATATTGATTGTACTTGTGCGTACAAGAAAAACTGTGAATATGTTTAATATATCAATAATAGATATGCTAATTGGTGTATAACCAAATATTTGTAATAGTCAGACAAGAATGTGAATAATTTCACTTACATTACTTTGAAAATATTTGGTCACATAAAAATATTTTATATCTTTTATAAACTTGATCTTTATTTGAAGTATCAGAAATGTCCGTTTTTTGCCAGACTTGGTCCAAGTGAATCTCTATTGATAATAACCAAAATATTTACAACAAAATTAGAATTTAATCAAATAAATCTCTCATGATAACTTTTGATAAGAATGTCACTTTCCTAGTATTTTTTTTTTTGTTTGTGTGTGTGTGTGGCAAACAAAATTTGATAATCTTATGATATTATTGATTTGCAGATGTTTATGTATACAACAAAGATATATGTGTATCCATTTATTAAATATATTTACAGGTTTTGCTATGGTTACTGATGCACATACAATAATCAGTAATAAAAAATATTTTTCCCTTTCATTTTTTTGCAAAGCAAAGTGATTTGACATTTACTATAAGTTTTCTTTCATGCTTAATGTAATTATTTCAAATTATAAACATTATTAACAGTTGTCTTAATGTTGTTTTATTTTGGTCTTTTCTATATTAACTTGATTGGTGGCTAAAAACAAATGATTATCATTAACACATTAGTTGTATTCTTTTTTTTTTTTTGCTTTCTTTCACTTTCTCTTTTGCTCTCTTTCACTTTCTCTTCTCTTTCTCCTTTTCTCTCTTTCTCTTTCTTTTTTCTCCTTCATTTCTCTCCTTCTCTTTCTCTTTTGCTCTCCTTCACTTTCTCTCTCCTTCTCTTTCTCCTTTGCTCTCCTTCACTTTCTCCTTTTCTCTCTTCTCTTTCTTTTTGCTCTCCTTCACTTTCTCTCTCCTTCTCTTTCTCTTTGCTCTCCTTCTCTCTCTCCTTCTCTTTTGCTCTCCTTCACTTTCTCTCTTCTCTCTTTCTCTTTCTTTTGCTCTCCTTCACTTTCTCTCTCCTTCTCTTTCTCCTTTGCTCTCCTTCACTTTCTCATTCTTCCAATCTTGGTCCCTTCATTTATCTCTTACTCCTGCTCTTCCTCTTTTGTTTTCTCTCCCTTAAAGGAAAATTATTCCTGTGATTTAGTTTTTCTCAATATTCATGCAATATTCTAGTTCCTTCATGAACAGCAGACACAATATTCATTATCATATTCCTTAAACTTTTAATTTTTCTACTTTTGGACATATACAACTTTTTAGATGATTCAAGAAATGATTATGTACTGTATTCTTAAATAATATATGTAAACAACTCACTTCCTTTTTAATTTTTTTCACATTCTAAGTCGGCTTATCATCTGTGATCTGTCAAAAAATGGAAAACAAAAATACGTTTCAGAAATGAAGGTTAATGAGCATTTGAGGAAAAAATCTTTAAATTAAAAATAACAAAAAATTTTATTAAAAATAAATCTTGTAATAAAAAAAGGATTAATTTATCAATAAGAGGAAACAGTTCAATTTATCAGATTATATACCAAACTTCATAAATGAGTTCAAATGTAACCCAGAAAATGGTGTTAAATATGAAGACCATTGTAAAAATTAATGCAAAGACTAAAATGAAAATAAAATGTCAGGTTAAAGAAAATTGAATATCATGAATTATGAAATATTTTTCAATTTCATTCTACATTAAAAAGTAGTGATTTCAATCTAGTTGGTACTGTGCTTAACAAGGATTTAATGGTGAAAAATCATTTTTGTTCCACACTAAATATCAGTGTTTACAGCTTGTAAAGAAACCCAGTAATGACTCTATCATTTAAACAAATTATATAAACAGAAAAGTAAATCCTTATAATTAAAAACTTAATGGAGGATTTATTCAATTTGTAAATTGAAAGTATGACAAGGCTAAAATTGAAAATCTTGTAATTCTCCAGGAGCAGTAAACAAAATTACCAATCCCAAGAAACATTTTCACAATATGGTGAGAGACATTTAATAGAATTTTGTCCTTCCATAATTATATGGTTTTTAAATGTGGTATTAAGGGTTACCATACAGAATTATTGGGAACAAAAACCAGGAAAATTAAATTCTATAAGATTTGGTAAGTTTTTACTCAGTAAATTCAAATTTGATCCAAGCAATCTGTATGATGGATTTTGTTTCAAATTTGTAAAACTTTATTTGAATATAAAGTCTGATATAACAATTGTATCCAATAACACAAAATGATTGAGTCCGACTTAAATCAATAAATTCTTAAGTAGCAAAAGAGTCTGTTAAGGATAGTATTAAACATTAGATTGGTTTGGTTTCTTTGTTTAATGGCATATAAACCTTCATGGGTTATTTAATGCCAAAGCCATCCTTGTAAAAGAACAGTATTGGTACTATTTAACCGATAGCTGGGAGGATGAAGGGATCAATGCCTTTCCTGAGGGTATTAGTCCAAAAGCTGGGATTAAACAATTAATTACAAAGTCTTCATTCATATATTATGACTGATTTTGCTTTTATTAATGAAAATAATTTTGTTTCCAGTTTGTTTTATAAAATTCTATTATTAGATATAAAAAGGGATGTGAGTTTGATTCTCACAGTGCTTATCTTTTATTATTATTTCTGATCTTTGGTCTTCCTCCTTATCCAACTAGATTGAGGTGCAATTTTTAGTTTAAAAGATTAAAGAAAATATGAAAAATAATAATGATTATTAATACTTAATATAAAAAAATAAAAATAAATAAAAGATGCTATTCATACTATTAGTGTAAATACTTAATGACACAAATATGACAATAAGAGAAATTGAGAAAAAGATATAAATTTATAAGTTTGATTTAAGATTTTTCAAACAAATTTCTTTTCATAGCTAAGTTGATAAAGCTTCTGGTGGGTTTAATCAGGATAAGGGACATTAGTCTAATCAAAAGTTTTTCCTCATTTCCATAGAATGATGACCCAATTGTGACTAAAAAAAAAAGCAAGTAAAATTAAGATAAAAGAAAATTCTTAACAAAATTAATAATCATGATAATATTTTTAGTTTACTTGTTTAAAGGCCGCCTTCAGTGGCTATTAAGTTCAATGTAGAGTCATATCTTATTTATAGAATTTATTTTACAATTAATTGTAAATAAATAAATAAGTGGAAATACTATATAATCATTTGATACTTATCTCCCTTGATAAATTATAATGATCAGGATGAATGTAAAGACTGTACATTATTATTAAACTGCAAATTGGATTGTAAATTACTTTAGTCTCTAAATCAAAGCATTTTGACTATATTGCCATATCAAACATTTTACTACAATCTACTATTTTTGATATGTTACAGTAAGAAAACAATTAGATTATTATAATATAGATTATATGCTGTTCATTTTATAAGGTGATTATTTATTGGAAAATAAAGAATTGATAGACTATAACTACCAGAATATTTCATAATATTTTATTTAGTAATTGCATCCCAAAATTTGTTTAAAAAACATTATTTCAGATATGCTATCTATTATGTTGTAGATAATAAAAATCAGATAATTGTGGAACATTCCACATGAGAAGAGACACGAAAAAAAGGAAGGTAAGTCTAAATGTATTCATATAAAACAAATTGATGTAGAGAAAGAATGTGATTTTCTCTCTGAACAAGGATATTAGATCTGATTCTCTTTCCAATCACCTCCTACACTCTGGTTGGTTCATTACTTTTAATGATTGATTAGACGTTAATACCTCAAGCTGTTGAAGAGAACAAGCAAATAAACGAGCAGGCAAATGAGATAGACAAGAAAAAAGAAGAGAGATAAATCTAGAACAAGCTGCTGCATATCAAGGCTGGATGATATAGAATAGTGTGTGTCAGCCAAGTCATTGTTAGAAACACAAATTGCAGTAGGGGAGAAACACAACCAACTAACAACACTAGGCTGTGTTAGATTCAGCAGGTTTAAATTTTCATCAACAATCAAATAATGGTCAATGTACATTTCAGTAAATGTTGTTATCACAATTATTACCACTAATTGGATTTAATCAAAGATGAGACCTAAATGAAGATGAGACCTAAATGAAGAGATGCAAGAAAATTATAGTTTTCTTTATTTGCATGCATTTCATCTGTTTGGTGAGAAGTTTTCTGAACATTTTACTGCTTATTTATTAAAACTGGATTGATCATTTCAGTTCTCTCCATCTCTGCTAATATTTAAACCTGTTTCATTAAATGTAATAGATCTGAATTTCTTAATGATAGCAGTCTTCCTTTCATAAACTTGTTTTTTTCTGAAAACTGTTGTCATAATAATAAAACTGAGGTGCTCATTTATGTGTGGTAAAAGGTTTAGATTTTAATCAAAGATATTTTCATTTTTCTAAATGTCTATGTTACAATGTCTGTTATCAATTAAATATTTACACCACCGTTACAAACAACAATTATTATTTGTATTATTTAGATTTTTCTGACTGTTGTCCTCATCTTTATTGATATATATACAATGTTTCACCTGATGTACCCTCTGACCTTCTTCAGGTGTTTCTAGTCAAACTCATGAGTCTTTGGTATTGAGAGGAAAACAGAAAGATCTAAATGATAAAATTATCAAACATCATCTCAAAAATTCACACAAATAATTGATTTACCAATTGTATCTTTTATCTTGTCAATATTTGTCAATATATTATGGAGTTTTATAGAAAAATATTTTTTTATTTGAGTGACACTTAAAAGTTTTATTGATTTAAACATTTTGTTTTTTGTCCTAATTGTAACTAAGCAATTGCTGCTATAGAATTATTTTACATTACCAGCTTGAAGAACCCAATAAATGATATGTAAAACCAATTAATGATATGTGATTAATATATGTGAATACTTATTTATTTAGTAAAGCAATTAATTTTTTCTTTTGAAGTTTAGAAATTAGCTACATTTTTCAGCGACATGGCTTTATACAAATTGTTAATTGTTAGAGAGTCCTTTTGATAAGGCCCCTCTTTTTGTCATTAAATTTACTTGTTCTACATGTAACCAAAATGTCCTATAAAAATAAATAAATAAACTCTCTCCAATTATTAATTTAGATTTCTTTTTACCTATTTCGTTTTTTCATTCTGACAACTTGATAATAAATTTGATTTCTAGATGTTTGAATATCTGAGCAAGGGAGACAATTCCAAGTGTAGATTGTTTTCAATTTGAAATTTTCATTCAATTGATGTATTCTAAAAGTGATAAAAAGCTTTAGATGTTTACATTCTTAATTGCTTAAATGCTTGAAGGTAAGTGTATAATATGCAAAGTAATATAATTAAATTATCTTGGGATTAAAATCTGAAAGGAATCAAGATGGCTAATTGCTTCATAAAATAATGATAACTTTATTTTAACAGTATCATTATTTTTTTTAATTTTCTTCTTCTATCATCATTTGTTTTTCAGCTTTGAACTGAAATGACAAAATTACCTTCAAGATAAATTTCAGTCGTTTTTAAGAATTAGATAATTCTTAATCTTAATGTTTTGAGTTGATGATTTTAAGAATTATCTTCTTTTGGGTTTTGATGATTTTAAGTTGCATTTTAAAAGTCTTTTAAAGTTCAATTATAATTTAGTTATTTGTTATTTGTTATTATTTAAAGGTCATCTTTAACCAAACAATAATGAAAAAAAAAAGATAAATCTTTTAAAATAACCATTTCATCATTTTTTTCTAAATGATTTCATTTGTTTTAGCATTCTCAGAAAAATTCCAGAACTATTAACATCATTTTAGTTATTATCATTGATTTTGCCAAGGGGTTTTCTTAATTTTTTTAGCTGCTTTTTATTTAATCACAAATCATTTTGGACATCAATTTATGATAACAAGGAAACAGGGTAAATAAAGAAATAAAGCATCATAACATTTTCTAAAATCAAATGTGAATTTGTTTTCTTTTTCTTTTATGTCACCATGACTTAATCCAAATGAAAATTCTATTTATAAACCAAAGTCAATCATTGAAATTTTAATTGGGTTTTTGTTTTTCATCATTATATGAAATATAGAATATCAATATTCTAAAAACCTCCTTATATTCAATTTCCTTGAAATCTAGGACTTAATAGGTTCATCAGGTTTTATTAAGGTGACCTTTAATCTCCAAATGTTATAATATGAAGAAAGTTGTTATGAACTATTCTGGGTGTGAACATTGGATTTTTGTGAACCCATCTCATAACAATATTGGCATTTGTGATATTACTCCTATTTTATCTACACATCTTGACAAACAGAAATACAATTGACAGGAGATGATATCATAATAATAATAATGGGAATAGTCTTCATTTAACTCAAATCAAATGATGTCTTTCCTATTTTAATTATTAACTGATTATATTTACACTTCATTTTATTGATGCTTTCTAATTCTATCCATCATTTTCTGCATTTATTATTCCATTTGATCTTTTTTATTATTTACATATAACAGAAACTTGGCATGTGAACCCCTAATGTGAATACTCATTAAAGTGTCTTAAAGATATTTTAAAGGATGGAGGGTAGGGGAATAGTTTAGCTTAAAATCAACCAAGATGTTCTAATTCATATAGAAAGCAAATAAAATTGTTATCTGCAGGAGAGCTTCTTTACCCATTCATGGGATGACTGTGTCTTTTTGAAAGAAAATTAATAAAACAGGATTCATTCATATAAAAATCTAAGAGAATGAATTTTTGTTTAACAAAATATGCTTTAGTATATTATTTTTATCCCAGGCAAGGCTTGGTTCTTCTGCTAGTCTAATATATAATTATTTGTTTGCTTGTTTGTTACCAATAGAATCCTCCTAGGCTAATGGACCAATCTTAATGAAACATATGAACACTCTTGGCATGAAAGAGTGTTTTAAAGGTATTTAGGGAAGAAGACAGCCTGCTGAAAGCTTCCAAGAACTACTGGAATATGTTGACTTAAAATTGATATAATTCATCAAAAAAGCAAATAAGATTGTCATCTGAAAGAAATGTCCTAAAATATTTTAGAAAGAGGAATCTGAAACATTTTGCTTTCAAATTGATCATGAAGGTTTCATTTGTATAAAAAAAGGAAATAAAATTAGTATCCATAGTTTCATAAGTCTAAATCAATCAAGGATAGAATTTTAAAAAAGCCTAATGCACCAAAGACTATTTTAAAATTAGTTTGGACCATCGTGTACCTAAGAGCACACATTCCATTTTTAGTAGCCTTTTATACCATAAAATAGATGTCTCAATTACTTAACATAATCATGATATTTGATAAAATGAAAAACAATTTTTAATTTATTTATCATCTTTACTCAAACGTGTATTAATGAAAGACTGATGCCTACATACACAATATTTGATGGATTAGGCATTTTTAATTTATATTTTTTAATTTTATTTATGTTAATTTTAGTTAATTTTCTTTTAGAATTGTCATTTCAAAATGTTATTCAATATATCTCCTAAAAAATGGGAATGCTTGAAAGTCCCTTGTAGAATAAAGTTTTGTTTAACAAAATTTACTTTTGGACAGTAATTATGTATATTTATTTGCCTTTACTTTTGTCACATAAATAAGTCTGTAAGTTTCTTTTGTCAAAGTATTTTTACATCTTCATCATCTGTGTCCGTCCAAGTAAGTTCAAGTGAACTAGATCGAAATCTTGAGTTTTTATCTATTTAAAATTAAATTGTTCATGGAGAATACAAAATTAAACAATTTTAAGACTCCTAATAATCCCACTACAAAATAAAAGAATTGCACATTGGGAAAAGCGTGCAAAGTAAACTAAAGGGACAATTTTTTAAAGTTTTGGAATCAATCTGCACCCAATTTATATTGAGAACGTTGTTGTATCATGAAACTTCTGTAATATGTAGATAATAAAGTTGGAAATTTGATTCAATATGTGACACAATGGTTAATTGAAAATATGGAAAAAAAATAAGAAGGAAAATAGAATGTCTTAGATCCATGCGTATGTGAGGGGGGAAAAGGATCAATCAGAGAGGGTTTGGGAAGGCCATAACGAATGTTTGGCCACCTTGAAGTAAAAGCCACTTAAAGATAATATCTTTATGTGGCTAGTTTTAAGAGAAAATGGGTCTGGAAAAAGTTAATGGTTGGAAAATTGGTGTCCACCAGTCTAGAAATAAATTAATGTGTGCAATTTTAGGAGAGATTGGAGTCTTGATTATACCTAAAAAAAAAAAAAGCTAGTACCAATCTTAGGGTGATCTAATAAGCTGGGTCAGGTTGGGAAAATTTCTGTATATATTCAGGCGACTCAATCCCAACAGCAGATCCAGACCAGCAGTCAGAGAGAAACATTGTGTCAGTTGATAGATGACAAATAGGCAGGGACCCACATCAGCAATCGACTTATAGTTGACAACTTTCTTACCAGCTGATGACATAGACTTAAGTGCCCTCTGATCCACCACTAACTGCATAAAGTGTTACACCTTCCTCCTCCATTAGCATCCTGTTATCAAACTTTGTATTGTGTTTTTTTTTTTTGTTATCCTTGTGAACCTGTCTCTAGCTTGTACCCTTCAAATTGGCCAGCACAGAACATTACAACATGGGGTCATCAACATTGCGCAACAAAGGTGCATGAGTGCGGATAGAGTATTCTCACATATATGCAAATTAATGGTAAATTAACTATCAGCACAATAAACAACTGTTTTAATCTAGATAATATAAACTAGATTTGGAATAGCAATTTTCAAAGCAGAATGACATCTTCTCTAAATTATGTCTTTGCATCAGATTTGATTCAAGTAAATGATGCTAGACATCATTTTTACTTTGAATGTTAGATTATAATGATAGTAATCATTAAATTAAGCTATGGATTATAGAAGCTAAAAAATCTTCAAAAAAATAAACAGAATTAACAACAAAACATTTTCTATCCAATTGTTTTTTGTAAATTTAATAACATTTATTTCAGATAGGAAAAGAGAAAGATTCCAGTAAACTATAAAAAAATTACCGCATTTATCAATTGCTGTCTTTATCATCAGTAACTTTACTTTTCTTAATCTCCTGACTGATTGGGAGCAATTTAGAAGCAATAGACTGGCACACTTTAATATGATTTAATTTAATTTTAAATTTTTTTGTTTTTTTAAATAAGGTTTTTATACATTTTTGCTTATAACTATATCAGCACATTACATATATAAGTAATAAAGTTCCCATTTTTGCTCACTAAGCAAGCACAGTGACACAGTTTTGGACAAAGTGGAGCTCCACAAAGTGCCCCTACAGAGGAGAATGTTTAAAATTTCTTCACTCTTCAGTGAATGACAAGGCAAAATTATAAAGCAGTTGTGCAGCTTTTTCATCTTCTTTTTTACCAAATGTATTTTTAACTTTGTTATATACTCTACCTATGAATACTAATGGGTATGTCCAAATCCTCATATATATCTTAATATATATTAATGAGTATGTCCCAATTCTCATAATACAGGAGTATTATGCTGACTGAGTAGACTTATACCACTAACAGTGGTTTACCTTGTTCCATGCTACTGGCGAATATTGTATTTTGTTAATGTTATAAACATTCTATTTCATTTCCAACATCCATTTGGTTATTTCTCATTTATAAACCTTTGTTAGGTTACAACAAACCTTTTAAATATCATATATCATATCTATTATTTTTTATTTTTCAATAATCAAATATTATTGGTATTGAATCATTTTGTCTTAACTTTATATTTTGTCATTAACCCAACTATTTTCTTCACAGCTGATTATCAAACTGGACAAACACAGAAGAAATTAAAAAAGAATTTTAATATAGAACTACTAGATTCTCTCTCACCAACTAAACAATATTTTTGACATTGCTTTTTAGCATATACTAATCTTGTTAGCATCCATTTACTGGTTAATCCACTAAACCTGACAATATATTTATAATTACTTCATTGAAACACTTTCACAAGTCTAAACAATTGGACAAACACTTTTTACATTAATCATCAAATTTTACTTATTTTAGTTTTAATACTTTAGTGATTTTCATTCATTCATAATTCAATGAATGTCCTTCATGAACTTCTTAGATTAGATAACATAATGATTTGATAGTAGACTCCCATTGTCATGGCACTCTTAGTGATTTAAGAGGGCTGTTATAATCAGTGGATTTTATAAGTATATTCAAGCTTATCATTAATTGATAAGACTTTTCTGTTAACTTCCTATTCCATGTTATTTTAAGTCACATTATTTCAATGGTTTATTAATTTTAGTTTTTTAAAAAATTACTGAAATCTTTATGTACTGTGGCTGTAAAGGTTGGTGTGAGTGTAGAAGCAATATAATACTCACCATTGCAGTGGGTTTCCAATTACTGTCGAATTAGCAGACAAAGCAGCAAGCAAGCTGTAACTCATAATGCATAATGATGGATATTTATCTAGAACCATAACCATCCCATTCTTTGATTCCTGATTGGTTGCTGGTTTTAGTGTGGCTATGGTTCTAGATAAATATCCACCATTCTGCATTATGCTGGCAGCAATGCAGGTTCTACATTGAGTTACAGCTTGCTGCCTTGTCTGCCAATTCAATGGCAATTGGGATCCTACTGCAATGGTGAGTATTGTACTGCTTCTACATCTCCCCCTCTATCCCCCACATGCAGGCAGGGCTCTATGAGGAGTGTTCCGTTCTTTAAGGCCAAACTTGTTATGTGGGAATAACCTGGACAGAGCTGAAGGAATTTTTGATGACTAAAGGCAAGTTGATGTATATGTACCTCTGAGGGGCGTCTAATTGCAGCATGTGCATCATTACTGGGAGATGTTGGTAGATTGGGAATCGTGAGTGGAGCATTCCTTGCATTAGGGTGGGCAGGGTCTTGACTTCCCACTTTCTCAAGAAATGGAAATTCCTGACCATGATCCTTCCTGATCCATCAACCCTGATTCGGTATTGACGATCTGGGAGGATAGTAATAATTTTGCCAGTAGTGTTTCACCAGTGATGGAGTGGATTCTGGATAGCAACCATATCACCAGCTTTTGATGGGCAAAGGCTATGGGTATATCTATTATAACTCTTTATCATTTTAGCATTGTGGTGATGAAGGGTTTCATCATGGTATTGTGCTGCGGCTATCCATTCAGTGTGTGGCCTGTAGAGGATGTGAAGGAATGGAAACTTGAAGTCAGTGGTGGAGTAGGAGTTGTGCCAGGATAGACCAATATCTTGGATGGGAGTGTTTTGGTGTAGCAGGATGGCATGGGCCATGTTGTCATTATCTAATGAACACTGGTGACCATTTTACCATTTATTATCTTGTTCGTAGTGCCATGTTGAATTGAACAACAACTAAGCATAATGAAATATTCCTGAGTTCTATAAAAACCAAAACTGCTTTATGGATAAATTCAGTTATACTTAGCTGTTGTTCAATTCAACAATGAGAACATAGTAAAAAGGGGAGATATCAGGCATAACAAATAAATAATAATAGTCTCAAGAATATAAAACAAATATTTTTATATATCAAATAGTTAGAGATAGAGATTATCTTAAAAATATCATATAAATCATATACAGATATGAGCCTTTCACATATACTTTGTAAAAAATTTAAATATACATAATTATGTTATAATTAATCCTTATCCATCTGATCTCACTGATAAAGTGAGAATTCTTCCAAGTCATAGCTGTATCAGTGCTATTGTATGACTGCACCACATGAATCCTAATGAAGCACTTGGAGAATAACCTAGATTGGGAATTGCACAAGGATGTTGCATGTTGTCTTGAACAAATCCTGGAAGCAGCATTCCACAAGAAAACAGCTGTATGGTCACCTGCCTTCTATTACCCAAACCATCCGGGTGAGGCAAACAAAACATGCTGGACACTGTTGGAGAAGCAAGGATGAACTCATAAGTGATGTTCCTCTGTGGACACAATCCAGGATGATAACCCAACAACATCCAACCAATCATCATCATCATCATGTCGTGTCAACCATCCCTATCATTCATCGCTCTCGAGAGGTCCTCTGTGCAGTATCCAGTATCTGCCTGGTTACATTCTCATCATCTCTTTTTAAAAAGGATAAGGAAGAAAGGATATGATTCAAGACAATTCTTAAAAAAAGGCAACCACATAATTAGGGACAGTTTCCATGTGGAAACCTAAATGAATACTAAATAACAATTACAGAGAATGTTGTTAGTAACATCCAGTAATTAGTTAATTAGCAATTAAACATATTAGAAATCAGCTTATTAGAATTATTGACTTATTTCCATAAAATCAAATGTACAAATAACAAAGAACAAAAATAAACTGTTTATGAATTATCAATACTGATTATGTAGTTTTGAGAATTGTATAAACATTTTGAACCATATTACCTTTAGGCACCCCTTTTTGATCTCGATTAAGAAAGGACATGTTCATTTACACCGTCAATATCCGGTTGTTTGTTAGGGGTTAGGGTTAAGGTTAGGGGTTAGGGTTAGGGATTAGTTTTATAATTTTTTTAAAATCTAAAAATAGTCTGTTAAAACAACCAGATATTGACGGTGTAAATGAAAAACATGTCCTTTCTTAATTGAGATCAAAAAGGGGTGCCTAAAGGTCATATGGTCCAACATTTTTATTTTAATTTCAAGATAATTTCAAAACTTTTAATGCTGGTTCTTGAGTTCCCTTAGTTGAATCAAGTAAACAATAATTTTTGAAAAATATATTTGAAAATTTAATCCCATGCTCTCTTTTCCTGTTGAAATGATATCAGAAAATGAGAGAAAGATTTTTGAAAAAAGAATTTCTACAAGTTTTCAATTTAACAACACCAAACATTATAAAACAGAAAGACGCCCACTAAACTGTGGTATCCAGTAGAATGTTTAATCTATTTCTTTTAAAAAATGTCAATATTCTAGAAAATAAAAAATAGTATTATTCGATATTTCCTCTTCTGTGGGACAATCTTTTCTTATAACATCATCATCATCATGTCACGCTTTCAGTGTGGATATCCATGACAATCTCTCTCCATCCGTCCCTATCAATCATCATTCTTGGGAGGTCCTCTATACAGCATCCTGCATCCACACAGAGCTGATCAACGTACGTTTTTGCTGGTCGGGCCCACACTGGCTTGTCCATGTGCTGGCTTCCACAGGAGGACGTCGCTTATGAGTTTGTCCATGCTTCTCCAGCAGTGTCCCACGTGTCTTGTCCGTCTTACTCGGATGGTTTGGGTAATATGTGGTAGGTGGCTGTACCGCTGTTTTCTCGTAGGGTGCTGTTTCCACGTCTTGTTCATGATCACCCGCAGTATTCTTGTGCAGCTCCCATCTAGTTTATTATCATGGGCCTGGATCAAAGTTGTATTGTTTGACACCAACATTTAATTTAAGAAGTAGTTTAGTTTTTTCAATATGAAATTTTTCAATAACATTTTGAATTGTTATAAAATATGCACCACCAGAACTTTGTTTTAATTATCAAAATTCACTTTATAAATAATCTGTGGTAAATTCACAAAGCATAACAAAATTAAACCCACTGCTTAGCAAATATTTACAAACATCAATTAAATCATTTCAATTCTGTTCAATGGCTAAAATAGTATCTCTTGTTAATGGTTTCATTCTTTTTCCTTGTTTTCCACAAATTCTTTTTGTCATTTTTATAAAATTAGAAATAAATATCAGATGTTCATCATTAAATCTGATATTACATTTTTCAGTGTATTATCTTTTCTTAATGTATTTCTTTGGCATTTGATGATTTTCCAAAATTCGAAAATATTTTCAAAGAAATTAACTTTTTCTACAGTATCCTCCACATTTAATAATGGATGTGTTTTAATTTTCAAAAGAACTTTTAAATAGAAATTGTTTTGATGCTCAACAGGTTTTGGGCAAACTGACACATTAGTTTTGATAGCTTAAAAAATTGAGTCTTTTCATGTTTGAAAACATCTTTTACAATTTTCCATATAAAATTGCAATTCAGAAGAAACTTCAGTAATCCAATTATTCCAAATATTTTTAAAAAGGTGGACATAATGAAAAAATAAGTACAGCCATTTTTAGTTAGCCAAGGCTTACATCAAACAATATATGAAACTTTTTCATATAAAAAATTGCCTATAATTTATCAAAATTGAGATCATTTTAAGTAAAAACTTAGGTCCACCATTTAAACATTTTCCCATGATGCCTAATATTGTTTTTGCTAATCCCTCAGGATTTTCAACAAAACCAAAACAATTTCCTCCATGATATTGTAGAGTAGCTTTTACATACACTTAATCAACTAAATTCAGAAATTTTACAAAATACATCACCAAGAAAATTAAAGTTGTCTAATTTTGATACTTTTGATGATGTTCTTACAGTGAGTAAATTAAAATCATCCCAAAGTTATATAAGATGTTACAAAATATTCAAATGCTTTGATAAGAATATCAGCATCATAATGTTTTGTCTCAATGCTTTTAAAACATTGGAATAACTCCAGTAAACCACTATTTCATATTCAAATGGAAAATGCCTTAACACATAACAGTGTTTGATATATCAGGGGTATCGTCTCAAGGTATTGCATTTAAACTATTCTGATCTTAAGCAAAGACAAAAAACACAAACCTTATTTTGATCATCATAATTGCCATGACAACTTGTCACACCTTTTTGACCATTTATGCTTGGTTGGTTAATTGGCTTTTACAACATGTCAGACCTTGTTGAGTTATTTTATGCTGAACGTTTGTTTTATTCATTCTTGATAGGTATACAATTAAAAAAAAAAACTCATTTTGTTTTTAAACAATTTTTTTATCTATTTAACCCATAGATGGGACCTTAACAGGTATCCCCACTCCATGCCAGAGTGGACCTGGTAGTATTGGTAATGGAAGGGTACTCTACACTCTTCAGAGCTACAGAATTGGAAACTCACAAATAGATGCAGTTTAATGTCATACTCAGGACACTAAAACCCTCAGCCACTGCCTTCTAGCACATATAGGATAAAAAGGGGCTGAGGGTTTACCAAAAGATCAATAGGGTTGGGACAATCATATAGGTGCTAGGACTTGATGCGACCAGCCAATTGATTGGAGGGGCCTCTTTGAACACCCATCTAGACTAAGTAAGGGCCAAAGTGGAGTGTTTGCATATCATAGACTACACAGCCACCAATGTTTGCAGTGGATTTTTAAAAATATTAATCTAGCAGTGCAAAAAGTTCCATTCATTTTTTGCTTTTTTTTCAAAGGATGGTATGAACATACTTTTTAAATATGAGTTATGAAGAAAACAAATTATTCATTAAAAATTATTTTTATAATAAAAATATTTGTTAATACAAAGAAAAATAGCATAGAGAAAATATATGATGAATAATGACATTTTTGGGTGATTTTAAATGTTTAAAATAATTACAAAAATTTTAAAGATAAAGAAAGACAATATGATATTGTTAAGTGTCACAGCTTGCTTATCGAATAAATAACACAACAAGTAATCCAGTTTAACGTCATCTGGTGGAATAATCACTTCCGCCTTTTTATTGCCACAACTGAAAAATGGCTGAAACGGTATTTCCGTTTCTTATCAAAACAATGGCTGAAATGGTGCTTCCATTTCTTATTAACCAATATACAACATCCCTCCCTAATTAGCTTGAAACACCACATACATTTTTAAAGACACCAAGAACTATCTATAGATCCCTCCCGGAACTCCAGCAAGAACTCCCATCACTTGGAGGAAGCGTTGTCTGACTTTCGGACATAGTCACATCATCATCATCTATAGCCTTCTGGTGATTCCTCAGCAGCAATTTCCCCAGTTAAGGGCCTGGCACTGGGTCGTTTCCCCTTTGCATCTGGTTTCATGTTGGTGTGCTGTCTTTTGGCTTTATTCTCAGCATTGTTCCTTCTTTCCTCTTCTTTGCGATTCTGAAAACGTGTTCTCATGCGAGTTCTGGGGTGTTCATCTTCCAAGCTGTCCCGGTTGTTGAAAAACTGCTATCTCTGTTGGGTACAGGAAGCTGTGCAACAGATGTTGAGTGCCCTGTAACTGTCCCCGATTCCCCAGAGATTGACTGAATTCTTCTGGGCCTCTTACGACAGGTTCTGTTGGAATATTCACACGAATATGATCCACATGTCTTTTCCATAATCAACCATCCTCTAAATGCACTCTAAAAGTCAGTGGACCAATTTGCTCCTCTAAAACCCTGGACAGCCATTTTGGCCTCACTAACAGTATCTCCAATATGGAACATTCTTTCAAGACGATTTTTATCTGTCGATCTTTTAGCATCATCTATTTTTAAGTCAGTGTTTAACATCATTAAAGGGCACAATCCCATCATCTCCATGTTTGGTCTTGCACAATTAACTTTCTACACATTGGGTACTATACTCCTACCTTATTCACATGTTGAAGTTCAATGCCAGCAAGAAGACAAATATGTGTGACACTTCATTGGGGAAACCATCAATACCAGCAGTCTTATCTGATCTGTCTTTTTTCAAAGCTTTTTGTTATGTGTCCCTCACACACAGCCACTTTGATTGACCCAAGGATTTATACATAAGAACATTTCACAACGAATTAACAAGAACATCTTTATTGCTTGAGCAAACTTAAAGGGAAATGAAATACAAACATGACAAATGAAAAATATTAAAAAATTTTAGGTTGTAATTGAATCTTTAATATGAAAGTGTAATGACTTAGATGTTAAGCATGTTATCATGTGCCATGCAAGACAAGGTTGCTGGGAGCACAATGCTCATGTCCAATTGTTGATGGACAGGAATATATACATATGTGCATCTTGCTTGGTGGGGTAGAAAGCGTCAAAAGAGATAAGAGGCTTTGATTTTGGCGCTTTCTTTTTTTATAATGCTGCTGACCATGCCACCCAGTGGTTATTGGCAGACACAAATGTCCTCTAGCTTCAAGTAAAGGAACTGTAGCAAGTAAGAGATGTAATCCCGGCAATTCAAATGTCATCCATACGGTGATGTAACACTTATGATGTGTCACTGTGTAGTGTTCCAGAGTTCAGCAGTCATATTTGTCACCATGTAAGACATGCTTTTTATCTTAGCTCTAACTTGGTCTTCCTTAATAAGTAAGGATATCAGCATTAGCTATGGTACTCCAGATTTTATTGCCTTTTCTACTTTAGATTCTAATATCCTTTCCCACTAGTCTATCTAGATTGAGGTTTTTTTTTTACAAAGACATCAAAGGGCCTAATTTTCAATTTTAGATGACCTCACCATCTACTCCCAACCACAGAACATATCAGTTCCTATTAGAACATTAGTAGAAAATCCTAATTTCCAGTAACCATCTTAGGTTAAATTTATCTACTCTTACAAGTTTGAGTTAAGTAGACTATGGAAGCTTGGAACACCTAAAAGTTCTACTTCAACCTGCTTAATTAAAACTTGGCAGAAGTAACTCGAATACTGTCAGTCCGAGCGACCCCTACTCTACTTTACCCTTTTTGGACATTCACTTCAAAATTTGTCAACAAGATCAAGCCTTTTGACAAATTCTTGAAAGTGTTTTGCATCCATGTTATGGTTAGTATCCTTCCTAGCTCTTCCCAGTCTATTTTGAGATCAAGGATGGCATTCCAATCTCCCACTAAAGCTACCTGTCTTGACGTCTTCATAAAAGGATCAATCTACAAAAAAATTCAGGAAGCTCGCTCTTGTCATTGGGTACATAAACCCCAATGAAACAAAATACATTGTCGTTTATGGTAGCATCCAATATGCACAGCTTGCCTGCTAGATCTGGAAAAACAGAAGTACAAGTCACGTTTGAATTATTACTTACCAGCCAGGAAACCACTATTGAGCATCCAGCAAAACAGACTGAAAAAAGATTGTAATCCTTCGACAGAATACTTCCATAGTCACTGGAATGAAAATGAGTCTCCTGAATACAACATACATCAACAAAGAAGCTCTGAAGACCAAGGCAGAGTTTCTTCTTTCTCTACTACGACTTTAGACACTGAACATTTGCAGTAGCCAATTTAAAATACACCATGGTGTCTTACCAATGTTGAGCTCACAACTGGGGCTAAGACACTGGTGACTTGGCTCATGGATCCTTGTCTCATCTCCTTCAAAATCACGTCATATCAGTAGTGAGACCACAGCCTTTTATGGCAAAAGAGAAGACTTGGGAGCCAAAGAGCTAGGTCAAGTCTTGGCTTCGCTCTTCTTAGACTTGTCAGTAGGTAGGTCTACATTGTATACCTTTAGTGGTGGGAAGTGATATTGTGAATGGGTGCTTGGGTTTTCAAGGGCCTTCTTCCCTTGGCAAGTTGTGACAATGTAACCAGCATATTCACAGTGCCAGCAGGCCTGTCTTCTGCTCTTAATGATGGCCAGTATTTTCTGGGCAATCACGTCCAACCAGGGAATGGTGGTGAAAGCAACATGGTCCAAAACCATGTAAAATCACCATTCCCTACGCATACAGTCATTGAACACATCAATTATTTCACTATGTTGGTAGAAATAGGCACTGAGATGTGCCCATGATACATAACCAGGATCCTCATATTTTGTTAGCCTTGTCCTACATTTGCCCAAAATGATTTCTTTATTTTACAGGGTCTTTTTTTTTCGCGAGGGAAACACCCTCTCCTTTGGTCACAACACATCCCCACTCCAAAAAGGGGTTCTTGTCCTTATTGTTTATGCCCAGAGCCATCAATAAATTTATCACATTGTCTTTTGTGGATTTCACAGAAATCTTATTTTCTTTTCTTTTAAATTAGTTCTTACAGGGGTTTCAACAAACCCTTTTTATTCACCAGATTGTTGTAGTTTTTGGACTCCAGCATAAAAACACTTTTACATCTATTTATTCCAGCTATTAGGAGAGTCCCTTCTTGCCCTCGGACTTGGATAGGTCTTTTTTGTTGAGTCAGCTGTTTTATTAAACTTCATCCCCTTTAACAATTCTGTGAGCTCAAGGTCACTTGTGGAGTTATTTTTCTTTTTCTCCAGGATCTTAAAAAAGGCTTTGGGCCTTGATAACCCAGTCTTTGGTCATCCTCCCATTCTGCTGCATCTCCAAAAGTATGTTAGACAAATGTTTTTTCCTGAAAAATACAAAACAAAAAACTAAGCCAGAAAAGAATGAGGTAATGAGATGTATGAAACACATACACATCTGCCCTTCTCTTTAAGGAAAGATTCCTTTGTGACTGCAGCCATGACCAATTCTTCAGCATTGCTGACCAATTCTTCACCAACAGGAGGCTGGGATTAAACCAGACACCAAGTATCTAACTGAAGTGGCCATGCAGTGTTTGTTACAGTCACAGGTGGAATACTTAGCCAAGTTATATCACTTAGGACCAGGTTCACCCTCAACCTGTGAAGGAAAGGTTCCAACATAAGTATATATAGCATGGGCTATCCTTAAATAGTTTCAATAAAATATTTACACTAAGAAAATTATTTTAAAATGTAGTTAAGTAGTATTTCATATTATGTAGCATCGACAAGAAGAATCCTAAAATTTAGTTTTTTTTGTGAAATACCATCAGCTCATTTGCATAAAAATGTTATTAATTTTTTCTTTAAAATGTCCCAAATTTTCATTTTCTCTCCTCAAGATGATATAAATACTCTATAAAAATGCCTTAAAATTTACTACATTTCATTAATTTTAATTTTTTCCTTAAAACATTCAAATCTTTTTCCTCCAATAAAATGCAATGAATTTTTTGCTTTTTACCTCAAAAGTTTTTTGGGTTTTTTTCAGAAAATGTTTTACATTTTACCTTTTTTCCAAATGATCAAAATTGTTTAAAATAGATATTTATGATTTTCAAACATTTACGATAATTACTAAAAATCTTCAATTTTAGCTTTTTTTGTAGAAACGTGAATTTTGATTTTCTTTAGCTTTGCCATAAATGTTGTAAATTTTAATTTTTACTCAAAATATTCAGACTTTTCCTTTTCATCAAAATGTTTCAAATTTTAGTTGTTTTTGGTGGTTTTTTTTTCTTAATTTCTTAACATTTTTCCTTAGAATATCTTAAAATTTTACTTTTGTCAATTTTTAAAAAATAGATCTTTTTTCTGACATTGTGATAATATCAATGTCATAAATTTAATGTTATTTTAGTCAAAATTTTAGATTCATGTCTATTTTATGGTTTCCCTCAAAAGGTTTAATTCTAATTTTTTTCCAATCAAATGTCTTTCAGTTTCTTTCTTTTTGGAGGGGGTGGGGGTAAACTATTTTAAATTCTCTGATTTCTTGAAAAATGTTCAGTAAGCATGTTCAAAGTAGCTATTTACAATTTTTAATGTTTTTCACTAAAAAATCACTAAATTTATTGCTTTTTTGCAAATATATCCATAATTTAAGCTTTTTCAGTAAAAAAAAATCACAAAATTCATTACTTTTTGCAAAAAATATCCCAAATTTAATCTTTTTCAATAAAAAATCACAAAATTTATTGATTAAAAAAAAAAACCCTATTGTAATCTTTCTCAGTAAAAGATAAAAAAATACACCTAATTTAATCTTTCACAGTAAAAAAAATGACTAAATTTTTTCCTTTTTAGCAAAAATTTTCACTAATTTAATCCTTCTCACTAAAAAAAACATTGCTTTTTTGCAAAAATACACTCAATTTAATATTTTCTCATTTAAAAATCATTAAATTTATTGCTTTTTTGAAGATACACCTAATTTAATCTCTCATTAAAAAATCACTAAATTTATTGCTTTTTTGGAAAAATATCCCTATTGTAATCTTTCTCAGTAAAAAATCACTAAATTTATTGCTTTTTTGCAAATATATCCATAATTTATGTTTTTTCAGTAAAAAAAAAAATCACAAAATTCATTACTTTTTGCAAATAAAAAATCACAAAATTTATTGATTTTTTCGAAAAAATATCCCTATTGTAATCTTTCTCATTAAAAAATCACTAAATTTATTGCTTTTTTTGTAAAAATACACCTAATCTAGTAAAAAAGGTCACCAAATTTATTGCTTTTTAAAAAAAATATCCCTAATTTAGACATTCTCATTAAGAAAATCACTAAATTTATTGCTTCTTTGGAAAAATATCCCTATTGTAATTTTTCTCAGTAAAAAATCACTAAATTTATAGCTTTTTCTAAAAAAATATCCCTAATTTAAGCTTTCTCGGTAAAAGATCAATAAATAAATAATTTTTTTGCCAAAATACACCCAATAATATCTTTCACACTAAAAAAAATCACTAAATTTGTTGTATTTTCGCAAACATACAGCTAATTTAAGTACAAAAATCACTAAATTTGTGTCGTTTTTGAAAAAAATACATCTCAATTAATCTTTCTCACTAAACAAAATCACTAAATTTATTGCCTTTTGGTAAAAAATATCCCTAATTTAATCTTTCTAATTAAAAAAAATCACTAAATTTATTGCTTTTTTCAAAAAAGTATCCTTAATTTAATCTTTTTCATTAAAAAAATCCATAAATAACTAAATTTTTTGAAAAAAAGTGCACCCAATTTAAACTTTTTCAGTAAAAAAAACACTGAATTTAATGCTTTTTTTACAAAAAATACATCTAGATTAATCTTTCTCAGTAAAAAAATCTCTAAATTTGTTGCTTTTTCGAAAAAAAAAACACCAAATTTAACGTTTCAATAAAAGAATCATTAAATTTATTGCTTTTTTTGCTAAAAATACATCTAAATATTTCTCAGGAAAAAAATCACTAAATTTATTGCTTTTTGCAAAAAATATCCCTAATTTAGACTTTCTCAGTAAAAAAATCACTAAATTTATTGCTTTTTTTGTAAAATACACCTAATCTAAATTCTAAGTAAAAAAATCACTAAATTTATTGCATTTTTGCAAAAAAAATCTCTAATTTAGACTTTCTCAGTAAAGAAATCACTAAATTTATTGCTTATTTTCCCAAAATGCACATAATCTAATCTCTAAGTAAAAAAATCACTAAATTGATTGCTTTTTTGCAAAAAATATCCCTAATTTAGACTTTCTTAGGAACAAAATCACTAAATTTATTGCTTTTTTTGTAAAATACACCTAATCTAAATTCTAAGTAAAAAAAATCACTAAATTTATTGCTTTTTTGCAAAAAAAATCCCTAATTTAGACTTTCTCAGTAAAAAAATCACTAAATTTATTGCTTTTTTGCAAAAAATATCCCTAATTTAGACTTTCTCAGTAAAAAAATCACTAAATTTATTGCTTTTTTTGTAAGAATACACCTAATCTACTCTCTAAGTAAAAAAAATCACTAAATTTATTGCTTTTTTTGTAAAATACACCTAATCTAAATTCTAAGTAAAAAAAATCACTAAATTTATTGCATTTTTGCAAAAAAAATCCCTAATTTAGACTTTCTCAGTAAAGAAATCACTAAATTTATTGCTTATTTTCCCAAAATGCACATAATCTAATCTCTAAGTAAAAAATCACTAAATTGATTGCTTTTTTGCAAAAAATATCCTAATTTAGACTTTCTTAGGAACAAATCACTAAATTTATTGCTTTTTTTGTAAAATACACCTAATCTAAATTCTAAGTAAAAAAAATCACTAAATTTATTGCTTTTTTGCAAAAAAAATCCCTAATTTAGACTTTCTCAGTAAAAAAATCACTAAATTTATTGCTTTTTTGCAAAAAATATCCCTAATTTAGTCTTTCTCAGTAAAAAAACTAAATTTATTGCTTTTTTGCAAAAAATATCCCTAATTTAGACTTTCTCAGTAAAGAAATCACTAAATTTATTGCTTATTTTCCCAAAATGCACATAATCTAATCTCTAAGTAAAAAAATCACTAAATTGATTGCTTTTTTGCAAAAAATATCCCTAATTTAGACTTTCTTAGGAACAAAATCACTAAATTTATTGCTTTTTTTGTAAAATACACCTAATCTAAATTCTAAGAAAAATCACTAAATTTATTTTTTTTGCAAAAAAAATCCCTAATTTAGACTTTCTCAGTAAAAAAATCACTAAATTTATTGCTTTTTTGCAAAAAATATCCCTAATTTAGTCTTTCTCAGTAAAAAAACTAAATTTATTGCTTTTTTGCAAAAAATATCCCTAATTTAGACTTTCTCAGTAACAAAATCACTAAATTTATTGCTTTTTTTGTAAGAATACACCTAATCTAATCTCTAATTAAAAAAATGACTAAATTGATTGCTTTTTTGCAAAAAATATACCTAATTTAGACTTTCTCAGTAAAAAAATCACTAAATTTATTGCTCTTTTGCAAAAAATATCCCTAATTTAGACTTTCTCAGTAAAGAAATAACTAAATTTATTGCTTAATTTCCCAAAATGCACATAATCTAAACTCTAAGTAAAAAAACACTAAATTTATTGCTTTTTTGCAAAAAATATCCCTAATTTAGACTTTCTGATTAAAAAATCACTAAATTTATTGCTTTTTTGCAAAAAATATCCCTAATTTAGACTTTCTCAGTAACAAAATCACTAAATTTGTTGCTTTTTTTGTAAGAATACACCTAATCTAATCTCTAATTAAAAAAATTACTAAATTGATTGCTTTTTTGCAAAAAATATACCTAATTTAGACTTTCTCAGTAAAAAAATCACTAAATTTATTGCTTTTTTGCAAAAAATATCCCTAATTTAGACTTTCTCAGTAAAAAATCACTAAATTTATTGCTTTTTTTGTAAAATACACCTAATCTAAATTCTAAGTAAAAAAAATCACTAAATTTATTGCATTTTTGCAAAAAAAATCCCTAATTTAGACTTTCTTAGGAACAAAATCACTAAATTTATTGCTTTTTTTGTAAAATACACCTAATCTAAATTCTTAGTAAAAAAAATCACTAAATTTATTGCATTTTTGCAAAAAAAATCCCTAATTTAGACTTTCTCAGTAAAGAAATCACTAAATTTATTGCTTATTTTCCCAAAATGCACATAATCTAATCTCTAAGTAAAAAAATCATTAAATTTATTGCTTTTTTGCAAAAAATATCCCTAATTTAGACTTTCTTAGGAACAAAATCACTAAATTTATTGCTTTTTTTGTAAAATACACCTAATCTAAATTCTAAGTAAAAAAAATCACTAAATTTATTGCATTTTTGCAAAAAAAATCCCTAATTTAGACTTTCTCAGTAAAAAAATCACTAAATGTATTGCTTTTTTGCAAAAAATATCCCTAATTTAGACTTTCTCAGTAACAAAATCACTAAATTTATTGCTTTTTTTGTAAGAATACACCTAATCTAATCTCTAAGTAAAAAAAATCACTAAATTTATTGCTTTTTTGCAAAAAATATACCTAATTTAGACTTTCTCAGTAAAAAAACTAAATTTATTGCTTTTTTGCAAAAAATATCCCTAATTTAGACTTTCTCAGTAACAAATTCACTAAATTTATTGCTTTTTTTGTAAGAATACACCTAATCTAATCTCTAATTAAAAAAATGACTAAAGTGATTGCTTTTTTGCAAAAAATATACCTAATTTAGACTTTCTCAGTAAAGAAATCACTAAATTTATTGCTTATTTTCCCAAAATGCACATAATCTAATCTCTAAGTAAAAAAATCACTAAATTTATTGCTTTTTTGCAAAAAATATCCCTAATTGAGACTTTCTCAGTGACAAAATCACTAAATTTATTGCTTTTTTTGGAAAATACACCTAATCTAAATTCTAAGTAAAAAAAATCACTAAATTTATTGCTTCTTTGCAAAAAATATCCCTCATTTAGACTTTCTCAGTAAAAAAATCACTAAATTTATTGCTTTTTTGCAAAAAATATCCCTAATTTAGATTTTCTCAGTAAAAATAACTAAATTTATTGCTTTTTTGCAAAAAATATCCCTAATTTAGACTTTCTCAGTAAAAAAATGACTAAATTTGTTGCTTTTTTGCAAAAAATATCCTTAATTTAGACTTTCTCATTAAAGAAATCACTCAATTTATTGCTTATTTTCCCAAAATGCACATAATCTAATCTCTAAGTAAAAAAATCACTAAATTTATTGCTTTTTTGCAAAAAATATCCCTAATTTAGACTTTCTCATTAACAAAATCACTAAATTTATTGCTTTTTTGCAAAAAATATCCCTAATTTAGACTTTATCATTAACAAAATCACTAAATTTATTGCTTTTTTGCAAAAAATATCCATAAGTTAGACTTTATCAGTAACAAAATCACTAAATTTATTGCTTTTTTTTCAAAAAATATCCCTAATTTAGACTTTCTCATTAACAAAATCACTAAATTTATTGCTTTTTTGTAAAAATACACCTAATCTGTAACAAAATACACCTAATCTAATCTCTAATGAAAAAAGATCACAAAATTTATTGCTTTTTGGTAAAAAATATCACCAATTAAGACTTTCTCAGTAACAAAATCACTAAATTTATTTCTTTTTTGCAAAAAATATCCCTAATTTAGACTTTCTCAGTAACAAAATCACTAAATTTATTGCTTTTTTGTAAAAAATATCACCAATTTAGACTTTCTCAGTAAAAAAATCACTAAATTTATTGCTTTTTTGCAAAAAATATCCCTAATTTAGACTTTATCAGTAACAAAATCACTAAATTTATTTCTTTTTTGCAAAAAATATCCCTAATTTAGACTTTCTCATTAACAAAATCACTAAATTTATTGCTTTTTTTTCAAAAAATATCACCAATTTAGACTTTCTCATTAACAAAATCACTAAATTTATTTCTTTTTTGCAAAAAATATCCCTATTTTAGACTTTCTCAGTAACAAAATCACTAAATTTATTGCTTTTTTTTCAAAAAATATCACCAATTTAGACTTTCTCAGTAACAAAATCACTAAATTTATTTCTTTTTTGCAAAAAATATCCCTAATTTAGACTTTCTCATTAACAAAATAACTAAATTTATTGCTTTTTTGCAAAAAATATCCCTAATGTAGACTATCATTAACAAAATCACTAAATTTATTGCTTTTTTGCAAAAATATCCCTAATTTAGACTTTATCATTAACAAAATCACTTAATTTATTGCTTTTTTGCAACAAATATCCCTAATTTAGACTTTCTTATTAACAAAATCACTAAATTTATTGCTTTTTTGCAAAAAATATCCCTAATTTAGACTTTCTCAGTAACAAAATCACTAAATTTATTGCTTTTTGCAAAAAATATCCCTAATTTAGACTTTCTCAGTAACAAAATCACTAAATTTATTGCTTTTTTGCAAAAAATATCCCTAATTTAGACTTTATCAGTAACAAAATCACTAAATTTATTGCTTTTTTGCAAAAAATATCCCTAATTTAGACTTTATCATTAACAAAATCACTTAATTTATTGCTTTTTTGCAACAAATATCCCTAATTTAGACTTTCTTATTAACAAAATCACTAAATTTATTGCTTTTTTGCAAAAAATATCCCTAATTTAGACTTTCTCAGTAACAAAATCACTAAATTTATTGCTTTTTTGTAAAAAATATCCCTAATTTAGACTTTATCAGAAACAAAATCACTAAATTTATTGCTTTTTTGCAAAAAATATCCCTTTTAGACTTTCTCAGTAACAAAATCACTAAATTTATTGCTTTTTTGTAAAAATACACTTAATCTGTAATAAAATACACCTAATCTGTAATAAAATACACCTAATCTAATCTCTAAGAAAAAAAGATCACTAAATTTATTGCTTTTTTGTAAAAAATATCACCAATTTAGACTTTCTCAGTAACAAAATCACTAAATTTATTTCTTTTTTGGAAAAAATATCCCTAATTTAGACTTTCTCAGTAACAAAATCACTAAATTTATTGCTTTTTTGCCAAAAATATCCCTAATTTAGACTTTCTCATTAACAAAATCACTTAATTTATTGCTTTTTTGCAAAAAATATCAATAATTTAGACTTTCTCATTAACAAAATCACTTAATTTATTGCTTTTTTGCAAAAAATATCCCTAATTTAGACTTTCTCATTAACAAAATCACTAAATTTATTGCTTTTTTGCAAAAAATATCCCTAATTTAGACTTTCTCAGTAACAAAATCACTAAATTTATTGCTTTTTTGTAAAAATGAACCTAATCTGTAACAAAATACACCTAATCTAATCTCTAAGAAAAAAAGATCACTAAATATATTGCTTTTTTGTAAAAAATATCACCAATTTAGACTTTCTCAGTAACAAAATCACTAAATTTATTGCTTTTTTGCAAAAAATATCCCTAATTTAGACTTTCTCATTAACAAAATCACTTAATTTATTGCTTTTTTGCAACAAATATCCCTAATTTAGACGTTCTTATTAACAAAATCACTAAATTTATTGCTTTTTTGCAAAAAATATCCCTAATTTAGACTTTCTCATTAACAAAATCCCTAAATTTATTGCTTTTTTGCAAAAAATATCCCTAATTTAGACTTTCTCAGTAACAAAATCACTAAATTTATTGCTTTTTTGTAAAAATACACCTAATCTGTAAATAAAATACACCTAATCTAATCTCTAAGAAAAAAAGATCACTAAATATATTGCTTTTTTGTAAAAAATATCACCAATTTAGACTTTCTCAGTAACAAAATCACTAAATTTATTGCTTTTTTGCAAAAAATATCCCTAATTTAGACTTTCTGATTAACAAAATCACTAAATATATTGCTTTTTTGCAAAAAATATCCCTAATTTAGACTTTCTCATTAACAAAATCACTTAATTTATTGCTTTTTTGCAACAAATATCCCTAATTTACACGTTCTTATTAACAAAATCACTAAATTTATTGCTTTTTTTCAAAAAATATCCCTAATTTAGACTTTCTCATTAACAAAATCACTAAATTTATTGCTTTTTTGTAAAAAATATCCCTAATTTAGACTTTCTCATTAACAAAATCACTAAATGTATTGCTTTTTTGCAAAAAATATCCCTAATTTAGACTTTATCAGTAACAAAATCACTAAATTTATTGCTTTTTTGCAAAAAATATCCCTAATTTAGACTTTCTCAGTAACAAAATCACTAAATTTATTGCTTTTTTGCAAAAAATATCCCTAATTTAGACTTTCTCAGTAACAAAATCACTAAATTTATTGCTTTTTTGCAAAAAATATCCCTAATTTAGACTTTCTCATTAACAAAATCACTTAATTTATTGCTTTTTTGCAAAAATATCCCTAATTTAGACTTTCTCAGTAACAAAATCACTAAATTTATTGCTTTTTTGTAAAAATAAACCTAATCTGTAACAAAATACACCTAATCTAATCTCTAAGAAAAAAAGATCACTAAATTTATTGCTTTTTTGTAAAAATATCACCAATTAGACTTTCTCAGTAACAAAATCACTAAATTTATTGCTTTTTGCAAAAAATATCCCTAATTTAGACTTTCTCAGTAACAAAATCACTAAATTTATTGCTTTTTTTGCAAAAAATATCCCTAATTTAGACTTTCTCATTAACAAAATCACTTAATTTATTTCTTTTTGCAAAAAATATCCCTAATTTAGAATTTCTCAGTAACAAAATCACTAAATTTATTGCTTTTTTGTAAAAATAACCTAATCTGTAACAAATACACCTAATCTAATCTCTAAGAAAAAAGATAACTAAATTATTGCTTTTTTGCAAAAAATATCCCTAATTTAGACTTTATCATTAACAAAATCACTAAATTTATTGCTTTTTTGCAAAAAATATCCCTAATTTAGACTTTCTCAGTAACAAAATCACTAAATTTATTGCTTTTTTGTAAAAATACACCTAATCTGTAACAAAATACACCTAATCTAATCTCTAAGAAAAAAAGATCACTAAATTTATTGCTTTTTTGTAAAAATATCCCAATTTAGACTTTCTCAGTAACAAAGTCACTAAATTTATTGCTTTTTTGCAAAAAATATCCCTCATTTAGACTTTCTCAGTAACAAAATCACTAATTTATTGCTTTTTTGCAAAATATCCTAATTTAGACTTTCTCAGTAACAAAATCACTAAATTTATTGCTTTTTTGCAAAAAATATCCCTAATTTAGACTTTCTCAGTAACAAAATCACTAAATTTATTGCTTTTTTGCAAAAAATATCCCTAATTTAGACTTTCTCTAACAAAATCACTAAATTTATTGCTTTTTTTTAAAAATATCCCTAATTTAGACTTTCTCATTAACAAAATCACTAAATTTATTGCTTTTTGCAAAAAATATCCCTAATTTAGACTTTATCAGTAACAAAATCACTAAATTTATTGCTTTTTTGCAAAAAATATCCCTCATTTAGACTTTCTCAGTAACAAAATCACTAAATTTATTGCTTTTTTGCAAAAAATATCCCTAATTTAGACTTTCTCAGTAACAAAATCACTAAATTTATTGCTTTTTTGCAAAAAATATCCCTAATTTAGACTTTCTCATTAACAAAATCACTACATTTATTGCTTTTTTGCAAAAAATATCCCTAATTTAGACTTTCTCATTAACAAAATCACTAAATTATTGCTTTTTTGCAAAAAATATCCCTAATTTAGACTTTCTTAGTAACAAAATCACTAAATTTATTGCTTTTTTGTAAAAATACACCTAATCTGTAACAAAATACACCTAATCTAATCTCTAAGAAAAAAAGATCACTAAATTTATTGCTTTTTTGTAAAAAATATCACCAATTTAGACTTTCTCAGTAACAAAATCACTAAATTTATTGCTTTTTTGCAAAAAATATCCCTAATTTAGACTTTATCATTAACAAAATCACTAAATTTATTGCTTTTTTGTAAAAAATATCACCAATTTAGACTTTCTCAGTAACAAAATCACTAAATTTATTTCTTTTTTGCAAAAAATATCCCTAATTTAGACTTTCTCAGTAACAAAATCACTAAATTTATTCCTTTTTTGCAAAAATATCCCTAATTTAGACTTTATCAGTAACAAAATCACTAAATTTATTGCTTTTTTGCAAAAAATATCCCTAATTTAGACTTTCTCAGTAACAAAATCACTAAATTTATTGCTTTTTTGCAAAAAATATCCCTAATTTAGACTTTCTCAGTAACAAAATCACTAAATTTATTGCTTTTTTGCAAAAATATCCCTAATTTAGACTTTCTCAGTAACAAAATCACTAAATTTATTGCTTTTTTGCAAAAAATATCCCTATTTAGACTTTTCATTAAAAAATCACTAAATTTATTGCTTTTTTGCAAAAATATCCCTAATTTAGACTTTCTCATTAAAAATCACTAAATTTATTGCTTTTTTGCAAAAAATATCCCTAATTTACTTTCTCATTAAAAAAATCACTAAATTTATTGCTTTTTTGCAAAAAATATCCCTAATTTAGAATTTCTCAGTAACAAAATCACTAAATTTATTGCTTTTTTGTAAAAATACACCTAATCTGTAACAAAATACACCTAATCTAATCTCTAAGAAAAAAAGATCACTAAATTTATTGCTTTTTTGTAAAAAATATCACCAATTTAGACTTTCTCAGGAACAAAATCACTAAATTTATTTCTTTTTTGCAAAAAATATCCCTAATTTAGACTTTTCATTAACAAAATCACTAAATTTTTGCTTTTTTGCAAAAAATATCCCTAATTTAGACTTTATCATTAACAAAATCACTAAATTTATTTTTTTGCAAAAATATCCCTAATTTAGACTTTCTCAGTAACAAAATCACTAAATTTATTGCTTTTTTGCAAAAAATATCCCTAATTTAGACTTTCTCAGTAACAAAATCACTAAAATTTATTGCTTTTTTGCAAAAAATATCCCTAATTTAGACTTTCTCAGTAACAAAATCACTAAATTTATTGCTTTTTTGCAAAAAATATCCCTAATTTAGACTTTCTCAGTAACAAAATCACTAAATTTATTGCTTTTTTGCAAAAAATATCCCTATTTAGACTTTCTCAGTAACAAAATCACTAAATTTATTGCTTTTTTGCAAAAAATATCCCTCATTTAGACTTTATCATTAACAAAATCACTAAATTTATTGCTTTTTTGCAAAAAAATATCCCTAATTTAGACTTTCTCAGTAACAAATTACTAAATTTATTGCTTTTTTGCAAAAAATATCCCTAATTTAGACTTTATCATTAACAAAATCACTAAATTTATTGCTTTTTTGCAAAAAATATCCCTAATTTAAACTTTATCATTAAAAAATCACTAAATTTATTGCTTTTTTGCAAAAAATATCCCTAATTTAGAATTTCTCAGTAACAAAATCACTAAATTTATTGCTTTTTTGTAAAAATACACCTAATCTGTAACAAAATACACCTAATCTAATCTCTAAGAAAAAAAGATCACTAAATTTATTGCTTTTTTGTAAAAAATATCACCAATTTAGACTTTCTCAGTAACAAAATCACTAAATTTATTGCTTTTTTGCAAAAAATATCCTAATTTAGACTTTCTCATTAACAAAATCACTAAATTTATTGCTTTTTTGCAAAAAATATCCCTAATTTAGACTTTCTCAGTAACAAAATCACTAAATTTATTGCTTTTTTGCAAAAAAATATCCCTAATTTAGACTTTCTCAGTAACAAAATCACTAAATTTATTGCTTTTTTGCAAAAAATATCCCTAATTTAGACTTTCTCAGTAACAAAATCACTAAATTTATTGCTTTTTTTGCAAAAAATATCCCTAATTTAGACTTTCTCATTAACAAAATCACTAAATTTATTGCTTTTTGCAAAAAATATCCCTAATTTAGACTTTCTCAGTAACAAAATCACTAAATTTATTGCTTTTTTGCAAAAAAATATCCCTCATTTAGACTTTCTCAGTAAAAAAATCACTAAATTTATTGCTTTTTTGCAAAAAATATCCCTAATTTAGACTTTCTCAGTAACAAAATCACTAAATTTATTGCTTTTTTGCAAAAAATATCCCTAATTTAGACTTTCTCATTAACAAAATCACTACATTTATTGCTTTTTTGCAAAAAATATCCCTAATTTAGACTTTCTCATTAACAAAATCACTAAATCTATTGCTTTTTTGCAAAAAATATCCCTAATTTAGACTTTCTTAGTAACAAAATCACTAAATTTATTGCTTTTTTGTAAAAATACACCTAATCTGTAACAAAATACACCTAATCTAATCTCTAAAAAAAAGATCACTAAATTTATTGCTTTTTGTAAAAAATATCACCAATTTAGACTTTCTCAGTAACAAAATCACTAAATTTATTGCTTTTTTGCAAAAAAATATCCCTAATTTAGACTTTATCATAACAAAATCACTATTTATTGCTTTTTTGTAAAAAATATCCCAATTTAGACTTTCTCAGTAACAAAATCACTAAATTTATTTCTTTTTTGCAAAAATATCCCTAATTTAGACTTTCTCAGTAACAAAATCACTAAATTTATTGCTTTTTTGCAAAAAATATCCCTAATTTAGACTTTATCAGTAACAAAATCACTAAATTTATTGCTTTTTTGCAAAAAATATCCCTAATTTAGACTTTCTCAGTAACAAAATCACTAAATTTATTGCTTTTTTTGCAAAAAATATCCCTAATTTAGACTTTCTCAGTAACAAAATCACTAAATTTATTGCTTTTTTGCAAAAAATATCCTAATTTAGACTTTCTCAGCACTAAATTTATTGCTTTTTTGCAAAAATATCCCTCATTTAGACTTTATCATTAACAAATCACTAAATTTATTGCTTTTTTGCAAAAAATATCCCTAATTTAGACTTTCTCAGTAACAAAATTACTAATTTATTGCTTTTTTGCAAAAATATCCCTAATTTAGACTTTATCATTAACAAAATCACTAAATTTATTGCTTTTTTGCAAAAATATCCTAATTTAAACTTTATCATTAAAAAAATCACTAAATTTATTGCTTTTTTGCAAAAAATATCCCTAATTTAGAATTTCTCAGTAACAAAATCACTAAATTTATTGCTTTTTTGTAAAAATACACCTAATCTGTAACAAAATACACCTAATCTAATCTCTAAGAAAAAAAGATCACTAAATTTATTGCTTTTTTGTAAAAAATATCACCAATTTAGACTTTCTCAGTAACAAAATCACTAAATTTATTTCTTTTTTGCAAAAAATATCCCTAATTTAGACTTTCTCAGTAACAAAATCACTAAATTTATTCCTTTTTTGCAAAAAATATCCCTAATTTAGACTTTATCATTAACAAAATCACTAAATTTATTGCTTTTTTGCAAAAAATATCCCTAATTTAGACTTTCTCAGTAACAAAATCACTAAATTTATTGCTTTTTTGCAAAAAATATCCCTAATTTAGACTTTCTGATTAACAAAATCACTAAATTTATTGCTTTTTTTTCAAAAAATATCCCTAATTTAGACTTTCTCAGTAACAAAATCACTAAATTTATTGCTTTTTTGCAAAAAATATCCATAATTTAGACTTTATCAGTAACAAAATCACTAAATTTATTGCTTTTTTGGCAAAAAATATCCCTAATTTAGACTTTCTCATTAACAAAATCACTTAATTTATTGCTTTTTTGCAACAAATATCCCTAATTTAGACTTTCTTATTAAAAATCACTAAATTTATTGCTTTTTTGCAAAAAATATCCCTAATTTAGACTTTCTCAGTAACAAAATCACTAAATTTATTGCTTTTTTTGTAAAAATACACCTAATCTATAACAAAATACACCTAATCTAATCTCTAAGAAAAAAAGATCACTAAATTTATTGCTTTTTTGTAAAAAATATCCCAATTTAGACTTTCTCAGTAACAAAGTCACTAAATTTATTGCTTTTTTGCAAAAAATATCCCTCATTTAGACTTTCTCAGTAACAAAATCACTAAATTCATTGCTTTTTTTGCAAAATATCCTAATTTAGACTTTATCAGTAACAAAAATCACTAAATTTTATTGCTTTTTTGCAAAAATATCCCTAATTTAGACTTTATCAGAAACAAATCACTAAATTTATTGCTTTTTGCAAAAAATATCCCTAATTTAGACTTTATCAGAAACAAAATCACTAAATTTATTGCTTTTTTGCAAAAATATCCCTAATTTAGACTTTATAGTAACAAAATCACTAAATTTATTGCTTTTTTTGTAAATATACACAATCTGTAAAAAATACACCTAAATCTAATCTTTAAGGAAAAAATATCACTAAATTTATTGCTTTTTTGCAAAAAATATCCCTAATTTTGGACTTTCTCAGTAACAAAATCACTAAATTTATTGCTTTTTTTGTAAAAATACACCTAATCTGTAATAAAATACACTAATCTATCTCTAAGAAAAAAAGATCACTAAATTTATTGCTTTTTTTGAAAAAATATCCACCAATTTAGACTTTCTCAGTAACAAAATCACTAAATTTATTGCTTTTTTGAAAAAATATCACGAATTTAGACTTTTTCAGTAACAAAATCACTAAATTTATTGCTTTTTTGAAAAAAATTATCACCAATTTAGACCTTTTTCGTTTAAAAAATATCACTAAATTTTAAATTGCTTTTTTGTAAAAATATCACAATTTGACTTTTTCAAGTAACAAAATCACTAAATTTATTGCTTTTTTGCAAAAAATATCCCTCATTTAGACTTTCTCAGTAACAAATCACTCCCAAATTTATTGGGCTTTTTTTGCAAATATCCTATTTAGACTTTCTTCAGTACAAATCATCAATTTAATTGCTTTTTTTGGAAAAAATATCCTAATTGAGACTTTCTCAGCTAACAAAATCATAATTTATTGCTTTTTTGCAAAAATATCTAATTTGACTTTATCAGTAACAAAAATCAGCTACATTTATTGCCTTTTCTTGGCAAACATATCCCTAATTTAGACTTCTATTACAAAATACTAAATCTATTGCTTTTTTGGCAAAAATATCCGGCTAATTTAGATCTTTTTAGTAACAAATCATAAAAATTTTTGCTTTTTTGTAATACACCACTGTACAATACACTAATCTAACTCTCTAAGAAAAAAGATCACTAAATTTATATGATTTTTTGTAAAAAAATATCACCAATGTATAGACTTTCTGAGTAACACAGATCAAGCTAAAATTTAGTTGCTTTTTTGCAAAGAAAATTATCCCTAATGTTAGACCTTTATCATTAACAAAATTCACTAAATTATTGCTTTTTTGAAAAAAATATCACCAATTTAGACTTTCGTTTCGTAAAGCAAAATCACTTTTCTTTGCTAAAAATCTATAATCTTTGAAAACGTCTATTTTGTTTGTACAAAAATATCCCTAATTTAGACTTCTCAGTAAACAAAGTCACTAAATTTATTGCTTTATTTTGCAAAAAATATCCCGTCATTTTAGGACTTTCATCGTATTAACAAAATCACTAAATTTTATTGCTTTTTTTGCAAAAAATATCCCTAATTTGATTACAGTACAATCCCTAATTTATTCTTTTGCCAAAAATCATGTATAGAAAAAAATTATAAATTTTTTGCAAAACATATCCATAGCTATTAGTCAAAATCATATGTTTTTAATTATGAAAAAACACTTTCTATCTAAGAAAAAATCATAAATATGCGCAAATATCCCTAAATTTAGACCTTTCATCATTACAAAATCACTAATTATTGCTTTTTGCAAAAATATCACCAATTTAGACTTTTATCAGTAAAAAATCACTAAATTTATTGCTTTTTTTGCAAAAAATATCCCCTAATTTAGACATTTCTCAGGTTAACAAAATCAACTTACAATTTATTGCTTTTTGCAAAAAATACCTAATTAAGACTTTCTAGTAACAAAATCACACACCTATTGCTTTTTGAAGATACCAAAAAAAAAAAAAAACCCCTTCCTTTTAGGATGGGAACTAACTTAAACACAATTATATTGCTTTTTTGTAAAAATATCACCTAATCTGTACTAGACTTCATTCCTATGAAAAAATGCACTAAATTTATTCCATCTTTTGTAAAAAATATCCCAATTTTAGACTTTCTCAAACAAAAGTCACTAATTTATTGCTTTTTTGCAAAAAAATATCCCTAATTTAGACTTTCTCAGTAACAAAATCTCACTAAATTTATTTGCTTTTTTGTCAAAAAATATCCCTAATTGTTAGACTTTCTCAGTAACAAAATCACTAACTTTAAATTGCTTTTTTGTCAAAAAATATCCCGTAATTTTAGACCTTTCTCTGCTAACAAAATCACTAAATTATTGCTTTTTGCAAAAAAATATCCCTAATTGTGACTTTTCATAACAAAATCCACTAATATTGCTTTTTTGCAAAAAAATGATCCTAATTTAGACTTTCTCAGTAACAAAATCACTAAATTTATTGCTTTTTTGTGCAAAAAAATATCCCTAATTTTAGAACTTTCTCAAGTAATTAAATAACTAAAATCTAATCTATTTGCAAAATTATTATAGTTGTCTTTTTTTGGCGGGGGCGGGGCGCAAATATGGGCCCGGGCGCGCCCCAAAGTTTAGGACTTTCTCAGTAACAAAATCACTTACAATTTATTGCTTTTTTGAAAAAAATATCCTAATCTGTATAACCCTTATCTAATCATCTAAGCAAAAATCACTAAATGTCTATTGCTTTTTTTTGGAAAAATAATCCTCAATTTAGACTTTCTTAGTAACAAAATCACTAAATTTATTTCTTTTTTTTGCTAAAAATATCCCTAATTTACTTTCGTAGTAACAGAATCACGCTAATCTATAATCTCTTAAAGAAAATTCAATTTAGATTTCAGCTCAAGACTAAAATTCGTATTGCTATTTATTGTAAAAATAGTCCACATTTAGACTTCTCGAGTAAACAAATCCACTAAATTTATTTTTTTTAAAAATCAATTAGCTTTTGTACTACTTTGTATTGCTTTCAAAAAATAATCCCTTAATTTAGAACTTTCTCTATAGAACAAAATCACTAAATTTATTGCTTTTTTTGAAAAATATCCCAATTTTGACTTTCTCAGTAACAAAATCAACTAAAATTTATTTCTTTTTTGCAAAAAAATATCGCCTAATTTTAGGACTTTCTCAGCTAACCAAAATCACTAAATTTAATTGCCTTTTTGGCAAAAAGATATCCCTAATTTAGACTTTGCATTCAACAAAATTCACTAAATTTGTTGCTTTTTTTTAAAGGCAAATATCCCTAATTTAGACTTTCTCAAGTAACAAAATCACTAAATTGTATTTCTTTTTTAGGCAAAAATATTGCCCTAATTATAGACTTTTTCTCAGTAACAAAATCACTTAATTTATTGCTTTTTTGCAAAAAAATATCCTAATTTAGACTTTCTCAGTGAACAAAATCACTAAATTTATTTGCTTTTTTTTGCAAAAATATCCTATTTATACTTTTTACATAACAAAATCACTAAAAATTTATTGCTTTTTTTGCAAAAAATTATCCCTAATTTAGACTTTCTCAGTAACAAATCAGCTAAATTTATTGCTTTTTGCAAAAAATATCCCATATTTAGGACTTTGTTCCAGTAAAAGCAAAAAAAAATCACTGAATTATTGCTTTTTTTGCAAAACATATCCCTAGTTTAAAACTTTATCATTTACAAAATCAACNAAGAGAGAGATATCTGTATATAAAAATAACACCTAATCTAAATCTCTAAGAAAAAAAAGATAACTAAATTTATTGGCTTTTTTGGCAAAAAATATGCCCTAAATTTGACTTTATCAGTAACAAAAATCCACTAAATTTATTGGCTTTTTTTGTAAAATTACCAACCTTAATCTGTAATAAAAATACACCTAATCTAATCTCTAAGAAAAAAAGATCACTAAATTTATTGCTTTTTTGCAAAAAATATCCCTAATTTAGACTTTCTCAGTAACAAAATCACTAAAATTTATTGCTTTTTTGTAAAAATAACCCTAATCTGTAATAAAATACACCTAATCTAATCTCTAAGAAAAAAAGATAACTAAATTTATTTGCTTTTTTGCAAAAAATATCCCTAATTTAGACTTTATCAGTAACAAAATCACTAAATTTATTGCTTTTTTGTAAAAATACACCTAATCTCTAATAAAATACACCTAATCTAATCTCTAAGAAAAAAAGATCACTAAATTTATTGCTTTTTTGCAAAAAATATCCCTAATTTAGACTTTCTCAGTAACAAAATCACTAAATTTATTGCTTTTTGTAAAAATACACCTAATCTGTAATAAAATACACCTAATCTAATCTCTAAGAAAAAAAGATAACTAAATTTATTGCTTTTTGCAAAAAATATCCCTAATTTAGACTTTCTCAGTAACAAAATCACTAAATTTATTGCTTTTTTGTAAAAAATACACCTAATCTGTAATAAAATACACCTAATCTAATCTCTAAGAAAAAAAAGATAACTAAATTTATTGCTTTTTTGCAAAAAATATCCCTAATTTAGACTTTCTCAGTAACAAAATCACTAAATTTATTGCTTTTTTGTAAAAATACACCTAATCTGTAATAAAAATACACCTAATCTAATCTCTAAGAAAAAAAGATCACTAAATTTATTGCTTTTTTGCAAAAAATATCCCTAATTTAGACTTTCTCAGTAACAAAATCACTAAATTTATTGCTTTTTTGTAAAAATACACCTAATCTGTAATAAAATACACCTAATCTAATCTCTAAGAAAAAAAGATCACTAAATTTATTGCTTTTTTGCAAAAAATATCCCTAATTTAGACTTTCTCAGTACAAAATCACTAAATTTATTGCTTTTTGTAAAAATACACCTAATCTGTAATAAAAACACCTAATCTAATCTCTAAGAAAAAAAAGATAACTAAAATTTATTGCTTTTTTGCAAAAAATATCCCTAATTTAGACTTTATCAGTAACAAAATCACTAAATTTATTGCTTTTTGTAAAAATACACCTAATCTGTAATAAAATACACCTAATCTAATCTCTAAGAAAAAAGATCACTAAATTTATTGCTTTTTTGCAAAAAATATCCCTAATTTAGACTTTCTCAGTAACAAAATCACAAAATTTATTGCTTTTTTGTAAAAATACACCTAATCTGTAATAAAATACACCTAATCTAATCTCTAAGAAAAAAAGATAACTAAATTTATTGCTTTTTTGCAAAAAATATCCCTAATTTAGACTTTATCAGTAACAAAATCACTAAATTTTTTGCTTTTTTGTAAAAATACACCTAATCTGTAATAAAATACACCTAATCTAATCTCTAAGAAAAAAAGATCACTAAATTTATTGCTTTTTGCAAAAAAAATCCCTAATTTAGACTTTATCAGTAACAAAATCACTAAATTTATTGCTTTTTTTGTAAAAATACACCTAATCTGTAATAAAATACACCTAATCTAATCTCTAAGAAAAAAAGATCACTAAATTTATTGCTTTTTTGCCAAAAATATCCCTAATTTAGACTTTATCAGTAACAAAATCACTAAATTTATTGCTTTTTTGCTAAAAATATCCCTAATTTAGACTTTATCAGAAACAAAATCACTAAATTTATTGCTTTTTTGCAAAAAATATCCCTAATTTAGACTTTATCAGTAACAAAATCACTAAATTTATTGCTTTTTTGTAAAAATACACCTAATGTGTAATAAAATACACCTAATCTAATCTCTAAGAAAAAAAGATCACTAAATTTATTGCTTTTTTGCAAAAAATATCCCTAATTTGGACTTTCTCAGTAACAAAATCACTAAATTTATTGCTTTTTTTGAAAAAAATATCACCAAATTTAGACTTTTTCAGTAACAAAATCACTAAATTTATTGCTTTTTTGAAAAAAATATCCCAATTTAGACTTTTTCAGTAACAAAATCACTAAATTTATTGCTTTTTTGTAAAAAATATCACCAATTTAGACTTTTCAGTAACAAAATCACTAAATTTATTGCTTTTTTGAAAAAAATATCCTTAATTTAGACTTTCTCAGTAACAAAATCACTAAATTTATTGCTTTTTTGCAAAAAATATCCCTAATTTAGACTTTCTCAGTAACAAAATCACTAAATTTATTGCTTTTTTGCAAAAAATATCCCTAATTTAGACTTTCTCAGTAACAAAATCACTAAATTTATTGCTTTTTTGCAAAAAATATCCCTAATTTAGACTTTCTCAGTAACAAAATCACTAAATTATTGCTTTTTTGCAAAAAATATCCCTAATTTAGACTTTCTCAGTAAAAAATCACTAATTTATTGCTTTTTTGCAAAAAATATCCCTAATTTAGACTTTTCATTAAAAAATCACTAAATTTATTGCTTTTTTTGCAAAAAATATCCCTCATTTAGACTTTCTCAGTAACAAAATCACTAAATTTATTGCTTTTTTGCAAAAAATATCCCTAATTTAGAATTCTTAGTAACAAAATCACTAAATTTATTGCTTTTTTGCAAAAAATATCCCTAATTTAGACTTTCTCAGTAACAAAATCACTACATTTATTGCTTTTTTGCAAAAAATATCCCTAATTTAGACTTTCTCATTAACAAAATCACTAAATCTATTGCTTTTTTGCAAAAAATATCCCTAATTTAGACTTTCTTAGTAACAAAATCACTAAATTTATTGCTTTTTTGTAAAAATACACCTAATCTAATCTCTAAGAAAACAAGATCACTAAATTTATTGCTTTTTTGTAAAAAATATCCCAATTTAGACTTTCTCAGTAACAAATCACTAAATTTATTGCTTTTTTGCAAAAAATATCCCTCATTTAGACTTTCTCAGTAACAAAATCACTAAATTTATTGCTTTTTTGCAAAAAATATCCCTAATTTAGACTTTATCAGTAACAAAATCACTAAATTTATTGCTTTTTTGCAAAAAATATCCCTAATTTAGACTTTATCAGAAACAAAATCACTAAATTTATTGCTTTTTTGCAAAAATATCCCTAATTTAGACTTTTCAGTAACAAAATCACTAAATTTATTGCTTTTTTGTAAAAATACACCTAATCTGTAATAAAATACACCTAATCTAATCTCTAAGAAAAAAATCACTAAATTTATTGCTTTTTTGCAAAAAATATCCCTAATTTAGACTTTCTCAGTAACAAAATCACTAAATTTATTGCTTTTTTGAAAAAAAATATCCCAATTTAGACTTTTTCAGTAACAAAATCACTAAATTTATTGCTTTTTTGCAAAAAATATCCCTAATTTAGACTTTCTCATTAACAAAATCACTACATTTATTGCTTTTTTGCAAAAAATATCCCTAATTTAGACTTTCTCATTAACAAAATCACTAAATTATTGCTTTTTTGCAAAAAATATCCCTAATTTAGACTTTCTAGTAACAAAATCACTAAATTTATTGCTTTTTTGTAAAAATACACCTAATCTGTAACAAAATTACACCTAATCTAATCTCTAAGAAAAAAAGATCACTAAATTTATTGCTTTTTTGTAAAAAATATCACCAATTTAGACTTTCTCAGTAACAAAATCACTAAATTTATTGCTTTTTTGCAAAAAATATCCCTAATTTAGACTTTCTCAGTAACAAAATCACTAAATTTATTGCTTTTTTGCAAAAAAATATCCCTAATTTAGACTTTCTCAGTAACAAAATCACTAAATTTATCTTTTTTGCAAAAAATATCCCTAATTTAGACTTTCTCTTAACAAAATCACTAATTTATTGCTTTTTTGCAAAAAATATCCCTAATTTAGACTTTCTCAGTAACAAAATCACTAAATTGCTTTTTTCAAAAAATATCCCTAATTTAGACTTTCTCAGTAACAAAATCACTAAATTTATTGCTTTTTGCAAAAATATCCCTAATTTAGACTTTCTGATTAACAAAATCACTAAATTTATTGCTTTTTTGCCAAAAAATATCCCTAATTTAGACTTTCTCAGTAACAAAATCACTAAATTTATTGCTTTTTTGTAAAAATACACCTAATCTGTAATAAAATACACCTAATCTAATCTCTAAGAAAAAAAGATCACTAAATTTATTGCTTTTTTGGAAAATATCACCAATTTAGACTTTCTCAGTAACAAAATCACTAAATTTATTTCTTTTTTGCAAAAATATCCCTAATTTAGACTTTTCTCAGTAACAAAATCACTAAATTTATTTCTTTTTTAAAAAAATATCCTAATTTAGACTTTCTCAGTAACAAAATCACTAAATTTATTGCTTTTTTGCAAAAAATATCCCTAATTTAGACTTTCTCAGTAACAAAATCACTAAATTTATTTCTTTTTTTTAAAAAATATTCCTAATTTAGACTTTCTCAGTAACAAAATCACTAAATTTATTGCTTTTTTGCAAAAAATATCCCTAATTTAGACTTTCTCATTAACAAAATCACTAAATTTATTTCTTTTTTTTTAAAAATATTCCTAATTTAGACTTTCTCAGTAACAAAATCACTAAATTTATTTCTTTTTTTTAAAAATATTCCTAATTTAGACTTTCTCAGTAACAAAATCACTAAATTTATTGCTTTTTTGCAAAAAATATCCCTAATTTAGACTTTCTCATTAACAAAATCACTAAATTTATTTCTTTTTTTTAAAAAAATATCCTAATTTAGACTTTCTCAGTAACAAAATCACTAAATTTATTTCTTTTTTAAAAAAATATTCCTAATTAGACTTTCTCAGTAACAAAATCACTAAATTTATTGCTTTTTTGCAAAAAATATCCCTAATTTAGACTTTCTCAGTAACAAAATCACTAAATTTATTTCTTTTTTTAAAAAATATTCCTAATTTAGACTTTTCAGTAACAAAATCACTAAATTTATTGCTTTTTGCAAAAAATATCCCTAATTTAGACTTTCTCAGTAACAAAATCACTAAATTTATTGCTTTTTTGCAAAAAATATCCCTAATTTAGACTCTCAGTAGCAAAATCACTGAATTTATTGCTTTTTTGCAAAACATATCCCTAATCCTCTCAATATTTCTGCGAAATGTCCATTTAAAATAATTAGGATTTTTTCATGACATCAATTTTTAACATAAAATCTGCTGACTTAATTTTATTATTGATCATTTCCTGCTTACTATTATAAGAATGATTTAATGGTATACATACTTTGGATACACAAAACTCCGACGAAGGTTAACAGACAAAACATTTAATATATACAGCACATGGATGCAACATGATACGAAGTACATTGTAAAGGGTACATAAACAAGGAGTACACAAATAAAGATGAAGACACATTCATGAATGATACAGATATACATATATGAGTACAGACATGAGACTAGAGATAGTCCATGCTGTGAATAACTTACAGTAATGTAAGGGGGGCAGAGCCCCAACGAGAGGGGTTAGATAAAACCTACACCATGTGGCTCGTAGTTACTGAAACAGGAAAAGAGGCTGTAAGGGTTTGAACCCGGCGCTTAAATACTATAGCACCCTAGCGGGCACCAGCAAACTAAAAGGGGCAGACAACTCCACCAGGCAAATACAAACTAATGCTACACTATTATCATTTTTAGTTACCACATTATGACAGTCATTAATTATATATTAGATTGATTATATATTGAATTGGTCATGTTGATCTTTCAGTAGCTAATTTTATTAACTTATCAATAAACACCACCATTAGAGATGAGTAGCAGTAGTTTCCTGACTGAACTGTTTAATCTTGACCCTTGACCTATGATGTTCACCCACCCAGCATCTGTTAACCAGCTTTTGGTTCATCAGTCTTGCTTTACATCCACCATGCTACTTCCCATGGTTTCCATTGCTACATCTTGTATAGTGCATATCGTACTCTCCTTTCCATAATCAGATATCCAGTGCCAAGTCAGAGCAAAGATCACTGAATGATTATGGATGATTATTCTAATGCCGATTTTGAGTTATGTAGCTCTAGTTGCTATGGAGATAAGGGATGATAATATGAGTTTTTCTTCTTGGTGAAAGAATTTTTTTTTTCTTTTTGTTTCTTTTCTCCTCCTTCTATTCCCTTACCTCCCTTCTTATTCTCTCCCTTCTTTACTAAGTTTTTACCTTGTTAAAATCAGTTTTTTTGTGGTTTCTAATTTCATATACAATTACACCTTTAAGATTCTTAAATTTTGATTTAGTTAAAATCCACATATTCTTTTGTTCGTTAATTGGGCTGTGGATTTTAGTCTTGTTTTTTTTTTTATTTCTACTTTGTTTTTATGTACTTAATGGTGTTCTTTTATTTGAGAGAGATTTTTCTCTAGATATTCAGCATTTATATTCAGTGATGGGGGAGGGGAGAGGAGAGATTTATCTAGATATTTTAGTTTATACACTATATTTTTTTAGGCAATAATAGTTTACAACAAAAAAAATAAATAAATAAAAAAAAATAGAAATAAAACAAGGTAGGAATTTTCAAATTTGCTTACCTTAAATTTTATCTCTTTTTTCTTTAGCTTCCACTTGTGCAAGCAGTCTTACAAGTGTTAAAGCTAAGCCCAATTATTTTGTCAGGCAGAAATTAATTGATTTATACATGATGGCTTTGACCATATTTCATAATGCATATTTGTACGTGGAAGGGGGGGGCAGAGCACTTTATCTAGATATTTTAGTTTATATGGAAATCTGGTCTCTCTGATAAAGTGAGAATTCTTCAAAGCTGCATTCATGTCAGTGCTACTGTATGGCTTAGACTCAAAACAAAACACTTGGAGAAAAGCTAAATGGGAACTGTACAAGGATGCTGTATGATTGAACAAATCCTGGAAGCAACACCCACAAAAGAGCAGCTCTTCAGGTACTTGCTTCCTACTACACAAACCACCCGGTTAAGACATGCTGGACATTGCTGGAGAAGCAAGGATGAACTCATAAGTGAGATTCTCTTATGGGCACCTACACATGGACAAACCAGTGTGGGTAGGCTAGCAAAAAAAATATATTTACCAGTTCTACATAGATATTGGATA
>CM042162.1:49894690-50424690 GCA_023376005.1 Doryteuthis pealeii
CTAACAATAAGTAGTACTGCTTTACTTAATAGAAGAGCTATAGAGTAGGGGATACAATAAGGGACATGAGTCAGGGGTAGGTTATATATATACAACAATATTTTTGAGATTGTAATTAAAAAATGACTCTCCACTCAACAAAAGATAAATTTATTAGATTCAAAACACAAACGATAATTGTGAATGTATAACTTTTATGTGGTTAGTATATGTACTTGTTGTACTTGGACTGGTGGGCTCATCTTGATTATCATAGTCACAATGTGTACCAATGTGAAAGGTATCTGAAGAAAGTTGAAAGGTACAATATGTTTAAAATGCTATGACTATAATGACAACTAAGATGAAGACACTAGTTTGAGTACATTATTAATAATTCCTCATCTCAGAAATTCAGAAAAAATGGTGTGATTATTATTGTATGCTAAAACAAATATCTACTTCTTCACTTTTTTCATGCAAGAACTGTCATTTCGGATTCAGATCATGTTTATATGATTTTCCCAAAATATAAATCAAAATTCTAATTTATTGTTTGTTCTTAATAGCTACAAAGTGATCGACTAACAAAAATTGAATTGACATCCAAGGGAAATAACTCCATGCTAAATGAACTAAAGAAGAAAGAATCTGTAAGTAACATTCCTTATCTTTATAGATTAATTTTACCCTGCCACCCATTGTGTGAAAAAATAAAGTGTTCATGGAAGAAGATGAAAAGAAAAAAATTAGGTTGGAACTCTGACATGTTGATTTATCAATATTTAGTGGAAATAAATATTTTTCTGATATATATTGATTTTATAATAAAACTAGACAAAACGTGAACCGTTGGGTCACCCATTAAGCTCTCGCTAGATGATTAGGGAAAAGAGTAGGATCTGCCAAAATATCATCTGCTTTTCATTTTAAAAACGAACTAAAATTTATCAAATTGATTATTTAAGGTAAAATTTTTGTCTAAGTCAAAAAGTAGTAACATAATGAGCATCAGTAAAAAAGCAAAATAATATTACACATATAATTTATTTTTGATATATTTAAAATGTTTTTTTCGTCGATCAAGATGCCTGCCAAGAGGCTACTTAAAATCCGTTTTTACAAAATAAATTGTAACTTTTGCAATTGAAAAAAATTCACACTGGATTGTTCAATTGAACACATATCCTAGTAGATAGAGGAGTTAGATTAAGACAGTTCTAAATGCCAGTTATCTCTAGACTGCAGGTTCAATCCTGGTCAGGAGCAGCAGTAACATAGAATAATAATTAACACAGCTTAACACCTGTACCCCAGCTATGGTTAGTGGAATGAGAACAGAATACCCCCGTGGACTGAATAAAGGCTTGGGTTCAAAGTTCCGTGATGGCTCCCAATTAAAAGAAGATTCCCGAGTCCGACAAGAAATACCTAAAGAAGGCCGGAGGGCACATCGACCAAAACTTTGTACAGATAACAATGAAGACGAGGACAATAGTCTGAATAATACAAATAATGGTAATCTTTGCGGAGTTCCGTCCTGGCTTCCTGCCTCAAAAACTGCTAGCTGCTGACTGGTGGAAAAACAACACCAGCTATGATTGTAGTCTGTATCCAAGTGGTATCACTTGAAAAAAAAAAAAAAAAGAACCAACTGAAAAACCCACTGAAAACCCAACCCTAATCCTAAACCCCCCCTAGTTAAAATTAACTGTTTTATTACAAAGTTTGTGGGTTCTGTTTTTTTCTGGGTCACCCTGTATACAGGGTGACTCAGAAAAAACAGATTCTAAATTATTTATTTATTTTCAATTAAACTAAACCTAAACCCCAACCCCAATCCCAAATCCTAAACCCTAGTTGTTTTTGTTTTTTTACGCCACTTCCGCTATGGACTTAAATCGTAGCTGGTGTTTTTTTTTTCAGCAGTCACCGGCAAGCAGTTTTGAGGCAAGAGGCCAAGACGGAACTCCGCAAAGATTACAATTATTTGTATTATTCAGACTGTAATATTGGTGTGGTATATATTTGATTGATACTATTTTCTGCATAAATAAAAAGATTAAAGACAGAGTTTATTTTTTTAAAGCCATATGTAATTAAAAACAACCTTAATCCCCTAAAACCGTAACCCAATTCGCAAAATGTTAATTCATAGACTGTAGTTAAACTGTCATTGGGTATCAGCAAAAAACTTTCCGTTTTAATTTTCCAACATAAATCAGAAGTCAGCCCTACATTCTATGAATTAACATTTTGCGAATTGGGTTACGGTTTTAGGGGATTAAGGTTGTTTTTAATTACATATTGCTTTAAAAAATAAACAACAAAAAAACCAAATTGCTATACATTTAATTAACCATTGAAATGATTTATTGAATCTATTATTGAGACAGTTGTTTGTGTTATTATTGCAATGTATAATTTCAATTAAACTTAGTTTAAAAAAATATTTTTCAACATTAAATGTATAGTAATTTGTGTTTTTTGTTGTTTATTTTTTTAAGCAATACGTAATTAAAAACAACCTTAATCCCCTAAACCGTAACCAAATTCGCAAAATGTTAATTCATAGACTGCAGTTAAACTGTCATTTGGTACCAGCAAAAAACTTTCTGTTTTAATTTTCCGACCTAAATCAGAAGTCAGTCTAGTTTGTTTTAGTTAAAAGCTCAAAGAAAACTTTCACTTAAACGGTGGGGTAGTCAATGTTTGCTCATTTGAATTCCATAATATTTAAATATGTAACTATTTTTTTTACCCAATATGAAATATTTTTAAAGTAAGTTTAATAATCATGTTAAATCAGACATGTATTCCGAATTTGACTTAATAATTAAAGTAATCTAAAAAATCTATTTTAAAGCATAATTTCAATTTTAGTTGAGTGTAAAAACTAAACAAAATTTATACTCTGTGGTCTGGAGAAAGGGAGGGGCGAATCTACGGAGAGTTACGGGGTATAGGGAGGGGTTCAGACTGCTGGATTTTTAGTAATAAAACTATTACATGCTGTGAGCTCTCCCACTCATGTTAACTCTATATAGAGGGGAAGAAGAGTGTCATGTATAATATTAGACAGGGATTGGTCTGTTGTTGACTTAATTGCTAATTACGACTAATTAAAACCAATTAAACTGAATTTTTTCAATGAGTAGTCCTAAAACCAAGGAATATCTAAGTATAAATATTGTGTCTATAACATAAATAGAAAAAAATCCTTTAGGAAATGAAAGTTCATAATCTCAGCTTTAGTATAATAATAGATATATTTATATGTTTTATATAGTGCTTTAAAAAATTGTCATGTATGCATCATAAGCATCCCTCGTGGGTAATAGTCCACACCCGACTCCTAATCGGTTATTTACACACACACTTACCAAAAACAAGAAATCATCCAGTAGATCATACTCACACAACAAGTAACAAAATTTCCAATAAGATATATTCTGAATATATACTTTTTGCTGCTGGAAAAGTGGCAGTTAACACCCATGGCGTGTGTATTCAAACATTTACTTAAGTAGATAATATGAATGAATGTTTCAAGAAACTACAGAATACAACATAGTATACAAACAATGAAAGATCTGCCTTTATAAACTGCTAAATTATTTTATGTGAATCTCTTGTCCATAAAACTCTTGTACTTATCACAATGGCTTTTTAAAGAACTGATCATGATAACAAACATTCAAAAAGTATAGCAGAATAGATTCAGTGGTGTTCAGTAATAAAATAACTCTTTACAACTTCCTTAGTAATGTTAATCTCTGATGAGAGAAAAGTTTGACATATTAACATTATATTCAAATGTGGAAAATTATATAAAGAGGAAATCTAGTTGTCTCCAGACTTAGTGAATATAATAAAACCATTAGCTAGAGGAGAAAATGTGTGAAAATCAGGTATAATAGACCATATCTAGAGAGAAAAAGGCATACATTGTCTCTTATGGAAGAAGGTCTATATAATTGACAGGGAGCACTATTGGAGAATGAGAGAGTTAAAGTTGGAAATTGGCTTAGCAGTCAAGTTAAGCTAGTATAGATTTTGACATCATGTGGTTTTCTTTGCCAAAGAAAGTGTTAGAGTCAAATCTTCCTTCCTTTAAAAACCATCAGAGCATTTTGGTATTGATCTGCTTTGATCTCTGTACTTCATGACACTGAAATTAATTAATTTTCTGTCACTTTTTTTCTGTAAAAAAATTTTTTTTTCTTCTTTTCTTACAGAATATGTATCTAACCCCCCCCCCCCCTGAAGAATGGGATGTCAGAAATCTGTTAACAGTATCAAATAGATGAAAAAAGGAATTTACAAAAAAGGATGCTCATATGAGTCATAAATATTAGGATGAATTTTACTGACATTTTTACTAAAATCTATACAATCATTTCTATGACACACTTGATAGATTTTCCATTTGATTGACTAAATAATTTGCATAAAATGTTATTCCTATTTGTCAAGGCAGCAGCGGCAGCAACAGCAGTAGCAGCGTGTTATTGATTAAGGCAGTAAATGGATACCAACTGCTGTTGTTTCCAATTTAGAACTGCAAGTAAATGTCATATCCAACATTTCAGGCACACAAATCTCTTCTTGCTAGGGGAGTACTAAATCACCAAAATGATACAATTCAATGATTTCATTAATGGATAATTGACAGGAACACTTACAGATCAGATAAGAACATTTTATGTGTGAAATCAGAAAAAAATCTTTCACATGACAAACTTTTATAACAAATGTCTGTACATAATTTTTTTATTTTTTTTTTTTTTGATGATCCAGTATAGCTGAAATATTTTTGTAACATTTCCTTTTTATCATTAAAATTCCCCATGAAAAGATAAAAATAGAAATAAAAAGGGAAAAATGAGAAAATTCTAAAGAAATTGAAATATTCAAATCCCTGCTGCTTTTTCTTTAATGATTTTTATATTTTTGCAAATCAAAGCAAGAAATTGACAACATAGGAAATTTGTTCTTGATGACCTGAAATTTTTGTTTGCTGCTTCTCAGCTATAAAAAAAAAACTTTCAACTAAATTATACAGTTTATCTTTTTTTTAGCTAAAAAATGAAAACTTGAAATTATTTGACTAAGCAATAAATACCAAATAAAGAAACACTTATAATATTAGTTATAGAGTTGACTCAACATTACTTTTTTAAAATTATTATATATATATATATATATATATATATATATATATATATATTGTAAATGTATTTTATTGAAAATAGATATAGATATATAATATTATACAATATATAAAAATGGAAAATGAAAATGAAAATGAAAATGGATAGGTAATTCTGTCAATCTTATCACAGTAATTAAAAAGTTATTCAATTTGTACTGTTAAAAGTATTTCTTTTTTTACTTTTATGAATTTCTTTTTTACAACTTAAATGAATGAAATATAAAGTTTACTAATTTAGTTTGCATACCAATCATTACAAAAATACAAATAATATGAATTAACTTTCAAGTAAAATTCAAATTCATAGTGAAAATTTACAAACCTAAAAAAGTTAACAAAATTAAAATCTTTTTTCCTAATCATGATATAATTCATTGGTTGAAATGTTGGCCACATAAACAGGTTAATGCCAGTTGAGATTTACTTTGCAATTAATGAAAATATTTTAGTCCAGAAATTTGATTATCAAAGGAAAAAAATATATTATAAGATTATAATCCTAATGCTTTAACTTTTGTATCCACAATTGTATTGTGTCTCAACTGAAATGTCTGAGGTTGTTGTAGTTTGTAACACACTGAACCATTTCAATTAAAGTCAAATACAATTAAGTAATTCTTTAAATCTCAATTGGGGAGGCGTGCGGTGTAATGGTTATCATCATAGGAAATGGACACATGAGATGAGTTCAAATCTTGGATGCATTGGTTTGCATTTCCCACAGCATTAATACCCTTGGGAAAGGTACAAATCCAACTATTCTCTCTCCAGCTATGGGGAAATAGTAGGGAATATTGGGCTCTTTAACCTTGGTATGGAAACCATTCAAGGAGAAGGAAAAATGAATTCAAACCTAAGAGGCTCTCTTCTCGTTCGTCAAAACTACTCTGAGAGCACCTACTACTTCCCCACCTCCTAAAGAAAATTTGTTCCTTATTAATTTATTATCATTTAAGAAATACATTAAAAAATAAGCTCCATTAAACGAACTTATTTTTTAATGTATTTCTTAAATGGACACACAAGGTACAAATTTTGTTATACAATTCCTATTAAGTGTTAAGAAATAACAAAAGAAAAGACGTGTGTTTGTGTGTGTGTGTGTGTGTGTGTGTGTGTGTGTGTGTGTGTAAACTATTTTATACAATACAACTACACAACAACTACAAAACAGTTACTAAAACACAGACTACTAAGAAATATGCCCGGAAATACGGTTGTCTATTTTATGAAAACCGTAATAGAATGTTTAGGTCTTGGAAACCAAGATATGTAAAAGAAAATTTTATCTATTTTTTTTTGTTTTTTTTTGTTTAGTGAGAACCAATAAAATAAAAAAGTTTGTTCCAACATTCATTATGTTTGGGGGCAAAGGATAAATAGGATGAAGGAAAAGACAGAAACATTCTACCTTTAAAATAGTTTAGCAGAGAGAGAAAGAAATTTGGCACTATGCACTTTTATATCTGAGACCATATCGTTACTCAGTTTAGTGTCCAATCACTACACCTTGTGTATCACATCACTAACTGGTGATAGTTCTAAATGCATGAAAAGGCAAAAGGGAAACAACCTTGCTACTATCTTGTTTATTTTATTCATGAATAGAAAAAAATTACAAGAACGGGGTAAATTTAAAAGTAACTTTTTTCTGTATGCTCATATTCTGAAGCAGTTTATCTTTTGTAGGATTACAAAAAGAGATTCTCTGAACTGGAGAAGACAAGACATGAAAAAAGCAAATTGCAGAGAGAAAATAAACACTTAAGACAAGAAATGCAAACAAGGTGAGACAATTTTATAAAGGAGCTTCAGGACAAAAAATTAAGACTTGACAAAATTATTTTTCTGCAATATAAGAAGATACTTTATAAAAGAAATAACACCATTCTTTATAAAATATCTTGTTATTCTGATATTACAAATGAAAATATTTTAAAAGAATCATTAGGAATTACAAAAATCTATTTCCTTTGATTTTGATTATAGAATCAAATATCTTTTGTGGTAAAGTTTCCATCTCTCAAAAAATATAGTCTCTTACTAACCATGAAATTATAAATGAAACAAAGAAAATCATTTTTTGACAGTGGATTACTTATATAAAGTCAAAATAAACTAGAATGCAAGGTGAATTATGAAAGCAAGTTTTTTCTATGTTAATAATTTGGAAGAATTTGTATATCTATGACCAAAGTTTGATGTAGACTTACTAAATTAATATGTGTACTTATTGGATTTAGAGCAAGGTTTTGACAGAAATATTTTATTCTCATAGGAAAATGGGGTTTACATTGTGAAAATGGCTCTAACAATAAAAACAATAATCAGCCAGGAAGCCATGCTGCTGCAAAATGTAACTAACAAAACAGAATTTATATTGCCAAACTTCAATAAAGAAAATTAACAAATTATCTATGCTTTAATTTAATCAAACATTACTAATTAGGTAAATATATAATTCTTTAAGACATAAAATTGTTTAGTTAACACAAGAAATCCAGTAAAAAATATTAAACAATAGTAGCATCAGACAAAATATTTTTGATAAATTTGTTATCATTTTTGTCAATTAAAATTTATACTGAATAATAACAAATGATAATTGTTGCTAGAAAAATAAATCAACAGAAGAGAAAAGAGATTTAATCAATTATATTTTTATATTATTTTTTGAAGATAATATTGTTTTTTTTGTTTTTTTCAAAAATTATTTTTTTAATTTACACATGCTAATAAATTTATCAAAAATATATTGTTTAATGGCATCAAGGTATTTATGGAAAATGATTTTTCACTAAATTCCTAAATCTTTTAATCAGGTTTAATCAATAACTTGATTCTAATGGAAACAATACATACTAGTTCATCAACAACACTAATAAAGTGTTTCATCATAACGAGCTATTATGCAGGTCATGGTAACCTTATCCATGTACTTTAGTGAACTTATAATATTCAGAACAAAAATAAAATTATATACTAACTAGAAAAACATTTCAATTTCTCAGTCTGTTATGTAAAAAAAAAGTTTCACTGTAGCTTTATGATTAGTATTCTCTGAATGTGTGCAATTATCAAGATATTATGTGTGATAGAGATACCATGGATTATAAACCAAATTTAGTTGTAGAAATAAGTAGATAACATTTTTTTTTTCAATAACAATAAACTATTCTTTATTTTACACAGATGGGGTGATATGAATTCAAATTCAAATATGAATTCTGGCTTTGACCAAATATGTGTTGACCTTTTGAATAGACATATTTTAAAATTACATTAATTTAAAATAAAGAATCCCATCATGAAGATGAGAATAAATCATCATATTGTTTGATACCAGAAAACAAACAAAATGATTATGCTACAAGAAAAGCTATACTATAGTATTTACTATTATATCTTATTGAAAATTTAAAAAAAACAATTTGAATGAAATTACAAAATGTCAATATATGATAAAGAAAAAGATTTGGATGTATTGTACTAATATTGCAATCAATATTAACACAATTTTATTTATTCTTATCTTCATAAATTTATGATAAATGCAAAATTCTAAAGTAAATAATCATGTATGTTGAATTGTTGTAATTGTTGTTTGATTCTTGTAGGATTGAAAACCTTCATAGTCAATTGAAGACATTGCAGTCAAAACATGAACTCTGTGATAGTGAAGGGGAAAAGAGAATAAAACTATTAGAACATTCATCAAAAACAATCAAAATACTCGAAGAAGAAAATTACAAGCTTCTCAGAGTAAGTAATATAACCAAATCATGACAAATCAAGTGTAATAAAGTTTTGTTTTTTTGAACATGTTGTTAAATACTCTAAATATCAATATTAAGTAAAAATCTCGACTGTAAAAAACTTTAATCTAAAAGAATCTGTTGATTTCTTAGCAGCTTCTGATGGCAATCACACAGACAATTGGTCAGAACTTATAGAGAATTTATGTCTGTCTTAAAAAGAAACTGACTAGAGAATATAAGGTTTTTCTCAAAAACAAAAAGAAGAAAACAAAGAAAGCCTAGAGCTACTTGAATCTGTAATTGTTAATAAAATGGCAGTTGCCGATTATATTAAAAAGGGGGAGTAAGAATCCCAAAAATGCAGTAACGGAAAACAACAAACACTGAATTCAAAATCAAGCGCCAAAAAAGAAAAGCGGGAATTTTTCAGTAGTTCAGAGAATGACAAGACGAATGGTCATGCAACAAATCAGCTCCAGTATCAGCAAAGAAAAACAAGATAAAATATGAACTATTAATACCACAATATAAAACAAAGGACTATGCCCGGTATGCTATTATACATGTCTGTAATTCTATTTTAATACAGATTGTTATTTTAATACGACTCCGTTGATTTCTTTCATTGTGTTGAGTTTTGTTTAAAATTAGTAAGTTGTGTAAATCTATATAAAATATATACTACACCCAGCTTGCTACAAATCCATCACTTTACTCATGTTGGGAGAATCAGATTTATTCATATTATTATCATCATTAGCAATATTTTCTTTTCTGTAAATGTGAATTAAAAAAGAAAAGGAAACAAAAAAGTAATTAAAAAAAAAAGAAATTAATAATCAAGCATAAACTGATTCAAAAATGAGAAATGAAATAATGAAAATGAAGTTTCACATTTATATAATTCTTAAATTCTTCAATGGATTGTTGTTAAATCAAGAGAAAGATTCATCTGTGCCAAACATTTTTCACAATCCTATCATTCTTTGATACAAGAATTTAGAAATATTTCAAAATGCAGGACATTTATAAATTTTACACATCTACCAAAAATAGGAAAAAAATATTTAGTACAAAGTGCTTCAATCATTTTCCCTATTTATTATTATTTCATGATTGGATAAGATAACTGTTGATGGGACATTTATAAATTCCATATTTTCCACAAGTTTTGATATGAACTAGTAAAATAGGAAGTTGTTAAATTCATTTTCCAAATAACACCTTTCAGTTCAAAATGCAAAAGTAACAAAACAGAATATGGAAATAAATGAATATTTAAAACTAATTGGAATTACATTTTAAAGATTTCATGTCTTTAGATTCTTTTAATTGAATAAATTTGTTTTTGATAACTTTTGGTTCTATTAACACAAATTGTTGTATATTACAGGAAAATGGAGCCAGTAAAACGGAAATTGATATTTACAAAGAATCTCTTCGTTTACTCAAACAACGTTGTTCCTTATTAGAAGAAAAGAATCAAAACCAAAGTGAACATATTTCAAAATTGCAAGAGGCAAGGATTTTGAGTTTATCTATTTCATCCAATCAAAGAAATAACTCTGTTATCTTGAACATCTTTGGTCAAATTTTAATAACTGGGATAAATATTTTCAATTATTTAAATTATAATTTTTATGGATAATGGTATTTAGTTATATATTACAATATGTTTAATTTCAATATTACTATTGAGATATAATGTAAAGATATTTATATTATTAGTATTAAAGTAATAATTTTATACAAATAAGCAAGTCAAATCAATGTTCAGATTTGAAAAACTTTTGGAAATAATTAATTTTTGTTACATAACCTTTAAAAATAATATCTAGATATTTTTGTCCTTATTTCTGAGAGGAAGAATTATCATTATCATTGATGTAATTAAATAGTGACCTAATCTTGGATCTTATAGTTACAATGTTTTGGCAATACTTCTTCAACCTTCTTCAGGTATGTCTCATAGCTGATAATCTTCTGGGAATTTAAAAATTGAACCTCTTATCTAATAAATGGAGGTAAATTGTTTTCATTCTGATGTCTATGCTTATCAATATATTTCATAATAAGTTGATTAAAAAAGTACAGTGATAAAATTATAATTTCAGAATTATAAAAGGTGGGATTTTAAAGAAACCTCAGCTTTTTTTAAAATTATCATAGATTTTTTCTTTAATATGTAGGCTACAAAATGTTAATTATTAATCATAGTCTGATAATTGCCATGGATTAATTAATCAACAACAAGGGAGATTATCCCATTTGGGATCATCTTGTTAATTAATATTGATTGACTTTTATTTGATAATTCATATTTGTTGAGGAATGTTTGTTAGAGAATTATTACTTCCTCTTATTTATAAATATAAGAAAAATAGATACAATTAACAACAACATATTTATTGCCTTGAGCTAATTGAATAGAAAGAATACGAAAGGAGTAAATGAAGGTGTCTATATAAAAATGTCCTCATTGTATGTACATGTATATGCAACAGGTTTCTTTGAGAAATTAAAGTTTGTGAGAGACTTACATTTTTGAGGAGTGTTCCTTAGTTGTTGTTTGTATGGAATTAAATGTCTGTATGTAGCAAGTAAGCTTAGGACACTGTATATATAATATTCAATGCGACGAGGTTTGCTGGAGATGAAAAGTCCATTTTCTTGGAGGACAAAATAAGTCTTGTCTCTAAAAAGTATCCTGCAGTAAAGAGAATGATATTTTCATACGTCCATCATATACATTGACCTTGGCAATGTCATTTAGTAGCCATTAGCAGAAATTATTTGCAAGACAAGGGTTGTAATACCACGCGCATTAAACATTTTCTGACATCATCAATTTCTGGCTGAACCATCTTTAAGCCAATTGTTCCCATTTAGGCTTCATGCCAAAAATGGGTTCCATGTGATTTATTCTAGTCTTTTCAAATTCACATAACACTTTGCAACATTCACCAAACATCACATTGTAGGTTTTACAGAAACCTGCAATAATTTTAATTGTCTTGTGAATAATTAAAAAGTTATTAATATTTGTTTGTTTTTTAATGCTCGTTAATTAAAAAATATACTAATTAATTATAGAAAGATATTAAAATATATTTCTTTAAAAAATGTAAAAAGATAAATATATGTGTAACAGCTTTTAAATACCTATAAATTTGGAAAATTATATTTTAATAGTTCATATGATTCAATTAGTATGTCTTCATGCAGATGAACATCTTTAATGTAAAATATATTTAGGGTGATATCTAGATTAAATCATTTAAGTTTTACATAGAGACATATTTGATTCACTCACAAAAAGTCAAGTTTGTTACATAATGTGATGTCTGTTGGATTTTTAGGACAGATATGAGGCAGACATTTTGATTTTAGTATGCTTTTTACCATTTCCATGATGAATGCAACCTTTAATATTTTGTTGTATTTTCTTTTTAAGATTGTGTGGTTCCTGTGAAATAAGACTAAAAGACTGAGGGTCATTTGGAGAGTTTCTGATAAACTTTATATCTCTAAGATTCGAGGGTCCCACCTTACAACAGTTGGGCCACATAGTTTCCTAACAACAGTTCTGATTTAGGTTAGAGTTTAGTTGAACAAGTTTATCATATAAAAGCAGAACTAAGATGATTAATAAATTAGAATTCAATTTTAGCCAAATTAAAATTAGTCTGGTCATGTCGACCAGACTAATTTTAATTTGGCTCATCTAAAATTGAATTCTAATTTATTAATCATCTTTTAAGTCTGGGCCACAGAGAGAGAGAGGGGGAGAGGAGAGGAGGGAAGGAGAGAAGAGAGAGAGAGAGAGAGATATAATGATAATCTTATTATAATGGAGATTGTGGGTTTGTCTGTCTGTAACCGAAACTATATTACTAATCAAGTCACAATTCCTTTTGTTATTTATACCACATTCTCCATGATTTTATTTTTAATTTAAACTTCAATTATTAATAAAATTATTTTACATCATTAAGACTGTTGACCATATCTACAAACTATTAACATGCAATTGTATTTATATATACAACAAAATAGTGGTTTACAGTGTGAATGGGAAGGCTAATTTGCATATTGATCTTAAAAATTTGATTTTAATAAATATATGCTTAGTATTATTGATTTCTAATTGTTTGGTTTTATCTTATTGAATATGAGCAAAAATCTCGGGGATAAATCTTAAAAGAAATCCATTAACAAGAAGAAATAACTTATATTATTCTTTACTTCCTATTTTAACTAAATAGTTAAATTAGGAAAATTTACCAATGAAAAACAGGAGTAATGGAAAATGATGGAATAGTTAGTTTCAAAGTTGTTCTATTTTTCAATCATACCCCCTCTGTTCCAAATCATTTTATCTGCATTTTTATTCAGTTTCATTAGCCTTTCTAATTTAATGATATTTTATTATATTAAAACTTAAATACTTGCACCCAGAGGGTGCATATATTTGCTAGTCTTAGTAATATATAGACATCTTACCATTTGCACTATATAAAGTGATGGACAGGGTATTGGTATATTTTATTCAATGAAATATATTTCTAATTTCAAATCTTGCAATTACTCAAGTTCTGACTTTTCCAACATTATCTACAGTTATTTGAAACTAAAATGACATTTTTAAAAGCTAATCAGGTTTTATTTATTTTGTTGAATCAGAACATTAAATTGTTTTTCCAATAAAAGTCATTTAAATTTTATCTTGATATTTCTCCATCAAAAATTATTGTCTTGAATTTTACAAAAACAAAGAAAAATGAATAATTAAATAAATTCTTTATCTCATCAGGAAAAAGAAGATTTACTGAGAAACCTGGAAGAAAATGAAAAGCAATTAAGTGAAGAAAGTGAACAGGCAAAATTGTTTCAAAAAGAGAATACACATTTAGCCAATGGATGGAAAAATCTTACAGATGTAATTTCAAAATGTTTATCTTCTCTAGGATGTGATATTTTAATAGGAAACAGTCATTTTTTTTTTACCCATTCATTAAAGGATAAAAAATAATAATCCATGCATACTGAATTATCAGGCAAAGTACAGAACTTTTCTAATGCTTATTAATAAATATATTTCATTGTTAACTTTTGTTAATGGTAATCAATAAGCCATAAGACATAATCCAAATATTGATTGTATTATAAATGCTTAAATGGAATTTGGTTTTGCCAAGAACTTCATGCAGAAGAGAAGGAAGGTCCTGACAATTTTGAATAAGTTTTTATTTTGAAGAATTTATCAATACCAATTATTTACATCATCATATTTCATTCTCTTTTAGTTTTTCTATATTTCTTTAAATCAGATAAATCAATTTATTTTTTTTAGAAATGAATCTTCATGTTTTCTGTTTAATTATTCCTTGATTAATATAATTGCAAAAATATTGTGAAAACTCAATTATCATACAGTATGCAGTATCTTTATCAAACACAATCATTTTTTTAAATAAATGGCATCATAAAAAGACTAAAAGTAACTTACATTGAAATTCATAAAAGAACTTGTAATATTTTAAATTCACTTACATATTTGTACGTAGAATAATGATGAATTTTTTGCAGGAAAAGGATCTTGTTAAAGAAAAATTGGAACAATGTGAGCAATCGTTGTCAGAGGAACGATCTCAGGTTCTTAATCTCAGTCTCCAAAATGACACTTTACAACATCAACTGAAAGAAACAGAAAATAGAAACAAACAATTCAAAAATGACAAAGATTTACTCAATCAGGTTTGGATTATTGCAGTTTTACATTCATTTTTTCCCTCTAATATTGAATTTTGGGTAAAATCCTTATCAACAAAATGTCAAAGGATAATTCAAGTAGGATAAAGCATGAAAGTATCATTTACATCTATTAATGACACTTGAACCAATTATCTTTTTAAAAACTAATCAGAATTTTATTCCTTTTTTACACAAGGTATTTGCAATCAGTTAAATTATTATTCCAAGTTTTGTTTTTGTTCATTAATGGATTACCATAGCCATTGCTATAAATTGTATTTCAAACAGTTAATATGGTTTCAAGTATTTGGTTTGGTTTGGTTTGTTTTAAGGCATATCAACCTCAGTGGGTCATTTAATGCGATAAAGTTTTGAAATAAATTCATTCTTAATGGTAATACAATTTTTTTTATAAATACATTTTTTCTATTTAACCCATAGATGGGGCCCTAACAGGTACTACCACTCCAGGTCAGAGTGGACCAGGGAGCAATGGGGATCAAGGGGTGATCCACATTCCCCAAACCTCCAAAACTGGAAACTCACCATCAGATAGAGTTTAACGTCATCCCAGACATGTAGACCCTCAGCCACCGCCTTCTAGCACCCATATGATAAAAAGGGTTGGGGCTTGCCATAAGGGCAATAGGGTTGGGGCAATCATATAGGTGCTAGGGCTTGACATGACCAGCTGATTGATCAGTGTCCAACTGCCCATCTAGTCCAAGTAAGGACCAAAGTGGAATATTGTATGTCATGGACTGCTCAACCACCTGGGTTCTATCCTTAAACATCACGGGTCACCACCCACAGCCAACAGGTGGCCCCATTGGGGGAATCTTACCCCTCCACAGAGGTGCAGTCAGTGCATAATCCTTTGAAAACAATTATAGCCACAAGTAACTATTGTTAATACAGTTATATGATTTCAAGTATTCCTATCTGATGTATATAATTCTTTTAATCAGCTCTATTTGACCATTTGATCTATAGATTGGATCCTAACAGGTATTACGAGTCTGGGTCAGAGTAAACCTGGGAGTAATGGGAATGAAAGGGTGACTCAACACTCCCCAGATCTCCAGAACTAGAGCCTCACCACTGGATACAGTTTAGTATCATACTCAGGGCACCCCCCCTTTTTTTGAGGGGATCTTACGCTTCTGCAAGGGATGCAGACAGTATATTCTATACTCTATCAACAGGACAACTATGTATAGCAATCATGGATTGCTTGTGGTCTTTCAAGTGTAAACTTTTGTTATGGTGCAAAGCAGTTTGCAATCAGTTATTTTGTTCACTTGCAACCTTACAATGTAAAAACACATGGCTTAAAAGAATATGCAGGTATAAATTTAAACCTGTATACAGAGATTCAGTCATTTCACTGACTTTTTGGCATCAGAAAAGAATTCTTGGCTCTCAAAAACATAGCCAAAATTCATCAACATGACAATAATAGTTTATTTAACCTCTGTAAAAATGATTTAATTTTTCTATTTTATTTCTAATCATATTGAATGTTTTTGTACTAGTTGACATACACCTAGGCATTCATATGTGCATTTATTTTGATAATTAATTATCAAAATGAATGTACATATCACAGTAAATGTCTCCAAAGATATTTCTGCTGAGTAGTACAACCGGTGAAAACTATTGATTCCCTCTTCCCACTTTTTGTCTGTTGGCATCTTTCTCAGGAAAAATGACCCTTTTATATTGTTGATTTCATTTTTATGCCTCTACCAAATTCATTTCATTTGAGGAACAAGACATTCTTTTTGGTGTGATGTGAAAAGAAAGTCAGAAATGAAACACAACAAATCTCTTTAGAAATTTGAAATATTTCTATTGTTTTCTTCTCTCTCAATTATTTATGAGTTTAGACAAGGTTGTTTTTCTTTAACTGTGTTAGAGATTCTCCCTACACCCCCTCTCTCTCTCTGTAGGAGCTAGCTTTAAATGCCAATGCAACTTTCTCACTGACTCTATTTAACTCTATCTCTTGATACACACACACACACATATATATATATATATATATATATATATATATATATATATATATATATATATATAAAATGACCTTTCTTGACCTGTCCCTCCTTATCAGAAAATATATTTATGGTTTTAATTTCCTAATGTCAACACAAATCTGTGTCAACTCAATTTGCAGACAACCAATACAATAATAAACCAAATGCCCCCTTATTTTACATTCCTGTTTTTTTTCTAAATTATATTAAAGGAATAATATTCACATTATTTTATTTTCACATTTCTATTGATTTATAGTAAAGTGTAATATTCTAAAATCTCAGCAAGATTTTTAAATTTTCTACCAACAATATCAAAGACAGACAATAAATGTTACAAACAACAGTTCCCAAATTGAATCATCCATTAAGTGATGATAATAATTGCAATGAGATTTCATTTCATCAGACATTTTGTCTTCTGTATTTTTTTCTTCTTCTTTTCAGGACAATTTTCACCTTCAAGATCAACTCAATGCATTGCAGCATGAAATAACAACAGAAAAATTGACAATTTCAAATCTTGAAGAGAACAAACGTAAATTGGAAGAAGAATTTTGTGCAGTGAAAAAGGTAAAAAAAATTCAGATATAAATTATAAGATTTTGCAGTTAACCTGTAGATTTCTACGCTCACAGAAAATTGAAACATTTTATTTAGGATATTTTAACAATCTATTTTCATATAAAGCACAATATGACTTTACTTATTTATATATTCAATCATACAACCTGATCTCCCTATGGAGTAATGAGAAAGTCTATTGTTATTTTAACATAAGGTATTATTAACCATTTGATTCCAAGTAGAAATGTTAATCCATAAATAAATAATATTGGCAGAAGTGACAGTAACTTTGATATTTTATAGATAAGTATAGGAGGCATAATGGTTATGGTCATTAACAAATGGATGTGATAAAACAAATTAAAATCCTGGATGAGGCTGCTTACATTTCACATGGTGTTAATGACCTTGAAAAAGGCATAAATCTTTCCATTCTTCCCCCCCCCAACTATGGGTAAATAGTAGTAATTTTACTAAGCCTAGAAATAGTGTGAATACAGTGAGAATTAAATTCACTAGGCTCTGCTAGTCTAGCTAGTTAACCATTACATCATGCAAAGTGCTCACTAGTAGGTAAATAGTAAAGCCAACTGAATTCTCTAGCCATGTAGAAGGAAAAACTCTGAATTCCAAACCAGGGGATGTGGGGCTATCAATCTCTCATCATAAAAATCCTACTTGTGATTGAAATTGCAGTTACATCATTGACACAGTATGATTCATAAAGAGACTACTCTTTAAAAAAATGATTTATGATATTCTTTCTTATTTGCTTAATTAATATTAATAAATGAAATCTTTCAAACGATTAAATCACTGCTACAAATGATGAGGAGATTGAATAAGAGCAATAAGTGGACTTTTGTTTATTCTGACACAAATTTATTTCTCACAATATAACACCAATGGCATCTTGATATCAGTTGTATTCAAATATTAATTCACATAAATGCATAAATAAATACTCACTTTACCACGTTTATGGTTTTGGCTGATTAGCCAGTCACTGAGAGAGTCCACTAGTACTTGTCCAAAATAACATGCTGAGAAAATGTCTGCAGTAACATACTAATATATATATATATATATATATGTGTGTGTGTGTGTGTGTGTATGTGTGTGTGTGTGTGTAGTACTTGCATTCAGCATCCACTTAATAGTAAGTTTCAATTATTATCTTTATTTTTTCTTACTGAACATTTACATATAAAAACCACATCTTCAACACTCTACAATTCCCTCACCCATCCACCTGTTGATATATTTTAGGACTAAAATGTAACTGTTCAGTAAAAGAATTAAGAAAATGTCTGAAATTTACTCTTATCTGGATGGTATTATATTTCTATATATTCATTTTTTTTTTTTTTGTATATAACTGAAGACATTTCCTCAGCAGAATATTCTGGTCAAGTACCAACCTACTTCCTGTTCTACTACATTCATGTCCGCCCCTTGTAAATAAAGTGAACCAGGCCAACAGCTTTGTTTGTAATCCAAGCCATCGACCATATGACATATAGTGTCAGATTGATGAAACAAGTATGAAGAACAGAAGTACATTTTTTCATTGAAAATCAGTTGTGTATGCTGACCTCATAAATCCCTTTTTTTTTGAGTTTTGAGACTGAGATTGATTCTCATGTGAATTGGAGCATCATAATTCCTGTAACCAAACATTCATTCGTTTGTGTCACAAAGACAAATGGATCAGTCAGGTTTTATATAGATCCTAGAGACTCGGATAAAGCCATATTGTGACTATTTCATGATCACCACAATCAAGGATATCATCTCAAAACTACAGTGTGAAGTGGTTCCCCATTTTGTATATTGGCAAATAAAACTGAACAAAGAATCGAGGAAACTGACAACATTCATAATTTCATTCAGAAGAAATGTTTCAAAGTTTTCCAATGGGAGTAAAGAATACTTAAAATGAATTTCATCAGTTTGAGAACTTTGGAGGTTTCAAGAATGTGCATTCCATCTCTGATGATGTGACTGTCTATGGTTTCAAAGAAAATGATAGTGACCCAAAGAACTTTTTCAAAAGACCAGAGAAAAAACTGAAAACTCAACCCTGAAAATGCATAAAAATACTATACTTTAGTTATATTGTATCAATTACCCAAAATTACCTCAACAAATTCTCTGTCTCATGATGTTAACCAAATAACTTTATGACTTGATGTCTAAGAACAGTGATTTCATCTCAGTAACCAGCAACATTTTACAAAGGGTAAAATCTATAAAACTGTTGTGCTGAGAAACTTCTGCCCAAAATCACTGATTTTTGCATAGGTTCAACTACTCAGCTTCAGAATGATATGCCAAACACTTTTGCTAGGAAAACACTCTCAGAAGCAGAGAGATAATACTTCAATATCAAATGAAATGTCCACAATTATTTACAGCTTAGAGAGATTTCATTATTATGCATGAGACATTGGAGTGACAATTCAAACTGATCATAAATCAGTCAACTGCATATAAGAATCTAGCACAAATAGCACCAAGAATGCTACTCAAAATAAAAGGCTATGGCTTACAGTGAAGTACAGCACAGGGAAAGCAGTTCTGATATTTGTCAAGAGTGTTGACAAGACCAGACAAACATATTGAAGATATTGATTTCAACATTCAGATGTTGAACATACAGCTCAATGTTTCAATAATGCACATACATCAAGACAAAGACAACAAAGGATAATATTCTTTCCCTCACAGTGATGACTGGATGGAAGCTGATTGTTCCAGCAGATACAGTTGTCTACTTCTCTATTGGAATTTCAGATATTAAATTGTTATTTAAGATGGTGTTTTACTCAAAGGCAATAAAATTATTATACCTGCTTCACTCCAACCTGACATTCTGTTACAGCCACATGTATAATAACAAGGAGAAAAAAAAACCACTTACTGACTACCAAAATTACCATTGATAGGGATTAACAGAGACTTTGAGGGAATGGTTCTTCAATGTCCCACATGCCAAAAATATCAACTGAGCACCCCAACAGAATTATAATTTCATTATTATGAATATTAGGAAGGCCATATATGTGTGGTAGCTTGCTGTAATACCACACATATATGGCCTTCCTAAGATTCATAAGGTTGGTATTCCATTGAGAGCCATTGTCAGCTGCCATGTCACCCATTATGCCATTACCTTGTTGAGATAGTCACCCCATTGACAGGTAAGTCCTCATCAGCAATGTTCTCAATCATTCCAATTAAATGGTGAGTCTACACCACTAAATGACACATTCATTCTCTGTCCGAATCAGGAAGATTTTCAAATCCTAATGGATCATATGAACTCAATCTGTCCATATAAACAGTTCACAATGGAGAAAGAACAAGAGAACAAATGTCAGAATTTTCAGAAAGAAATGGGAGACATCGATTCTTATGAAATAGAATTAAAATGGTTTATTCAGATTGTTATGGGAAATAAAGAAAACTTGAAAACTGGCCAAGATTTTCTGAATTACATCACTATAAAATGTTGGCAAAGATTTATGCAAATGTCTCAAATGTCATTTGTTATTAATGGGTCATGTAACAAATGCAAAACACTGAAAGAAATTTCAGGAAATTGGAAAAAATTCAAATTAAAAGGAATATAAAATTAGTTAAAATAGGACACTATGTTTTAAAACATCATATTCAATGCAATAATTGATTTTTTCTTTAGATAATGCCAATGTACAAAGCAGATGATTATACAGTAATAAAGAAACAAATGGTCATTAATATGTAGAAACCATAACAACTTTTACTTCTGTTTAAATCAGAAGGGGGAGGGGAGAAAAAAGAGAAAGGAAAGAAGTAAAGAAAGATAAAAAAAAAGAAAAAAAGAGAAATGAAAAGAAAAAGAAAGGAAAAATAGAAGAAAGAATACAAAGAAGAAAAGGAGTCTGTGGGTTGCTGAATAAAACTGAAGATGCCTGCACAACCTACCAATATGTCCATACTTGGCATCACGTACAACAAATTCATCACAGACATAACAAAACGCAACACAACTATCACAGTCCATGCAGACAACATGGAGCAGGTCCCTCCACATGGTGGCCTTCCGCATGGCCATTTATACAGCAGCCACAATTTATAACTCCAGAGTACAAATCCAGGACCTTTTTCTGTCCCACACACTGAACAAGTAAACTGGAAGATTCTCCAACGTAACCGAGGGAGCTGTGATTTTTGCGGACAATTCATCCATTTATACAGAGTTTTTATGTATTCACTTAATAAAGATTTTGACTGAGAAGTTCCAACCAGTATGCCTTTGCATTAGTAAATGTCATTGTTTGCTGAAATAGCTTGATCCATACAATTTTTATAAAAATTCTTCTAGTCCTCTCACATGAGTGCTGTTGTTAATATTACCAAAGACAACGGGTTCTCCCAGTTAAGACCAGTGATTTATCCCCAAGAGAGAAACTGCCTCAGGTTTTTTGTCTCCCAACTGGTCCTAGCTGGGCAAACCACTCCAATCAACAGGGGTGGCAGAGGCTTACCATGCGTCACCAAACATCCAGGTTCAATCTTTAGCCTCTCACTACAGCCATCTACCAGGGTGACTCATTATTGCTACTACTATATGTAAAAGTAATGAGGCCATTGAATAATATAGGATGTGAAAAGGTGGCTAAAAAGAAACAAGAACTGATAAACCACATCTACATGGATGCTATTAAGATTTTTGTCAAAAATGAAACAAAAACACAAAAAAAACCCCAGAAACCCTAGTGCAAAATATTATGCAGCCAAGATTTAGGAATATAATTTGGAATTCAAAAATGTGCAATGAAAATAAGAAAAAGAGAAACATCTGAAGTATTTTTGTTCTTTATCTATATATTGGAGGCTGCAAATTCTAAGAGCGCTTAAATAAAATTATTATTCTTTTATTTCTAATGATGTAAATAGAAGTGAATGGGTTTGCAATATATTATTATTTCTAACTCATCATCAATCGTATTTAATAAAGTGTTGATGATAAAACATGGTATAACTGTGGCTCACAAGAAATCTCTAGGACATTAGATACTGATATAATTTTATAATACCAAACAATGACCCAGTTTATTTAATATATGTTGCTTTTTTAGTCAAATTGATAAAACAAAATAGAATACTAATAAATGAATACATGTTGATTGGTGTTTAATGGCTTATCAACCCTTGTAGGTTATTTAATGCCAAAACGTTTTTTAATGAATAACTTGTACATGTGTATTAATAAACTGGAAGAAATAATTTTCATCAACTTGCAACTGGATCAGAGTGGACATGGGAGTAATGGCATACCCTTGCCATTTCCACAATCCCTAGAACTCCAGAATTTGACCCTCACCACTAAATGCAGTTTAGCATGTTACCAGGACAATAAATTGGTAGAAATAATTTTCATGTTAAATTTTTCATTAACTTCACATGTATCAATGAATTGGCAGAAATGACTTTCATTAACTTCATGTGTATCAATAAATTAGAAAAAACAATTTCTTATGTATTAATAAATTGATGGTTGACCTACCATAGCAGAAATAATTTATATACCTAATCAATAGATAAAATCCATTTAAAATATGAAACGCCTAATTTTAAGTTTCAAATTTCATATTTTTAGATTCTAAAAACAAATCTTTATTTAATAAAGTGTCTACTTTTTTTTCTGTTATTGATTTCTAAGAAAAAACTTAAAATCCTAAATAATGTTTTTTTCTTTTATTCTGTAAATACATGAAAAAGAGCAGCCATGTTTGTGATATATTTGAGCAAAATTGACCAAAAATAATAGTTTAAAATGTATTAAAATTAATCGATTATTTAAATTTTTGTCTAAGTTGAAAAGTAGTAACATAATAAGCATCAGTAAAAAAAAAAAAAAAAAAGAAGCAAAATAGTATTACACAAGTAATTACTTGTGTAATACTATTTTGCTTCTTTTTTTTTTTTTTTACTGATGCTTATTATGTTACTACTTTTCAACTTAGACAAAAATTTAAATAATCGATTTAATTAATTTAAATTCGTTTTTAAAATGAAAAAAGATTTTGGAACTCCCTAATATAACAATATGTGTGTGTGTGTGTGTGTGTGTGTGTGTGTGTGAATCTTCCCATTTTTCTCATATATATCATGGTTGTCACCTTGTGGGCATTGCATGACATCATTTTGTAAAAAAAATAAGCATACCATGAATGAATCTGTCTTCTCATATATATTCAGCTGAATATGTATTATGATAAGAGTAAATATTAATTAAAATATATGCATTTCTTTAGCATCTAATCATTTCATCATGATACATTTTTATCTGTTTTGCAAGAGAATTACATTGCTCATTCATTTCCACTACATTGTTTTATGATATATTTTTCTTCCATTTATTTTTTATCCAATTCTGTCTATCACCTGTAATCATGTCAGTATCCATTCCTCCTGTCACAGATAAATTCAGTCAATCATTAACTAATTATTTAATAGAAATTATCCAACTGCGTTTATTAGGTAGAATATCTCATAAACAGATTTTAACTAAATGATCTAATTTGGCAGACATTATGCAAGCGATATTAATGCTGGCATATAGGTTCTCGATTTACTCTGTGTAAAATTACTTTGTGTATATCAATTTCAAAAGACTATATAAAGCACAAAGAACTTTCTACTACTGACTTTCTCTACTTAATGTCCTTGCTAACTAAAGTTTCTTTTAGAAAGAATTGTTTTTTATTTTCTACATTTTCAAATCAATAGTGAAATCAAAATCAGGATTCCAAGAATAAACCCTCTTTCTCATTCAACATATGTCAAAGGATATGTAGATTTTTATCTAAAAAAAAAAAAAAATACAACACAGAAAAAGATCAAATATATTTTTAGTTTCCTCCAATTTCCTTTCTAAGTATACATTTCTTCACATTGTTAGTATTGCTTCTTTTTATTAATCTTTTCTCATAGATTTTATCTCAATTATCATTTCTCTTTTTTCATTCCTTTTCCCTCTTTTCCATCCATTTTTTCCAAACTCTTCCTCACTCTTTTCCCCCCATCCATCAATAATTTTCTTTTACTCTTTTCATTTCTCTTCTTCCTTATTTACTCATTTTGTTTCCCTATCAAATATTTTGGTTGATTGATCAAAGCTCAAAGTCTTTATTATTGTTAAAACTGTTCATTTCTATATAACATAAGGCTTTGTCTTTTTTCTTTGTCTTATTATGACTTTTACTCTATATTTCTAACAACCTTTCACTCACAAATAAACAAGATTGGGAAAATACAATGAATTCAAAATAATTAATGCTGGATTTAAACTTTATTTAGTCACTAACTCCATAACAGATCATATTAAATATCTAAGTTCTTCATCACATGAACAATAATATAATTATAAAATGAATGTCATTGTTTAGTAAAGAAAATAACAATTTAAAACATGTTCTTTGTTTGGAGTCACCTTTAGCTGATAAATTTACATCATTTATAATTTTTAAAATAATTCTAAAAAACTGAATATCTTTTAAATATTTTTCAGTTGCTTCATTGATTAGTATAACTTTTACAACTTATAAAATATTAAAATCAATAACTTTAAAACTAAGATTTATTTTTATCACTGTAGTATTGATCACTTGCATATCAAGTAGTAATCAGGAAAAAGTAAATTTAAAACAAAATATATATAAAATATCATTATCAGCTTTCACACTCACACAAGGCTGCTAACATAGTCAAATATACACAGAAATAAATATACAAATGCATACACACACACATCCCAAAAATACACATATACCTTCATTCCATAAACACAGATTTCAAGAGTCTCTTTTAGTTCTATTAATTCTATCATAATGCATTGCCACTGGATATTATCAAATGTCTTATTACAGTTTTATATTATTGCATATTTCTAAATTGATAAAAGCATTACTTTTAGATAATAAGCTTTCTTGTAAGTTGACACTTGATCTCAATTTGTTTGAAGAATATTCTTAGTTCTTTGTGAATATTCCTGGTGTCATTTTATCCTTAAGAAAAAAAAAACATGATTCTCTAACAGACTAATTCCTCTCTAATTTCAACTGTATAAGTTTGGATGTTGATCATTTAAATTCATCTTCCTTCCTCCATGGAAATACTGTAATTCTTTAAAAGATAATCATAAAATTAGCTTTGAATCAAATCTTTCAACTTATTCAAAAATTTAAGTTTTTCCTTAATTTTACAATAAAACTAGCATGATCATTAATTTTAGGAGCATTTATTGAGGTTAAAAAATCATGACCATTGGAATTTTTTAGGAATTTACTTGGCATTGCACTCCAGCTGGAATTGAATATATATATATATATATATATATATATACTAGCAAATATATGCACCCTTTGGGTGCAAGTATTTAGGTTTTGATGCAATAAAATATTGTATCAAATTAGAAACTATTTAGAAAATGATAAACTGAGGGGGTATAATCAAAAAATAGAACAGCTTTAAATTTAACTCTTCCATCATTTTCCTTTACTCCCGTCTTTCATTTTTCCTAATTTATCTATTTAGTTAGATTATGAAGTATTTAATAAAATTACAGTTCTTTCGTCTTGTTTATGGATTTCTTTTACGATTTATCCCCGAGATTTTTGCTCAGATTGCTTAAGAGAAAACCAAACAATTAGAAATCAATAATACTAAACATATATTTATTAAAATCAAATTCTTAATATCAATATGCAAATTCACACTGTAAACCGCTATTTTGTTGAATATATAAATATACTTGCATGTTAGTAGTATGTAGATTAATCCAACAGTATTAATAAGATATAACAATTTTATCAATAACTGAGGTTTAAATAAAAATAAATTCATGGTGAATGTGACGTAAATAACTAAGGGAATTGTGACTTGAGTAGTGATTTAGTTTCGGTTACAGACAGACAAACACACAATCTCCATTATAATAAGATATATATATATATATATATATATATATATATATATATATATATATGAGGAAAAGGGGGTTGGAATGAATCCGACAGAATGAGGTAAAATATAAGGAATGAAAGAACAAAACACAGACAAAAATGTGTAGTATATTTCGCTGGAGTTTTGAACTCGGCTTCATCAGCTTTTATTGAATTATTCAGATCATACAAGTGTTTTATAGAAGGGGGAAGAAGGTAGGTGGGTAAGTTTTGTGGTGAGGGAAAGATTTGATTGGTTATAGGGGACATCTTTGGGGAAGATGAGGAGGAAATCAGGTAGGAAGAGAGTGGAGGGAGGGAGGTAGAAAAAATGAATGGTGAGAAATACCGGATAGGGGAGGGGAGTAGCCATTTCTTGGAGAGAGATTTGAGTAATAAAAGGGGGGTGGTTAGATGACCATAAAATCAAAATCAAAATCAAACCAGGTCATCAAGTGAGGCTCAACAGGGGAGGTTAGGTTAGTTGGGGATGGGAAGGTGAATGGATATAAAAGTATATATATATATTTACCAACTCCTCCGCATGAGCAGGATGTGACACATGGTCAATTTCTTAAGTGGAGTTCAACAGATTTGAATTCAGAGTTTTCCTTCTCCTAGACTGGTTACCTAGCCATGGTTAAAGAGCCCAGTCTACCCTACTATTTATCCATAGCTGGATGGAGAATTGGATTCATACCTTTCCCAAGGCTGTTAGCACTATGTGAAATACCAACAGCTTCGTCCAGGAATTGAACTCGGGTTGACGAGTCCATTTCCTATGATTCTAACCATTAGACCACGCGCCTCCAAAAATATAAAAGTATATATATGCATATAAACACATACATAGATACATACACACATACGCATGCATCTACATATACATAAAGACACAGATACATACGTATACAGCAATGCATACATGTGAATATACACATATATATATAAATACATACACATGCACACATACATATAACATAAACATATATAAAAACATGAATATATACATACATGAGTACATATACATATAAATACACATACACATGCAACCTCTGCGCAGCATCCAGCATCTTTGCATCATTGGTCAATGTAGGTCCTTGATGGGTGGCCCACACTAGCATTTCCGTGTGTTGGCTTCCACAGGAGAACATCGCTTATGAGCTTGTCCTTACTTCTCCAGCAGTGCCCAGAGGTACTTTTCCAACCATTAATTTCATTTACTGTTTGCCATGCTAATCGGGACTGTCTGTCCTCCACCGATAGACTTATTATTAAATATATTTATTGCATTAACAATTTCTATTAGTATAACAATATTTCACTTTGCAGGTCTGTGAAGAATTGTCAGGAGAACTGTGTTCTGTGAAAAGTTCTTATGAGCAAGTCTTAGAACAATTTGGTGATTTAGAAAGGAAAAGCTCACACTTCACAAAAAAGTGCCACATTCTAGATGAAGAAAAACAACAGCTGGAACAAAATATCAATCAAATAAAAGAGGTAAACAATTTTTTCTATTCAATAGGTTGATTTATTTTCTCTTTTGTTGGTCTGCAAATTTATGATCATGTGATTTACATTACTATTAAAATTATTCAATTTACTGTTCCTGGCATCCAAGTTTGTCTCACTTACAAATCTGCCGTCCAAGTCATCTCACTTACAAATTTGCACTGTCTTCCATTCAAGTAGCTTGCTTTCTATTGAGCTACTTGCTCATGTATGCAAATGACTAATAGTCTTAAAACAGCTTGTTCTGTCCATGCATGGTGACAGAGCTGCAAATGGCAGCCACAAGTAAGTTAAGAACTTTTCATCCCACTTCACTACACTCTTCCCTGATCTCATGATCACAAAAGGTAGAGCCGGGAGCAGGTTGCTTCTGACACGTATTTCTCCTGGGGAGGACAGGATTGGTTTGATCATGTTGCCGATCACAACTGGTGATAGAAGGATTGCTTGGCAAAACTGGGTTATTTATAGATGTTTCATCATTAACAGATGATTTTAGCATACTTCTATGGGGAGCAACATTGGCTTGGTCATCTTGACGATCACAACACTCTCTTGAGCCAGACTCCTGGTAGCAAATGGATGGTGTGGCAAATCCGGCTTGTCTGCGGATTATTCATCTGATGATGCACTTTCATCAGATGATTCAGCCTCACTCTTTTCTCAGAGGAGCTCTCATCTTCTGTTAAGTATAGCTCTGAATGGGGGTGCAAGTCTCTTACACGTGATGTGGAATCCCATCAACTACCACCATTTGCTGACAGTTGATTCCAGTCACTTTGAATCTTGTGGTGCATCTGCCATTTGGGAATCTGATCTATCCATGGTCCCTCACTTTGTACATCCTTTGTTCATGCTGTGGTTCAATGTGGAAGGATGGCATTAATCCCCTGGATTCTGACATGGTATGTGTGTATCCCATTGGCTGGCACTGAAGAAGATGAAACATCATCTTTGGGGGTTACATTATACTAGTACAAGTCTTCCTGTACACTACTTCCTGTACCGCAATTGTCTTTATGGTTCTGTGACATCATTCCACAATTCTGTTTCCAGACGGTGCGTATACACATTAGACATAGCTGCACTCCCCAATTTTTCAGGAAGTTTCTAAAAATCTTGCTAGTAAAGGCGATGTCGTTGTCAGTCAAAAGCTCGTTTGGTGTGCCCCACTCACAAAAAACAGCTTCCAATTGACGGGTTACTATAGCAGAGTCCTGGTATCAGATGGGTCACCATATAGCAAATCGGGAGAGTCCACAGTCAATGAGAGTTAGGAAGTATCCACTGTAGTGAGTAATGTCCATTCCCACCTGGCTCCAATTGGTGTCCACATCCAATTTTCCTTTCCTCCAGTGCATGGGTGCTGTATCAATCGATTGACACTCCAATGATGATTGACTTACCACTTATTTTATAGCTGCTTTGGTCATGGATGGACTAACTCGTCATGTATAGTAGACTGTTTGCCTTACCCCAATTGCCAGTGCATTCAGAGTAGCAATGCAAACATACTGCGCCATCTCTTTCCCCTGTCTCATAGCTTTGATCCATTTTTGTGGCACTCTTGTTAGTTTGTCAGCTATGTTCTGTTCAGACCCCACTAGCATTATATCAACGGTCAGCCCATATTCTTCAATTAACAGTGAGAGGGTTTCAAGCCTCCTCTTAACCAACATCTTTGTGGCTGCCTTTGTTCATACCTTTGCCCTTCCACTCAAATTGTTCTTGAGCCAATTATACTGTTGGATTTTGTGTCAAATATTCAGCTCTGCTACAAGTTGAGTGCATAACTAACCCTAGAGTGTTGGTAAGTGGTTTATATACAGCTTTGGGTTATTCCATTATGAACTCTGGCAAGTTCACTTCCTGGGTTTTGATTGGTGGATGGTTTTCAGGGTGAGTAAAGATATGGATAAGTACCCACTCTTCAGCCATCACTCTGCACTATGCCAACAACATGCAAGGACTGTATTTAAGTTACAGCTTGCATGTTGTTCTTCTCTGCTAACTCGACGGTAGTTAGAATCCCACTGCGACGGTGTTTCTATGATATCTGGGGGATAACTTCTACATCTCCCCCGCATGCAGACAGGGCTTTACGAGGAGTGAGCTGTTCTTTAAGGCCTGCCCTGTTATGCGGGAATAACCTGGACAGGGCTCGAGGGATTTTTGATGGACGAAGGCAGGTTGATGTATCAGTGCTCTCTGTGGGGTGTCTAATTGCTGCATGCGAATCATTTCTGGGAGATGTTGGCAGATTGGGATGCATGGATGAAGTATTGCTTGCAGGGCTTGTTAGCTCAGGCATTGCACTTGGCATTGGGGGGTGGGTATTGCTTTGACTTCGCACTTCCTCAAGAAGAAGCGATTCCTGAGAGTGACTCTTCCTGATCCATCAACCTTGATTTGGTATTGACGATCTGGAAGGACAGAAATGATCTTGCCAGTAGTGGTCCATGTGGGATTAAGTGGATTCTGGATGGTTACTGTATCACCAGTGGGCAAAGGGGATGGGTATGTCTATTATACCTTTTGATCATCTTAGCATTGCGGTGGTGAAGGATTTCTACAGATCCATGCAGAAGGAGTCAGTTTTCAAATGGAGTACTTTGGCTTGCCATTAAAAGGGCAAGGTTGATGCCTTTCATCACTGCATTGAGCTCAGCCAAATTGATGTGCTAGGTGTCATTGTCTGGACATGATCATCGATCACTGCTCAGTTATCTTCAAATGACATCCCTGTAGCAAAGGAATTTATGTCATCCCATAAATCCATCTCCTGGCTGGCAGTGCACCATTATCCCTTAACTGGATCACTCCACTATAAATCTGGCAATTGTATCTTGTACCATCATCTTCAGCAGAGAATTGGTGAGCGCAGCATCCCAGCTGTTAGATATTGCTTTTTCCAGGTGCTTGATGATTCATCAAGCACCTGGAAAAGGCCATTCTGAGCCAGCCACAGATGGGGAAAATGACCCACAAGTTACCCGCACAGGAAAAATACGTTTTGATGGGTAATAACATGGGGAAAATCAAGAACTTCACCTCCCACATCCAACGGAGGGTCCCATTCTCCCCCCCAGACCTGAAGGCCAAGAACCTTGGCACCATCCTGCAATCACTCTAGATCATTACAGGGTAATTCCATGTCAAATCATCCAGGCCATATCACCCACCCTCTTCAATTTTTCTGAAATTTTGTCCAGGTGTGAACTATGTTAATATTAGACTATAATAAAAAAATTGCGAATTGTTGTAATATATTTTTGTCTGTAAAATGAGTTCCTGAGCTTTCTCCACTCCTGAAAATTGGTTTATAAAAGCTTTTTGATCCGAGGAATCTAAAAATGCTCTCAAATAAGTCTCAGCATTAATCAATTTTAAGTTATTAATGATTTCTGATTTTTTCATAGCAAGATGAATATCTCGATGTGGCATGCCTCCATGACAAAATTATTCTTTAATTGAATTTTATGCAATATATGCATTGTAATTGCCTTCAAGCAAAAATATAATAATACTTTATTCAACAATGCTTCTAAAAAACAAACATCCAAAAATCTTATATATTGAACATTATTTGTATCAAAAGGATAGTTTGTTTTTTGCTCAGAACTGAAGCCACAACATCAGTTGATTTTTCTTTTTTTTCTGGATGATTTGACATGAAATTACACAACAAACAAATCCATACTCAGATAAATGCTTCCTTACACAAGCTGTCAAAACTAAATTTTCATTAACGAAAATGTTGTCAATATATACTGACGTGGCACTCTAGATGGTCTGGTCTTGGGACATAGCTGCATCAATGATAGATCTCATGATGAGAGGTGCCACATTGAGAGTGAAACCCGGCTGGGTAAGGCAATACCTTTGGCCCCTAAATAACATAGTCTCACATGGCCACAATGATTCATCAATGCAAACCTGAAGATACACTCATCTCAAATCTAGCAGCAATACATTTGCACATTCCTTGAGCCATTCCCTCAAAATGGCCGCACAAACATCAGCATTAGTCATAAATGTGTCAACATGCTCATTGAGATCCCTGGAGTTCATAACTGGATTTGTGCTTGTTGTGCTGAATCACAGCCATTAGGGGAACCAGACCTTTAGTTGGACCAAGTCTCTCTTCGGGGTAGGGCAGCAACCAGCCATTCTGTATCCAACTCTTAAGTTCGGCCTCATAGCTCCTTCTGACACATTTGGGAACTCGACATTTCGATATCTTATTGTACAGGAGCTCTGACCCCCATCCTCCAGACCATTTCCACTTAGTACTCCAATGATTCTGCCTTTGATCATCCTCCGTACAAAAATCTCACTCATCAAGATGAATTGTTCCACACATGATTGCCTTTTTTCCAGCAAAGCTTACTACCCCAACTGGCATGATGCTAATGCCACCTGCCACCCTTATGATGTCATTCCCAAATATCAGGTTAAACCCCAACAACCACTTGTCTATGACCAGCGCATCAACATGTACTGGCTCAATGCTGTTTAGAGCTGGCTTCATCAGCAGCATTTCAGTGTCTTTCCATCAACTGTTAATGCACTCACTTCAGGCCTCCAGGAGTGACACACAAATCTGCTAACCAGCATCTGCGTACATCCAGTGTGCACTAATGCTGTACATTTCCTCCCATTCACAAATATCTTGGCAACACCTCATTCTTCACTTCCCTGGGGAGTAAGCTGATGCTGATGACTTCTCCCCTGAGGTTTTTCGTTGACACTCTGAGGTAACCTGCCCGGTCTCTTGGTACTGGAAACATTGCACCATTGGTGCAACTGGTGTGGTCCTTGCATGCAATTCCTGGACAAGTGGTTTGGTCCGGAGCACTTATAACAAATGATCTCATGCTTTTGAGTCCCAGTCAGCATGCAGGCTGATGGTTAATGGGCAACAGCAATCTCTTCAGGCTCCTCAGTGTCGGACATGATAGCCTGTACCTGATTCACGAGTTCACCCACTGTCATGGTATCCATTTGTAATGACACCCATAGCAGCCATCTTACATGCTATAGCAGTCCAGAAACAAATGCACAGGCCATTTGTTGATCTCTGACAAGTTGATCAAGTCAACGCGAATCTGTCAGATATTCATTTGCTGCCCCCCACTCGCTGGTCGAAGTCACCCTGCTACAAATTGATTGTATGCACTAAATGAATGAGGAGCATAGGCAGCTATGCCTGTTTTATGTGCTCCAAACTTGCTTTCTTTTCTTTGTCCAGTTGTTGATATACAATGAGAGCAGGTGTAATGACAGTATTATTTTGACATCCATTCTCTTGCAAATGTCGCAAACCATATTGACATGCTAAATCCACTGAATGACAGTTTTATCTGTAACAACACCACCAAATTCTGGAATCAACTGGTAGTTGAATATTCTGTCCATAATGTACAAGAGTATGGAAGAACTTCAATTTGACAAAATAGCTTGTCCTGGTAGTGATTAATTTCACGAATGAATCTGTTGTCTTGCTTACAAATCCACCGTCCAATTCATCTCACTTACAAATTTGCACTGCCTTCCATTCAAGTAGCTTGCTTTCTATTGAGCTACTTGCTCACGTATGCAAATGACTAATAGTCTTAAAACAGCTTGTTCTGCCCATGCATGGTGATAGAGCTGCAAATGGTGGCTATAATGGAATAAATCAAGCATTGAAGACTCAAGTAAGTTAAGACCCTTGGGTCCCATTTCACTACATTTACATTGCAGTTCACTGGACAAAGAAATTTGCCAAAAATAAAATAAGTCTATTGATTAAATTGACTGAACTATACTGATAAAATTCAGGCAGTTTTCTTGGTTAAAATATCTATGTTAAAAATGCTTCATCTGTTCTATTAAAAGATTTTTAAACAGTCAAAAACAATCAGATGTTAATTCATGAATTTCAACATAAGATGCTGATCATAAAAGTGCACATACATTATCACTAATACAAGCACACACACACACACACACACACACACACACATATATATATATATATATATATATATATATATACCCCTCGGCACAAGTAGGATATGACACATTTTCAATTTCTTAGGTGGAGTTTAACAGGTTTAAATTTAGAGTTTTCATTCTCCTAGACTGGTTGCCTAACCAAGGTTAAAGCACCCAGTCCATCCAGCTGTAAAAAATAATTACATACTTCTGCAAAAAGTTTATATAGTAAGTATATTTTCAAATCAAAACAAACTTGATTTTTTTTTGTTCTGCTGAATCCTTGTAGATTTCTGTGACTTGAGTAGGTAACTAGCAAGAACACATCCCAATTGTTTGTTTTGGGATACTGATTGTCTCCTCCCAAAATTTTTATACATCATGTTGTTTCAAATTTCTTGTACCAATTAGTACCAAAGCACATAATGACTAACTGAAAACTAGAAAGTTAGCATCTGATAAGGTAAAAACATATTTCAAGTAAATATTTCTGTTACTAAAATAAACATAAAGATACAATTTTCATCCAGATTGTTTTATAATCTAAAATATTAAACTCTTTATTGTACTCACTGAAATTGTATTCTGAAGCAACCACTTAAGTCTAAAGAACACTTAAGGTTCAATTCCTTGCCTGAGTGGATAATTACTTTAGTGTAAAACATGTGATATCAATTTTACTTTCATTTTTGTTTACCAATAAATAAAATATTATTTGCTAGTCTTGCAAATCATTACAGATTAGTTAAATCAATCATAACTGTGTATCATAAACTTGTAAACAAATTATTGTTAATCTGCTCTCGTTTCTTGTGGGGTCTTTTTTTTTTTAGCTGATAAATAGATTTAATTGATCATCAGGGAAAATCTAAAAAGAAAATTATTACTAACTCTATTGATACAAATGTTTGTAAATATCCAAATAAATCAGATTTTTTCAACAAAATATTTTCGTAAGAAAATGTCCAACTGGTAATAAAAACGAATGTGAAATGTCTATATTACAAAAATATTTAAAATTACATTCTCCTGAAATGTTTATGTTACAAAAAAATATTCAAAATTACATTCTCCTGATTTTTTTTACAAAAATCAAATATTAGCAGAGTTATCTCCCTTATACTATTCAACCGAAGTACTTTTGACTTGAAGCATTATATTGGGTTATCAAAAGTAATTAGGAATGATAAAGTTCAATTTTAATAAAGTCAAAAACATTTTCTGTTGCGCCTGTAATGAGGGAATTAAGTAAACCACCAATTAAATTCTCTTGTGACCTAATAAACCCACTTAATAATATTTATAAATGATGACATTTATATTGAAATTATTTTTAATAAGTTTCAAAGGTTACAGAAAAATTTGGCTATAATCATTAACATTTGAATGTTTGATAAAACTTAGTGTGTGGGACGGGGAGGGCTTAATAAAATCAAAATTTGAACTAAGCACAATTTTTTAAGAATGGGATAATTTTTTTAAATCATTTCTCAATATGCCTGTGTTTGTATTTCTCAATTCTTTATAACTCTTACACACATACACACACTTATTTTTATAAATCACTGCATACCTTGATCAATTAAGGGACAGTTCAATTATTCAAAACTAGCATTGGTGCCCAGTGGTGCTTGAGAAAAAAGATAAAAGATATTTTAATAAAATAATTCTTATATATATTCAACAAGATTCTATGGATACAGCAGTAGGAACATATATAAATTCACAACAAATGATTTAAACATAAATAAAAATTCTGATTCTGAGAATGTCTTTGTATATGAGTTTTTTGTTCTATGTTTTGTAAATATAAAATGTACATTTTAAAAACTTAGTCATGAACATCTAACATAAAAAAACATGGATCTGACTTTGTCTTATCATTTATAAGGTTAAAAAAAAACATTTTTGTACTTCATATTAAACTTTTTATTTCATTTGACCAGAAATAACAGATTTTACTACCTGACGACCTGCAGTGACTTCAAATGACCTCAGAGGTCAACCCTGCATAGTCTATGTTGGGGTCAAAGGTCAATTCAATATCTACTTTCTATTTGACACAAATGCACAATTGTAGTACTTTTTCAATTTTGTATACAAATGAAATTCAAATATTGTCAAATTATCTTTTCATTTTAAATAACAGATTACAGTTGATTTAAATGAAAAACAATATTAAATTTACACTCTGATCAAAATTTGATTTAAGAACCTTAATGGAGACAACTCCAAAACGAACTGATCTTACCAAAAAAAAACTTTTTTTGGGGGGGTGAGGGGGTTCAATGCTAGTAACTTGTTGCAAAATATCTCCTTTTTCTGATACATTTTTCTTTGTTCTTTTATCTTTTTTTTTGTATTTAGTTTAACAAATATAATTATTCATAAAAAAATCTTGGAAACATCTTTTTAGTTTTTAACTTCAAATCAAAACGAAATCTGTGTTCACCTTTTGTTTTCAATTCACAAATGAATATGCTACTCAAGTAATTTAAAAACAATGGTTTTATTTACAATGAATTTCAGACTCTTGAAGAAAAAAAGAAATGTTCTAGAAGTGAGAAGATACATTTTGAAGATACTATACACAAACTCAAAGTAAGTCAACAAGTTTTCTTTTTAATTTCACAAGTGACATTTGTAAAGCTTTGTGCTAAAGTTTTATCATCTGATTATCTGTTCAAATGTTGCTGATGCATAATTTTGTTTCATTTTTTAAAAAGATGCTTTTGATCCACTTAAATATGGCCCATTTATCTCTTTTCAATTACTTATAACTTCAATATTATTTGACTGAATTAAAAAGGACAATTAAAACTTGGTCTACTGGAGAGTTTATTGCTTTAAATTCTGGCATAGATTCACTCGGTAAATATCAAAAACTAATAGTGACATAAGTTGTCTCACATTTAGAATAGTTACAGAATATTTCAATAATCAGATAAGTGTATAGCTAATATAAGTTTTATTACATCGATAAAAATGAATGTATACAAGACATTCTTTTATCTTTGATTTTCCTGGAATTTTAGATTAAAATAAATGATTTAGATTAAAATAAATGATGGTAGAATGTAAAAGAGACAAAGATTTTATGGAATATAAAGAAAGACTGAAAATTGAATCTGATCACATGAAAAAAATTATGTTTAATAATGGAGCTTCTAATCTTAAAAAAAAATGTTCTACTAAAACTTTTTATTAATAATTCTAATTTGTGACAAATTTTACCTGAGTCAGTTAAGTATTATTGAAATTATAAGTAACTGAAATGAGCCATATATATATATATATATATATATATATATATATCACTACCTACAATAAACATCCATTTTCTACAACATCCCGTGTTTGTCTACCTTTCTCCACACACACACACACACACACACATATATATTCTGTTTATACTTATATATTTGGTAATGTCCTCTCTTCGGAGGTCAAAGGTGAGTTCCTCAGTTCTGACTAAATTCCAATTCTATTCAACACTTTGTATGATTCCACAGAATTAAAGAAAGTGTGTCTTCTAGTAGCAGTAACTTCACGCTTACAGTCTTTCTTCGTGCTTAGATTGCTGCCACTTTGGCAAAGAAATGAGCTCCTTTTATACTGTTGGCATAATTTGCATGGGTGACGCTATACGAACGAGACAGAACGAGACCACACCTTATAAATCTGCTCGTCAATGGTGACTACGCTTCTTTACCTTAGTTCAGGCAAAACCTGACAAGCTAAGCAAATGTGTTTCGCCGGAGGTAAGTAAGCTTGTTCATCACATTCTCCCCTGATCTCATGATCACACAGATGACTGTGAGGGGGCGACCGCCTTCGACGAGTACTTCTTCGGAGAGGAGGGTGGCAACATTTCCACGTCTATGTCATGCGGGTCAGAGTCATTCCCATTGTCATCACTGCTGTCGTCCAGGTCTGTCCCTGCATCTTCTGATACAGGAAGCGATATCTCTTCTTGATAGCTTTCTTCCGAAGTAGTCGATTCTCGCTGTGGGCGAAGATCCCTCACATGGTGTGGCACACCATTGACCTGGATGGTGTGGGAGCTGATCATTCCGTCAACTCGTCCTTTGCTGAATCTGGTGGTACACAGTATGTTTGGGGGTTTGACCCAGACGAGATCACCTATCTTATATGGTTCTTTCGTATCTCTCAGAATCTCTGGCACTTGGTCTATCCCCTTTATCCGCTGCTCGTAACTGTAGATCCCATTGGCTGGTGCAGTTGACATCGTCATATCATCTCTGGGCGTGACGTTGTACCAGTACACAGCCTCCTGGATGGAGCACTTCATCCTAGCTGCTATTCTTTTAACAGTGCGGTGACACTGTTCCGCTATCCCGTTACCCTCCGGAGCGTATGCGCCTCTGTACTGCATTCGCACTCCCCATTCAGCCACGAAGTCCCTAAAGTCTCAACTGCAGAAAGTCGAGGTGTTGTCCGTCAGTATCTCAAGGTGGGCACCGCGTTCACAAAAGACAGATTTTAGTTGTCATACAACCGACAATGCATCCTGGCACACCAGTGGGCGCCACACAGTGAAATGCGTTGGGCCTCAATCTGTCAATGATAGGAAATGACTAACGTCGTAGTGGGTTACATCCATGCCAAATCGCCACCAGTTCTTGTCCACCTTGAGTTTACCCTTCTTCCACCGTATTGGGGCAGGGTCCAACACACAACACTCCTCACAGTCTCGTATGGCCATCCTGACCATTGACTTAGTGATTATGGGACACACTCTTCGGACGAAGTAAGTTGTGCGCCAGGATGTCCACTCTTTTTATGTATGGCATGAATCTGTTCGTTGGTTAACTGGCCCATCAGGGTGGTGCACGTCAGCGGTTCTGCTCCTTGCTTCAGCATATTAAGCCATTTCTTTGACACTCGAGTTAACTTGTCAGCCAAATTTCTCTCCGACGTGGTCAGTTTGACGTCGGCTACCAGACCGTACTCCTCAATTAGTCTGTGCATGAGCATCTCACTCGCGGCCTCACTCAGGTTTTACCTGTCAGGGTGTTCAGCCAGTGGTACACGCACAATGTATCAGTGTACAGGTGCACCACCTTAGCTTGCCAGTGTAATGCAAGATTCACACCTTTCAGCATGGCATCCAATTCCGCCAGGTTAATATGCTGAGCATTGTCTGTCGGTCGAAGCCAGCATGCATCTTCCAAAATAGTACCACGGCTTTCTAACACTACACCCATCGCCAGGGAGCTTGCATCACCCCACACATTTATTTCATTTCCGGCTATGCACCAATTCCTTCAGGCGGGGTCATCTTGGTGTACTCTGGTCAGTACTTCAAAATCATTGTCTTGAGAGGGGCATCCTTCACAGTATCTGTCCATCCTTGTGTCACCATACTCGTCCGTCTCTTTAGCGTTCCTGTGGCTGCACGGAGCCACCCGCAAACAGGAAAATGTCCCACCAGCTTCCCGCAAGTTGAAAATAGTGAGCGTCGCGTCAGTGTAACAGGGAGTTCTGGAATTACGCTTCCACCTCAGTGTGTCGTGCTCCCCCCAGACCTTAAGTCCCAGTACAAGGGTTCCGTCTTTCAATCGAGCAGGGTCCTTGCTAGCCAAACTGAAGGATTCCAGCCTGCTCTTGATTTTGTCTGCTGACAGTATGTCCTCGTTAACGTATATGTCGTCAACATACGCTGACGTAGCTCTCATCATCAGCTCATCTTGCTCCAACACTGTCTTGATGATGGCTTTCATAATTAGGGGCGCCACATTAAGGCCAAACCCAAGACGCATCAAGCAGTATCTCCTTCCTTTGACGATGACCGATTGAAATGGCCACAGCGATTCATCCGTATTAAAAGATACGCCTTCCGTAGGTCAAGCAATGCAACATTGGCTCCCTGCCATCGCCATTCCCTCATTTTTCGGCACACACATCCGCGTTTGCAATGAAGGCATCCACATGTCTGTTTACTTCTCTATAATCCATTACTGGCCGTACCTTAGCCTTGGTGGGTTGTGTGACGGCCATCAATGGGATCAATCCCCTAGGGGGGGCCCAGTCGTTCCTGGGGATATGGTATCAGCCAGCCATTCGCGATCCATGTCCCTAATTCCGTCTCATATGCAGCTCTACTCTTATCGGACATTGTATACTCTGCGATGGTGTTGCGCAGTTGATCTGGCGCCTTGTCCCCTGTCCACTTCCACCTCGCCATCGAAGCCTTCTTCTTGTGGTCAAAAGCAGCACAGAAATCCTGTTCCTCAATCGTGATAGTTGCACACGATTCGCGTTTCCCCCCGAGCCGCACGTCTCCAGTTAGCACAATCTCCATACTGCCCAATGCATGTATAGCGTCGATCCCGAGCAGCAGATCGTATCCAAGAGGCTTGTCATGCACTACCAGAGCGTCAACCTCAGCACAGTTACCTTTCTCTGTAAGGATCGCAATAATTCCGACTCCACAGCACGCCTGGGACGTCCCGTCGATTGTCCTAATCACAATATGTCGCCTAGTCCAGGCCCGACAGCGGTTTGCACTAATTATAGTGCGGGAACATCCCGTATCTATGAGAGCCAAACACAGTATGCCATCCACACATACGCTGACCACTGGCAAAGCCGCAATCACTGACTGGAAGGGGACAAGGGTGGCGACAGTACCCTGTCCCCAGACCCATTTCCTGGACAATTGCATGCAATGTGTCCCAGTTTGTTGCAGCGGTAGCAAGAGACCACGGAAATCAGCAGCAGCACTTTCCGAATTTAGATGGCGTTTGCTCTACCCTTGCAGCTGCTGCAGCGTGTTCAGCTTCCTTTACAATGGTACGGGCCCTGGCAAGCTGCTGGTCAATATCCATCTCTCCTGGTTTTGATGATGCTTGCATGAGCCGACTGACATCCTCAGGCAGTCCTTCCATGAATGCACATCCCAGTACTCGGTTGCTTACGCCTCCAAATGCTACCGACAGCTTCCGTAAATCAGCCAGGTACACATCAACAGTTTCACCTGGGCAGAGTCGTCGCCCAATGAACTGCTTCCAAGCAAGAGATTCATTCCATGCCGAATGCTGTGTACAGAGCATGTTTTATTTCATCCAAGTCCGCTTCATCCTTGAGTTGTTGGTAGACTGCGTAAACACCTCCCGTCAATCTCAACGCGAAAACATCTGCTGGCGCCTTTATCTTGGACAGCACTCCACTTTCTCGAACCATTCAACAATAGATGGACCAGTGGGGGATCCATCAAACTCGGGTATTAATTTCACGTCGAAACCGTTCATTATGGAGTAGTAGCCAAAATAGCTTGTGTCTTCTAGTAGCAGTAACTTCATGCTCACAGTCTTTCTTCGTGCTTAGATTGCTGCTGCTCTGGCAAAGAAATGAGCTCCTTTTATACTGTCGGCATAATTTGCATGGGTGACGCTATACTCACGCCATGAACGAGACAGAACGAGACCACACCTTATAAATCTGCTCGTCAATGGTGACTATGCTTCTTTACCTTAGTTCAGGCAAAACCTGACAAGCTAAGCAGATGCATTTCGCCGGAGGTAAGTAAGCTTGTTTATCACAGAAAGGATCTCTATCACAATAACTGAATGAAACATCAGATGAGAACATTAGTTCAAGTACATCAGTGTATTGTAATCTTAATTATCATATTTTCTAATATACAACTCAAACATAATTCATTGAGTTATTGCAAACAATATGTCCAGCATGCTGCAAGTAAATATTTGGTTATAATTCAATTAACAGTTAGCTTTTAGTTTTTTTTAGGTTAAAATTTTATTTAAAAATTAATTTTAAATTTTACAAAAATTAGAGGTCTGTTTGTAGTTTGTGGTAATTTGTGAACAAGAATTTATAGTGACAGAATCTTTGGCATTTTGAAAATTTGTTTAGGATGTTTTTGTCATTTTTTTTTTTTTGCTTTGTTTTGTCTATCAAAAACACCATACAAATTTTAAAGAAACATTTTTTTTAATTTGTTTTAAAATTTTCAAGTCAAAGTTCAAATCTACTTAAAGTAGGTATTTATGTCTAACTACATTTCTATGAGAACAGAATTCAATACAATAACATGTTTAACATATATTACTATTGAATAGTGAGTTTAATCCTTGCTGGATGCCCTATACTTGTGACCTTGTGTCATATCCTGTGTCAAACAATTTGGGTAAACACCTATCACAAGAAATTGCTCAGCTAATCATTCCCCTTTTTGGACCAACCCATGAATTGTTCTTTAAGTGCAATGGGGAGGTACAGTCTACTGAAACTGTTTGACATATTTATATCCTTGGCCATTGATGATTGGGGTTCCATGAAATATCTATTTAATAAATATTCGAGATTTAAAAATCAAAATATGTAAACATCTGTCCACTTATGGAGTTTATATGTAGACCATAAAAAGTTCCAAATATTGGAAAAAACTTGAAGGTGTTGATGAAATTTATTAAAAATTATTTACTTATTGTAAACTACTGGAACAATGATTTTACAACATTACCTGATCAAGTGAATAAACAGGTTTTTACTGCTTTTCAGTTCAATTTATGATTTGGGGAAATAGTACTTAGAAAAGTTGATAGATTAGTCATTAAGAGTTGATGAAACCTGTTATTTTCCAATCATGAGATGGGTAATTCCATGTCAAATCATCCAGAAAAATGTAAAATTGTCACCCTCCCCCTTCAATTTTTCTGAAATTTTGCACAGGTATGGAATATTAGACAATCCCCAAAATTTGAGCTTCCAATTCCAGAAATTAGTGGAGTTATGTCAATTTTTAGCTCTCCTAATTTTACGGTGGCCACAAAAAAATGGCGACTTATTGTAATTTATTTTTGTCTGCAAAATGAGTTCTAGAGCTTCCCTACTCCTAAAAATTGGTTGTCATAGACGCAGTGCTACATTGGGATATTGATCTTGCTAGGAAAAAATCAGAAATCCTTAATAACTTAAAATTGGTTGACTTTAAGACTTTTTTGATAGCCTTTTTGGATTCCTTGGGCAAAAATACTTTTATAAATCAATTTTTAGGAGTATAGAAGCTCTAGATTTCATTTTACAGACAAAAATAGATCACAAAAAGTCACCATTTTTCGCGACCCCCTCAAATTTGGAGAACTAAAAATCGATATAACTCTGCTAATTTCTGGAATTGGAAGCTCAAATTTTGGGGATTGGCTAACTTTATCATAATCCACACTTTGACAAAATTTCAGAAAAATTGAAGGGGTGGGTGACATGATCTGGATGATTTGACATGGAATTACCTAGATAATATTTTATCTTTACTTTTCTGCTCTAAAACACAATATAAAACAAATTGCTCCATTTTTTTCTCAGTTCAGATTAATGATAAAACCCAAATCAGTTTTTGATATGGAAGATGATTTTTGACAGTAACCCATATTCAGAAACAAAAAAATAGTTGTCCCTTTTTTCACACTTAGAATTGCTGAGGCATACAATAAACTGCCAGCATCCGTGGAAGGCTGCCGAAACACTACAAAACCTCCATGTTTTCTGTAATTCAACAAAACTATACCTGATATCCCGCTTCTATACACATATGCATGCACACGCACACATACATGTATATTTTTACTGTACGCTATTCAGGTTCCTGGCATTAGTACATTATTCTATGTACTATACATGAGCCTTTGATGAGTTGTGGTGCACCTCAGCACTGTACGCAATAAATCTCATTATCTTATCTTAATGCTAGAAAGCTCATGCCATGGACAGAAACATTAAATGTCATAACAATGAAAAATAATTAAAATTTTATAATAAATGAATAGAAAATCTGTCGGGTTGGACAGCTGGATCTCTCGACCGAAAAAAGATTTTCTTCCAGCTACCAAAGTCCCCTGACCAAGTCCTTGTCGCCTGCAACAATCTTTTCCAGCAGTCCTTTGCCAAAGTTCACACGCCTCTTCTTCCTTGTCATACATCAGTGCCCTCGTCAGCAAGATTGGAACACATCTATGCCAGTGTGTTCAGGCAGGCCTTAAATAATAATTCACCTACCACATCTGGGTCAATCGTGCAGTGTAGTAATTTACATGCGTGCCAACGATTTAATAAATAGTGCAAAGATAACAGCATAAACAATATAGACAATATTAAAACATATGTTCAAATTCTTGAAATGAGAAGGTCCTTTTTTAAGGACCAATTCTTTTAATGACCCAATCATTGGAATGGAATCTGTACATTAATCTAGGTGTATAGAATTATAGAATTTTGTTAAAATTACTTTTTTCTTTAAGAATATTTCTTTATTGCCATTTTATTTCCAGGAGGAAATCAAATCAAATAACCAGATGAGAATTGAACAAAAAGACAAATGTACTCAACTGGAACAAGTAAGTTACTTAATGAATAACAAAAAGACAAATGTACTCAACTGGAACAAGTAAGTTACTTAATGAATAACAAAAAGACAAATGTACTCAACTGGAACAAGTAAGTTACTTAATGAATAACAAAAAGACAAATGTTTTGTATTAATAAATAAGAGAAAAACAAATGATGGGATAACACTTTAAAAAGGAAATTTGTTGACGTAATTATTGGATTCTTTAATATTTTTAATAAATTTTGTTAACATTTGTGTGTTCATGTAAAACAAATTTAAAAATAAAACTATAGATATTGACTTAAAATGCATAGTGCTTATCTTAAAAATAAAAAAAAAATATTTTAACTGGGATGTCAGTTTTGGGGAAAGATATGTCAGATTGGTAAAAAAATAAAAGATAAAAGGTCGAATAAAATGAATGACTATCCTATTTGCATCTTTCAGTTTTAAAACCCCCAAAATATAAACCATTTTGTGGGTAGGTTTTGTAGCAAGAGAAAAAATATTGTTTTACAGTTTGTTTTTTAAATTTATAATAAATGTAATTTTACTATTCCCATCTTACTCCAATAAACATACGGTTATATTCTAACTTCAATTTTGAATTTCCCATTCCTATTGATAAATTGTTTAGTTAACATTACGATGTACAAAAAATTCCTCATAAGAGAATGTACTATTAAACACAATTATCATTAAATGATTAATTAAAATGCATTAAAATAGCCTAATCAGTATTAGAGCAATGAAAAACAACTTTTAAACAGCATAAATATTTAAAATTTTGAATTATAAATGAAATTTAGATAAATATAGCTATGAAGGTTAAATACAAATTAACTTTTAAAATTTTATGGGAAAAAAATTCTAAATATTTTCATGTTTTCTACTTAACATTTTTTTTCAAAAGATTTGTGATTGATGTTGATAATAAAATGTAATGGCACTACAACATTAAAAACCTTTGAAAAATATATGTAGCCCTAAAGCTATGAAAGAAATCATTTGATTTTCATTGTTAATGTTTTATCTATTATTGGTAGAATTTTTACAGAATTCAAATTTCCATCTATGATAATGCAAGTGAGAGGAAATAGGGGAAGACAAAAGAAACTTATGAGGGTAACTTTATACCATTTACCATTTAGTAGATCAATAGAAAGATCATTAATAATAAAATAATCAACATAAAGTTACAGAAAAACTGGGTATGAATCAGGTTGAGACCATTGATCTTCTTAAAGAGATTGTCACTTTATCTTGTTAATGGCTGAATATAAAGGACAAGTTTATTGGAATTATAAGGATTCTAAGAATGAACACATAATTCTTTTTTCTTTTTTTTCCCCCTACTTCACCCTAAGTAATTAAATTTGCAAAAAGTTTAAATGATCTGGATTTGGAAGAAAGCAGCATAGAAAATGAAGCAACATGGAAAACTATTTATGTAATGAATAATAAACAAGAAATAACCATCATATATTTTTAGGTTTAAAGCTTAATGTATTTATTTCATCTACAATCTTCAAGTATATTTCTCATAATTATGAATACATTTTTGCGGGAATATTTGTAAAGCCTAAGTATATGATTTTTTTTCTCTTGACATATTCTTGTTTGCCCTTATCAACAACAGCTGGGTGAAAATGTTGACCTATATTTTTAGACTTGAAGATTCTCAGCAGGAATTGAGGCTTCAAAACAGAGACTGAAGATTTAGCCAGAAAAAAAAACCCCAAATATATTGAAAGTGTATTTAGTAATGGTTTATAGTTAAATCAAATAATGCAAAAATTACTTAAGATCAAAACTGTACATCTTCAGATTACTTATAATAAAAATTTCATTAGGGATGATGACCAAGATAGAAGATCCTGTCTCTTATATTTAATTCAATTCAATCATTAATTACTTCTACCTCCACAATACAAACACAATATGTAAATAGTTTTAATTGTCAAAAGATCATGTGTTTTATTTTACTGCTAATTCCTCTGCAAATTATTTCTGAAAAAGTCTTTCATATCCAGTTTTACTTGGAAAAGTTCATAGAAGATTAATAAACATAATAGGGAATTCTCAAAAATGCTTTTTCCATAAACAAAAATTGTTTAAATGAAATCTCATACAATAAAATGTCATTTATTGAAATGTCACTTCATTTGTTTTGTGGTACCTGAACCCCCCCCCTAAAAATCACTTAGGAGGAGGAGGTGGTCCTGTGCATGTGAACTAGTTTTTGTGCTTTAATTTTTACAACCAACTATTTTTACTGTATCCAAAAACCCCATCCCCACCCCCACCTCACTTAATGGATGTTTCCTTCTCTGAATTCCCTGAGAACTGATGGCACTGATGACATTCCTTCTTTACAGTGGATTGATGAAGTTGCTTCTATCATCCCTGCTTCATCTGGGAAGTCAAGCAAAAATAAATCGGCAATGACTCACCTGATATACAATGTTCCAAAAGAATGTGACTGAAAATGGTTGGCTGTGAATTGCTCTTGAATGATGGTTAAAAAAATCATTAACCCAACTTGTTCACCACAGGATTTGACAGGATTGATCACAACTATGGAGCATCCAGTGAGGATCAAATTTGCTTTTCAGGAGTAATGGATCTGCGAAACTAGCTTGCTAACCATTACACCATGATAGGACGCCTAAAATGATGGTGAATGTAGAGAAATATAGTGAACTTGAACACAGTTACTTCCTTTGCAGTCTCTGGTGTAGATTCAAAATGTTGTTCCTCAGTGAAATTAGTTTGAATCAAGGTGATCCTTAAAAAAGATCTGGCCACCATGTAACTGGGGTCCATGACTGGGGTCCATGACTGGGGCAGTCATTAATACAAAATAACAATTACAGAGAATTTTTTTTAGTGAGGAATTTGTTAGTAATTAGTTGATTAGCAACAATACATGTTGTTAGGAAGCAGCTTACAATTAATTATTGACTTATTTCCATAAAATAAAATGTACAACAAAAAAACAAAAATAACTTCTTGTACTACTAGGTTTAATACTTGAAAAAAAAAATGAATTATCAATACTGATTATGTTGTCTTGGGAATTGTATAAACATTTTTAATTTATTTTTTAGATGAAATTTCAAGATAATTTCAAAACTTTTAATGCTGGTTCTTGAGTTGTGTTAGGTGAATCAAATAAACAATAATTTTTGAAAAATATATAACTAGCAGGACCTGTGGATATACCACAGTATGATAATTTAATTAACACGTTTATGTTTACTTAAGAGCTATTGTGAAATAGTTCAATATGTAAAAAGTATGATTAAACTATGTCCTGTAACTATTGAGTAACTATATCCTGGATTAAAGTTGTATTCTTTGACATCAACATTTCATTTAAGAAGTAGTTTAATTTTTTTCAATATGAAATTGTTTAATAATACACCACTCAATAAATCCTGGGCCTAACTAATAAAACATATTTTAGGCAAAATTCAACTTTATTCATCAACATAGTCTCCTTCTAGGGTGATAAACGGATTCCAACACTTCTCTAACAATTTGATGTAGAATGATTTGTCTTTAGCATCAAAATATGCCTCAGTTTCCAATATCACTTCTTCATTGGAGCCAAATCTCTTTCCCTGGAGTATTCTTTTGAGGTCTGCAAACAGCCAGTAGTCTCTGGGGGCCAGATCTGGAGAATAGGGTGTGTGCAGAAGCAATTTGAAGTACAATTCATGTAGTTTTGCCATTGTTGTGATCAACTTGTGATACAATGCATTGTCTTGGGAAAGAGCACATTTTTCTTCTTCATTTGTGGCCATTTTTTGGCAATTTCTTCCTTCAAATGCACCAATAATGCTATATAATATTCACTATTGATGGTTCTTCCTTTCTCAAGGTAATTGATGAATAAAATACCTTGCACATCCCAAAATATGGAGGCCCAAACCATGCCCACTGATGTTTGAGTCTTTGGTCACTTTGGACAGCTTTCACCTGCTGCTGTCCATTCAGCTGACTCCAGAGTGAAGTGGTGGATCCATGTTTCATCCATTGTCATATATTTATGTAAAAACTTTTTGTTGTGTTGAAACAGTTGCAAACAATGCTCTGAATCATTGACGCGTTGTTGTTTTTGATCTACTGTGAACAAATACGGCACCCATTTTGAACACAGCTTTCTCATTGACAAATGTTCATGCAAAATAGGGAATACACTGCCTTCTGAAATCTTCAACTCCTCTGCTATCTCACGCAACTTCAATTTATGATTGACCAAAAGGAATTTGTGGAGTTTTTTGGTGTTTTCCAGGACAACTGCCGAATTTGGGCGACCTGAGTGTTCAGCATCATTTGTGTCTGTACGACTGCATTTAAAGTCAGCATATCACCTCTTAACCATTATTTCTGATGCAGCAGAGTCCAAATAACACTTATCAAGCCATTGCATTGCTTGAATAGTATTTTTTTCCCATCAGAAAGCAATACTTTATCAACACAGGAAATTCAGATTTTTCCATTGCTTTGAAAATTTGCAACAGTAGCTTCACTTAAATAACTGTAATTTGCAAATTAATAATCTGATTGGGCTCAAATTTTGACATGTGCCATTTGAAGGTTAGTACTTTATAAAAATCATGTGGATTTTTTATTAGTGGTGCCATCTATATGTCAGGCCCGGGACTGAATGATGTGTTAACATTTTGAACTGTTATAAAATATGCACCACCAGAACTTTCTAAATAATCTGTGGTAAATTTACCAAGCATAACAAAATTAAACCCACTGCTCAGCAAATATTTACAAACATCAATTAAATCATTTCAAGTCTGTGTAAATAGTTAAAGTAAAAATTTACACATATAGTATTTTTGTACAGTGGTTCAATCTGTGGACAATTTTACTTTATGCTCCAATAATCATATTTCTATCCCATATACCTTGATACCATTCCTCCATGAATTTCAAATCTTGGTGGAATCATTCATCTTGCTCATTTCTGACCACACCAAGGTTTTTTCAAGAAGTTAGCAAGATGGCTATGCAGAAAATGGAACTTGAGGCTCATGTTGCTATTGAGTGTTTTGTGGCTATCCAATAGTTTCTGGACAATTTCAGTGTTATTCCTTTGCTTGTGCATTTTCAAGAAAGTTCTTGACAAGGTCTTTAAATGATAACCAAGCATTCTTTTTGAGTTCTGACAATCAGCCTAGATTTTTTCAATTGAAAGGAAATGCCAAAATGAGATACTTGAAACAGTTGCCTTGAGTTGATAATGCTTTAATGAATTGGTTCAAGTGACCTAGTTTCACGTGTGAGGTGGGAATATAATTTTATTTATGTCAATGAATGACTCATGTAGAATGTTGGAATCAACAAGTTTGAGGTCAGATCTTGGAGGCCAATTTCTCTCCACCCAATGCTTCTCTTAAGCTCTACTGCCCCATATGCACAGAAAGCAGGTGTATCTGTGTTGCTGACCAAGAAGGAAGCATACCATTTTAAGGTCAACACAGATGATCCAATTGTATTTGTGGTATTGCAACAATCCAATGACCCTCTTTATGTGTTCATATTTTTCATGAAGACAGAATGAATGCCTAATTGGGATTGCCTCATATAAATTACCATTGTGGAGGAGGACACACTTTAAGCTCAGCTTTGAGCCGTTGATAAACAGTTGCTGTTAAGTTAAGTTGTAGATTGGAATTCCCAATTATTCTAGTAAACCCTGTATGTCATTGCAATGACTGTCACTTCAAACGTATTGCAGAAATTCACTTTCTCTCAATCAAAAGTAGGATATCTTAGCTTTGAAGTTGAATGAAATCTGGCACTGGGATTTCAGCAGAATGAGGCACTGGAAGTATATCTCATGGTAGACAAGGATACTCAATTTTACATTTGTATTTCTTGTTATATGGTGAGATTTTCATTAAACAAAAGTAACATTTCTCTGAATTTTTGAGATGAGGCTTGATAATTAGTATTATTTGGATTATTCAGACTTTTCATTCCATATATGGTCAGCCATACCCGACTTTTCTATTTCTCCTTGTACCACTGCTTTACGGTGCTCTTCTAGTCTTACTTTCAGTGGACGGCATGTTTCACCTTTATATACTTTGCCACAGCTGCATGGGATAGAATACACACAATTCTTAGTCATGTTGTATTCTGTTGGGGGCTTGACTTAGCTTAAGACAGAGCTAAGTGACAGTTATCTCTAGGCTGCAGGTTCAATTCTGGTCAAAGGCAGCAGTAACATGGAATAATAATTAACACAGCTTAACACCGATACCCCAGCTATGGTTAGCAGAATGAGAACAGAATACCCCCGTGGATTGAATAAAGGGTTGGGTTCAAAGTTCTGTGATGGCTCCTGATTATGACAAGAAGGTTCCCAATTATGTCAAGAAGGTTCCCAAGTTTGAGAAGGGTTCTGAGTCGAACAAGAAATACCCGAAGAAGGCCAGAGGGCACATCAGCCTAAATGCTGTACTGATAACAATAAAGATGAGGACAATAATCCACATAATACTAAAAGAGTAACAGTTTGTGTAATATTTTGTCTCTCACCAAATAATAGGTATACCAAATCACGTGTTCCTTGATCCACATCTGTAAACTCTCAGCACATTGCTTGCACATCTGGTAATGGGCCCAAGACTTGTCTTAATCACCAAGTTTTAATTAAAATAAAAAAAAAATAAAAAACACTAACTTCACAAATGCGCTGATGCTTGCTCTTTGACAAGGAATCAACCAAATCAACAGATCTGAAAAATTCTCATTCTTTTTTAATAAAATAATCAACTGGTCAACTAATTAGATCTGTAGAGAAAAACTTTACATGATAGAAGAAAACTGTTTCTGCATTATCCTCCTCAATTAACAATGGAGGTGTTTTAATTGACAATACAGTTTAATCACAAAAAAACTTTTAAATAGGAAAATTATTTTTGCTTAACAACTTTTGGGTAAACTACCACATTAGTTAGTTTTCATAGCTTAAAAAATTGAGTCTTTTCATGTTTGAAAAGACATTTTATAATTTCCCATTTTGCTATTTTTGTCTTCAGAATAAAATAGTAATTCAGAGGAATAGAGATCAGCATTTTTTTGTGTTTAAGGCAGATAAATGCGTAAACATCATTCAAAGGTTGTCTTGATTTTTAGGTGTGAATAGGTAAGAATCTATGGATGACCCAAAAATAAAATTTTATTGTATATCTCACCAATCCGAGTCATCATAGGAGATAACTTTTAATACGTTTGACAATCCATACATGAAAATAAGATCGTAAGTAATAACTTTTTTAAATATATAAAAATCTCAGAAAATATGTGGCGCAAAATTGCGCATTTTTACACTAATATTTTTTAAATATTGACAAACATGGATGCTTCCAGATATTTAAAATTCACTATTAAATTTTTTAAGTGAATAAAAATAGGACAATTGAATTAGAAAAATTACTTTTTTTTGCATCAATTCAAAGAAAAATATTGTTTTTAAAACTACAAAGAAAAAACATGTGACATAAATTATTTTTTGTGTTTTTAGAAGATAACTTCTAAATTTTCAAATCACTCTTTTCGGGTGTTGAATTTTTATTTTTTTTTATGCTCTTTAGGTACCACCAATTTTTTTTCTATAAAGATAATAGTCTGAATAATTATATCAGAAGATTTTTATAAGTCTCGGTACCAGAGCTTTTTAGTAAAAGAACCATGAATACAGAATTCTGCAAAAAAAATATCAATAATCAGACCATTAATTGATTTTTCATAGAATTTTTTAAAATCCGGTAGTCGTAAATTGTTTTTCGCTACATTAAATTTCAATTGATTTAACGGTGCAAAAATGAAAATTTTGTTCATAATTTTCATTATTTCCGTAAGCTGAAAAATTTTTACAATAATCATCATGAGTTTTTACTGTTTCTTCTTTCGAATGGACAAAAAATTCTCAAGATAATATTAACCTTTATGCAAATTTCATGTTTCATTGTGTTAAATATAGTGGGGGGGGGGTTTAAATTTCACAGGGAAAATTGGTGATACCTGTTATTAACTGTTTTTCTTTGTAACAATTCTTTATGTTCATTATTTCTTTTTTGCGAGATAGTTAAAAAATATCTACGTTTCTTCCTTCAGTATGGCCTAATCATGTGACCTATTTTGGTGGTACCTAATATTCTTCAGGATTTGATTTTTCTAGAAATGCAAAAATTAGGGACCGGAAATTTTTTTTGTTCAAATGAACAAAAGTCATTCAGAATTGATAAAAAAAACTTTTTCGTTTTTTTTCTTTTTCTTTTTTTAAAATAAAATAAGCTATTCATTAAAAAATTAAATCATTGATGAATAAAGCCTAACCTTTTATTAAGTCCACGGGGCATCCTGTTCTCATTCCGCTAACCATAGCTGTTAAGGTGTTAAGCTGTGCTAATTATTATTCTGTTACTACTGCCTCTGACCAGGATTGAACCTGCAGTCTAGAGATAACTGTCACTTAGAACTGTCTTAACCTAACTCCTTTATCCACTAGGCTATGTGTCCAATTAAATGTTTGGCGGAATGAGAACATGATACTCCCGTGGACTGAATAAAGGCTTAGGTTCAAAGTTCCATGATGGCACCCGATTAAGTCAAGAAGGTTCCCGAGTCTGACAAGAAATACCTAAAGAAGGCCAGAGGGCACATGTACAGATAACAATGAAGATGAGGACAATAGTCCAAACAATACAAATAATACTAATTATCAAGCCTCGTCTCAAAAATTCAGAGAAATATGAAAACAAATTATTTAAGAATCCAGATAAAAAAACAAAAGCAGATAAAAAAAACAAAAGCAGATAAAAAAAAAGGGGGGGCTTAAAAATTCGGGAATGCGTATCCTGAAGATAGCCTTTTTTTTTCATTAATTTAGCAGTGAAAACGTTTTTTTGTTTTCTTATGAAGGATTATATCAACATACTTTTTAAATAAATGTCATAAAGAAAACGTAGGTTATTCATTTAAAAAAAGTATCTTTATAATAAAAATATTAACAATATTAGAGCAATAGCAATAGCATAATGAAACATTTAATCAATTTTATAACAAAATTCTTAATAATGACATTTTGGGGTGATTTTCAATTTTTAAAATAATTCCAAAATTTAAGAGAGAAAGAAAGACAATATTATAAAGACAATGATGTATTCTCTTTTAATTTTTTGCGGTATATTTTAAAGAATAGTTGTAAAATATTAAATTAAATTTACTGAATTTAATTAACTTTGAAGGATAATTCTTTTTAATTATTGTTCTTTAAAAGAAAAACGTAAATTATCAAAAATAAATCTAAACTTGCAAATCGGTCGGAAAATTAAAACATATTACAGGGTGACCAACCCCCCCCCAAAAAAAAAAACAGAACCCTAATTATTTATTTCCCCATTAAACTAACCCTACTCCCCTAACCCTACCCCCCCTAGTTAAAATGAACAGTTTTATTACAAAATTTGTGGGTTCTGTTTTTCTGGGTCACCCTAGTTTTCCGACCGATTTGCAAGTTTAGCCAAAAAAATGTAATTTTATAGTTAATATGATTTTTGTTGGGAAAAATGATAGCGTATGCTTAACATACGCTATGATTTTTCCCAACAAAAATCAATCAATTAATTATAATAGCATACTATGCTATTATAATTAATTTAAATTTGATATTTTTCTATATGCCATATAAAAAAATATCAAATTTAAATTACCTTTTTTTGTTTTGTGAATTTCGCAACGAAAAATGTTGATAAAATATTGCAATTTCAAATAAAGTAAATTAACATTATACTTACATAATTATTATTAAATAATAAACTTAAGTTAATCCGAGAGTAAAAGGTAAAAATTTCTATTTAAAAAAGATTAAATATCTTATCAGCAACTTTTGCGTGTAGAGTATTTTAAATTTTTGACCCAGAGTTAGTGAAGAGTTATACAAGTTTATGAGGCCTTATAAATGGATTGCCATGGTTTGATTGCATTTTAAAATTTTAATGGTATCCTTTTAAAGGCTGATTATTCTCAATTAAACTTCTTGAGTAAGTATTGTATATCACTACAAACATATAAGCTTTATCGTGCTTAGCTGTTTGTTGGTATTTTTTCACCAACTGACTTCAAACTTAAACTTCAAAGAAAGATTGTTAGCTAAAGTAAAGATACGGTAAAAATTTCATAGACGTTTATTTAACTATCATTGACTTTAGATTCATGCATTTATTTTTTTTGTATTTGTTTAAGAGTTAAATGCAAATTGATATTATATAATTTTGAATCTATTTGGTGAAGTTTTAGTATTTCAATTAGTTTTACTGTTTTTAATTGGTTATATAACCTCTTTAAAAAAATCAATTCAAATTTGTAAAGTAAATTCCCAAATTTAATTTGATACCTTTTCTAAAGTGTGGATTCATTTTTGGTTAATTTCTTTCACAAAAATTTAATGTTGCAGAAGTTACAAAAAACTGTAGACGAATTATCATCCTCATCGACGATACAAAGAGAAGAATTGGCTGGCTGGAAGAACACGTGTGAACGATTGACAGGAGCTCTTAATCGAAAAGAAAAGGAGATTCAATCTTTAGCAGACAAATGTGGAGATCTGGAAGAAGTGGTAAGACATGAATAAACAAATAAAATATAAATCTAGTTAAAAAAATACCTTCATTTTTCTCTAACACAGAAGGACTTTGCATGCATGTACACTAGGTAACACCAATTTGACCCTATGAAATTTACCCCCCCCCCATATATTTAACACAATGAAACTTGCAGAAAAATTAATATTTTCTTGAAAAAAATTTTTTACATTCGAAAGAAGAAACATAAGATAAACTTCTGATGATTTAAAAAAAAAGTTTTCAGCATACGGAAATAATGAAAATTATGAATGAAAAACAATGTTTTCATTTTTGCACTGTTAAATCAACTGAAATTTAACGTAGCTAAAAACAAGTTACGATAAGAGGATTTTTTTAAAATTCTATGAAAAATCAATCAATAATCTGATTTTCACGAAAATTTCCATAAATGTTTACCATTGGATGTAAATACATCTGAAACAGTTTTTTTCTAAAATATATTAGGGGAAATATTTTTTTACGAGGTTTATCCCCCCCCCCCAATTTTATTTTATGAAATAAAAAAAAATGACGCGGAAAAAAAAATGTACTTTTTTTTTTATAAAGATAAGAGGCTGAATAACTATATCAATGAAATTGTATAACGTACCGAGCTATAGTTTTTTTAGGAAAAATTAATGAAATCGGAAATAAAAAGTGCAAAAAAATGTCATAATATTAATATTTGAAAACTTTTTTTTGCTTATGTAATTGGTATGTACTATATTCTATTAAATTGTCCAAAAAAAAAAAAATTAATCGAGCTCGGATCGGACCAACTTTTAGTTCACCTGAATTCTAAAAATCATATTTTTAAATATCCGTGAAAAATTCGATTTTTTTCCGCAGAAAAAAAAAATTTAATTTATTTCATGCAGAAAATGAAAATATTTAATCACACAAAAGATTGAAAATGTTTTTTTGACAATTTAATAGAATATAGTACATACCAATTATAAAAGCAAAAAAAGTTTTCAAATATTAATATTATGACATTTTTTTTGCACTTTTTATTTCCGATTTCATTAATTTTTCCTAAAAAAACTATAGCTCGGTACGTTATACAATTTCATTGATATAGTTATTCAGACTCTTATCTTTATAGAAAAAAAAGTACAAAATTTTTCTGCCGCGTCATTTTTTTTTTATCTTAAAAAATAAAATAGGGGCGGGTGATAGCCCTCGTAAAAAAATATTTCCCCTAATGTATTTTTAGAAAAAAACTATTTCAGATGTATTTACATCCAATGGTAAACATTTATGGAAATTTTCATGAAAATCGGACCATTAATTGATTTTGCATAGAATTTAAAAAAAAAAAAACTCTTATCGTAATTTGTTTTTAGCTACGTTAAATTTCAGTTGATTTAACAGTGCAAAAATGAAAACATTGTTTTTCAATCATAATTTTCATTATTTTCGTATGCTGATAAAAAATTTAAAAAATCATCAGGAGTTTGCTTAATGTTTTTTCTTTTGAATGGAAAAAAATTTTCAAGAAAATATTAATTTTTCTGCAAGTTTCATTGTGTTAAATGTAGGGCGGGGGTAAATTTCACAGGATAAAATTGGTGGTACCTAAATAACATAGATCAAGCATTATGCAATGAAAATTTCAAATCCAATTACATATTAGACTTTGAATTTATTATTATTATTATTATTATTATTATTATTATTATTATTTACTCCTTTTGAGTTTTCACATCAGCATTAGCTGATGGTCCTTCACTGGAGTCTGAGTGACAGCAAGTCTCCTCAGGTCTCCAGGACTCTTCTGAGTATTCTGGCAGATTGTAGTATTCTGGATGGTCTCGATTCTCCCTCTGATTCCCAGATTTTCCAATCTTTTTGGGACCGTTTCAAGTGCACCAACTACAATGTTGATAATTTCTTTTTCAGCTGACAGGTCTTTTTCTAACTCTGTATCTTTTAGTATTTCTCTTTCATTAGAGATACATAATATTTACCAACCGCTCCGCATGAGCAAGATGTGACACAAGGTCAATTTCTTAAGCTGAGTTTAACAGGTTTCAATTCAGAGTCTTACTTCTCCTAGACTGGTTACCTTACCAAGGTTAAAAAACCCAGTCTTCCCTGCTATTTTACTCATAGCTGGAGGGAGAGTAGTTGGATATTAGTGCAATGTGAAATGCAAACAGTCTCATCCAGGATTTGAACTCGGGTTGACGTGTCCATTTCATACAACTCTAACCATTACACCATGTACCTCTATAAGCGTCTATAAGTTTATGTGAAAAGTTATCATTTATGTATGAGAGTTGCATGAAAAGTTCATAAGCTGACCAAGATACTCTCATGAAATGTGACCAAATGAGGTTTATTTTTCAACACACTTCTTTCATCAGTATTGCAGTGCTTGGATTCCATTGGTAAAAAAAGTCATCAACATCAGATTTGACGTCATCATATGAACTTTTAAGTCCGCTCTTATATGCATATAGTCATAGTAGTGATAGAAACTAATCTTCTAAGAGTTTTAACTGTTGATTAAATTTCAACCAACAGTTAAAATGCACAGAAGATTTGTTTATATACTGGAATTGAATTTATTTGGATAAACTGAATTAAAAAGATTAATTATATATCAAATGGGTTCAAAATTCCATCTTAGCATTGAAGGATGAAAGAATATAAAAACCAAAAGGTTTGATCTTAACTTGTTTTGAAGTTTTTGTCATGAAGACCAGCTATTTATAAGAAAGTGATTAGCTCCATGTGAAATCAGGATCATTTCATGCTACTAGTGTCACATTTAAAATGGTAGATCTGGATGTTAAAGTCCTTCAGGTTTCTTTTGATGTTGTCTTTGTACCTGAGCTTTGTTCTACTGATTCCACATGATCCCTCTCTCAGTTGAGCGTACAGAATCTGCTTTGGCAGTCTGTCATCCCCAAGTCTGTTTAAGTGGCCAGCTCATCTCAGGTTGCATTGGACAAGTATTTTGTGAATGCCAGGGAGTCCAGTTCTCTTCAAGATGGTCCTGTTTGAAACATGTTGCCACCACTTGACATTTAATATACTGCACAAGTGACGCATGTAGTAGACATGGGGATCCGCTTTGTATACTGTCCAGGCTTCAGTACAGGAGGGTTGAGAGAATCATGGCAGGGTATACTGCACATTTAGTTTTCAAGGAGATGTCTCTGTTGAGTGAAGTGTAACATTAGTAGGGGATTATGATAAAATAGAAGAAGTTATATAATTTCCATTCACAATTTTGATATTTGAGCATTGAAAATTTTCAGCAAAATAGTTTTTACACATAGCATATATATATATATATATATATATATATATATATATATATATATATACGGTAACAATATCAAAATAAATTTTGTTGAATCATGGAAAAGATATTTGGATGACTGTTTCATATTCTGGAAATGTTCATGGGGTGATATTAACGAAATACACAAACTATTACAAAACCTACACCCCAAAATAAAATTCACCATGGAACACAATTTTAAGGAACTACCATTCTTAGACATCATGATTAAAAATATAAGTGGCCAAATTATCACTGACATTTACCATAAACTCACAAACACCCAACAATATTTACATTTCAAAAGCCACCTTCCCAAAAACTGCATAAAATCCATCCCTTACGCACTTGCATGTAAGGTATACACCATAGTCACAGACAAAAACCTCCAACAAATCCGTCTAAAAGAATTACTTAAAACCCTCCTCCAAAGAGGCTATCCCACAACACTCATTAACAAGTGATTCGAATTAGCAGAAAAAATACCATTAGCGCAACTACAAAACCCTAAAAAACAGAACAACAAACAACACCTATCATATGTTTCAACATATAACAAAAACAACCCGGAACTTTTCACAAATATACTACACCAACTCAAAAACAATGAAAAAATTAAAAACATATTAAATACAAAAAAATAATTAACAGCAAAAGACAATAAAAAAATCTTAAACAAAAATATTAGCTTCATCAAAATTTGGGATACACACTGCACAGGGTGTCTCAAAATGCGGAAAAAGAAGATGTGGAGTGTGTAACGTAATTATAGAAGGAACATCCTATACATTCAAAAACCCTCACACTATATTCAAAATAAATAGACATCTTGACTGCACCTCAAAAAATGTAATTTACATAATAGAATGCACAAACTGCAAGAAAATATACATTGGATGCACATCATCACTAAATAAAAGAATCTCACTACACAAAAGCAACATTAGATTAGCTAACAATAGAAACCTATATGTATCAAAGCATATCTTTGAATGTAATCAGGGAAATTTTAAGGTGATGCCAATATACCAGACTGATGACTATACTCTAGTTTAAGATAAACATTTCATAGATAAATACAGACCTGAACTAAATTGGACTTAATCACACACATACATACACACCACAATAACTTTACTACATAGACAAATATGATCTACATAATAGAACACACAAACTATGTAATGTATGTAAATATATGCATGCATAAAAAAACTCTCTCCAAAATACACCCAACACAACCATAAACAAAGACACATGTACATAGGAACACACAAAAACACACACCAAACACACCAGAACACACAACTAAACTGACTTTAACCACACACATACATACACATACATACACACACAACAATAACAACAATTTTACTACACAAATATGTGAACTACATAATAAAATACAAAAATTATGTAATATAAAAAATATATATGTGTATGTATGTATATATATCTATATGTATATGTATACATGTATGTGTGTATGTGTGTGTGTGTGTGCAAAATATGTATATGCAAACTATGTAATGTAAAAGATACACATCAATTTTATTTTTATATGTATATAGATACACATAAACACAACACAACCATGAACATAGGCACATATACACAAACACACACAAAAAGTAAACCATAAACACACACACAAATTCTTTGGAACAAAAAGTAAATTACAAACACACACACACACACACACACACACACACGACCTATCAAATATCAGAAATCTAACAAACAACATCAGAGGAACGGGTTTGGCTATTAATATAAACAAATAGACAACCATAAAATCTCAAGACCTTAAAATTAAAAATTTCTGATCTACCACCCAGGAACAAAAACAACCTGCTAAAACACAGATGTTAAAAATTAAATCTTTCTACACTCCCACCAAACAGGAAGGGAGGGGTTAGATACTTGTATATATATATATATTTATATTTATATATATATATATATATATACATGTACATTTTCATATTCTGAAAGAATATGGTTAAATAATGCCTGAAGAAGATATCAGAAGATCTGAACCATGTGTCGCAAATGTAAAATAATAATTAAAAAAATAAAAACATAATCCATTTTGCGGACCTTCTTTTTTATAAAATATTTAATATTCTCCCGTTGAACCCATAACATCACTTATATGTATATATATATATATATATGTATATATATATATATATATATGTATATATATATATATATATATGTGTGTGTATATATATATATATATATAGATATATATATATGGTATTTGTGGAAAAGGTGACTTACCGGTGAAACAGGTCACAATGGTTAGTTGATGCAAGATTCACAATGATAAGGCAGCGATATATCAAAAACATAGTGTATATATATATATATATATATATATATGTGTATATATATATATATATATATATATATATATATATAATCTTGGCCATGTTGTATCTGCAAGTAACTTTCATTTTATCTATATATCTATATCGTTCCTAATAGGCAGCAAAAGAAGTTTCTCATGGCTGTTATACAAGATGCTTGAAGCATTAGATATGTTTTTTAATAACACTTTGCTTTTCTTTTTGGAGCTCAATGGATGAAATATTGTGAATAGGTTTCAATCAATCCATTTCTTAATTAAATACAAGTTAATGAATAAAAGTTAAAATCTTAGAATGTATTTTTCTTGGGAAGATCAATTTTGTATAAATATTATAATTTTCCTTATTACTTATTGCTTTATATTATCAATATTAAACAGGGAAGCAAAAAAAAGGCTTTATTCCTAGTATGATATAATTGCATCTTGAAAATGTTAATGGATTATAGACAATCTATGATTAGGATTCAATCTATTGCTGTTGCTGTTGTTGGTGACCTGCCAGCACATGGCAGGTCAGTGGTATTCAGCCTAACAACTTTTGCTATAAGTGAACTGAACCAAATCTAATTATTTACTCTAAAGGAAGTCAGAAGCCTTGGAGAAAACAGCAATTAATCTAGTGTCTAATTAGCTTTATTCACAGGGAAATAAAAAAAGAGAGATAAAATATTAAGACGTATTCCCCAGTGTGTGATATACAAAACTGTTCTAAATTGATAAACTGAAAGAGAAAAGTAAAGTTATCTTCTTGAGTCAATTGTTAAATTGCTTCTTATTTCCATTCAGTTATTTTTTCAGTATCATTGAAAAATAATGAATCAAAGAAAAGTGAAAGAGAAATAATTGAGATTGTATTAGACATTTGTTTGGTGTTTCATATTTTTTGTTATTACTTTGTGTATTTTACAAACATTTGAATGCAAATAAGGAAGTCAAACTGAAGCTAATGCTTAATTACCAAAAATGAATCCTGTAAATGAACATCCAAAACGTTTAGCCAATATCCTAAACTAACATTCACAGGATTATTTAAATGATGTTTCAAACCTTTCACCTTTTTGATGATATTTCATTAAAGTTAAATTGTTCATACAATAATTTAAAGCCTAAATTTAAGTGTATGATTTAACCTTTTTAATAATTCATATGATATAATATAAAAAACATATTTTTATAAATTCTTAAGCAGGATAGGAAAAAGCCTCATAAATCTTCCGTATTTTTTAAAACTTCTTTTTAATGATTTTTTCCAATGCTTGATCGGTTTCATGGTATGTCAGTGATTATTGGGTTGTATAACAGTATAACAATTATGGTCATCAAATGCATTTAGTTAAAAAAATGTATCCTCACAATCATTTTAATCAGCTAAACACTTAATTATCTCAAATAGATTTATTTGACCCAAAGATGGGACCCTAATAGTTACTACCACTCCAAGTCAGAGTGGACCTGAAAGTAATGGCAATGAAGAGCTGACTTCACACTCTCTAAAGCTCCAGAACTTGAGCCTCATCATCAAATACAGTTTACTGTCATACTCAGGACAGCCCTTTTTTGGTGGGGGTGGTGATACAGTTGGCATATTCTAGACCTTGTTGATAGGGCTGGCTACTTTAGGAAAAAACAAACTATATTATGAAAAACTTATAATTTACAAATTCTGACATGCTAAGTTGAGGCTGACATGTATTTTTCTGAGTCCATATATATATATATATATATATATATGAGTTAAGGTAAAAGGAAAAGTGGACAAAAAATAATGACTCAAACAAGTAGAAGTAGGAGAGAAATATTTCGTTTCGCTTTATGCGAGGAACTTTATCAGTCTAATTTATTCAAAATAAGGTACATTTGTATTTATAGAAGAAAAAGTGAGTTGGTGGTGAAATTCAGGGGAAGAGAAAGTTAGTGAAGATTTGGTTGATCAGAGGATATCTATCATGGAAAATGGAGGGGGGAAGATCAGAGGATTGTAGTTTGTACGGGGAGATAAGATGAGGAGGTTGCTAGGTGTTTGTTGGTTGGTCTTTGTCCATTATCATCTCCATGCAATAAATCAAAAACTCTCTCCTGACCAACCAAGAATGTTAACCCACTTCTCCCTACCCCCCCTTTCCTAACAAGCATCTAGCAACCTCCTCATCTTATCTGTATATAGGTTTATCATCTGTGAGTAATCTACGCACATTCGTTTTTTACGACAATGGTTACTGTCTCACCATGGTGAAATATTTTTCCAGTAATAACCTGACTTCCATACGAGTTTTAATTCAGTTGGCAGTCCAATATAACTTGCGAATACACCATCTAGATGTCAAAAGTGCTTATTTAAATGCTCCATTAGATTTTGATATATATACATATATCCCCCAGAAGGTTTTGAAAATGAAAATAAAAATTGTGTATGGAAACTTAAAAAGGCCCTATATGGTTTGAAACAAAGTGGGTGTTCCTAGAATAACACTTTTCATAATTACCTGATTGACCAGGATTTTAAACCCTCTATTATAGACCCTTGTTTGTATACCAAGGAAATTAACAAAGAAATAGCAGTAATTTTATTAGTATGGGTAGATGATATTTTAATTGCTTCAAAAACTGAAGCTGATTTAATAAAAATTAAAAATAGTTTAAGTTTAAAATTTAAAATGACAGACCTGGGAAGGCTGTCTTGGTTTTTAGGGATACAATTTGAACACAGTGAAAATACTATTAGAATGAATCAGTCTAGATATATTGAAAGATTGTTGGTCAAATTTAATATGACCCGAAATACTCCATGCGAATTGGATATAAATAAAAATTTTGATAATGAAAATGAATTAATTGATAATAGACTCTACCGTGAAATTATTGGTTCCTTAATTTATATTATGATGGCTACTCGGCCAGATATATCGTGTGTAGTTTCAAAATTATCTCAGTATTTGGATAAACCAACATCAATCCATTTAACAGAAGCGAAGCATGTTTTGCAATATCTGAAAGGCACAATAAGTCGGTTGCTAGTGTTTAAAAAAATCATCTGAACCCTTGAAATTACGGGGATTTTGTGATGCTGACTGGGCAGGTTCAAGTAACCGAAAAAGTATATCAGGATACTGTTTTAAATTATCGGACAAAGCTTGATTATTTCTTGGAAATCTAAAAAACAACCAGTTGTCTCTTTGTCAACATGTGAGGCCGAATTTGTTAGTCTCGCCATAACTGTGCAAGAAGCCCTTTATTTACGGACATTACTGAAAAGTGTCATGGAACCAGGTGTCGTTAATAACCCTGTAACTATTTATTGTGATAATCAGTCGAGCATACTACTAGCAAAAAAACCCCTCATACACCAGAGATCAAAACATATTGATATGATATCAATTTATAAGGGATGAAATTAAAAAGGGGTCTATACTCTTGCAGTATATAGAATCGGAAAAGAATATTGCAGATCTGTTCACAAAACCATTGAACAAAATAAAACTTAATACTTTTAAAAAAGATATCATGGGGGGCCAAAATTAAACTTATGATTTTGCCCTGTCGGCTTGGGCTGTAGAATAGACCGACTGTATCCATGCAGAGGGGTAAGACCCCCCCCAAAAATGAATGTCCTGGACATGACATTAAACTTGTCTAACCAAATACTAACTCACTAACTGTATTGCATTGTATTGTACTGTATGGTATTGTATTTTTTATAATTAACACAACAAAAAAAAAAGAGAAAAAAAATAATAGAAAAAGAAAAAAATAAAAGGAAAAAGGGGACAAACTAATTTTGACAGTAATGTTGGCAGTATTAAGGTTAAGAATTAGATTAGGAATAGCAAAATAATAACAATAATTAATTTTTTTTTTTAACAAAATAGGATTACTAAAATTAGGTTTAGAAGTAATAGAACAAAAATACTATTACTATAAATTTTAAAATTTCTGAAATGATTGTAAATTGTAACTTTATATTCCTGAATGAAATGATTTAATATTTCTGAATGGAATCACCCACCTTATATCAAAATAATATGTGTTGAGAATTTTAATATATAAGGTGTGTGGTAAATGGTCACTTCTAATTATAGACTCACCAATAACCATGTGACCAACCTATTGACCAACCACTGGCAGTATTCTGCTACTGATATTATTATTTATACTGGCTTTTCTGGTCATACCTGAACATATTGCTTTGAGCCTTCGTGGACGACGGATCATAGGATTATATCACTGGACCTTTGACACTACATAGGATTCCAAAACTTAGGACTTATTCACTTACCAAATGATTCTATAGTTCAGGACTTACTTACTTTAAGTCCTTTACAACTGGCCAAGGATGGCGGCCAGATACTTAACAATACCTTCCGAAAGCAAGTTCTGAATTTCTTTAGTAATGAAGGTTTGGTCTTCCTTGTTAAAGTGCCTAGATTTGACGGCTATCGGCTTACAGCTTGGTGATAAATTAGAAAATAGTGATGGTTCCCCTATCTCTTCCGCGTTTAATGCACAGAATTGATCTGCACTGTCCACAGTCAATTCTGGTAGGGGCCCACCGTATTTGAACGTTGCCTTAGGTGCTGACTCAAAAAGTCCTGGCCAAGTCTTACATCAGAACATAAATCCTTCAAGACACCCAGACGGGTGGCAGCATATGACTGGTCATTAAGGCAAAGGGTTAAGTTTACAACTACGTAACCCCTTGAATTAGAATTCAAAGTTTTCTGGCCATGGGGATACTTTTACTGGATGAGCAAACTTTCAAATTTAGTTTCCGCATGACTCTTTTGCTGAGATAACTGTCAATGCTACAAGAATCGAGAAGAGCACTTAGTTTTTTTTCCGTTAATAATCACATGCGTAGCAGCTGGGTAATGTTTTTGTGGTACATTAGTAAGCGCGGTCAGTATATGAGGACGGGCCACTGTTGCTAATAAATTTGACGATGGTTTGGACCAACATGCACGAGTGTAATGTCCTTGCTTGGAGCACTTTTTACAAGTCACTTTGCGAGCAGGACAGCGGTACCACAAATGATAAGAAAATCCACAAAAAAAGCATTTACATTTGTTTGAGATGTTACAGCTACTGGTTGGGTAGGTTTGAATGGAAGTTTACAACAATTCTCACATACCTTAGCAGGTTCTGGGTCGATGACAGCTGCCATTTGAGCTTCTGATGTAGTGTATAAGTCGTTATTCCATTGGGCTAGATCCAATGCAGAAGTCCAGTCTTATTTTCCAAGAGTCGTTGCTGTATGATATGTGAACCTATGCCTGTAATGAAGGCGTCTCGTATTGCTTCATTGCCACATTCTTCAGCAGTATGCTCTTTGAAGTTACAGTTCTTCCTCAGCTTTTCTAACTCCCTAAAAAATTTGTCCAGTGACTCTCCGGGTTTCTGGCATCTTGTAGCCAGCCAGTGTTTTGCGAAAACCTCCTTAGGTGTTTTGACAAATAAGTTGTCCAATTTTTTGATAGCCATGTCGAAATCTGTTCTAAAATATCCGTCAACATATTTGAACACACTTGAACTTATACAGCTCAAGAGGGTGCAGTATTTGTTAGAAATTTTTTCCTGGTAGTCCTCGAAAAATTTGAACATGATGGTTCACCAATGGTGATAGTCTCTGGCAGCTGTGAGTGAAGAGGAGTCTATGTCTAAGCATTTTGGCTTCCACACTGTTTCCATGCTTGTTTCTATTTTAGAAGGGGGGAAAATATATGGGGTGAAATAGACCTTCAAATCAACAAGCTCCCGCCGAGAGGGAACCGAAAACAAGCGAGTTCTCCGTCTTCTCACAAGCCAGACCCTCTGTTGGTCAACACATTCTTCGTCTAGCAGCTGGAAAATCCGTCGTCGTAGTTGAAATAATCTTTAGCAGTTCAAAATCACATTTCCTATTTAGTTTTGTTTCTATTCATCTAAAATCCATTTCTTTACTGAAAAGCGCTTCATCGTCGACTGCTTCTGCTGCTGCTGACTGCCTAGTGCTCGACTCAATTGTTATTTTATGGGCATATTAGCGAAACATCCGGGCACATCAGTCGAATCTCGCATCCGTCCAGTGCCCAAAACGCATTTGTTTTTGCATGCGGGAGGATGCGAGTTCGATCCCGGCAGGCAAGACAATGTCTTGCTCTTTTTTCCTTTCTTGTTCTCCGTCACACTCCCCCCTGATGTCCTCATCACAAAACGTGCAGGGTGGGGGTGGCCTTTTTGTTCTCCCACTCCCTTGAATTAGAACTGTTGCTTCTTCGTCACATCGCAAAAATCCGTCCGATCTCTGACCAATCGCACAATTTCCCTCCGGTCTCTGGCCCAATTGCAAAAATGCCCTCCGGTCTCCGGCCCAATCGCAAAAATACCCTCCGGTCTCCAAAGGTCTCGTTCGAATATTTGCTACTACCACTTCCATCATCACAATCTTCTTCGTGCATGCTGGTCTCTTGATTCAGCTCTGACATTCTTTGAAAAGTCACCGTGTCCACCTCCGAAATAAATGGCCAACGTTCCATGTACGATGGCATGTTGATCCACTTTCGACTTTTAAATTGCCAGGGGGGAGATTGGTGACGATATCTCGCCCATTTCTGCTCACAAATCTCTAACAGGGCGCACCTTAGACTTGTTTGCCATTATCCAAAGCGAATATCTCTAGGTTCAATAAGAATGTCTCTAGACTCTCCACGAATGTCACAGGATTCCAAATGAATGTTCCTAGATTCACCACCTATATCACGAGGTTCACGAATGTCACGAGATTCACGTATATATCTTGATTCACTACGCATATCCCGAGATTCAAGACGAATATCCCTTAAAGATTCAAACATAGGTTCTCTTGGGTTGTGACGGACATCTCTGGAGGACCCAAGCCTATTATCTCTCTGTTCAAGCGAATATTATCTAAAGCCAAAATAGCTTATAGAAGGGGGGAAAATATATGGGGCGAAATAGACCTTCGAATCAACAAGCTCCCACCGAGGGGGAACCAAAAACAAGCGAGTTCTCCGTCTTCTCACAAGCCAGACCCTCTGTTGGTCAACACATTCTTCGTCTAGCAGCTGGAAAATCCATCGTCGTAGTCGAAATAATCTTTAGCAGTTCAAAATCACATTTCCTATTTAGTTTTGTTTCTGTTCGACTAAAATCCATTTCTTTACGGAAAAGCGCTTCGTCGTTGACTGCTTCTGCTGCTGCTGACTGCCCAGCGCTCGACTCACTTGTTATTTTATGGGCATATTAGCCAAACATCTGGGCACATCAGTCGAACCTCGCGTCATTCCAGTGCCCAAAACGCATTTGTTTTTGCATGTGCGAGTTCAATCCCAGCAGGCAAGACAATGTCTTGCTCTTTTTCCTTTCTTGTTCTCCGTCACACGTTTAGCTAAATAAATTGTAGTAAAGTAAAACAGGCTCAGAACAGACGTAAAAGTACTAAGCTTTATTTAGCTAAACGAAACTCGGCTACAAAATGAGGAGGGGCAAATCACTGTTTATATAGCCTGCATAGGCGAGTCTGTTGCTCATAAAATGTGAGCGTAGGATACTACAATATCTATAAAAATGATTCTATTCACATGACTATAATTTATTCATTCTATTATGCAAACCATATATGCACATGCAGTTATGTTGTTCTCTTTGTATATGTGTGTGTATGTGTGGTTACGTTCTATTTAGTGACGGTTTGTATTTGTCTATGAAGTATTTGCATATATTTATATTATGCATAATCTTTACAGATCATTGACATCCCTCACAATCCTATAACCCCACCACCAGAACCTTTCCTCTCATGAGCCATCAAATGACTCATCAAACCCGCTGCAGATCCACAGAGTTTGATGCAAATATGACATAGGAAGGACGTCCTTCTCGTTATATCAGATGTATCAGATGATAAAGTTTTATGCTTATTCACCACCATATATCTTTTAAGACCATAAATTATACATACATACATGCATACATACATACATATATATATATATATATGAGAGTAAACAAATAGTTTGTTTGAGATAGCGATAGCCGACAATTTTTGGGAGAATATGTGCTTAATTGAAGTCATACCTAATTTGAAAATTAGTTGGTTGATAATTAATGAATTAGGTGAATATATCTGTTCAAATGTAAAGCGTAAACAAATCGAGAAAAAGTCGATCTCTGTGTGTACATTTCGGCATATTATGCCTCATCAGCAGAGTTATAGACAGGAAGCTGCTTTGTGTGTGATTCGAACCCTAACTGCCAGGCTGACAATGGTTAGAATCCCCGCCTGTCAGCCTGGCAGTTAGGGTTCGAATTACATACAAAGCGGCTTCCTGTCTATAACTCTGCTGATGAGGCATAATATGCCGAAATGTACATACAGAGATTGACTTTTTCTCGATTTGTTTACGCTTTACATTTGAACAGATATATTCACCTAATTCATCAATTCATTAATTATCAACCAATTAATTTTCAAATTAGGTATGACTTCAATTAAGTACATATTCTCCCAAATATATATATATATATATATATATATAAAAAATTCTGAAAAAAGTGTAGGTCATTTGTAACATGTTATAAGCAGTATTTCTCTTTTAGGTTCTTTTAGTAAAACAAATTATAGTTGAAGTAATTTTAACCTTTTTATATTTATATTTTAATTCTATTATAGCAGAACTTATCTAGGTTATCTTTTTGGCATTTCTCCTAAAATGGAAAAATCTCCAAGCAGCAACAATTTTGTCTCAGTAAAATCCTTGAGATACACAAAAATAGATTGTATTCTCAAACAATAAGATGATGCTGTTTTTATTAAGCTCTTCTAAACATAAATAGGTTAAGGCTGAATATTACTTAAATCAGCAATTCTACAGAGTTTTATCAGCTCCCAAGTTTAAACCATTTAAATCTAAATTGAACTGAAGAATTATTAGAACAAAAAGGATTATTTACACAGAGCTTTATGAATGGAAGAAAAAGAGAAAGAGACAAGAAAAAGCAAGAAAAAGGAGAAAAAGATGAAAAATGAAAAAAAAATATATGATAAGATTAAAAATGAAATAAAAATAGGAGAATATGGAAAATAAAGTTCAAGAGAAAGAAAATTGACAATAGAAAAAAAAAGAAGAAATGAAAAAAAAAGAAAAAAGAAAGTAAATATTAAGTTAATAAGTGAATAGAAGAATGAAGAAGGAATTAAAAGAAACTGAAAAGTAAGAAGATGAAAACAAAAAGAAATGCTAAATAAGAAAAAATGAGAAAATAAAAAAATTGAGAAAAAAGTTGAGAGAAAAAGTAAAAAGAAAAAAAAACTAATAACAAGAATAATTAGTAGTTAAAGGTTATGATAAATAAGACAAATGGAATGAAAGATTTTTTTTAATTGTAAAATATTAAGAAAAATATTTTCTTTTCACTTAGGTAGGATTTTTTCTAATTTCCTGTTTAATATATATATATATATATATATATATATATATATATATATGTAATAAATTTCTCTCTACAAATATATAAAAGTAGATTTAGTATTTTAAATTGCTAAATATACAAGGTAAATATTTCCAAAGAAAAAATACAAATTTCACTTAAAAATGATATGGCATGAAATTAAAGCTTTAGTAAATAAATCAAATCTTTCATTTTAGTGAACCAAATAATTTTCAGAGAAAAACACTTCAAGTTGTCTATTTAATTCACTTTTACTCTTCTCTTTACAATTTAAATAACTCTATATTAAATTCTCTTTATTTACAAACTCATTGGATTTTTTTCCACAACAGCAAAAAAATTTGTTTCTAGTTTTGTCTACTTGGATACGAAAGATTAGAATTGTTGTACATGTATACACATGATATTGTTTCATTAAGCTTCTCTAACCTAAATAGGAGGGTCAAATTTTTAGTTTCACTATTGCTAGATAAGTAAAAAACATCATTTATAATAACATTTTTTCACTTCAGAGACTCACAATCTTTGAAAAATAAAAAATGAAACCAAACTTTAAAATTGGTATTTTGGATTCTATTTTAAAAAGTAGAATAATTTTCCCAATAAATAATGATTATATAAAAGAAAGATCTAAAAATCAATGTTTTTTAACCATGTCATTCTACCTTCCTACACTGAAGGTTTGCAACACTCTAATTAAAAGTTAATGTATGTTTCATTGTCATAAGAAAACAGAAGCAACACTTTGATCCTAAACAAAATTGGCAACTGTGACCACAAACTCAGTAGTGCCTTCAAATTTTTTTTTATTTCAATAAAATATACAATAACATTGTGAAAATTTCAGTTTACCTTTTAATTGATATCAATAAAAGATTTGAGCTTGGTATCATCATCATCAAGTTGTGCAAACAGCACAGATTCCCATAACTCTTTCTCACTACCTGTCCCTATCAGTCATCGCTCCTAGTGAGCCCTCATTTCTAGTGAGTCCTCTGCACAATATCCACTATCCACACATGTTATATACCCCCTTAACATCGATTATATAATGGTGAGAGAGAGACAGATGAGAGGATGATCAATTTGGTCTTACTTGTTTTCTCTTTTGCTTGCTAACTCATTGGCTGCCATATTCTTCAGGGCTGATTCTGTGGGTTGATTTCTTCAGCTGATTCTACTTCTTGTTTCTTGTTCGGGTTGGGTGTCTGTGCATTCTTGTTTGTTAATTAATAACAAAGACTTGTTGTTTTTCTATATAGCTTTTATTAAACAACCCCAGCCCAAAAACTATGTGGATTGAGAAGCGACATCTCAAAAGAATGTCTTCTCTCAACTATTTACTGGCCGCAACTAAACTAAAAACCTGATTTTTGTTTCATGCTTCTACTGGTGCATTTTTTGAGGGGTCAGGTGGAAGTCACCCCATGTCAATCATGCCAACAGTAATTTTCCACTTAACTCCCTCCAAGTTGAATTTTCTACCAAACTCTGATTCAAAATTTATCTAGCTGCAGTAATTACATAATTCATATGCTATCCATGAATTATGTAACACACAGATCTGATCAATGTAAGATTTTGCTGGTCAGCCAACACTGGTGTGTCTATGTGTAGATGTTCACAGGAGAATGTCACTTATGAGTTCATCCTTATTTCTCCGGCAATGTCCAGCATGTCTTGTTTGTCTGTCTTACTTGTATGGCTTGTGAGATGGGAGTTAAATGGCTATACAGCTGCTTTTTTGTGGGGTGCTGTTTCCAGAATTTGTTCAAGATAGCACACAACATCCTTGTGTAGTTCCTATCTAGCTTTTTTCTCTAAGTGTTTCATTAAAACCCAAGTGGTGCAGCTATACAGTAGCACTGACATGACTACACTTTGGAAGAATTCTTGCTTTATCTTATCAGAGATCAGATTTTTATATGACTGATAATCTATGGCAGTCTGTCCTTCCTATGTTTATGTTGACATCACTTTCACTAAATGAGATATTACTACCAAGTAATGTGAAATGGGTCTATTAATTTCAGAGGCTTGCCTTCATCTTGTTTAAAACAATTTTATCTGAGTCCTATTGCTGCCTTCTTTAAACTATGTTTCTTGTCTTATTCAGTGTGAACCCTTTTTCTTTCATTAGATCTTAGATGACATTTGTAGTACATAAACCCAATATTTTGAGAATGGCTGATAAGGCAATTCATATTTCTTTCTCTTGATGTTAAAGCAGAGAATCCTCATTCACACAATTTGTTAAGAACCAAATCAGAATCACCAAATCTTTTTCCGGCTTTTATTGTTGTAGGCTACTGCAATGAAATTAAAAGCCAAATCCATCCTTGTAGAAGAATGGTAGTGGTACTATTTAACCCATAGATGGGGGGATGAGGGTTTTCATACCTTTCCCAAGGGTATTAATTCAAAAGTGAATGTAATAGTACAACTGGAGTTACTATGATGTCAAAATCCAGCACGTTAGCCACTACACCACAGTGACTGACCCAAAGTTTAACTTGATGCTCAAATGAAATTGTAGTAAGAATTCATAGTAGAAAGTGAAGGGTTAAACAAGAAACACATTTAATAAAAACAAATATGAAACATATTTTGGGGTAGAAAACAAACAACAAGGATTTATTTAGCTAAATTACATGTAAACTTCATATTGTTTTAATGTGTTTAGAAAATATAACCTTTTTCATCTCCTTTTTTATTTTTACTTTATGTCTTCTGAACATCTGTATAGCAGATTTATATCTTTTTGATAGAACATCCTATTTCCTTAAATCTCCATTTTTTCTTATAATAAGAATCTGCATTGATTCCATTTTACCTAGTCATTACTCTTCTTTGTATTTTGAATAATTTCCATTGTTTCAGGACAATATTGTATCATGCTTTTAAAGTTTTTTGTCAGCATGTTGTTTGTAAATTATATGAAAAGTATAATAATTGTTTAACCTTATTTTGCATGTAAATTTAATTCCTATTTTTTTTTTATCTGCCATTTAAATATTTGTTGTTATTAAATAAATGTTTTTATTTTACTAAATGTCTAGTTACATTCTACATCTATAACTCCTGATGTGGACTCTTCTTTCATTGTTAACCCCAATATTGGGATTTTGAATAATCTTCATTAAAAACTCATTACAGGAACAAACAATCTCATCATTAGTAATTCTAAACTTTAACAATATCTTACTCAACATTAGCAATTTGACACAGATTTTTATTGTTCTCATACAAAAATACTTTTAAAAAATTCCAAATGATCTCTGAATAAAATAAAAGTCTCGTGAATAGAGAGTGGTATATAGCATTAATTACTGTGGGTCGACCACCCATAGAAAAAAAATGGGTCAATCACGTTTTCTCTAAATTGAATACCACAATTTAAAAAGAAAACCTGTATTTATCTACTCACTGTCTGATGCTTGCTTTTACTACTGCATTTAATCACTTTCTGTAATCCTCTACTCCAAAAATAATCACCTTTTGTGTTAAATATGGTTAATCCTGGTGATTTGTCTGTTAGTTTTTGAAGTTAGAGTGCTTTGAGGTTTTCTGTAGTTAGGGAAGGAAGACAACAAACAAAAAAGTCAGTCAGGTCGACATTTTTTTGTAATCAAATTTCAAAATATAAATCATTGAATTTGAAAGCTTCCTACTTTGTTTTACAGACGCTACAACTGAAAGTGGAAGTACATGATTACAAGGATCAAATCAATAATATACACAGGTAAAGTTCAAACTTGATTTTTACTGTTTTTTTTAGCTTGATGTCAATTTCTTTTTCAATTTACATAAATTTAGGCCAACTAATGTCAAAGCAATGTTTAAATTTTTTTCATTAAATGCTGATTCATTTGAATTGTTATCATATCTTGATTGTTATAGTCACAATTTATTTGATTTAGTGGAACTTGATTAATTCAATATTAAAAAAAAACCCTGAGTTCAAGATATAAATAAATATGGAAACATATAGATCAATAGATTAAGTATGATAGACTAGTAAGGGGTTTTGATATGACTGAATTACAAGATCAATAAAATTAAATAACAGAAATCAGATTAACATTTGTTGGATGAATGGAAGGAGAATTTCATTAGTATATTATCACTTTCATAAAAAGCTTGTGAAACTCAATATTTTGTCTATCAGTAACTTGAAACATTGCTTTTAAAGATAGATGCTTGAAAGGGAAATGCCTTAGAAAAAAATCAATATGGCTAACCTGAGAAAAGAGAGATCTGAAGTTTAAATCCAGCATCAATAAAATCACTGAAGACATTTTTCTATTTGTTAAAAAAATCATTTTATCTATTTTATTGATTTAATGAATTCACTATAGATTAAAATCAAAATAGAACATAATGAATACCCACATCTAATTAACTGTAGCTGCTAAATGACTGTATATATATATATTTATATATATATATATATATATATATATATATATATATGAGAGAGAGAGAGTGATAGATAGATAGATAGATAGATAGATAGATACTTTGTTTAAAAACATTAATTGAATCAGTAATGAATTTGATTTACAAAGAATGTTTGAAAGATAATTTAATACAGGAAATTTTCTCTTAACTTGTTTCTCTTATATTTATATTGTTTCTCTTTATATTATATTATCTGCTATAATATTTTTGAGTTTTCATCTTTGAAATCAGATTGTTACCTTGTATCCAGTTTAAAGAATGGATTTTGTTGTATTATTTGGTTTGATATTTCAAATGAATTAAATCCTGAATTGACCATTTTTTCAAATATTTTTTACAAATATCTTTTTACATTTGAGTATTCCTTATTGATTTCAGTAGTAGTAAATATGGACTTTTAAAAAATTGACACTCATCAACAAAAATTTGATTGTTTAATCAATAAATAAAATTTATTATTTAAAGGCGACTGCATTTTGCATTATTCTTCAACTAATAATGAATATGTGTTATGCGTGAGTTCTGAAAGAGAAAGGTCACGTAAAACAATATATGATATTGAATGAGAGGAAGATGAAATATTTTTTATAAATCTCTTTTTATATTTGAGTATTCCTTATTGATTTCAGTAGTAGTAAACACAAACTTTTGAAAAAATTGACACCCATTATTTGATTGTTTAATAAATTCAATTAATAAATAACATTTATACAATTTAAAAAAAAGAATTGGAGAAAACTCTGATATAAAAATTATTGTCTCACATTATATAAAAATGAAGTTTCTTGATTTTGAAATTTGTTTTCTTTTTTTCCCCCTAAAATGCCATGTATAAAACATGGCATTTTAGGGGGGGAAAAAAGAAAACAAATATTTTCATTTACAATATTGATAAATAAAATTTGTAATTAGAATTCATTAAAAAAAATAAACTACTAGACATAAGCAATAGGATTCAATAAAAGGGCAATTTAACAATTATTTTAATGAATTAAAATATTTTTGTTTAATTATAAAAATTCACAAACTCTTTATCTAAAATATATTGCTTAAAATAAAGAAAAGAGGGGAGATGCAATACTAGTGTCATAATTTATGTTACTAATACATTTTAACAAAAGTATACTGAATCAATTTATTCTTTGGTAATATAGCAAAAATATATCCATTAGCAATAAAAAGTATCTTGTATTTTAAAATGGGTGGAAACAAATACATCTGTTACATTATAATTTGATTTATTCTCCGAGGAAGGGTAAATTTCCACATGATACCCACTCATTCTACTTCTTCTATCTAAATAAAAAGCAGGTCCTCGGCCCTTGATGACCACTTTCTATCACTCTCCCTATTCTTGTGTTTGACCACTATAACATGATGCCAGCTAGGACAAATCACAACTCTGAAAACAAATATTTACAATGATAGCTGTAAAAATAAAATGGTGTTAAGAGTGATTACAAAAACCCAGTGCCACTTTGACCATGTGCTACCAAAAAAAAAAAAAAAAAAAAATCAAATATATCACATGTGAGCATGCTGGACACTAATATAAACCCTAAGAAAAGATGGAAATTATGGAAACAAAATGAGGATTAATTATATCATTTATAACAATGTGTAACCTAGCTACTTTGGTCACAGATATTGATATGACAGAGGTTGTGTTATGGTATCTCTGTACATTTCTTAAGATGTGGTGTATCAGAATTTGGCTAGTTCTTCTAATGGTCGTAGCAATTTTCTTCTTGCTGTTTCTTTTCCATGTTCATTTTTTAGATTGTGATTAAAAGTGATTGTCTCCCTTCCTTATTTAATTCTATCTTTGTGGGTATCAAAACTCAGCAGTCTTTTGATTTTTCTTTTGAGTTGATAACAAGAGAAAGAGACTCTCTTTCTTTTATTTACTGCTGGACATGTTTGTGTCTCATGCAAATCTCCTCAGCCAAACCCAGGTGAAAACTGACTTCCTTCTTACCCCCCCCCCCGCCGGAACAAATTGACTCTACTCCCTCAAAGCCTGTAACAAACTGATTCTATCTATAAAAACCCAGAATGATGTCATTTCTTTCTTAAAAGGCCTGGAATTTGGCTTCCTTCTTTTGAGAGCCGTAATGAACTAATTTTGAATTCTTGTGATTATCTAAATATTTAATCACAAGAATCAATGCACTTTGCATTTGACTTTCTCCCTGAAATTATAACTTTTTATATCAATCAACAAAAGGTTAAAAGATGTTTATCTGAATTTTTCTTCATTGTTCATTTTTTTCCATCTTTCATTTGTTTCAAATTGATTTGAAATCAATTTGAAACAAACTTCTCATGAAAAAGGTTTTTAACCTTCTCTTTTCATCATATTTTAAAACATGTGTTTGATACTCTCAACTGTTCTTACCATTTAATTCAATAAGTTTGATTCGAGATTATCAATATATCCTCCAATTATTCAATAAACCATTACAATCATTTTAATTCACCATTTGACTATGAATACAAAGGATGGTATATATGCTGCCCACTGATCCATAGACAATAATCCGGCACTAGGGCCAGCACCCTGTTATATATGAAACAGAGTACAAAACAGCATTACTTTTTGATGAAATAACCCAGATGCATCAACTGTCCACAATAGATTTCAGGTCATTGCAACAGAAAAAAGGACGGCTTGAACATGGTTATAACCAAATTTGACCAATAATTAATTGGACAAACAAAGAAATCTATGAATGGTATATTTTTAACACAAGGCGTGTCATTTTATGTAATCTAGCTAAGTCTTGTAACTTTTGTGAGTCTCTACATAACCCCCTTTTATGTGGCCACTTAATATTCAATTAGCAGGTTCAGCAAAAGAATGTTACTACAGTTAAAACAAACAGTGCAACAATGTATAGACATATTCCACCAGAGTTGTGAATCCCCAAGCACAAAGTTGGAAGTCATGAGCAAAATAGTAGAAGAAAGAAATAAGGTGATGCACTAGATGCATTAACACACACAAAAAAATAAGCTGTAATTACTGTAGCAAGAGACAAAAAAAGAAAAAAGAAAAGAGAAATTTCCTGAGTGGGAGTCAAACAAGTATACTGTTCAATGATAGAAACCATTTTGCAGTGAAGTGTCTGACAAAATTATTTGATGGAAAATTCTCACAGGTCAAATCCAGATTTAAAGGCAACTGCATTTTGTCTGATTCTTCAACTAATAATGAAAGAGAAAAGTCACGTAAAACAATATATGCTAATATGATATTGAATGAGAGGAAAGAGAAGTTTAAAGTAGACTATGATGCAAGTGTAAATGTGATACCATAAAAGTATATACAGAACGTCAAGCTACAACAGGTGACTAAGAAACTAGGGATGTGGAACGAAATCGAAGTTGCAGCTATTGGTGAGTGTCACGTTACATTACACAACCAGAAAAATAAAAAAAAGTATTTGGTTGAGTTTATTGTAATGAATAAATAAACTGGTAAACATTAACTCTGAAAATAGGTAAGTAAGCAGATAAACCTAAAAAAAAGTGCATCCTATGATAATATTGCCAATATCAACTCAGAGTGAAAATAGAAACAATTTGAATATTCTGAGTTTTTTGATTTTTGAATTGGATCATTACCTGGGAAAGTGTGTCTACAGGTTGATGAAACAATCACACTAAATATGGCTGCACCTGGACACATATTAGTGTCCATGATTTTTGAATTGGATCATTACCTGGGAAAGTGTGTCTAAGGTTAATGAAACAATCACACTACATATGGCTGCACCTGGACACATATTAGTGTCCATGATTTTACCTGGGAAAGTGTGTCTATTGATGAAACAATCACACTACATATGGCTGCACCTGGACACATATTAGTGTCCATGATTTTTGAATTGGATCATTACCTGGGAAAGTGTGTCTACAGGTTAATGAAACAATCACACTACATATGGCTGCACCTGGACACATATTAGTGTCCATGATTTTTGAATTGGATCATTACCTGGGAAAGTGTGTCTACAGGTTAATGAAACAATCACACTACATATGGCTGCACCTGGACACATATTAGTGTCCATGATTTTTGAATTGGATCATTACCTGGAAAGTGTGTCTACAGGTTAATGAACAATCACACTACATATGGCTGCACCTGGACACATTAGTGTCCATGATTTTTGAATTGGATCATTACCTGGGAAAGTGTGTCTACAGGTTATGAAACAATCACACTACATATGGCTGCACCTGGACACATATTAGTGTCCATGATTTTTGAATTGGATCATTACCTGGGAATGTGTCTACAGGTTAATGAAACAATACACTACATATGGCTGCACCTGGACACATATTAGTGTCCTGATTTTTGAATTGGATCATTACCTGGGAAAGTGTGTCTACAGGTTTGAAACAATCACACTACATATGGCTGCACCTGGACACATATTAGTGTCCATGATTTTTGAATTGGATCATTACCTGGGAAAGTGTGTCTACAGGTTAATGAAACAATCACACTACATATGGCTGCACCTGGACACATATTAGTGTCCATGATTTTTGAATTGGATCATTACCTGGGAAAGTGTGTCTACAGGTTAATGAAACAATCACACTACATATGGCTGCACCTGGACACCTATTAGTGTCCATGATTTTTGAATTGGATCATTACCTGGGAAAGTGTGTCTACAGGTTGATGAAACAATCACACTACATATGGCTGCACCTGGACACATATTAGTGTCCATGATTTTGAATTGGATCATTACCTGGGAAAGTGTGTCTACAGGTTATGAAACAATCACACTACATATGGCTGCACCTGGACACATATTAGTGTCCATGATTTTTGAATTGGATCATTACCTGGGAAAGTGTGTCTACAGGTTATGAAACAATCACACTACATATGGCTGCACCTGGACACATATTAGTGTCCATGATTTTTGAATTGGATCATTACCTGGGAAAGTGTGTCTACAGGTTGATGAAACAATCACACTACATATGGCTGCACCTGGACACATATTAGTGTCCATGATTTTTTAATTGGATCATTACCTGGGAAAGTGTGTCTACAGGTTAAAACAATCACACTACATATGGCTGCACCTGGACACATATTAGTGTCCATGATTTTTAATTGGATCATTACCTGGGAAAGTGTGTCTACAGGTTAATGAAACAATCACACTACATATGGCTGCACCTGGACACATATTAGTGTCCATGATTTTGAATTGGATCATTACCTGGGAAAGTGTGTCTACAGGTTAATGAAACAATCACACTACATATGGCTGCACCTGGACACATATTAGTGTCCATGATTTTTGAATTGGATCATTACCTGGGAAAGTGTGTCTACAGGTTAATGAAACAATCACACTACATATGGCTGCACCTGGACACATTAGTGTCCATGATTTTTGAATTGGATCATTACCTGGGAAAGTGTGTCTACAGGTTAATGAAACAATCACACTACATATGGCTGCACCTGGACACATATTAGTGTCCATGATTTTTGAATTGGATCATTACCTGGGAAAGTGTGTCTACAGGTTAATGAAACAATCACACTACATATGGCTGCACCTGGACACATATTAGTGTCCATGATTTTTGAATTGGATCATTACCTGGGAAAGTGTGTCTACAGGTTAATGAAACAATCACACTACATATGGCTGCACCTGGACACATATTAGTGTCCATGATTTTTGAATTGGATCATTACCTGGGAAAGTGTGTCTACAGGTTAATGAAACAATCACACTACATATGGCTGCACCTGGACACATATTAGTGTCCATGATTTTTGAATTGGATCATTACCTGGGAAAGTGTGTCTACAGGTTAATGAAACAATCACACTACATATGGCTGCACCTGGACACATATTAGTGTCCATGATTTTTGAATTGGATCATTACCTGGGAAAGTGTGTCTACAGGTTAATGAAACAATCACACTACATATGGCTGCACCTGGACACATATTAGTGTCCATGATTTTTGAATTGGATCATTACCTGGGAAAGTGTGTCTACAGGTTGATGAAACAATCACACTACATATGGCTGCACCTGGACACATATTAGTGTCCATGATTTTTGAATTGGATCATTACCTGGGAAAGTGTGTCTACAGGTTATGAAACAATCACACTACATATGGCTGCACCTGGACACATATTAGTGTCCATGATTTTGAATTGGATCATTACCTGGGAAAGTGTGTCTACAGGTTAATGAAACAATCACACTACATATGGCTGCACCTGGACACATATTAGTGTCCATGATTTTTGAATTGGATCATTACCTGGGAAAGTGTGTCTACAGGTTAATGAAACAATCACACTACATATGGCTGCACCTGGACACATATTAGTGTCCATGATTTTGAATTGGATCATTACCTGGGAACAATCACACTACATATGGCTGCACCTGGACACATAATAGTGTCCATGATTTTTGAATTGGATCATTACCTGGGAAAGTGTGTCTACAGGTTAATGAAACAATCACACTACATATGGCTGCACCTGGACACATATTAGTGTCCATGATTTTTGAATTGGATCATTACCTGGGAAAGTGTGTCTACAGGTTAATGAAACAATCACACTACATATGGCTGCACCTGGACACATATTAGTGTCCATGATTTTTGAATTGGATCATTACCTGGGAAAGTGTGACGACAGGTTGATGATACAATCACACTACATATGGCTGCACCTGGACACATATTAGTGTCCATGATTTTTGAATTGGATCATTACCTGGGAAAGTGTGTCTACAGGTTGAAACAATCACACTACATATGGCTGCACCTGGACACATATTAGTGTCCATGATTTCTCAACTCAAAGAAAAAATGAGGTGAATGGAGGAACAGAGTTATTACCCCTACTGACAAACCATTAAATTGGAACATTCTGATTGTCCTCATCACTAAGAAGTGTGTAGACATCCGAATCTGCATCAAATCTGATCACCTGACAACTTTCTAAACTGGATTCAATTGGTATTGATGGCTTAGACTCCCAGTTGGCATCTGTTTAGGTTTCAAAAATATTTCAGAAACGTCTTTATCTCACTCTTGATGGTTTGAATGGAGTCACATGCATCACAGATGACATAATTATGTTGGATTCAGGAGACAAACTTTTTATCTAAAAAAAGCCCTTCTATTTCCATCATATTTTAAAACATGTGTTTGATACTTTCAACTGTTCTTTCCATTTAATTCAATAAGTTTTATTCTAGATTATCAATCTATCCTCCTGGCCACTATTCCTCCAATTATTCAATAAACCATTACAATCACTTTAATTCACCATTTGACTATGAATACAAAGGATGTGACACCATGATATGAATCTGAAAACACTGCTACAACAATAACTATCAATTAGCTTGCAAGGTTTCTGCTTTGACTATTTGCTGTTATGAAACTAACAGCTAATTTGTAAAGATGTTCTGTCAATTTGGTCTCACATACATGATGCACTGTTTGTAGAAATTAATCAACTTATCACAGAAACATCATTACATACCAACTACAAGAGGAAGAAAGAAAGTGAACCTTATATTACAATGTGATGCCACTTCAGAAAGACATGGTGCTGTTCTAACTACAGCAAGGAAAGCCTATAGCATATACAAGCAGAACTCTGACACCGAACAGAGATATGCACAAATAGAAATGGGGATGCTTGCAATTGTTCTCATTGGTAAAATTTCACCAGTATACACATAGTAAACCCCCCCCCCAGAGATCAACACTAATCACAATCCATTGGAAATCATAGTAAAGAAATCTATTGAGAACATACCTAAACAGCTACAAGGGATGTTACTGTGCCATCACAAATATGGCATCAATGTCAAAGGAAAATACATGTACATTGCTGCTATGCCATCATGAGTCTCCTATATGACAGCCAAGAAGAATTACCAGACCAAATTTAAACATGTCAATATGGTTAAGTAATATGTAATGAATGTCTGACTTAAACAAAAAACATAATAAAGGGCTGGCCAACTGATTTCTCAGCCACTTTAGCCTCATACTTCCTTGTTCAGGATTAGATATCAGTCCAGAATGGCAATTTAACGGCAATAAAGTTCTCTTTCCATCGAGCCTGATGAGTGACATCAAATGTGCAATACACTCATCACACATAGGTGTTGATGGATGCCTGTGATGCACCAGAAAATGTGTTTTCTGGCCAAGCACATTATCAGATATATAGCAACTAGCAGCGGCTACCCGGCAAAGCCGGGTACAGGAGATAAAAACATGGTTTAATAATCATTTGCAGATCTATTACTACTGAATAGCGAGTTTGATCCTCACAGGATGACCCATAAAAATCATCATGTAAAAAAATCTTAATATAATCCAGCCTGGTGGGAGGTCAGGGAATTTTTATTTTTGTCAGATTTGAGGGAATGACATCACATAATGATATAGTAAGAAATTTTAATTCAATGATTAACTATATATTTTAAATAAAATATAAATGACGCGATTTGCTAAATTTCAAATTAATTTTTTTTAAAAAATTAAATAAAGTAATCAAATTAATGTAAAACGATAAATAATCTTTAAAAAAAATAACATTATTAATTCAAAGCGTAGCTGATCAAATGTCAAATTATTATAGTATACTATACTATAAATTTGATAACAATTTGATGAAAATAATATACTATAATAAGTATAATATTATGTTTTGAATCGAAAAGTGCACTGACTTGAAAATATTATGAAAAGAAAAAAAACTAAATGAAAAATAAAAAATTATACATACTTTTTTAAAAAGAATTTTGAATTGATTAAAAGCTAATTATCAAATTACAGTTCTGATTTTGGTACAAATACAGAATAGCATGCAATAGATAATATCATTAGAATCATATTTTTTTAATAAATAACATTAGATTACGGAAACTCCTGAAGGATCCTAATTTTAACCCACTTGTCCATTGTAACTCGAGTGTCTCAAAGTTTGAAAAAAAAATGTTTTGTTTACATTGACGAACAATGGAAAATCGACCTTACATACTACATAACTATGTAAATTTTAATTTTTAAATAAAAAAAATTGTGCTCTGTCATGAAACCTCTGTGGATAGATAGATGTTTATTTCATGAATAGTTTTTTACAAAAAAGATTTTAGTTCAATGTATGAAAACACATACTAATTACATATTTAGAAAGATTATTTTATTTTATTTCTAACCAAATGAATATTTTTAAGATAGGAACAGAAATATGTGATAAATAAGATTTGATTTTACGTTAAAATTTAGTATGAAAAAATCATACTATGAATTCTAGGTTGTCCGAAGGAAAATATTATTTTTTAACTCACTGTAAAAAATAATTCAATGGATAAAAACTCTTACAAATTACATATTTAGAAAGATTATTATATTTTCTTTCTAACCATATAAATATTTTAAAGATTGAACCATAAATAGGTGAGAAAAAAGAATTTGGTTTTTCGTTAAAATTTAGTCTGAAAAAAAAAATCATACTCATCAGCTGTCCGAAGCAAACATTTTTTTTAACTTGCTGTAAAAAATAATTCAATGGATAAAAACATATACAAATTACAAACTTAGAAAGATGATTTTCTTTTCTTTCCAACAATATAAATATTTTTAAGATTGACCATAAATAGGCGATAAATTCTGAGCTGAACGGCTTAGACTGTGAAATTTATTCATTAAAATTAAACTTCATTGCTGATATTGCAGTAACAAAAAGCAGGCAGCAAACAATATTTTATTATCAGCAGGAGCTGGTATACGGACAGTTCCACAAATTTGGTGATTTTGGCTTAATTAATTAATTATATCCCTTAATTAGTAAAAATCAATAACCAAATTTGGCATGTTTCTTAGTTAGAAGGATATCAAAGTGTATGCAAAATTTCGATTCTGAGTGACCTCCCGTTTTGGAGTTATACGTTGACACATACAAATTAAAGGTAGACTTTGTGAAATATGGAATTCCATGTCAGGTGATTACATCATCATCATTCAGAAACCTGTCAGAAAGGTGGGATTTTGAATATTTCAAGGCAAATCCTAGAGATCATTGATGTCTACAAAGAGGTACCGGACAGTGGCCAGAGGACACTATTAACACTCTAGGTGGTGACAGAGAAACCTTTAGCTGAAGAAAGAAGCAAGTAAAAGCCAAATTGGTTTCAAAGAAGAAGAGAATGTTCAATCTAATTCTCCAACTGCTTGTAAATCCACACTTAGAATTATCATAGCAGTTGCTGCAGTTAAAGGATGAAATATAAAGCAATTGACATTAAAGCTGCATTTTTTGCAAGGCAGACAACTCAATAGAAATATATTTATTATACTGCCTCTAGAAATAAAAGAATATGGTTTAATATAGAAGTTAAACAAAGCAGCATATGGTCTTGATGATGCATCTAAAAATTTATAAGGTTTTTATTTTATCTTACATTAAGGTTGTGCTTCTGGCCAACACTGGCCAATATAATTGTGAAGTGATACTGGATCTCCAGGTAGACTTAATATTACCTAAGGTAAGCCTTTTACTGCCTACTGGTCTTGAAGAAAGAGATGGCATTACGCTTCTTTACTGATATCATTAAGTTTATTTAATAAACACTGTGAAACTGTACAAGGAAAACAAATAGCATTTAATAAATGGATAACAGCAAATACTTTCCAAAGAAAATAGAAAATTCTCAAAAAAATATGAAATCCTCAAAGAAATCTGAAAGCATTTACCATTGTCGCTTGTCCCTGACCAGTGATATAAAACTATAAAGGCTCGTCTCTGACTTCCTCTTACAATTTTCCGGTTAGGGTTCATAGACTGTAGAAACCAGTGGTCGGCACCAAATGGTATTAAAACCATTAAACTATTCTAAATTGAATACTGTGGTTGTAGTCAATTTTTATAAACAAAAATAGCTATATAAAAATAAGATATAATTAACTGGTCGGTTTAGCGGCAGTTACAAAGCCAGAATGTAAAAATGAATGAAATACAAAATCAAGAATATGGAAAGAATTGCCATTTATTCCAGCTATAAATCATGTAAACTGTAATTGTGTATGTAGAGATTTTGTAATGGTTATTGGTATACAGCAAGCCAAGTTCAAATTTTATCTAAGGCTGCTTTATATTCACTTTACACTAATGCTATTGGGAAAATATAAATCCCTCCAGTCATAGGTAGAAATATTAAAGCCAGCAGGGCTCTCTAGCCATGGTGGACAATCAGTGTTAGAAAATGACAATTTTGAGTTCAAACTCAGCAGCTTGTGTTGCTGAAAGATTTCATGACATCATGGAAAACTCCTGTGATGACATTTGTGTCAAGCTGTATCACAGCCTTTGCCTTTCCCCAGGACATCATCAGTGGAATAAAGAGGGGAGTTTGCTGCATGGGCAATTGCTAGTCTTCCACACAATCCTACAGCCCAACTCCAAAACCAGATCCAAACACAGATCTATGGTCTCACAAAACTAACAGATACCACCATTATATAAAAGCAGTCTAGAGTATTTAGCTAAAATAGATTGGTAGAGTAAAGATGTTTTAATAAAATTAAGATGAATTAATTAATACAACAGGGTCAAAGTAATATTCTATAGAAATCTTGCATGGTACATTTGGTAATGAATCCCTTCTAATTATAATTTAATTGACTGATTCTACCATGTTGAATGTCAGAAATAAGAACAAACCTTCTTTTTGGAAATAGGTGTTGATTGGCCAATTAGATTGAACCTTACGGTTACAATGTTATGTCACTACACAGTAGCGATGGATCAATTGCACCAGTTATGCATAGTTATTGCAGATGAATGAGTAACAGCATCTTTGAGGAGGATTCAATCCCAAATCATGAGTCAGGATGCTCTGAGTTGGTGACCCCCCTGCACCCATGTTGTAATTATTCATCTGAAGGAATCTCAAGACTCACTTTGTAAACCATGTGTTACAATTTATCTAGTTAACAGATTCTGAAAGATCAGCAAATACGATAAGAAGCCAAATGAATATTTTATAACAGCAATTTTCTTTTGTCTTGTCCTTCTGATATCTAAGATAGAAAACAAGTATATCTATAATACACACATATTGTCTGTTGTCAAACCTCTTTGGGGATCAATGTATCTCCTGCAACAGAAGTGGGGTCCCTACTCATTCTGTTACAATAATACATCACAACTATAAGCTCACATCTTTTACATAGGGTAATAAATTATTAAAACATTTGTCTATTTATACAATTATCTAAATTGTAGCTTATTGGACCAAGAAATGGATTTATATGAAACTTGATTATCTTTGCACATTTGAAATTTAGTTTTCTTTTCATTATTTTAGGAATATAAAAACATCCCAGCTATTATTCTTTTTTTTTTTTTAAATGTATTTGTTTCACTTCTTTCACCAAAATGGCATCTCAATGTAATTCATTTGAATACAGAATTGAAGATTCTAATTCAAAATATTACTTTGTGTTCTACTAATAATAATTGAGTATTTCGGTTGAGACTTTCCTCTTTTCTTAGTAAAAATAATCTTCTAAATGACCCAAAACTCAATGAAGAGATTTTTTGGTTGGTTGTTTTGACATATCAACCCTTTTCGGGCTATTTAATGCCGAATCTAGTCATTTTGATGTCAAGTTTTTATAGTACCTGCTTTTACTTAAATAGTCACCTATCTAAGTATTGAACAGGCTCATTGCTGTTTAACTTCAATTATCTAGCAGGAACCAGTACTTTCAATGTAACTTGACCGCTCAGTGAAGAGAGATTGGTAAGATTAATTGAAGTGTACTGAATGTTTGATGGTCAAATTCTAAAGTTGTAACCTGCAGTTGTTAATCACGTATTGCTTTTTTTTAAATTATTATCATACGATACACCAATTATCTATCTCTTGACTTTAAAACTCTTAACATCCTGTTGAGAATTTTCCAAGTCCAAATCCTCATTCCTATAAGGATTTATCAAAAAATGTCTAAAAATGTATTTTTCATTTAAATTTACCTGTTATTTCCCATAAATCAAAGATTTATAAATATGTTTAATATTGCATTCAAACAAAGGCTATCGTTTAGGTTAGATTATAAAAATGAATGTGACTTCCAGCCGGGTGGAATGAGGTGGTATAGGATGTTAAGAGTTAAGGATTAATCTCTTTAAGTATTGCACAGGGTCCTATTACACCTGGTTGTTCTATTGTTTATCACCAAACTATAAAACAGAACATGGAATATTTATTGATACCTTTATAGAAATAAATTTGTTGAAATCATATAAATCAGTTTATGGAATTTTCCAAGTCATAAAATCTCAATAATGAAATTCAATAAATAGATTATAATTTATGAATAAAGTAAAATAAATTGTACTGTTGTATTTTTTGTTGTTAAGTAGCAGCTTGTCACCTTTTCAGGACTAAAATTTTCTCTAGCTTTTCATTTTCTTTTCCTGTTTTTATTGTGATTTTTATTGATTATAAAGTATATCATAAAAGGTATACATTAAAGAGGTTAAGTGTCTAATCCAAGATGAGGTGGGGGGGGGCTTAAACTAAGCTTATTATCAAAATCAGTGACAGTTTTTTTTATTTCTTTATTATTTAAATTCATTACAATAACAAGAAGAATAAAAAAAGTAAAGACTTGAAAATAATACTTATGGATTGGTATTGCATGTTTGATGACTCAATGATTAATGTTTTGAATATGTGAATATATAGAGTTTTATGATTAATTAATTAAAGTTGAGTTAGCAATGTTGATTAATTTTGAGCTGAGAGAGAAAGAAAGACTACCAAACAAACCAAAATTATTTGAATGTTTTGGATCAAATTGTATATTTGATCCAAAATGTTCAAATAATTAAAAACAAATTATTAAAATAAATCAAATCTGCATTTAATGAAGTCAATGATTTCAATATTTGACTATTGTGTTAATACAACAATGAAGTATTAATAATATCAATATTTTTTTCTGGGTTGTGTTCAAAAAATATCTTAACTGAAGCTGTATTTGCCCAAACAGAAATGAACAAAAAATGAAACATTTTATTCAAAATAATCCTTTTGGCATTCAGCTTACTTATTCCAGCAAGTTTTTCATTGGTTGAAACTTTTCTTTTGAGATGGTGTGAAGTTGCACTCTATTTCTTTTAATGCCTTCTTTTAATCCTCAAATCTTACATTTGAGATGAATTTTCAATTTAGAAAACAAGGAAAAATTTCACAGAGCTAAAAGTCTGGTGAATATGGAGGATGTACAATTCTGTGTTTATAGATTTTGACCGACTGGCTCAAAAATGTTTCTTTATTTTGTTGAATTTAGTATGTCAAAGTATGTAAGTTACATACAAATTAAAATTCAGTAATTTGATGGACTCATGACTCTTCATCTACTTTATCAATTATGTAGATCTCATTGTATACTAAACAGTAGTATTATCATTTCAAAATACAGTTTCATGAACATATTCCTATTACAAGTTTCTACATCCCATAATAGTATATGCCTCTTTCAAATATCTTTTTGCTTCTTTTATCTTATCAGTTCATATTTCTGAAAGATAATGCTTAATAGTATCTACTGACTATTCAAATTCACATATCTTATGTATCTTTCAGGTATTTTTGTGTGTGGTAATGGAAATGGGGAGGGAAACTGTTTTGATTAATTTGTTTGCTGTTATCTGCTACAGTTTATCATGTAGAATCATTTATAACATACACCAAATATTTTGACCAAGAAGTTTTATATAATTGAACTCAAGAAAGAATTTATTCATACCTATGAATTTGCATATTGCTTAATTTTACATTTCTTGATAACACTAACATCTTCACACAACTTTTGAAATTAACCACATTTTTATAGATTCAAAATACTTCCTTTGCCTTGAATCTTAAATCTTTTTTGGATGGCATTTCTTGACATTCTAAATACTTAATCAATTATTTCTGAGTTTGTCTCCTTTCTAGAATCATCACAATTTTCATCCTGTTTTAACCCCATTTTATTCAGAGAGTACAAGTCAGAGATTCCACTATTTTATAAAGCAAAATCATTGATGTTGCACCTCCCAAAAAATTGGTAAAAGTATGACACTATAAATATTGCCCACTGTGGTATGAATGAGTAGAATTGATTAAACATAATTTTGTTATTCTCAGAAAGATTGTTTTGATAAATATTGCAATATGAACTGAGAACTTAGTGCATAGTTTGGGTGTGCTGAAAAAAGCCCAAATATTTGAGGACTAGGCATTTTACCTGGAAAAGATTAAACTATTGTTAATCTTATCACCTGTTTAAAAATGTATTTTGGTATTTGTCCAGACAATGGAAAATAATTCTGTAAATTGTGTGGGAATGATAGAGAAAGTATTCTGGAGACATAGCCATTATTATCCTCCTGGCCTTGTTGAAAAGTATATTTTAATGATATGGCCAAGACAATGGAATAATAACTTTGAAAGAATGAAATGGGATTTTGGTTGTCATTTGGAATTATTAATCAGTTAGCTTATGATTGGTGAATGTCAAGATGATGTAATTATTTGGGGCTTGTTTCAGGGTAGAGGTGAGAGAATCTAATAGAATTGCATAAGGGATTGCCTCATGGTAGGATTGAGTGAATCCTGACCAATGAAATTTTATGGGGAGCCAGACATGAACCAATCAGAGAAGAGTTCCTTGAGAATACAGTAAACTCAATATATGAAACCAGAGTTAGGAGCAGACAGAGATGATTGAGGTGAGACCAGTTGGAGAGTTAAAGAAAAGATATCTTGCAATCAACATTTCATGACTTATTTCTGACAAAAGGAAAACTTAGAAAAAAGGAATTAATTTGAACCTGACAACATAATAATATGCACCCACTTATAATTATCACTGTTATAAAATTAAGTTTATTAAACCTTCATATGTTATTATTAATTAGACAACCACAGTGTCTGAATTTCATAAAAATGGGAAGGGTTAACCAAAGCCTGTAATCCCCAATCAAAATAATATTTTTCATTTGTTATTATATTTATATCCTGGCATCTTTCTTAATTTCTTTTTGTAGCCTAGATATTATTTTATGTGACTAACATTCTTTGATCTGACTTGAAGTTTCATCTAGTTCTGTTAAGTAGCCTCTTCAAATCAAAATGAACACAATGTAGTTGGAGAGGTAATTGGGGTGATGGCAGGTAGCTTATAGATTCAAGGACCTAAAAAGATAATGCTCAATTGGTACAGCACCAAGGACCAGCCACCCTAGATAATATAAAATATCAGTTACTGTCGTTATGAATGAGATGCTCTCAGCAATATATATCACAAAATAACTATTTATAAGAAAACCAAAAGAATGAGGTGTCCAAAAACTTTTGCACTGTTACTTTTGAGCTTCTGATTGCATTTTCCTCTTCTATACTGTAACATTTGATAATGCCTGATTCATAAAAAAAACCCAGTAATAATCCAGTAAAATACATAATTCCAAATGCTTGTTAAGCCGGTAATCTTGCTTGATACTGTATATGTGCTATGAAAAGATCCAGACAATAAATGTTTTCAATTACACATGCATATAAACAAATGTGCTTAAGTTTGTCAGTAAGTCGATAGTATAATGAAGAAACAAAAGCATTTATTTTATACAACAGATATTTATTTTTCAACATAATCTCCTTCCTTAACAATGCACTTAACCCAATGCTTCTCCCTCTATCTATCTATCTAGCTATACATATATAAAGGGCAGTTATGGGTATGTATGTATGTGTGTGTAAGTCCGGAGTAAACTACGATAATAAAATAATTAATGACAAATTAAATATATATATACATTCACTATCACCAGATCTTCATTTTTGTGTTGAAAATTATGAAGATAGGATTTATATTTTTGAAGACATTAAAAATGAAATTTACAATAAAATAACATTAAAATTCTACTTAGGCCATTGTTAGGCATTTCTAGCTAAAACGTCAACAAATGAATTATGGAGGCTCAAAACAATCAATTTTTTTCTTTTCATTTTTTTCATGTTAGCTATTGTTTATAAAATAATTGTGTTAATTTAGTTTTTTTTAATTATTGGGTTTCTTTTTTCTTTAAATATTAAATATACAATTATTATATATTTAAAAAATTATATTGGTTTATTAATTTTTCGTATTGTAAAGTAATGCAAGAAACAAATTAAATGATAAAATTTCAATAATTAAGTTTTGATTAAAAATCTGCGTTTTTACTGATTCAAAGTTGTAATAAATATTTCATTGAAAAATCGTTTATTCATTCTGTTTTTTGTTTTTTTGTTTTTTTTGTTATACATTTTTTTTTGATTGTTTAAAAATTTAATTAATCACTTAGTTTCACTTTTAAACATCCATACATAAAATAAGTACTGTCATTTTTTTTTAAAACAAATTCAAAATTCTCTTTAATAAAATAAGTTTTGATTTTTTAAAAATTTAATGTTCTAAATAGGAGACATTGATTTTCTTTTTAGAGTGGTTTCAAGTTTATCCACTTTTTAATTAAAAAAATAATATACAATTGTTTTGATATTAGATCATTAGATCATCATTTACAAAATTTTACATAATACAAAAAAAAAAAAGAATTATTTTTAATTCAAATACAGTCATTTCATTCTAATTCAATTACTTTATATATATTGAACATTTTTTCATTTTGAAATATGATATTAATTGAATAAATTCTACTTAAAAATGTTAGGTGTCTGGCGATCAAAAATGTAAACAAATCTCTTATGAAAACCTAAAACAATCAATTTTTTCTTTATATTCATTTTTATTTTTCATGTTAGCCACTGTTTATAAAATAATTGCAATAATTTACTTATGTTAATATTGAATATACAAATAAAATCAGAGTGCTAATGCAGAATAGCACGCATGAGTTATCATCATTAGATTATGTATAAAATGCATTACATTTCATTACAAAACTACCCCAAACCTTTGAGACACTCAGGTTAGGGTAAGGGTTACTTTGAGAGATTCCGTAATCTAATGCTATTTATACATAAAATGCGATTCTAATGATATTATCTCTTGCGCGCTATTCTGCATTTGTACTCAAATCAATATTGTAATTTGATATTCAGCACATTCAAAATTCTTTTTATAAAAGTACGTTTCAATTTTTTTTTTTTTTTTCATTTATTTTGGAGACATTGATTTTCCTTTCAAAGTCGTTTCATGTCACTTTTTGATTTAAAAGATAATATACTATAATAATTTGATATTTGATTGGCTATGCTTTGAATTAATATTATTTTTCTAAATTATTCATTGAATTTTATATATTACAAAAAAAATTAAAAATGAAAGAATTATTTCAAATTTAGATACTTTATTTATTTAATTTTTTTTTGTATGTTCTTTTTTTTTAAAAAATTTGGAATATCAATTTAACAAATTGCCTCATTTATACCTTATTTTAAAAAAAATATTGTTAATTATTGAATTAAGATTTCTTACTATATCATTATATGTAATGTCATTTCCTTTACCTTGATGAAAAAAAAAATTCCCTTGCCCGACACCAGGCCAGGTTAACACAAGGTCTTTTTTACGTGGGGATTTTTATGGGGCATTCTACAAGGATCAAACTTGCTATTCAGTAGTAATGGATCTGCAAGACTAGCTTGCTAGCCACGTTTATTTATTTTCATTTATTTTTTTTTTCCTCTTTGCTGGGTAGTGGCTTCTAGTAGATATTAAAGATCAAGTAAAAACTTCAGATCAAAATTCAGAATACAAAATTACTGATCCATCCACATTTATGAATGAGGTCACATGATTTGATGGGATACTTTTACATGCATGCAAATACATATACATACATGTGAGTGTGTGTATGTGTATCCATATATATGTACAGATGTATGTGTGAATGCATAGATATTTCTTTTGTTTATGTAAGATTTTCATATTAGAAATGGCAGTTTGTCAAACATGCTGAAGTGATATTTTGACTATAAATTTGATTGGCTTAGGTTATTGAAAATTGAAATAAAACAAAATTAATATTTCAGTTTAAGGATGTGCTTTATATGATGTACTGTCTCCTCTTTTATCAGTTATGTCTTGGAGAATAAGAGTTCATTGTAAAGAACATTACCATTTGTAAATAAATCAATTCTTATAGATTTTTTTTCTGAGAAATACGCAAAAAAGGTTTTATTTTTAGACTTGTTTAGAATTTCAGTAATATTTTCTATGTATTTTTTCAATTTTTATCAACTGATATACTATTAGTGATTTTTCATGTGTGTAATTAAACAGAACATTTAATCTTTATTTTATTTGATATATATAAGTGGCTGACCTGTGTCTTAAGTGTTATGAGGGTTTTTTAAAAATGTTTTATGACTATCATAAGTAATTGCAAAAAGTTTTTTCATCAAGTCTATTTAACCAAATAAATATATATAAATAAAAGTCAGAAATTTTAGCATGGTAAAAATAAAAATGAATACTAGCTTGAATTTCATATTTTTGATCTATCATTTGCATCATGATTGTTTTTGTTTTCAATTAGATAATAAATCTATTCCAATATGAATAAATTTATTGACTGCATTGGCTTTGTTATGTGAAAATCATGTTATGGTTTGTATTATTTGTTCAGAAAAAAATTTAAAAACTCACAGTCAGTCATTGGTTTATAAACTGGAAGCTTTTATTCATTTTTATTTTATTGTATTTGTATGCTGTAGTGTAGTTTCTGTAGGCAGGGAAATCTCAGTTATTTTAAAAACTAAATGATATAAATAGATTAAAACATTTATCATTTTAAAATGATGTATAAATAGATTGATTGAGTGATTGATTTTAACGGTATGTCAACCCATCCAGGGTTATTTCATGCCAAGGGGTAGGTTGTGAGTGATGGTCAAATTTATTGTTATGTCTTTTTTTAAAAGATTTTTTATTGATTTTGACAATAAGTTGTTGTTTGTTGTTAAGTGGATTGGAAATCAGTTTAAGGGTAAAGTTCAGGTTTGTAATAACCAATAGTTTGGTAGAAAGTTGTTTTTAAACAGTTTTTTATAAACAATTTTTTTCTTTTGACCCATAGATGGGACCCTAACAGGTACTACCACTCTGGGTCAGAGTGAACCTGGGAGAAATGGTGATGAAGGGGAGTGTGGGACTCCCCAAACCTCCAGAACTGGAACCTCACCATCAGATAGTTTAATGTAATTCCCAGGACCCTCAGCCACCTCCTTCTAGCACCCACATGATTAAAAAAAAGGGTTGGGGCTTGCCAAAAGTGCAATAGGTTTGGGATTTTTTCTCGATAAAATTTCATTTGATTTCTATAGGTACAACTATATGCTGCCCCGATGGAGATATGCATTTTGATCTTAGGCAGGGAATAGATAGTTGTTAAAATTATCACTTGAGTCAGTATTTGATAGATCTCACTGATACTAGTAATTGTCCTGTCAGAGTTATCTGCCCCAAATCCTTTTTTAATAGGGGTCAGGTTACCTGCCCCTAATTTTTTGTTAGTCCCTATTAATAAATTAATCAATTAATTAATGAATACCATGAATGTCTTAAAAAGTTATCGTTACCTTTTCCTGGAATATATGAACATGACTACCTGCACTTACCAGAGATAAAAAGGTATGTCTCATTTTTATGTGAAATTAGCTTTGTAAATTAAAAAAAAAAATTTTTTGGAAGGAGAGGGATAACTCTCACTGAAGTAGTTGTAACAATTTGCTGTTACCCTTCCGGGAATAGTAGTTTGTAAGATGTATTTTTGGGTACCAATGTGAGACGGTTTTAAAATTGTTGAGGTAATTTTTCAGCTCATTGTGATTCGTTAGTTCATGGCCTTACTGATTTTTGGTAGGGGGTAAGGGAAAGCTTTGGGAGTCAAGGGAAGCAAAGCAGATTAAGTCTCTTTGGTTGCCGGGAAATGGATGGGCTACCCGGCTTGGGGGCTTTTTTATCTTTTCTTTTCTTTAGAATGGACGTGTTTGTTTAAGCTATGTAGGCCTCCTTCTTTTAGGGTTGGTCAAAGATAGAGATGGGTGTAGTTCATTGTTAAAAAGAAAAAAAATAACCTGAATATCCATTATTATTATTATTATTCTGATATTTCCATTAAGTTGGACTGAAAAATGGTTTGGGCAAAGCCCTTATTTAGGTTGTAATATTCTTTTACTAAAGAGGTTTTTTCACCTCAATTATTGTGCCAAGTCACTGAGTGTCTTTATTAGAAGAAAAAAGAGAAAGAGTTTTCCAATTGTTTTGCAAGGCACGAGGTGTCCATTTGTTGAAGAGGGAGAAACTCGCATTAGAATGAATTTCTAATTGAGTGAGAAAAGAAAGAAGAAAAGAAAGAAACAGGATTAATTCTGGATCAAAAAGGACCAGCATATTCCTTTGCAAAAGCCACCCTTATACTCTACAAGAATTAACAATGCAAGGAGTTGTAGAAGAATATATGGAAGAAAGTTTGTTTTTGAATGAGTTTCAAGACAAGTAGAAAAGAAAGAAAAGGAAAGGAAAGAAGTGAGAGAGAATATCAAACTTTGTGGGTTATTTAATGCCAGATCTTTTTTTTTTTTTATATTTAAGATTTGTAAGTTTGTTTGTAGATATTTTGTTTATCAAGTAATTGTTAGGAGACGAGACAAAAGTTGATAATTTTACTTTGTAGATGTATAAGAGATTATTAATGGATCATATATGAGATTGCATGAACCAAGCTCATTCAAGGAGCCTGTAAGGTTGTTAGTTGGTTATTTTGTTTAATGGCATATCAACCCTTGTGGGTTATTTAATGACAAATCTTGTTTTTTGTATATATGATTTCATGTGTATTAATATATTGGTAGAAATTAATTTCATGTGTATTAATAAAATAATTTTACCTTTAAGATAAAAAGGGTTGGATGTGTGTTTGCCATAAGAGCAAATTGAAGAATACAGTCAAGACTTAATCATATAGGTGCTAGGGCTTGATATGACTAGTCAATTGGTCGGTTTGTGCCTCTCTGCCCACCTGTCTAGTCCAAGTAAGGGCTAAAGTGGAATGTAACAGGTTACATGACCACTTAGTACCCAGATCACGGACCGCTTAGTTACTAGGATCCTGTCATCAGGCATGACAGATTCCCATCCACAGCCATTGGGAAGGGAGTTTCTTACCCCTCTACAGAGGTGCAGTAAGTGTATTCTACAGTCGAGAGGATGGAAATACCTGTACGTTGTGTGTATAAAATCAGTTAGACGGTCATCATTCTTTTCTGTTATGTATGCGTTCGTGTCTGGTCATAATACTAATTTGTTGCCAAGGATTTTACTTACTTTTTAAAAGGATAAATGAATGCATTTTCTTAAAATTAGAAATAATTCTATAAAAATCATCATGCAAATTGACAAATTTTGGACCCAAGATTAATACAACAGTTTTAAAAAAAATACAATATTGGAATAAGATTTTCAGCAATTGATTCATCCTTATCCCATACGCACACTAACAAGTTAGTGAAAATTAAGGTTGTGAATTGTATTCATTGTGACAAGTTAATATGATAAATAAACTTGTCAGGAGTCTGTTAAACTTGGAAACTTGGTTATGTTGACATGATTGAGTGTATGAGATTTTTGCAAAAGTGAAAAAAAATGTGTCTATCAGCATGTTTTTTTTATTTTTATTTTTTAAAAATCTGAGACTGGCTCCTTTCGGTGAGTCGAGTGATCATTGTTTTTTTGGGGGGTTTTTGTTGTTTTAATTTTATTTTAAATACAGTCCTAAGTGGTTTATTTTCCAAGGCAAAGAAGTTCATTTTTAAGATACTTATTCAGAATGTCCACTCAACCGGTGGACATTTTGAATAGAAGTCATTTTTTATTGTGTGCATATCCCCACCCACCACACCACAATTCAGTCTTTCTGACAAGAGGAAAGAGGGCTTAGAAGTTGGAACCTTAGAAGGAAGGGAGAATGATATCACTATGAACTGAATACCGCAACATTTCCACAGGTAAAATATTTTTATTTCCCCACCCACTAATAAAAAAGGGGTAGTGAAGGCTCATGTTCAAGATGAAAGAGTTTTTTTTTCAAAAAAAGAGCCCCTTAAATATTTTAACTGTTTTTTTTTCTTCTGATTTGTTTTTATTTTTGCTTAATGATTTGACTTCGATGTAGATAGCATAAATTTGAAAACAAGACAATGTTAATGATTTTCAGATACATAAATAATTAATATTAATACCATGTGTGTCAACCTACCTAATTTCTTATTGTGTGTACTTGAACACCTGACTTGGTGTAATGGTAAGCAAGCTAGTGCGATTATCACTGGATGTCCCATACATCTGGCCTTGTGCCACAGTTAAGCTTAGCAAATAACTATTGTGTGTTTCTACTCTAGCCTAGTTTTTATTCAGGGTCATAGGTAATATTTGTATTATTGCTATGTATTGTAGCTAGAGCGCTTACTAATTATTTATTTAATCTAAAAATGGAAAAATGTCTGAAATAGAATAAATTAAAACAAAAACAGGAAAAGAAACACCTTTTTATTCAATTCCATTTATCATTTATTACTTGCAACCTGTATATTGTGAAATAAAGTCTAAGTGCTTTCTATTTTGAAACCACTGAGAGGAGGATTAAATTCTTAATGACTTTCGGGGGATTAATAGGGATTAAATGAAGGAATTAAACTTAAGCAGAATTCAAAATCAAGCAATGTAATGAATGCTATTTTATTGTATTGCTTTTAATTCTATATTCAATTTTTTGTACAATGTTAAAAAAAAGAACTTTATTATTTGTCTCTGTAGATTTGTCTGTAGATGAGAAAAGGATTATTTATTAATCATTGTTTTTACAGTCTAGTCCCTGTCAATGGGTGGAACAGAGTAGTTGACTCAAATGTTCAACCTCTTTGTCAATCATTGTAGCTTACTTGTGATATGACTAAACTATACAATGTAAATGTGGATTCATGCCTTTTTCCGAAGGGTCTTAGTTCAAAATAGATACAGGCAATTAGAACTTAACAGATTGTGTATTCTATGTTGATATCCCTCATTTCCTCCTGCTTTTATTCATTGTTTGAAATGTACTTGAACGCCTTCGGTATCTTCTGGGGGGGGGGATCAAATGTAAGCTTATAGCTGTTCAAAATGACCACAATGGAGATAGATTCAAGAGAGGGGTGATAGATTGTGTTAATAATATGTTAATCTTCAGTTCCATTATCTTTTTTTTTAGTAGATGAAAAGAAGTTACTTCTTAAGGTCATTTTGAAGAACAAAAAAAGCACAATTACAATCTCTAAATTAGAGTTTTGTTGACTTGTCTCGTGCAATAATAATTTTTTTTTAAAATTTAGTTGCTTTTACTTGTAAAGCATTTTGTTTATAGATTTTTTGTTGTTTTTCATTTGAACATTTCAAAGTTCTGAAGATTATCTTTTTATTGAAATTGAAGTAAAACTTTTGAGGCCAATACTTATTAACAAAGAACAAATATTACAGTTGGATCAGATCTGAACTCTTATAAAATCATCAACTACAAAAGAAAATTAATGCATTGTTTAATTAACGGTTTTATTAAATGTAATGACCCCCCCCCAAAAAAAAACTTGGTTGTAGGACGTTTCGGCCGCGCCTGTTAAGATGAAAATGATGTACTAGATGTAGGTTACACCCCTCTGCCCCCACTCATACCACAACACATTGAAACAACTACAGAAAAAATAATAAGTAATTTAGAAAATCTTAATTTTAATTTTTCTTTTCAAAGTTTATTCTTAATTCATTCAGAAAGAAGTAAAATTTTACATTCATAATGATTGCCATTGAATTTTGATTAAATTTTCGATGTATTTTGTTTGTTACAAAATACATCGAAAAAAGATTTGTGGAAAATATTTCTTTAAATTACCTCTTTATCTAATTTTATGAAATCTCTATAAATTGCCGTTTTTAACAAAATCTTAAACTCATTACAAAAACTAGGTACTACCAATTTGTGCGCTCATTTTCATTTTAAAAAAGAATTAAAATTAATCAAATCATTATTTAAGGTCAAATTTTTGTTTTAGTCAAAAAGTGGTAACATAACATCAATAAACAAAGCAAAATAATTTTACATATGCAATTTATTTTTAATACATTTTAAACAATTAGATTCTGCTAAAAAATGTCTATGTGAAGATTCACTCAAAACAAACCCTTTTATAACAATTTTAAAACATTTTTAAAAGTTTCTTCTTAGAAATCAATAACAAAAAACATTAAATACACTATATACAGAAAAATTACCAACTTGTTGATATTTATTTAAATGTAATAAAATTTGTTCATTCCAAACACGCAGAAACAAAAACATTTGTAAAACGTGATTGTAGGGAAACTTTTGTAGAGAAAGAAGTTTGGCATGATATGCCTGCATCTATGGAGGAGGCACATAAGTGTCAATTCACTAACACTGATTGATAAACAAAAAATTACCAAAAATTAGGGAATTATCTGATTTTAATAAAATCAACAAAATTCTTTCTTTTTCTCTGAATTTTTTTAGATGAGGCTTGATAATTTGGATTATTTGGAATATTATGCTCATCTTATTGTTATCTACACAATGTTTCGGCTGATGTGCTCTCCAACTTTCTTCAGTATTTCTTGTCGGACTTTCTTGACCTACTTTGAGATGGGTTCTGACAAGAAGAGGACCCAGCGATGGGATCACTAATGTCCCAGTGTTGGTTAATGTATACATGGAATACTTTGAAGATAATCTACACTACTAAAGCCATCAATGTGGCTTAGTTCACAATGGAGAAAGAACAAGTCAACAAATTGTCCTTCCTAGATGTGTTAATAACTTGCACAGAGCAAGGATTCAGTTCGTCCATGTATCGAAGGCCTACCTTCACTGGGCAGTACCTCAACTTCAATTCCCACCATCCATCCAATGAAAAGAAAGGCATCATCTGTTGCCTGGGCAAAAGCCATCAGCAGTGACAATGTATATTAGAAGGAAATAGACAGCTTAAGGGTCGTAACAACTATCCTTGTGAGCATAACATCAGCTACGAGAAATCTGGATTGCAGAACAGAGCATGATACCTGAAAACTTACCACCTGCCCTATGTCAAAGCTTGGATGAAAAAATTCAAAAGATATGTAATCCATGTGACATCAGGACAACATTCAGGAGTGACTCGACTCTTTGTAAACATCTCCTCCAAGTCAAACCCCCAGCAGAATACCACATGACCAATAATTGTGTATATTCCATCTCATGCAGCTGTGGCAAAGTATACAAAGGTGAAACCTGCCATCTGCTGAAAGTAAGACTAGAGGAACACCAAAAAGCAGTGGTACGAGGAAATAGAAAAGTCGGGTATGGCTGACCATATATGGAATGAAAAGGGAAGCCATCTGCCTTATGGTATGAAGTTAAGATAATAGATCGGGAAGAACATTGGAAGAGAAGAAGCTCAAAGAATCAGCGCATATGTTAGGCTAAAGTAATCTCTTAAGTAGACCAAGTATAGAGATGAATACAATATGGGAACCTATGATTAAAAAGGCTAGATTAGATTTTTTTAAAAAACAAAAAAAAACAATATGAGTCAAAGTAAAAAATCATACAAAAGACTAAAGGTAAATATTCTAGGTAAAATAGGACATTAGGTTTATAGTTTCAAAAAATTCACTCTGAATTGTCCATAACACTTGTACACGGCCATGATTAATGGAATGAGAACAGTTACCCCCGTGGATTCAATAAAGGGTTAGGTTTAAAGTTCCGTGAAGGCTCCTGCATTTGACAATAAGGTTCATGAGTTTGAAGAGAAGCTTCCCAAGTCTGACAAGAAATACCTGAAGAAGGTCGGAGGGGACATTGGCCAAAACGTTGTGTAGATAACAATAAAGATGAGGACAATAGTCTGAATAATCCAAATAATCAAAATTCTTTCTTTTAAATTACTGAATTGTTTCAATCAAACTGATTCAATGGAAATAAATCAAAATTCTTTAAAATAAAATTACTGGTCCTTGAGAAAACAATTTATATACCTAATCAATAGATAAAATTCATTTAAAATATGAAACGCCTAATTTTAAGTTTTAAATTTCATATTAATTAGATTCTAAATACAAATATTATTTAATAACAAGCCTACTTTAGTATTGTTATCTAATAATTTTTGGAGAAAACTCAATTGAAAAGTTAGGCCCCCACTCTTTTAGACAGAAGAGATATCGATGTATAATATTTTCACTGATAATCTAAAAGGCAATTATATACATAAACTAAAAAAAAATCTCCAAAATCCTTTTTTCAAGTTTTTTTTCTTCTTTACATTTAATTTTCAAATTTTTGGTATTTATTTTCTACCAGAGGCGCTTCTTTAAAAAGATTTTTTTCTTCTATTCACACCTCCGGTCTTTTGTTTTTTATTCATACTGTAATTAGTTTCACAAATATATATTTTGCGCACAAAAAATAAGAGAGGGTCCAAATTAAGTGACAAAAAATGATAAATCATATGCTCAAGCAATAACTTTTACTTTATATAAGTAAAAATCCGTAAATTCTTAAACATAGTTAATCTTGAAGAACACTTAAAGTAATGTAAAAATTTGAAATTATTCACAGCAGTAGCAACAACAACAGTTTTCAACAAAAAAAAAAAGAACTTCTAATGAAAGATTGGTCATTATTTTTAGCTAAATATTTTTAGCTAAAAATAAATACGATTTTGCTATACACTATATTTAGAAAAAAAAATAGACAACAGGAACTTTTGATATAAAATTCATTAGAAAATAAGCTAACAATTTAGAAAAAAAAAAGATACATATTTTTTTCTTACTTACGAGACTTAAGTTTCAAGGTTTAAGACGCCCTATTACCAAAGTTGGTCTAGTATTGATTTTTTTTTTTTTTTTTACATATGTTCCGTCATTGAATTATCTTTCCAAAAATCTACAGAAAAAAAAAATACCAAGATATTTGTATGGGGGATCAATGTGCGAAACAAAAATAACGAAAAAAATTATTAGCTTTTTCAATTTAATAAACATTTGTTCACAATAAAAGTTCGTCGTTTATTACTTCAAATTGAAAGTTTTTATTAAAATCAGATGGTTAGTTTATTTTAGATGATTTCTAGAAGAATTTCCTGTGATCCCCTGCAGTAGAAGGTGCGTGAAAAGGAGCAACCCTAATAAATCAATACTGAAAATTTCATTAAAATCGGATAATTCCTTGATTTTTTGTTAAAAAAATTTCAATCGGGGGGGGGGGTTATTTTGTAACATACGTCTGTGAAGTTAAAATTGGCAGTACCTAACAAGAACAGATTGTAAGCAATAACCTTTTAGAAGCAAAATACCACAATCGTTAGTTTAATGTGAGTAAAGACAAAATTTAAAAAAATATGGTCGCAACATGAATGTGTCAATGGAAAGTGCTTACTAGATATCCCATACATGCGATCTTGTGTCACATCCTATTCGGAGCAGTTTTGCGGTAACCTGAAATTATTGAATTATTGTATTTTAATTCATCTTGGTATTATCTCTTTAAAAAAGGTACCAGAATCCTTCCCGTAGGAAACCAAACATGCAACATAAAATTTAAAATTCGACTCTACTCTTTTCTAAAAACTCTTAAGTCCATATCAATCAAATGGAATATCGTGTGTGTGTGTGTGTGGGGGGGATCTAGTAAGGAAAGTAAAATGTTCTCATTAATTTTCTTTACCCCCCCCCAAAAAAAAAGAATAAATTCAGCATTTACTTAGTATAGTTTATTTATTTATTTATTTATTTTTAAAATTGATTCTCGGAAAAGGCTGTAGTGTTTTTATTAAGTAGCTAAGTGTATTAAAAAAATGTGTATGTGTGTTTATTTTAGGATGTCCATGAATGTAATTGGAGAGTAAGAGAGGAGATATTTTAAAAGCTTCTTAATTTATCTGACGACGAAGAAGGAAAATATAAAACCATGTCACACTGCCAGTAAAGAGAGAAAGGAGGTTTTGTTTGTTAGTTTCTTTTCTTCTTTCACATCTGGTTATTTGAAAAATGTTCGGCGTGTTAAAGGGATTTTTTTTCACACCTGGTCAGCGTGCCTGAATCTCATTTTTATTTCATGAACAAAATCTTTATGGATTTGACAAATTTAAAAAATCAAAACTAACGCTACAAAGAGGAAATTAAGTAAGTAACTTTCGTTAATTTTAAATTAAGTTATAATATCTTTTACTTTTTTTGTTCTACTTTAGAATAACTTTTGTTGGAAACTGGAAATTCCAGTAGGACATTATAAAAAAGGTCGTTCATGGGATTGAACATGTCAACAATGCTTTTTCTTTTTAAACTGAAATACTACGTGACTTACATGACAAACTTAATTATTTTCATACTTACTTTCCTACTTTGTGAAAATTAAAAATCTTGAATTTTCAATAACCTTGCATCATAATTTGGAAGTAGGAATAACACGTAAAAAATTGAAGTTCTTGTGTAGGTAGAGTAAGGATTTTACAATAATTTATTTATTGTTGATGTTCTGTTCTTTAAAAACTTATTACTTACTGTCGTCGGGGTGGCCTAAAGTCAGTATCAGCCAAATAGCGAGGGAGTCTATCCTCTTTTCATTAGCGCTAGACAAAGGAGATTGTTTTTTGCATTTGGGGGGAGCGCCACACCTACCATCAGCTCCTTACTTTACCGTACAGATCCCTGTGCTACTCATTGGCTGAGTTGGCGAGGGTCGGTATCGAACTAAGAACCTTGTGAAAACGAATGATTTTCTTAAAATGCTACTCCCTCAAAATTACATTTTAGTAAGTAACCAAAGAAAACGATTACTTACAAAATTCGCCAACATAAAAAAATCATGTAAATTAAATACATTTGTGTGCTAGGAATTGTTTTAGTGGAACCACCAGGCACAATAAAATCTCCCCCTCCAAATAAAAACAACTTAATACAAACTTGGTGCAAAATGCATGCGTGGTGGTTTGCGGAAAATATGATTTCTAAGGGTTGAAGAAAAACGTTTTGAATTTTGTAAATCGAAAAAATTTAACTGTTACAACAACAACAAACCCCCATGCCGCCTTTAGTTTAGAAATCATTCATAGAATCTTTTTTTTTTTTTTTTAATCCAGTGGTTCCATAAAAAAGTTCAAAATTATTTTTTATTACATTAGGTATATCCAAATGATCAGAGGGAGATAACTCATATTTTTCATGTTGTTGCTGTCCCCAGAGTGAAAATCTGTGGGTATTTTGAAATAAAAGGTCATCCATAAACAATAAAGAAAAATTGTTAGTAATAATTTTTAAGTATATAAAAATCTCAAAAAATATGAAGTGCAAAATTGTGCATTTTTAATCATACATTTTTAGATAGATTAAATTAATCTTGATCCCTGACAAAAATATCATGTTCAACATGCCACCTTCCAGACGTTTAAAATTCACTATTAAATGTTGAAGTGACCAATTGAACTTTTTTTTTTCTTTTTGCATCAGTCCAAAGAAAACTATTGTTTTTATAACTATGAAAAGAGAAAACCTACTACAAAATTATTTTTACACAATTTTTTATTTGTTTTTTGAATTTTTTTATGTGTTTGTTGTTTCTAGTAATATTAATTTACCCCCATTTTTTGTTCTTAGAAGTAAATAAGTTTACATGACCTTAGACATGACCAGGCATATTTCAAAAACATTTATAACCTTAAAAATAGAGTTAATCAAACTTTAGTTTTTCTCATCCATTTCAGAGTTAAATTTAGAATTCCCAATTTTTGTTAATTCATGTTTTTCAACAATCACATGCATTGTAGAGAAGTTAACTCAGGTTTAACGTTTTATAAACAGGTTTTATTACGGGAATATTTTCACTTGAGGTCCGTGTGGCTGTATGTCCACGTTAGTAGTGAAGTCCCTATTTTTGGGATCTCGCCCTATGAGATTTCCTCTAATCTCACCAGGTCAAGATGTTAGGATACTACACGCATGTACTGTGAAGCTTTGTGTTTTTGACATTCCAAATATTAAAAGTATTTTTCAAATGCTTAATTTTTTTAAATTTAAAAAGTAGCTTGTCTAGAATGATGCACTGATGAAATGTCTGTGGTAATTTGCCAAAAAATCTATATACGAATGTCATCCACCATTCAGAGGGGTACTTGTCTAAAAAGATACAAATATCAAAACTCTATATCTACGATATCTAAGTTGGCCATTTTTTTTCCTCTCCCCAAATCCTAACAAACTCTCAGGCCACCGATATGACAAGTATTTCATGTTTTCTAATGTAGGTAGCCTCAAATAAAATGGTAACATGTGTTACCACTGGAGATTTAATTGAAGGGCTGAACCCTAATGAATAGGAAGGGTTAAAGAACCATTTGTCCTATCTTTTGCCTGTGTTGCCTTATCTTTCATTGTGGATTCCACAATCATTAGAAATTATACTTGTAAAGAAAACTTGCCTAACATACCCAGAGTCCTAATAATACCACAAGTTATGGTCAACAATATATGTAGATAAAATAAATTGTTAGAGAAAGTCCTAGTTCTTTTCAGTTGATATGTGTCACCGTTTTTATCAAGCAAAATTTTTGTTCTTTTAAAAAAAATTTAATGATGCATGAATTTTGGTACTATGTGATTAATTATTGACATTTCTTTGTTATTTTATTTTTTAAAAAATTCAAGTTTCAGCCTTGACCTTGATAGTTCTTCATCCCATTTTTGTATGTATATCAGTCTGTTTCTTATTTGATGTATCAGAAAAAGTGACAGATAAGGAAACACATTCTCTCTCTCTCAAAAAAAAAAAACCTGAAAATACAAACATTAATATCATCACTGATGACAATACATCAAATACAGTTTTATTCCAATAAACAAAATCTATTTCTATCTTTCTTCTGACAAACATCTAAAACAACAGATTTAATCAAATTATGTTTTACTTTTTAAACAAATTTTCTTAAATCTATTTCATTTCATATGAGATTTAATGGTAGATATTGATGAGATAGAATGAGAATGAAAGTTATGATTATCACATGGGATATTTCTTTTTTTTTATAAGAAAAATATGGCTCCTACATTACTAAATGCTCTGGTCTGCCTGTTTCAATAGTAGGATTCTTTTTTACATTTTTTTTTCTAGCATATATTTGAAGGTTAGTATTTTTTATGAGTAGTCATTATTTCTACTAGTTGACCAAATAATCTATCCTATGTATTTTTCAATATTTAAAAGAAAAAAAATCTACACAAAAAATTGTTTACCCAAATACATATGTGTCTAAACATGCATCTATAAAAATATGATTAGTACTTTGATATGAACACCACTGATCCAAAACACTAGTAATAGTTCAGTGGTTAACAGTGGTAGTAAGTTGGATCAGCAGTGACACCTCATTGTGACCTTGTCTCAAGCTAAGCCAAGATTAATATTGAATTAGTTCCATCTACACACTGCCTTATCCCTTGAGTCTTTCATTTATGTTCAGTTAACTTTCAATACCTTTATGTTAATCATTGATATTATCTGTGCATTATCTCTATGAAAACCATTAGCATATTGATACACCCTCCAATAATGTTGAATGTTTATACTACAATTTTGTTGTTGTTCAATAGCATTTATAGAAATACAACTTGATAAAAGGTCAGTTCTCCCCTATCAACTAATACACATTAACATGTTATTTATTTATTTTTCTCTTTTCTTTTTTACTGAAACTCTCCATGTTAGAAGGGAAATATAAATAAAATTAAAGTAATATAGATACTTTAATCCTTTTTATTTATTAATAGCTGATTAATTATATATATATATATATGTGTGTGTGTGTGTGTGTGTGTGTGTGTGTGTGTGTGTGTGTGTGTGTGTGTGTGTGTGTGTATGCTGGTTTAACTCAGTATGAGTAGTACAGATTGGGTAATCTGATCTGTGGGTGTAAAGTGGGGAGCTGACAGTAGGTGTGATGCTCCACCTCAGCAAAAACAATCTCCCTGGTCTAGTGCTAGCAAAAAGGGGATAAACTCCCTTGCTATCCACCTGATACAGATAATAAGCCACTCAGCCAACTTATATGTATATATATATATATATATATATATATATATATATATATTGTCAGAAAGATCAGATTTCCATATGATCAATAATTTGTCAAGTGATCTTTCTGTTAAGATAAAGTGGGAATTCTTCCAAACTGTAGATATGTCAGTGTTATATACAGTAACACTGACTGCATCACTTGAACTCTGAAATGCTTGGAAAAAATCTGGATGCTGCATGTTGTTTTGAACAAATCCTGTGGGGCGCTCACAAAAATGTAGCTTTATGGCCACTTACCTCCTATCAAATAAGACATGCTGGAAACTGCTGGAGAAGTAAGGATAAACTCATGTGATATTTTCATTGATCAACTCTGTGAGGACACTGGATTTGCCAAGAGTGATGACAGATAAGGATGGGTGGTTAGAGAGAGTCATGGGAATCTATGCTGTCAACATGAATTGATGATGATGATGATGATTATATATATATATATATATACAAACATACTAGGCAGAAGTACTCTGTCCATGACCATATTAAAAGGAGTTTAGGAAAACCAGTGTATGAGAGAGAAAGGGGGAAGAGAGGAGTAAGAGGAAAATAATTTAGAAAATTCTGTATCAATTTTTTTTAAAAATTGCTAAAATTCACATATTACAATGTTTATTTATTTTAGGGATTGTTTTTTTTTAAATTTTTACATTTAAAATATAAGAAATATAACTTTTTCTGTTTTTGAGAATTATCCATTTCAAAATATTGTCATTTGTGCATAATAAAGTTTTGAGTCTTCTAGATCTTTCATTTCTGATAACCCTTAGTTATTGGTTCAATTCTTTAGCAATTGATAGAGAAACAGGAATTGTCTCTGCTTTTAGTGTCTTGTAAATTTCAGAAAACATTTGGCCTGACAAACACTACCTATATCTGACAGCAACTTTGCTGTACTGTGAGACTTCCAAAACTGCACACTGTAGTTATCGATCATGGTAGTTAATCCAGGTCCCATTTATGACTTTAAAAAATGTTACTTCTTCTTTTTTTTAAAAATTTTGTGTTTGGCTTATTTGTCTTGTCCAGAAATGCTCATAATTAAACTATTTCAGAATAATGTTCTGGGAAAAGTGCAATCAAGAATCATCAAATATCATATTTCAACTGAACAAAAAAAGTACATTGTGCATTAAATAATACAAACTTGATCTGATTAAAGTTGACAAAAAATGACAGCTGCATGAGTTTTATCCCCCCCTCTCTCTCTCTCTCTCTCTCTTTTATATATATATATATATATAGAGAGAGAGAGAGAGAGAGAATAAAAAAATTTCCATTCATCAAAAATTAGTTTCCAAGAATTTTGGGATAAATTATGTCACGTAGTTTAAATTAAGACTCCGATGTAATTCAGCAATTTTAAGCATGTCTTTTCTCCCTCACATTTGAAGATCAACAAAAACAGCCACATAACAAAAACAGAGGCTTGCAGACTTTAGTTTACATCAATAATTTATTTTTTCCTTAAACCAACAAAAGCCCTAATGAAGGTCTATTGAAACCGACCGAAACACTGCAGCGTAGGCTTGATAAACATCATTCATTAATGAAACTTGTGTTTTTTCAATTTTTATAATATTACATACATACACACACACACACACATATATATATAATATATATATATATATATATATATATGTATATGTATGTATGTATGTATGTATGTATGTGTGTGTGTGTGTGTGTGTGTGTGTGTGTATGTAGTTCAGAAGTTAGAGTTGTTTAAATTGTTCGGGCATCTTATAACCATGCATTTTTTGTACATTGTGCATCTTCAAACTGAAAGGAAACCAATGTATGGTAGATTATATATTTATATTATTAGATACATTCTCAATTTAGCAGGGATTGTTAAAAAATTCAGTGTCAAGGCTAAAAATCAAATATCATGTAACCTTTTTATATCAGATAGAATCAGTTTTTTTAATCTGTTTATTAGTTGAAGAAAAGTCCATGCTTGGCATACATTTATTTTTTATTATCTGTTTACAAATATGAAAGTAGATAATGGTAGCTTTGATAAATTGAAAAGAACCGTTCATTTGTATGAACGATAAAAATTATGCATGAGTAAATTACAAATTAATTCAGAAAACATCCACTTAAATTTGTATTAATTTACACAAATAATGAATAAATTTATTTTTCCACAACACAATAGTTATGTGACTATTGTTTTCTTGTATTGTTTTCTTTTTTTTTCTTTGTTCAGAGTCTCCTCATTTCTTTAATGAGACAATTTACACATCAAAATTCTGGTTGATCAGTCTGTAAAGTTCTAATGTTTCTAAAAGTCTAAAAATGAAACCCAACAGAAATTGTTTTATTTTAGACACATGGACGTCTAACTTCCAAGAAATGATATAAATTAAATATTACTATGAATTTTTCCAGATTTCACTTGAACAGGTTCAATATCCAAATATGTTAATAATCTTTATCAACTTTTTGTATTATCATCTAATCTCCATTAATGATTAAAGCATGACATGGATAAATTTAATGCATGTTGGGAAAAAAGTTCAATAAATGAAAATCTTTGATGATTGAAAAACTTAGGATATGTCATTAAAACTATAGGAAGCCATAAAAAATAGAAGATAGAGATTTAAATGTTTATTTTCTACTAAAATTTCAACTAGTTATCAAAAACCGACATTTTCAACATTAGTTTTTTGGACTATTATTATTAATAATTTTGATTAATACTTTTTTATCTTAATTTTTGCTACTTTAAAATATTTTTATTTATTGCAACTCAGCAAGGTTGTCATTTCTATAGCAGCAATGAATTGACATTATAGGAAATAAAGGATAATCTGCTGTAGATTAGTGGAAAAGCAGCTGGTTGGGATAACCAGGCTTTCCTGAGGCAAAAGGGAAGTTTTGAGTTTTACTGAGAGATTATCTTTATTATTATCTCTGATATACAAATTTCCTCTTTGTTGTAGAAATTATTACCAGAGGGAGTTGTGATAAGAAAATCAGCTGAATTTTTAAAAAGATTTGAGAAAATACTTGCCAAAATTAATAATATTGACTGACAGTGCTTCATTTAAAAAATAGATAAAATAATTTCTTAAGAAATTGAGTTTTAGAATTTTTTATGAAATGTTTTATATTCATATAAATTCAGTCATCAAAGTATTTTGCCTGATTTTCTGTAACATTTCAGGTAAATTGTATATTTCATCATGAAAAACAATAATAGGATTCAAGAAATGTTTTCAATATCTTAAACTTGTTAAAACTATTAACCAGATAAAGTATTTTATGGAGTGAAATAAGAGACAGTTTGAAGGTGACATGTCTGGTGAATATGCTGTTTATGGACAAACTAGCCATACCAGTTCCATAATTGCTTGTTGCATTGTAATTTCTGTCTTGCAATGTTCAATTTCTTTATTCTCTAAAAGTTCTTTTTTGTTTCAATATGTCATTCAAATAGGTTAACTGATCAATTTCTTTCTTTTTTTTTTCACATGTTTGTGCTGAATCTTTTAAAATTTCTTCCAATTCCTCAATTTTCAAGTTCTAAAATGATTTTTGCCTTGAGTGTTCAAAATCAAAAATTTTGGAAACTTACTGCATTTTGACAATAAGCTTCATTTTGCTGTGCATCTTGCTGTAAATTTTTTTCCTAGATTCAGTTTTGGTTTCTTTGCTTAATGGCATATCAATATTTGTGGGTTATTTAATGCAAAAGCCATCTTTGTAGAAGAACTGCAGTGGGTACTATTTAACCAATAGCTGGGAGATGAGGTGATTCATACCTTTCCCAAGAGTATTAGTCCAAAAGTAAATGTAATAGCATGTTGCAGTCCAGCATGTTAGCCACTATGTCATGAGGACAATCCCCTTTCCTAGATTCAACATGAAGAGTAAAAAAAGGTCAAATGTAAAGCCATGATTTTCAAGAAAAGTATAATTGTTATTTTTTCCACAAACAATTCTTAAAGAGTTTATTTGCACATGCAATCACATGTTGGGTAAAACTTCCAAGATTCTTCTAAGATTTTTGTAACATTAAGTGCAAAGATGATGTTGATAAATTTTGCATCAATCTGATATTTTTTGTTATCTTTTTTCATCTTTGCATCTAACTATTCTCCCTCCAGTTATGGGTAAATAGTAGGGCAGACTGGGCTCTTTAACTGGTCTAGGAGAAGGAAAACTAAATTCAAACCTGTTAAACTCCACTTAAAAATTGACCAAGTGTTACATCTTGCTTGTGGCAGAGGGTTTGGGTAAATACATATATTATAAGCTATATTGTAATGGTATTTTATTTTGAAGAGTGGCTAGCATAATGTTATTGGCATGGAAAATAGAATCTGTACACACACACACAAATATATATATATATATATATATATATATATATTAGCATTACAAGCATTTAGCTGAAAAACGCTGACATTTTCAAATTTGCGACCATAATCAGTTAAATTTGCAATTTCTCGGGTATTTCTTAATCAATCTTTAAAATATTTATATGGCTGGAAAGAGAATTGAATAATCTTTCTAAATATGTAATTTTTATCAGTTTTATAAATTGAATAATTTTTTACAGTGAGTTAAATCCGTATTTTCGGTCAAACAGCTGAAAACAAAAATATGATCGTTTCTTTTTAGGATAAATTTTACACGCTGATTTGTTTTTCAAAATCAAAGTGGCTAATCTTTATCAATATTCTTGAAATTTTGCACTCAATTAGAAGACACCTGGAAGTACAAACGGGGTCTTTTTTTGTTTCTAGGACCCGTGGAAATAAAGATATAAGAGGGCAAAGTTGAAGGCTATTTGTTTAAAAAATATAAGAGAAGAAAAAAAAAAGCACTATGTCCGTAATATTAGAAAGTTACAGAATTATTTTGATATATAATTTGTAAAATTTAAAGATTGCTAAATGCTTCGGGATTTGCTCTGAAAGTTTGGATTTTGAAGAAAAAACTCGAATTTACGTGACTTTCGGATGTAAAAACACCCTGTCAACTGACGTCACAAATTGGACCTTATTGATTTAAAATCACAATTTCTCATATATTTATGGTTCAATCTTAAAAAATATTTATATGGTTGGAAAGAGAATAAAATAATCTCTCTAAATATGTAATTTGTATGTGTTTTTATTAATTGAATAATTTTTTACAGCGAGTTAAAAACGTATTTTGCTTCAAACAACCGAAAATGCATGATAGGAATTTTTTTCCGAGAATACATTTTACACTCTACATTTCTTTGGAAAATCTAAGTGGCTAATCTTTATCAATATTCTTGAAATTTTGCATTCAATTAGAAGACGCCCGGAAGTACAAACAGGACCCGTGGAAATAAAGATATGAGAGGGCGAAGTTGAAGGCTATTTGTTTAAAAAATATAAGAGAAGCAAAAAAAAAAGCACTATGTCCGTGATATTAGAAAGTTTCAGAATTATTTTGATATATAATTTGTAAAATTTAAAGATTGCTAAATGCTTCAGGATTTCTTCGAAAGTTTGTATTTTGAAAAAAGAACCCTCAAATTTATTTGTCCAACATGCGTACGTAACGTAAATTCTCTAGGCATCGTTTATGCACACAAAGTTTAAATTCATCGCTTATTTCTCGTCCAATTTTTAAAATATTCATATCGTTGAAAATAAAATAACACAATCTTTCTAATTATTCAACTTTTATGTGTTTTTAACAATTGAATTATTTTTTACGTCCGTTTCAATTTTGGAAAAAAAATAACTTGAAATTATGAGAGATGTAAACAAAACATGGCCCACACTGACTGGGTTTGTGTGAAAACATGTAAATAGGTAATCTATTTCTTTTATGTAATTCAACATAAGCATTTAGAAATGTATTTTTAAATTCAAAATGATGTTATATATTTAAATTAATATTATATATGTATTATATATGTGTATACATGCAGTATAAAAATGAAAATGTTGAATAATCTTGTGGTAAACTTTAAAAAGAAACAAAAAATCTTGATACCCCTACTTTTTATTGCCCAAATAGTGGATTCTAGCATGGAGATACATAAAATCTAAGACCAGAATCAGAAAGAATATAGAATTTTACATAAGAATGCAAAGTTTTATCAAAATTGCTTCAAAAATAAAGAAATGTTGAAAAAATTACTGAATTTCTTGTTCTGAAATGGTCCATGAATTGACAGATTTTTTTAATCAAAATCATGTCCACTTTTTTACCCCAATTTCGGGGCTTTAAATTCTCCTAACTTTTGAACCACTGGGGATATTTGCATAATTCAAACAGTTCTTAACTCCATTTACAGAGCTCTATATAATTAATGTGATTAAATAACAATAACCTCAAATAAAAAAACATCAACTGGGAATGCTATATATATATATATATATATATATATATATATTCCAATTCAAACCCTAGTTGTTTGTGTTCCCTTCTGACTAATCTCCTTGGAGATATAGGTAAAATAACAGGGAAAGACTGTTAAGTATGGTAAGTAACCAGTTTAAAAGAAGAGCAACTACAGTAACAAAACTAGTGCTTTGCCCTTCTTTTTAGAAAACATGAGTGATATTAAAACAGAAGACTTACTGTATGAGCAATTACTATGCAATTCCATATAAACTTACATAGGTCTGCCCCCAGATTCATTGTTTCCATTGACTACAGAATGCCCCCAATATCTTTAATCTTTACAAGTCCTCTTATATAATTGTATTAGCATATTAATAACCTATTAGTATTATTGAGTGATCTGTTGGCAAAAAAAACCTTCTCTGTTGAGTCAGAGTTTGTTTTTTAATTGTTTTTTAAGTCATATTATCTCCACTCCATGACTTATACTTCTCCTTTCTGCTTTGAGTTTAGGATTGGTTTCAGCAGAGTTAGAATCATCCATCTCCTAGACTGGTTGTTCATCAAGCCTATAGATTCTAGTCTGCCATAGTTTTGGATGGGGTAGAGAGCAAAAATATAATTTCAAAATGAATGAAAACAGCATTGGCTGAAATTTAAGCTCAACCAATCAATTTTCTTTCTTGCCTGAATAAACATTACATTCCGTTCATCTCCATAATTTTATCAGGGATTTTTTTAATCACACACACAAAAAAAATCTTTATGTTTGAGTGAAAAAATGAAAACTGCATGCATACATGTATATTGAATTTGTTAATGCAGACACTCATACATATAGTTGTCTTTTTATACACATGGATATTTACACAGTTTTTATTCATTTCTACATTCATTTATATATTTATTGATTCATACTATAAATATCACATACCTATATATTCTTTAACATTTACATTTTCGTATTCATTTTTGTATACATGTACACATACAAGGACATTGTCATACTTTATACTCATATACATTCAATTGCTTTTCTACTAATTTCATAGTGCTGAGTCCTTTTGATGAACATAAGCCTATAATCATATTAAAGTTGGTTTTGTTGGTTTGAATACCAAAAAAAAAAAGAAATATAGACTTGTGTTAGTATGTTTAAGATAAGGCATTTAGCTATATATATATATATATATATATATATATATATATATATTGCTAAATGCCTTTTCAGAAAAGTTATTTTGGATCTGAAGAAATCAGATCTTTAATATCAATTATTCAGACAGTTAGAAACCATTTTTATATTAGTGAATTAACATCATTTTTATGCATTATATTCTTCATTTAATAGATGCATATATCAATATGATATAATTTATATCTAAGTGTCTCTTTTTGTAAATGGGGGAATTTATGTGTTTAAAATTGTTCTCTAAATATATTCAGTACAAAAGTGAATATAAAACAAATTTGAGAATGAAACTTTATAAAATTTAAAGTTGTTAGAATCATGAATTGGAAGTGACATTTCACAGTTCTTGGTTTAATGCCTAAGAATTTAACTGATTTAAAAAAATGAAGTTTTAAATTGACTTAAGCTAAAAGTCAATTTGATTTTTTACACAATCTCTTCACTAATACACATTTTATAACCAATAACATTTAATTTAATATTAGATACAAATATTTTTAACCAATCAACACCTTAAAACACATAAAACTGGCATGGGATTTCTTAAGAGTTACCCCCCCCCTTTTTACAACCACTTCTTTTCATTTGCCAACTATACTGTTCTAATCTATTTTCCATACAACCATTCAATAAGACACAGATGCTGATAGGTATGCGTCCTGCGTCCCTGATGCAAAAAAATCGAAAAGGATGCAGTAAAATCATATCCATGCGTCAGTGTCTTTCTCTTTTCTTCCCTTACCATTTCAACCTAACTGTAAATACATTTCAATATTTTCTTAGAAACGCATTACATAGGATAGGTTACAAGGTAGGAGTAAGAGATGGCTTTAGCTAGGACCCCAAATTTTCTCGAGGACTCATTCAAAGCAAATATGTGTCCCCCAGAATGCACTAAATCAAAAAGCTATCAGCATCACTGATAAGATAAGACATTTTAATTTAATAATCAATATTCACACTGATGACCAATTTAAAAAAGAAAAATCTCAAACAAAATCTCTTTATTTCCATATCTCTATCTACACACCTTTTCCTAATTGATATTTTTTCTACAAAAAGAAAGTATCTCATTTAAAAATTCATACCACTTTCTTTTGAGAAACTGAACTTTAAATACAAAATGTTTAGAAAAGTAAAGACCTCAATTATTAAGAATTCTGGGGTATGGGGTTATCGTCCCTTGTCTGCGAGCCTCTGTTTCAAACCAACCAATCATGAGCCAGCATACTTTGGTGGCAAACCCAAAGTGTGAGACTCATCCTCTTCTGAATCAGCAATGAAAGGGAACGGACCGAACAAAAGGTCGCTTCTACTATACTTCAACAGACAACCAGAATCGGAGTCGGACGCAAGCAAAGTCCATCATATCCGGACGAAAAAACAGAAGGCCGTAGCAAGGGCTTCGATAATACCCTAACCCAGGATAAACCAGCTAAGTGACAATTATATACATATTATATACTTATTATATACTTGACCACAAACGAAACTAAAGTTTGCAAATTCTTTATATGTAATACAAGTCTTTTCTTCATATTCTTGTTGTTCGTTTTACTTCTTTGACTCTTAACCTGTCTGCCACACTTGCGGTTAACTCCATACACAAACCTTGGAGTACTGCCGTTAGTGCTCTATTCTTTATACAATTCTTTCAGCTGGTATAAGAAAACAATAATTTTGTATATTTTTTTATCATATTATTTTTTTCTCTTTCACTACAATAAAACATTTATTTATTGTTTGTTATCAAATTTTATCTCTTACTTTCTGAATATTTATAACGTATTCTTTTAGTTGTCCATTTAAAAAAAATTAAAACTATTTAAACGTTTAATAACACTGATATTAAATTCAACATGGCCACAAAAATCTAACAGATATTCAAGCCAAAAAAGAACTTTCTTCTAATGTAAATGATGACTAAATAAAAGAGGAAGAAATTAAATTCTTAGCTTGGATGTTTGCAACAAAGCAATCTTTGATAATTCAAAAGCACTTATGATTCTATAGACATCTCATCATTTTTAAATATTACAAAAGCACAATGCAAAAACGTGTGTGAAAACAAATTGTATAAAAACAAAGGATAAATACTTCAATAGTTAATCATGCTTATTTGAAAACTGAGTGCACACATTTTTATCAATCAAACCAAATCTATGAATGAATCCTGTGTATGAGGTTAAATGACTGAAACTATTATTAATATTCTGATGGAAAATATCCTTGTTGTTTAAGTAACTAGATTAAAACCATTCAGATCCTGTTTAATCAGTTTTTACATACAAGCTTTTTTTTAATTTACCACATTATCTTTTAGTCATATATTTTTCAATGCTGAGTATCTAGTAGCCATTTTCATTTTTAATGAAAGATGAGGATATTAGTTCAAGTAAAATCATTTAGTCAAAAGATAAAAATATCTTACAATTACAAATATAAGGATTGATTGATAAAATAAGATCTAACAGTGGAGATAGTAATATGTTGGAACATGTTTTGCTAGTAGTATATAAGGTTTTATTTAAAGCATGAGTTTGCTATGTGATCGTATTGAATAATAGCATTCATTAGTTATAAATACTGCATCTAAGTTACGTAGAAAGCAGTGATCTGTGAAAGAATTTTTGGTACTAAAGATTTGCATGCTAATTGAAATTCACATACATAGAAGAGCGGTTTATTACAATGGTTGTATGGGTGTAAAAAATATGCACCAGTTGGTTTGATATGTCAAAAGCTGCAGTAGATGACTTATGATTAATTGATGAATAAAAACAAGCCTGAAATTCACATCTATTCTACACACTCCCTCTTATAAGTCTTTGGCATAGTCAGGTTTCTGTTTGTTCCTGAAATTAAAAGAGGTGTTCAAAGTCAGTTTTTTTTCCATCTGATATTGAAGTTAAATGTGCTCTATGTAACTGGATCAAAAGTAAACCATGAAATTTCATTATTAAAAAAATAATTAGGGCATCTAGAAAAATAAGTAGCACTAAATATTGACTATATTGAAAAATGAACTTTCAAAAGATATGAATTTACTTTGTTTTCCTACCAGGTCCTGTAAACTGTTTTATGGGATTGAAGACATGATTTATCAATCAATATGTTTATATTCAGTGTGGTTATTCTTTATCTTCAAGCAGAGTTTCTACTTATTTTTTTCTATCAGCTTCAGTTTGTACTTGGTTAGTTTTGTTTATAATTCTCTCTCTCTCTCTCTCTCTCTCTCTCTCTCTCACTCACACGCACACACGGGTTATCCTGATTCCATCTTGCTGTAGTGATTTCTGAATACTTCATTGGTTCTGTTTTTGTTCATTTTTATTTGCAAGCTGCTTATCCCAAAAAAGATATAAGATACAAAACAATATATCTATTGATTTTTTTCCAAATTCAGAAAATTAAGATGTTTTTGTTTTTTAACAAAACTAAATGTTGAGCATTTCCAGGGTCACATAAACCTTTAGAAAAAGGAAAGGATTTTTTTTTTCTTGCAGGCTTTATAAATATGGATGTTTTTACATTCTAAGGTAAATGTGTATATGTTTATCAGTATATTTATATGAGACACCTCACATGGTTTAATGGCCAGCAAACTAGATTAGCAGCCCATTGTTAGTGAGTTTGATTCTGACTGGTAACCCCATACTTTTGATCTTGTGCCACTCATTACTTAGCTGGCTGATTTTTGGTAAATAACTATATACTGTATATGAATATATTTATCTGTATATGCTATATATATATATATATATATATATATATATATATCTGTGTGTGTATTTGGGCAGCATTCTTTCATTTATACATGTAGAATTAAACAAAAGGCACATCTCCTGTTTAACAATTTTATTTTTTATCTTTTCTAATTTTCTGGCCAACTTTTTAATGTTTGGGTGGAATTGGTGGATAAGTCCACCAAAGTTCAGTTCCCGAGTACTTTCAGCACTTCGAAGTGCCATCATCAGGGGTGATGTTTTCCAGTTTTTAAAAAAAATTATATTAATGTGGAGGCTGGAAGGAGAAGAATTGGTGAGAAAGGTGTTATAGGCATTTTAGAATGTGTGTACTGTATTGGAAATTAATTTTGTTTAAGGATGGTTTGTATTGTTTTATGTATAAAGCTCCAGTATTTGGAGTTTTTGTTTATTTTTTTCTTTGTGCAGAATGTGTATTTTCCGTGAGAATATTTCGGTAATTAGAGTGGGGGCATGAATGTAATTTTAGGTGTTGTGAAATAGAGCTATTGTCTGTTAAATGGAGGGTTAGGCGCTTTGACAATGTGGTTGAGGTGAATCCAATGTATGTATTATCATTTTCTGGGAGACTGCAATCTCCTAGGGGACATTTAAATCTATATACTACATTGGTCTCATTAAGCCGACTTGTCTGGGGAGAAAAATTGTTACGAATGACGAGATTGGTAGTTTTGTATTTTGTATAATAAATAATAAATGTTGCCTTATTATCAGGCATGGTTGCAGTAACGTTATTCCAAATTATTTGTTTTAGTGCTATTTCATCAAGTTTGTAATTCCTGTGCATCTGGTTGCGATAGTAAATGTTATTTGAAGAAGTATTTGCTGTAGTATGTTTTTCTTTGTGGCTAGCGTCTATTTTTTGGATGATCTGTTTGATTTGTTCGTCAATGACGTGATTAGGAAATCTGTTATTAACTAGCGTCTGTTTGATGTTTTTGAGTTCGGAGTAGAATATCGGCTTTGATGAAGAAATGAGTTTTGCGCGATATATTAAGTTTTTTATTATAGCTTTTTTATACCTTTCAGGGCATTCACTATTAAAATTTAAAGTAGTTGAGTTAACGGTTACAAGCTTTTTATATGGATATGTTGTAAAATATATATATATATATATATATATACAATTAGATAAGTAATTTTGACAATGTGTGGAAAGCATAAAATGAAAACCACTTCAATAATATGACAATAAACAGATGGACACAAATTGAATAAGTTTGCTGATAAATCCAGCATATTTAACCCATTCTTGTCAACTTCAAATTGTGGAGGTAAAGTTGGTTGGTTGGATTTTACGGCATGTTAATTTTTTTCAAACTCATTTTTTTATCTATTTAACACATAGATGGGACCCTAACAGGTACTACCGCTCCAGGTCAGAGTGGACCTGGGAGTAATGGTGATGAAGGTGTACTCCACACTCCCCAGAACTCCAGAATTGGAACTTCACCACTAGTTTATGGAGGTAAAGTAGATCTGACTGAATGCTTGTAGAAAGATTACTAGCCTAAGAAACATCCTTACTATGAATATTCTCTAAAAAGCTTGATATCTCGATATAACTAGATGCTTGAAGTTTTTACCAAGATTACCAAAAGTTATAAAACTCTTAATAAAATTTAAACTACCCAATTTCAATTACCATACTGGTATATATATATATGTACATATACTAGACAAAACATGACCATTGGGTCACTCATTGAGCTCTGGGTGGATAATTGGGATTAGGGAAAAGTTAGTTTGCAAAGCGAATTTAATTTTTTTTTAAAGTAAATAAAGCCAGAGAATTTAAGAAAAAACATTAAAATTATTTTGTAAGATTTCTAAGAAAGGGAACGTTTGACCTAATTTAAGCTACAGGCTAATTGCTTCTGAAACTTAACATACAAACACATTTCACACTCCCTAAATCACTCTTTTTACCCTCACAAAGAAACTAACATATATAATGAGGAGGTAATCAAGATATACATAGAGAGGGGAAAGTGACAGAAGCAATTAAAATGGATTTTTTTTCAAACATAACTCAATCGTAAAACTAAGGAATATTTTTATATGAATTTTTTATCATTAAACTAAACAGGAAAAAGGCCTTTAGCAAACAATCATTGATTCACTCTGCTTTAGTATAATATATATATATATATAATCAGCTAATCTCCATGGAAACACTAGATTTTATATTGTATCACTTCTACTTGATAGTTTTCCACAGTTGACTTCCACTTGTAAATTCCATTCATTTTATGGTGAATATGAGAATTTCTCTATAAGATTTAAATCTGACTTTATTTTCAAGAGTGTTGATGACAAGAAGATACACTATACAAAAGTTTTGTTAATATCAAAACAAATTTCTAATTAACTTCCAATAAACACTACATTACAGTGAAACCCTAAAGTAGCCAAGGAAATGTGAATAGTACTTTTAAATAAATAATAGCTAAGTCAAATGTCAAGTGATTGATAATGAATTGATTTTGCAACAGAGAAGGACAAAATTAAAGACAAATGTCTCTCTATTGATTGAGATTGTAGATGAAAATATTTGTAAATTATTTTGGAGTTGAAGAAACAACAATCACTGATAAAAGAAATCTTAATCTAGCATGTTGTATTTTCATCTCTTAATTAAATCATTAATTATCTTGTCGGTAAATTAAAAAACTATTTCGTATTATAAAGATAAATTCTCTTTTCAAAGAAGATACTTGATGATAGTTAAAAAAGATAGATTTGAGTGTGCAGGAAAGTTGTAACATATATTTCTTTTGAGGCTGGATGTTTTAGATTCTGTCTCAAATATCTAAGGTCCCTAGGTCTGAATAACTTTGATAAAAGGAAATATGTTACACACATCTCCAGAACCAAGCAGAGATTGCATTTGATTGAATGTCAAATGATTTATTCACTAAAAGCATTTTAATGCTATTTGCACTCACAAAAATATTGATACAATGTACCATTTTTGTTGTGTAACATACAAAAATCAAATCATTATGATATAGATTTGCTGAAATATAAGATGTCCTTGAAAGTGTAAAGTAAAGAGGTTAGTAAATATATTATTAGCATTTTAAAAGCCAATACAAAAAAAAAAGGTTATTCAAAAAAAAAAAAAAGCAAAAATAATGGAACTGAAAAAAGAATATAAAATATGAAAATCGCACAAAAACTAAAATACTCTAAAAAACAAAGAGAATCTTTCTAGATAGATTATTGCAATGATATAAACCAATGCACCCACACATGCAAATATGTTCCCAATAAAAAGAAGAGAAATTTCAAGAACATACCAGATATACAATGCCTATATAAGATATAAAATAATATGACTTATTGGTTATACAACCTGGTTCTATTGATAGTAATAAGAAATTCAGTGGTTATGGTAACATAAAACATTAGTTGATGCCACTTAAATCAAAAGTGAAAGATAGTGTCACTATGTAGACTATACTACTTAATCTCTCTTGCTTTTTCAATTTTACTTATTTCACTATAACTTTCTTTCTCTGTCATTCAATGTTCTTTCCTTTTCCATTTCTCTTTTCTTTCAACTTATTCTCTTTGCTATCTTCACTTATTTTCTTTCTTTCTTCTGTTTACTCAAATGTTTTCAAAGGATTTCAGTCAACTGTTACTTTTGCATTCTCATCTAGCCAACATAACAAATGCCACCATCTTGAAGTTTGAACCCATAGATAAATAGAAGTTCATATGTAAAAATTCTGTTATTTAGGATATGACATTGATTTCTCTGAATTTTTTAGATGAGGCTTGATAATTAGGATTATTTGGATTATTCGGACTATTGTCCTCATCTTTATTGTTATCTGTACAATGTTTTGGTCGATGTGCACTCCGGCTTTCTTCAGGTATTTCTTGTTGGACTCAAGAACCTTCTTTTTGAACTCTGGAACCTTCTTGACGTAATTGGCAGCCATCATGAAACTTTGAAGCCAACGCTTTATTCAATCACTTAGAACTGTTTTAACCCAATGCCTTTATCTACTTTATGTCCAATTGGACATTTAGCCGAGTGGATAAAGACGTTAGGTTAAGATAGTTCTGACAGTTATCTCTAGACTGCAGGTTCAATCCTGGTCAGGGCAGTAGTAACATAGAATAATAATTAGCACAGCTTAACACCGGTACCCCAGTTATGGTTAGCAGAATGAGAACAGGATACCCCCGTGGATCGAATAAAGGGTTGGGTTCAAAGTTCCGTGATGGCTCCCGATTACGACAAGAAGGTTCCCGAGTTCAAAAAGAAGGTTCCTGAGTCTGACAAGAAATACCTGAAGAAGGCCGGAGGGAACATTGGCTGAAATGTTGTATAAATAACAATAAAGATGAGGACAATAGTCTGAATAATACAAATAATACAAATGACAAAGATGCTGGAAATAATTAACAAAATATATGCACATACTCACACACACACACATATATATAGACACATGTTTCTGGTATTATAACTTATCATTGTTGTACTAAATTCATTCTTTTAGCCATCTGTTTATAATGGATGTTTCTCATCTGGGTATTATTTCCGATCATGACATCTTTCAGAATAATAGGGATTATTATACCCATCTCCTCTCCAAGTAACATGTGGCAGGTTGTACTGTGTTACATGGTACCAAAAGCAACAAGGAACAATAACTGACTTGACATTATCAAATGCCTAAGATAGATTACATTTTAGAAGGTTAAAGAGGTCCAAATGCCTTGTACCCTTAGCTGGTGTGTGGGTTGTAAAAGCAGAGTCTTGCCTTTCCAAGGATCTGCTTTTACAGAGAACATAAACTGTCCCAGGGGGTAGTTGAACCCATTTTCATTCTTTCCACCATTGTTATTCCACTCATAAATCCAGATTATTTGTGCTGTGATTTTCTTGATCAAAGAAGAAATTTGATTAAAAAATAAAGTTGCTATTATTTTATTTTTTATTTGTTGGTTGTTTAAGATGCTTTGATGTAAAAAAAAACACAGATTTGTTGGAGTTAAATAGGATTTTCAAAAGAATATTTAACAAATCTTACTTTATTTCTTTGTCATGATTCACTGAACACATTACAATACAAGTATATATATTTGTGTGTGTGTGTACATTACATAATAGATGATGTGATGGCTTAGGCATAGAATATCAACCATTTTGGTGTGAGTAATACAGTTGAAATCTGACAAATTTCTGTGTGAATCATTGAAGTTGTTTTGAGCTGATGTAGAAAGGCATGCACTTCAAAATTGCTATTCAAACATAATCATAGAATCACTGGAAGGGAAAATTCAGTTTAAAAAAAAAAAAATAAAAGAATGAAAAAAAAATGAAATCTTTTCATGATCATGATGGCACATTATTAAATATTTACTTTTATATATATTTACAAAAGTAAAATACTCTAAGATGTTGTATCAAACGGGTATCTCATCTTATACACATATATGCTTAATATTTCTGTGGTATTCTGGCAAGTTTCTTTCTTTCTTACTAGTATTGAATACTAAGTATTCTTTTGATATGTCAAGTGTGCTTGTGGTCATGTAGTAGATAAGGCTTTTTAAATTGACATAAGCTTAGGATGAATTAATATGAAGAATTTTATTGAAACATAAATTTTATGCATTTATTTTGTTTTACCAATCTGTCTGTTCAGTGTAGTATTTAACCTGTTACTTTCTTAGTTTATTCTTTATTGCAAGTGCCAGGCTTCTTTTTACTTTTCTTTTTTCTTTTCTTCTTCAAAGCTAAGAAATATTTAAAACTCTTTTGTTCGTACAACTAAAATTTAAAGAATCCTTTAAAAACAAAACAAATCTGGTCACACGCACACGTGATTTTGAGTGAAAGAGAAACAGAATAGTTTAGTTGTCATTTACTAAGCTTAACTTAATTTAGCATATAAAAAGTCAGGAGTATATCTAATAAGAATCGAACTCACTAACAATGGACTGCTAGATTAGCTCACTAGCTATTACCACAAGAGGCGCCCAAGGGAATTGATGCTGACAAAACGTGGAAACTACGTCACAGTTTCGCATAAAAAATAATATAATAACATTTAATTTTTTTCCTAGTTAGTGAATTATTTCCAACTCAGATTTTTTTTAGTATTTTGTAATAGTAGTTATAGTAGAATATTGTTTTCAGTTGTTGACTGTCAAAATAAGTAAAAACCTTTTTTCTTTAATTTTGTGAAGCCTTGCTTCACAACTATTAGTGATCCACGTTGCTAAAACATCTACTAAATCGGACCCCAGACATGGTTGGTTAAGCCAAGTCCTGAGGGTTCATTAGCTTTTGTGTGTATGTGTGTTTGTTTTGATGTAAATTGCTGTGTATGTGCGTGTGTGTGTGTGTGTGTGTGCGTGATGTGTTGCATTAAACTGATGTGAAGTGCAGTCCTCTTTCTCTCCAGTCGATCGTGATATTGCCTGCTTCAGAACCTTCCTGCTTTTAGGAAGGTAGTCGTTAAGAAGTCGTTCACTCATTTGCTTCAGCAAAATAAGAAAAAGGGGTCAAAAAAGAAGAAGAAGAAAAAAAGAAGTGTGGGAGAAAAAGAGTTGAAAATCTTGAAAGACTGATAGAAGGAAAATAATTACCAACAAACAAGTGAATTAATTTTCCCTACCACGAACTTCTTTTTCCCGCCCAAGTCTTTTCTTTCTTCTTCTACTCCAACCAATTTTCTCAAAATATTTTCTATTGGATCACTTCACTTATTGGGCTGATACCAATATCGATGGGTAGGTGTGATTTTTTGTTGTTGTTGCTTTCAAGGATGAAAATTCTGTTCGTATGTTTACCATAACAAAACTTTTCTTTTTTATTAAAATTCAAAAATTTTCGACATTACCTTTTCTTATGATGTTGTCTTTGTTTGTGATGTTATTAAATCCATAATTCACTTGTTCATTGTAAATATATTTTACAAAAATATACTTAATTTAAAAAAAATATATATTTAAAAAGAAAAGAGGATAATTCTGTTTCATAAATCAAAACTCAGTTATATTTCTTGCTTGAAAACACCATTTTAAGAAAAAAAAATGCAACCCGTATTTAAGTATTCTGTTTTAATGTAAAAACTTGTATATTTGAAAAAATCGCATGAGTCAAAAGGCTACTTTTGAATAGACTTAAAATTTAGTCTTCATCTTCATATGTGAAATTTGTTATAATCTTCAAACATAAGGAGGAGTCTTTTATTAAAAAAAAAAAGAATTATTCTTAAAAAAAAATAGAAAAGTTGAATATTTTAAAGCTAACACATGTTTGATATCAAAAAATTGACTACAGACAAAAATAATGAGTAATGTTTTACCCTGTGTAGTGGCTACATAAGAATAATTTGTCTGTTGTTGACCCTAGTACTAATTTTAATATGAATGACTTGGCTCTATAAAAATAGACCTTCTTCTTACTGTGGCCTATATTTATTTTATGACCCAATGTTTAGGAAAAATGTTCAACATCTTGTGCTTTATAAAATTTTGGTTTGTTAAAAAAATAATTTTTCAAAAAGTCTAATTTTCTGGTTTCTGTGTAGCAATAGAAAACCGAGAGGAATTTTTTTTTTGTTTTTGTTTACAAAAACCTTAGAGTTGAAAACACTTTTTTTTAGATACAAAACAGTTGCTTTAAATGCATTAGAAAATTTCATGGAAGCTTCTTCGTTCCAAAATTCCCATTTTTTTTTTAATATTCAAATTTTTATTCTTTCTTTTTGTTTTTAACAAAGCTGGAGCAATCAGTTTATTTTGTAAAATATTTTTAAATTCCAATATTTGCTAGCTAATATACGTCAAGATGATTCCTTGTATCAAAACAAATTTACAATGAGATTATAGTTCAAATTCAATAACTTTTGGTTCCATAAGCCACAATTTTAAACATTTTTTTTAATACTGCAAAATTTTCGAGTAACTAGAAGAAATATGTCCTGAATTTTGGATGAGTGCTTAGATCTTATGAATTTAATGAATCCATTCATTACAAGGTAATGAATGTTATTGTTTATATTTTATGCTTGACGTGCGCACATTCATTGTTGCGTAAATTTCATTCGATTTCAAAAGGAAAACAAAAATATCTGGAGTAATTTTTCTTAATTTTGAAAACATTTTATTTAAATAGTTTAATTTATTAAAATGATTAAGCCATTTAAACCTGTTTCGCTTTCAGAATTGTTAAATTTTTTTATAAAAGTCCATTTTTGTTGGAAAAATACTAGTTATATTGTATGCTGACAAAACTAAGTAAACTGTAAATCTAGATAATGTGTTTTTTTTATTAAATAGTTTGAAAGACGAATAGGACAGATAAGCTATGCTTACTGTTAGTTTAACAGTAGCTACCAAATAATTGTTTTAAAAAAGCAAAACTTTTAGTATATCAGTATTTAAATTTGTTTTTGCTTTATTGTTTCTGTACTGACATTTGAGATTGTGACACAGTTCATTTATGTACATCTGAACAAGATGGGTCCCTTCTAGAAAAAATAGAAATAATTTTTCTCGCAGCTTTTTGTTTTGCATAAGATCTAACTCCGGCAATTTGTCAGATTTTAAAATATTGATTTTCTATTATTTTAGAAGTAGGGTCCTATTTACAATATAAATACTACGTCGAAACGATATCCTAACTTCTTTCCTAAATGAATGTTGTTATCTTTTCCTTGGCTTTATTTACAAATGTCAACTTTGAAATCGTGCTTACGTCATCGAACCTTGGGCACTCCTACTATTAGGGATTCTTCCTCCTACTCTTAGGGAATAGTTTGAATTATTTTTTTTATTTTAAAAAAATTATTTATTTATTTATTTTGCGCTGTCTGAAATTGTATCCCTATCCCACTGGCACCGAAGTTTTGGCTCCGGAACGGGTGGGCGAGCGCCATTCACTTGGTTCCAGGGGAGCTTTTCCTCAGGCAGCCTGACTCCTGGTCTAAAAGGGTCGCGGACTGTTTGGCGCCTGGGGTGCATGCAAGTTTCGATTTGTGCGTTAGAAATTTTTTTGTGACTTTCTTTACTAGGGAGTGCCAAAGATGACGTAAAATGCATATTTTACAAAATAATTTGACATTTTCAAGATTTTTTTTGCTCTGTTGTTTTTGTATATAATTAGCTTCTCGAATATCAGTGAAAAAATTATACATCGATATTTGTTCTGTCTAAAAAGGATGGTGGCCTAACTTTTCAATTGAGTTTTCTCCAAAGATTATTAAATAACAATACTAAAGTAGACTCTTATTAAATAAAGATTTGTTTTTAGAATCTAAAGTATGAAATTTGAAAACTTAAAATCGTTTCATATTTTAAATGATTTTTTTCTATTAATTAGGTATATAAATTATTTCAGTAATTAAAAAACGATTCAGTAATTTTAATTACTGAATTTCAAAAAAATTAAAAATAGAATTCTTTGATTAATACTTGGGATGGCCAAAAATCGGCTGCTATAGTTTTTAAAAACGAATTAAAATGAATTATATCTATTATTTAAGATCAAACTTTTGTCTAAACAGATAAGTAGTAACATAATGACCATCAATAAAAAAAACAATAAATATTATACATTAATTCATTTTTAATACATTTAAAACGATTTTTTGGTCAATTTCAATGTAAATTAATGTAACATTAGCTATTTTTTAAAAATTACCAAAAATCAGGGAATTGTCCTCTCTGGGTATTATTTCCGATCATGACATCTTTCAGAATAATAGGGATTATTATACCCATCTCCTTCCAAGTAACATGTGGCAGGTTGTACTGTGTTCATGGTACCAAAAGCAACAAGGAACAATAACTGACTTGACATTATCAAATGCCTAAGATAGATTACATTTTAGAAGGTTAAAGAGGTCCAAATGCCTTGTACCCTTAGCTGGTGTGTGGGTTGTAAAAGCAGAGTCTTGCCTTTCCAAGGATCTGCTTTTACAGAGAACATAAACTGTCCCAGGGGGTAGTTGAACCATTTTCATTCTTTCCACCATTGTTTATTCCACTCATAAATCCAGATTATTTGTGCTGTGATTTTCTTGATCAAAGAAGAATTTGATTAAAAATAAAGTTGCTATTATTTTATTTTTATTTGTTGGTTGTTTAAGATGCTTTGATGTAAAAAAAAAAACAGATTTGTTGGAGTTAAATAGGATTTTCAAAAGAATATTTAACAAATCTTACTTTATTTCTTTGTCATGATTCACTGAACACATTACAATACAAGTATATATATTTGTGTGTGTGTGTACATTACATAATAGATGAGTGTGATGGCTTAGGCATAGAATATCAACCATTTTGGTGTGAGTAATACAGTTGAAATCTGACAAATTTCTGTGTGAATCATTGAAGTTGTTTTGAGCTGATGTAGAAAGGCATGCACTTCAAAATTGCTATTCAAACATAATCATAGAATCACTGGAAGGGAAAATTCAGTTTAAAAAAAAAAAAATAAAAGAATGAAAAAAAAAATGAATCTTTTCATGATCATGATGGCACATTATTAAATATTTACTTTTATATATTTACAAAAGTAAATACTCTAAGATGTTGTATCAAACGGGTATCTCATCTTATACACATATATGCTTAATATTTCTGTGGTATTCTGGCAAGTTTCTTTCTTTCTTACTAGTATTGAATACTAAGTATTCTTTTGATATGTCAAGTGTGCTTGTGGTCATGTAGTAGATAAGGCTTTTTAAATTGACATAAGCTTAGGATGAATTAATATGAAGATTTTATTGAAACATAAATTTTATGCATTTATTTTGTTTTACAAATCTGTCTGTTCAGTGTAGTATTTAACCTGTTACTTTCTTAGTTTATTCTTTATTGCAAGTGCCAGGCTTCTTTTTACTTTTTCTTTTTCTTTTCTTCTTCAAAGCTAAGAAATATTTAAAACTCTTTTGTTCGTACAACTAAAATTTAAAGAATCCTTTAAAAACAAAACAAAATCTGGTCACACGCACACGTGATTTTGAGTGAAAGAGAAACAGAATAGTTTAGTTGTCATTTACTAAGCTTAACTTAATTTAGCATATAAAAAGTCAGGAGTATATCTAATAAGAATCGAACTCACTAACAATGGACTGCTAGATTAGCTCACTAGCTATTACCACAAGAGGCGCCCAAGGGAATTGATGCTGACAAAAGTGGAAACTACGTCACAGTTTCGCATAAAAATAATATAATAACATTTAATTTTTTTCCTAGTTAGTGAATTATTTCCAACTCAGATTTTTTTAGTATTTTGTAATAGTAGTTATAGTAGAATATTGTTTTCAGTTGTTGACTGTCAAAAATAGTAAAAACCTTTTATTCTTTAATTTTGTGAAGCCTTGCTTCACAACTATTAGTGATCCACGTTGCTAAAAACATCTACTAAATCGGACCCCAGACATGGTTGGTTAAGCCAAGTCCTGAGGGTTCATTAGCTTTTGTGTGTATGTGTGTTTGTTTTGATGTAAATTGCTGTGTATGTGCGTGTGTGTGTGTTGTGTGTGTGCGTGATGTGTTGCATTAAACTGATGTGAAGTGCAGTCCTCTTTCTCTCCAGTCGATCGTGATATTGCCTGCTTCAGACCTTCCTGCTTTTAGGAAGGTAGTCGTTAAAAGTCGTTCACTCATTTGCTTCAGCAAAATAGAAAAAAAGGGGTCAAAAAAGAAGAAGAAGAAAAAAAGAAGTGTGGGAGAAAAAGAGTTGAAAATCTTGAAAGACTGATAGAAGGAAAATAATTACCAACAAACAAGTGAATTAATTTTCCCTACCACGAACTTCTTTTTCCCGCCCCAAGTCTTTTCTTTTCTTCTTCTACTCCAACCAATTTTCTCAAAAATATTTTCTATTGGATCACTTCACTTATTGGGGCTGATACCAATATCGATGGGTAGGTGTGATTTTTTGTTGTTGTTGCTTTCAAGGATGAAAATTCTGTTCGTATGTTTACCATAACAAAAACTTTTCTTTTTTATTAAAATTCAAAAATTTTCGACATTACCGTTTTCTTATGATGTTGTCTTTGTTTGTGATGTTATTAAATCCATAATTCACTTGTTCATTGTAAATATATTTTACAAAAATATACTTATTTAAAAAAAAATATATATTTAAAAAGAAAAGAGGATAATTCTGTTTCATAAATCAAAACTCAGTTATATTTCTTGCTTGAAAACACCATTTTAAGAAAAAAAAATGCAACCGTATTTAAGTATTCTGTTTTAATGTAAAACACTTGTATATTTTGAAAAAATCGCATGAGTCAAAAGGCTACTTTTGAATAGACTTAAAATTTAGTCTTCATCTTCATATGTGAAATTTGTTATTTTTTTATCATTAAACTAAACAGGAAAAAGGCCTTTAGCAAACAATCATTGATTCACTCTGCTTTAAGTATAATATATATATATATATATAATCAGCTAATCTCCATGGAAACACTAGATTTTATATTGTATCACTTCTACTTGATAGTTTTCCACAGTTGACTTCCACTTGTAAATTCCATTCATTTTATGGTGAATATGAGAATTTCTCTATAAGATTTAAATCTGACTTTATTTTCAAGAGTGTTGATGACAAGAAGATACACTATACAAAAGTTTTGTTAATATCAAAACAATTTCTAATTAACTTCCAATAAACACTACATTACAGTGAAACCCTAAAGTAGCCAAGGAAATGTGAATAGTACTTTTAAATAAATAATAGCTAAGTCAAATGTCAAGTGATTGATAATGAATTGATTTTGCAACAGAGAAGGACAAAATTAAAGACAAATGTCTCTCTATTGATTGAGATTGTAGATGAAAATATTTGTAAATTATTTTGGAGTTGAAGAAACAACAATCACTGATAAAGAAAATCTTAATCTAGCATGTTGTATTTTCATCTCTTAATTAAATCATTAATTATCTTGTCGGTAAATTAAAAAACTATTTCGTATTATAAAGATAAATTCTCTTTTCAAAGAAGATACTTGATGATAGTTAGAAAAGATAGATTTGAGTGTGCAGGAAAGTTGTAACATATATTTTTTGAGGCTGGATGTTTTAGATTCTGTCTCAAATATCTAAGGTCCCTAGGTCTGAATAACTTTGATAAAAGGAAATATGTTACACACATCTCCAGAACAAGCAGAGATTGCATTTGATTGAATGTCAAATGATTTATTCACTAAAAGCATTTTAATGCTATTTGCACTCACAAAAATATTGATACAATGTACCATTTTTGTTGTGTAACATACAAAAATCAAATCATTATGATATAGATTTGCTGAAATATAAGATGTCCTTGAAAGTGTAAAGTAAAGAGGTTAGTAAATATATTATTAGCATTTTAAAAGCCAATACAAAAAAAAAGGTTATTCAAAAAAAAAAAAAAGCAAAAATAATGGAACTGAAAAAAGAATATAAAATATGAAAATCGCACAAAACTAAAATACTCTAAAAACAAAGAGAATCTTTCTAGATAGATTATTGCAATGATATAAACCAATGCACCCACACATGCAAATATGTTCCCAATAAAAAGAAGAGAAATTTCAAGAACATACCAGATATACAATGCCTATATAAGATATAAAATAATATGACTTATTGGTTATACAACCTGGTTTTACTATTGATAGTAATAAGAAATTCAGTGGTTATGGTAACATAAAACATTAGTTGATGCCACTTAAATCAAAAGTGAAAGATAGTGTCACTATGTAGACTATACTACTTAATCTCTCTTGCTTTTTCAATTTTACTTATTTCACTATAACTTTCTTTCTCTGTCATTCAATGTTCTTTCCTTTTCCATTTCTCTTTTCTTTCAACTTATTCTCTTTGCTATCTTCACTTATTTTCTTTCTTTCTTCTGTTTACTCAAATGTTTTCAAAGGATTTCAGTCAACTGTTACTTTTGCATTCTCATCTAGCCAACATAACAAATGCCACCATCTTGAAGTTTGAACCCATAGATAAATAGAAGTTCATATGTAAAATTCTGTATTTAGGATATGACATTGATTTCTCTGAATTTTTTTAGATGAGGCTTGATAATTAGGATTATTTGGATTATTCGGACTATTGTCCTCATCTTTATTGTTATCTGTACAATGTTTTGGTCGATGTGCACTCCGGCTTTCTTCAGGTATTTCTTGTTGGACTCAAGAACCTTCTTTTTGAACTCTGGAACCTTCTTGACGTAATTGGCAGCCATCATGAAACTTTGAAGCCAACGCTTTATTCAATCACTTAGAACTGTTTTAACCCCAATGCCTTTATCTACTTTGTCCAATTGGACATTTAGCCGAGTGGATAAAGACGTTAGGTTAAGATAGTTCTGACAGTTATCTCTAGACTGCAGGTTCAATCCTGGTCAGGGCAGTAGTAACATAGAATAATAATTAGCACAGCTTAACACCGGTACCCCAGTTATGGTTAGCAGAATGAGAACAGGATACCCCGTGGATCGAATAAAGGGTTGGGTAAAGTTCCGTGATGGCTCCCGATTACGACAAGAAGGTTCCCGAGTTCAAAAAGAAGGTTCCTGAGTCTGACAAGAAATACCTGAAGAAGGCCGGAGGAACATTGGCTGAAATGTTGTATAAATAACAATAAAGATGAGGACAATAGTCTGAATAATACAAATAATACAAATGACAAAGATGCTTGAAATAATTAACAAAATATATGCACATACTCAACACACACACTATATATATAGACACATGTTTCTGGTATTATAACTTATCATTGTTGTACTAAATTCATTCTTTTAGCCATCTGTTTATAATGGATGTTTCTCATCTGGGTATTATTTCCGATCATGACATCTTTCAGAATAATAGGGATTATTATACCCATCTCCTCTCCAAGTAACATGTGGCAGGTTGTACTGTGTTACATGGTACCAAAAGCAACAAGGAACAATAACTGACTTGACATTATCAAATGCCTAAGATAGATTACATTTTAGAAGGTTAAAGAGGTCCAAATGCCTTGTACCCTTAGCTGGTGTGTGGGTTGTAAAAGCAGAGTCTTGCCTTTCCAAGGATCTGCTTTTACAGAGAACATAAACTGTCCCAGGGGGTAGTTGAACCCATTTTCATTCTTTCCACCATTGTTATTCCACTCATAAATCCAGATTATTTGTGCTGTGATTTTCTTGATCAAAGAAGAAATTTGATTAAAAAATAAAGTTGCTATTATTTTATTTTTTATTTGTTGGTTGTTTAAGATGCTTTGATGTAAAAAAAAAAACACAGATTTGTTGGAGTTAAATAGGATTTTCAAAAGAATATTTAACAAATCTTACTTTATTTCTTTGTCATGATTCACTGAACACATTACAATACAAGTATATATATTTGTGTGTGTGTGTACATTACATAATAGATGAGTGTGATGGCTTAGGCATAGAATATCAACCATTTTGGTGTGAGTAATACAGTTGAAATCTGACAAATTTCTGTGTGAATCATTGAAGTTGTTTTGAGCTGATGTAGAAAGGCATGCACTTCAAAATTGCTATTCAAACATAATCATAGAATCACTGGAAGGGAAAATTCAGTTTAAAAAAAAAAAAATAAAAGAATGAAAAAAAAAATGAAATCTTTTCATGATCATGATGGCACATTATTAAATATTTACTTTTATATATATTTACAAAAGTAAATACTCTAAGATGTTGTATCAAACGGGTATCTCATCTTATACACATATATGCTTAATATTTCTGTGGTATTCTGGCAAGTTTCTTTCTTTCTTACTAGTATTGAATACTAAGTATTCTTTTGATATGTCAAGTGTGCTTGTGGTCATGTAGTAGATAAGGCTTTTTAAATTGACATAAGCTTAGGATGAATTAATATGAAGAATTTTATTGAAACATAAATTTTATGCATTTATTTTGTTTTACCAATCTGTCTGTTCAGTGTAGTATTTAACCTGTTACTTTCTTAGTTTATTCTTTATTGCAAGTGCCAGGCTTCTTTTTACTTTTCTTTTTTCTTTTCTTCTTCAAAGCTAAGAAATATTTAAAACTCTTTTGTTCGTACAACTAAAATTTAAAGAATCCTTTAAAAACAAAACAAATCTGGTCACACGCACACGTGATTTTGAGTGAAAGAGAAACAGAATAGTTTAGTTGTCATTTACTAAGCTTAACTTAATTTAGCATATAAAAAGTCAGGAGTATATCTAATAAGAATCGAACTCACTAACAATGGACTGCTAGATTAGCTCACTAGCTATTACCACAAGAGGCGCCCAAGGGAATTGATGCTGACAAAACGTGGAAACTACGTCACAGTTTCGCATAAAAAATAATATAATAACATTTAATTTTTTTCCTAGTTAGTGAATTATTTCCAACTCAGATTTTTTTAGTATTTTGTAATAGTAGTTATAGTAGAATATTGTTTTCAGTTGTTGACTGTCAAAATAAGTAAAAACCTTTTATTCTTTAATTTTGTGAAGCCTTGCTTCACAACTATTAGTGATCCACGTTGCTAAAACATCTACTAAATCGGACCCCAGACATGGTTGGTTAAGCCAAGTCCTGAGGGTTCATTAGCTTTTGTGTGTATGTGTGTTTGTTTTGATGTAAATTGCTGTGTATGTGCGTGTGTGTGTGTGTGTGTGTGCGTGATGTGTTGCATTAAACTGATGTGAAGTGCAGTCCTCTTTCTCTCCAGTCGATCGTGATATTGCCTGCTTCAGAACCTTCCTGCTTTTAGGAAGGTAGTCGTTAAGAAGTCGTTCACTCATTTGCTTCAGCAAAATAAGAAAAAGGGGTCAAAAAAGAAGAAGAAGAAAAAAAGAAGTGTGGGAGAAAAAGAGTTGAAAATCTTGAAAGACTGATAGAAGGAAAATAATTACCAACAAACAAGTGAATTAATTTTCCCTACCACGAACTTCTTTTTCCCGCCCCAAGTCTTTTCTTTTCTTCTTCTACTCCAACCAATTTTCTCAAAATATTTTCTATTTGGATCACTTCACTTATTGGGCTGATACCAATATCGATGGGTAGGTGTGATTTTTTGTTGTTGTTGCTTTCAAGGATGAAAATTCTGTTCGTATGTTTACCATAACAAAAACTTTTCTTTTTTATTAAAATTCAAAAATTTTCGACATTACCGTTTTCTTATGATGTTGTCTTTGTTTGTGATGTTATTAAATCCATAATTCACTTGTTCATTGTAAATATATTTTACAAAAATATACTTAATTTAAAAAAAATATATATTTAAAAAGAAAAGAGGATAATTCTGTTTCATAAATCAAAACTCAGTTATATTTCTTGCTTGAAAACACCATTTTAAGAAAAAAAAATGCAACCGTATTTAAGTATTCTGTTTTAATGTAAAACACTTGTATATTTTGAAAAAATCGCATGAGTCAAAAGGCTACTTTTGAATAGACTTAAAATTTAGTCTTCATCTTCATATGTGAAATTTGTTATAATCTTCAAACATAAGGAGGAGTCTTTTATTAAAAAAAGAAAAGAAATTATTCTTAAAAAATAAAATAGAAAAGTTGATATTTTAAAAGCTAACACATGTTTGATATCACTCTAAAAATTGACTACAGACAAAAATAATGAGTAATGTTTACCCTGTGGGTAGTGGGCTACATAAGAATAATTTGTCTGTTGTTGACCCTAGTACTAATTTTAATATGAATGACTTGGCTCTATAAAAATAGACCTTCTTCTTACTGTGGCCTATATTTATTTTTATGACCCAATGTTTAGGAAAAATGTTCAACATCTTGTGCTTTATAAAATTTTGGTTTGTTAAAAAAAATAATTTTTCAAAAAGTCTAATTTTCTGGTTTCTGTGTAGCAATAGAAAACCGAGAGGAATTTTTTTTTTTGTTTTTGTTTACAAAAACCTTAGAGTTGAAAACACTTTTTTCTTAGATACAAAACAGTTGCTTTAAATGCATTAGAAAATTTCATGGAAGCTTCTTCGTTCCAAAATTCCCATTTTTTTTTTTAATATTCAAATTTTTATTCTTTCTTTTTGTGTTTTAACAAAGCTGGAGCAATCAGTTTATTTTGTAAAATATTTTTAAATTCCAATATTTGCTAGCTAATATACGTCAAGATGATTCCTTGTATCAAAACAAATTTACAATGAGATTATAGTTCAAATTCAATAACTTTTGGTTCCATAAGCCACAATTTTAAACATTTTTTTTAATACTGCAAAATTTTCGAGTAACTAGAAGAAATATGTCCTGAATTTTGGATGAGTGCTTAGATCTTATGAATTTAATGAATCCATTCATTACAAGGTAATGAATGTTATTGTTTATATTTTATGCTTGCACGTGCGCACATTCATTGTTGCGTAAATTTCATTCGATTTCAAAAGGAAAACAAAATATCTGGAGTAATTTTCTTAATTTTGAAAACATTTTATTTAAATAGTTTAATTTATTAAAATGATTAAGCCATTTAAACCTGTTTCGCTTTCAGAATTGTTAAATTTTTTTATAAAAGTCCATTTTGTTGGAAAAATACTAGTTATATTGTATGCTGACAAAACTAAGTAAACTGTAAATCTAGATAATGTGTTTTTTTATTAAATAGTTTGAAAGACGAATAGGACAGATAAGCTATGCTTACTGTTAGTTTAACAGTAGCTACCAAATAATTGTTTTAACAAAAAGCAAACTTTTAAGTATATCAGTATTTAAATTTGTTTTTGCTTTATTGTTTCTGTACTGACATTTGAGAATTGTGACACAGTTCATTTTATGTACATCTGAACAAGATGGGTCCCTTCTAGAAAAAATAGAAAATAATTTTTCTCGCAGCTTTTTGTTTTGCATAAGATCTACTCCGGCAATTTGTCAGATTTTAAAATATTGATTTTCTATTATTTTAGAAGTAGGGTCCTATTTACAATATAAATACTACGTCGAAACGATATCCTAACTTCTTTCCTAAATGAATGTTGTTATCTTTTCCTTGGCTTTATTTACAAATGTCAACTTTGAAATCGTGCTTACGTCATCGAACCTTGGGCACTCCTACTATTAGGGATTCTTCCTCCTACTCTTAGGGAATAAGTTTGAATTATTTTTTTTATTTTAAAAAAAATTATTTATTTATTTATTTTGCGCTGTCTGAAATTGTATCCCTATATCCCACTGGCACCGAAGTTTTGGCTCCGGAACGGGTGGGCGAGTAAACGCCATTCACTTGGTTCCAGGGGAGCTTTTCCTCAGGCAGCCCTGACTCCTGGTCTAAAAGGGTCGCGGACTGTTTGGCGCCTGGGGTGCATGCAAGTTTCGATTTGTGCGTTAGAAATTTTTTGTGACTTTCTTTACTAGGGAGTGCCAAAGATGACGTAAAATGCATATTTTACAAAATAATTTGACATTTTCAAGATTTTTTTTGCTCTGTTGTTTTTGTATATAATTAGCTTCTCGAATATCAGTGAAAAAATTATACATCGATATTTGTTCTGTCTAAAAGGATGGTGGCCTAACTTTTCAATTGAGTTTTCTCCAAAGATTATTAAATAACAATACTAAAGTAGACTCTTTATTAAATAAAGATTTGTTTTTAGAATCTAAAAGTATGAAATTTGAAACTTAAAATCGTTTCATATTTTAAATGATTTTTTTCTATTAATTAGGTATATAAATTATTTCAGTAATTAAAAAACGATTCAGTAATTTTAATTACTGAATTTCAAAAAATTAAAAAATAGAATTCTTTGATTAATACTTGGGATGGCCAAAAATCGGCTGCTATAGTTTTTTAAAAACGAATTAAAATGAATTATATCTATTATTTAAGATCAAACTTTTGTCTAAACAGATAAGTAGTAACATAATGACCATCAATAAAAAAAACAATATAATATTATACATTTAATTCATTTTTAATACATTTAAAACGATTTTTTGGTCAATTTCAATGTAAATTAATGTAACATTAGCTATTTTTTTAAAAATTACCAAAAATCAGGGAATTATCCGATTTTAAGGAAATGTTCAGTATATTAATGAATTTTATAATGCATCAGTTATTTTATTTCAAAACTTTAATTAAGTATTTTTGCTATGAAAAATTAATATATAAAATTCATTTAAAATATAAATATTCTGATTTTAAGTTTAAAATGTTATATTTTTAGATTCTAGAAATAAATATCTATTTAATGCAAACCTTATTTTAGTCAAAAAAAGTATAAGTTTTGAAGAAAAACTCTATTAATAATTTAGCCCCCCCCCCCCTATTTTAAGCAGAAAAAATATTGATGTATAATTTTTTTTTATAATTAAATAATTATCGAAATGAGTAAAAAAGAAATCTCCACAAAATTTTTCATTTATTTTTTTTTTTACATTTTATTTTCCGATTTTTGGTACTTATTTTCTCATAGAATATTCCCCTTAAATTTTTTTTTTTTTTTCTATTCACAACTTCGGTCTTTTATCTTTTTATTTCTACTATAATTAGTATAAAATGCTGACTAATTCACCGAGTTTTTCACCCCCAAAATAAAGCGGGGGGTAAAAATTAAGTGACCTGAAAAAAATCAGAAAGTTTTGAAATAAAATAAATAATGCATTATAAAGTTCATTCATTGATAAATCAACACTGAAAATTTCATAAAAATCTGACAATTCCCTGATTTTTGGTAAATTATATTCTGTAGGGGCTAAAGTCATTTTGTCAAAAACGCATTTTAGGTCAATTTTGGGTATACCTAAACAGTCCATACAGAAAATTTTATTAAAATCAGATAATTCCTTGATTTTGATAATCACTTTTCATCCATGAGGAGAGATCACGTGACATTTTCTTCTGGTCAAAACTTTTGTCAAACAAATTTTTTTGAGCCTCTTTTTTTTCTGCGAGTTTAGACCAAAAAGCAAAGGATATTTCATTTAAAAGTTATTAATTCTTCTGTAATTGAGTGTATTTATTTTTTTTGTTATTGATTTCTAAGAAGAAACTGTTGTAAGCCTTAAAATCCTAATTTTTTTTTTTTTAACTCTGTAGATTAGGTATCTCTAAAATCGGATCATGTGATCAGTTTAGGCAATATTGAACAAAAGTAGATATTTTTGAACTTTGTTTTTTAAAAATCCTGCAAAAAAACAAAAAACGATCATACAGAGTTGTTTCAAAGAAAAACAGTTAATTCAAATATCAAATTATCCGATTGGGAAAAATTACACCGTTATCTTGAAAAATAAATAAAACAGTTTGTTTAACTTGCAAAAGGGTGATTTTTATGTAGAAACGGGGACTCCAGATTTACATATTTTCTCTCTTTGACAATTATACATTTAAATGTATGGGTGGCTGTATTCAGCATAATTGTTTTCTTGTACATATTTAATAACTGATTATTGGTTTTCAACGATTTTTGAAAGATTTTTTTTTTTTTTTTGTGGTAGTTTCAGAATAACCCCGGAATATTTTTTTAGTTTAACTTATAGTGTAACTGAAGCAAAGAAAAGACTAAGGATTACAAATATTGTCAGTTTTGCTCCTACGTATATATATTACTATTCAACAATAAAAAAAACTTAAATTCTCTTAAGAATATTAATACATCGTGGATTGGACAAATTTTTAGTTCACCTGAATTCTAAAATTCAGTGTTATATTATATTTAAATATTAGTGAATAATGCGATTTGTACACAAACAAAGATTTTTAAACATTAAAAAAAAAACATTATTTAAACACACAAAAGATTTAAAATCTCTTAAAAATTAATTTCGTTAAAAAGATTTTTTTTTCTTGACAATTTAATAGAATATAGTACATATCAATTAAAAAAAAAAAAAAAAAAAGTTTTCAAATAATAATGACATTTTTTAGCACTTTTTATTTCAGAATTTGTGATTTTTTTTTTTTTCTACAAAAACTACTGCATTGAATATCATACAAGTCTTTTGATATAGTTATTCAGACTCTTATCTTTATAGAAAAAAAGTAAAAATCGTTTTTCCTGTTCATTTTTTTCATATCTCATAAAATAAAATGGGGGGGGAGAGGTAGACCTCGTAAAAAAAATATTTCCCTAATATATTTTAGGAAAAAACTATTTTAGACATATTTACATCCAAAGGTAAATAGTTATGGAAATTTTTGTGAAAATCGGACCATTAATTGATTTTTCATAGAATTTTAAAAATATCTTCTTGTCATAACTTTAAGCTACGTTAAATTTCAGTTGAACGGTGCAAAAGTGAAAACATTGTTTTTCAATCATAATTTTCATTATTTCCGTAATCTGAAAAAAATTTTTTTTAAATCATCAGGAGTTTTTTTCATGTTTCTTCTTTTGAATGGACAAAAAAATTTATATTTAAAAGTTAATATTAAATTTTATGCAATTTTCATTGTGTTAAATATAACATAAATTTCAGAGGGAAAATTGGTGGTACCTACTGTAGATACATAAGCGGCTATATTTGAGCAAAATTGACCGAAGATAATAGTTTAAAATGTATTTAAAAAAAAAAAAGTAAAGTAAAGTCGGTGGGTGGTCTAATGTCGGTATCAGCCATATAGCGATATCCCCTTTTCACTAACGTTAGACCAAGGAGATTGTTTTTGGCATCTGAGGTGGAGCACCACACCTACCATCAGTTCCTCACTTTATTGCACAGATCCCTGTGCTACTCATACACTGAGTTGGCGAGAGCCGGTATTGAACCAAGAATCTTGCGATTCCTAATCCAGTGCTCTACCAACTGAGAAAAACCATCCCTTTTATTAAAAATATTAAAAAATAAATGTGTAATATTATTTGGCTTTTTTTACTGATGCTTATTATGTTACTACTTTTTGACTTAGACAAAAATTTAACTTTGAATAATTGATTTAATTAATTTTAATTCGTTTTTAAAATGAAAATGAAACCAGATTTTGGCAATCCGTATTCTTTACTCATCCAGTTCATAAGTCTAATCCTCAATCACTTAAGATCATTTCAGTGTTCTTTGTACCTAGCAATTAACTCTGATGACTTTTCCATCTGACATCTTCATTCAATTTTTCATTCTATATCCCTAGCCTTATCTCTTGACTATTTCTTGCATTGGACACTTTTTAAAGTTTGCTTTATAAGAAATAATAATTTAGACTCACTCATGTTTTTTTACATGTTTTTTCTTCCCCTGATTATTTTATTGCTCAACAAAATTTCAGCAGATGTGAATATTAAGAAAGCTGATTATTTTTGTAATATTGAAGTTTTGCATTTCTTATTAAATTTCAACATGTTTGTTCTTTTACTAGTTTTTATGAATAAGAGTTAAAAAAAAATGTAATTTTAATATAAAATTTTGATACTACATCTGTTAACCAGAACAGATGTTGATAAAATAATATTTACAAAATTTTTATTTAGTTTTGTTTATTTAAAGGTTGTTATGAAGAGCATATATTTTGATAGAGTATCTTTTACTTTTATTTACTTAAATGCTGCTGAAGACAAGGCTTATGCTCAGCATCAAATTACTTCCGATCTATATTATAACTAGAAAGGGTTACCCAGCGTCACCTGGATAGAAGGAATAACATCACATATAACAATATAGTAAGAAATGTGTTCTATAATACAGACTGTTTCATAAAATTATTTAAAGTTATTAAAAATAACTAATTAGAAAATTTGAAAAATAAAAATATAGAAAAAGATTACTTATATGTTTGTGGAATATCTGATACCTATTATTGTATTTTTATTTAGTGTTTTTAAACAAAACTAAATTTTAGTTTCAGATATTGATTTGTTTACATTTAACAGTGGCAAACACTGTCAACATGGCTTAGTAGAATTAAATGCTATTACTATGTAAATTTTAATTTTGAATATCTTTGTGAATATCAAATTTTTATAATTTTGTTCACAAAGCTAGTTTTGATGATAGTGAATGCGTATATATATATTTATTTACTTTTTCGTTTATTGTTTTATTTTCATAGATTTATCCGGACATACATACATACAAACAACTGCTCTTTATATATAGCAGGGATACTGGGCTTGCACTTGTATGATAACAAATTACCACCAGTAATGTACAAATCTTTCTTTTGTTTTTTTTAATCATAAAATAAGTGTGGACAATATTTATCACGATTTAAAACAATTGCATTGTTAATTTTATTTGATTCATTTTTTGCTACTGTTTATGGAAAAAAAAAGAAGATAAATAATGATAATTTTTAGGGCTTTTTTTTTTTTAAGATGAAGTGTGTAATTAGCAAAAAAAAAAAAAATACTATAAGTGTTTTTATAAGTAAAAGTAAGGAAGAAAAGAAAAAGATTGTATTGCATAGAAAAAATATTTGTAAAGACAAAGTAAAAACAAAAACCCTTAAAAAAACAAAAAACAAAAAAAAATCAAAACAATTCTGTCTATGGAACTCCACTAAATAATTAGATCATAATTAGATGAAACTAATAAAATCTCATTAAATTTTGAGATTTGGTCTGAGTTAGGCATATACTTTTTATTATCATTGTTATTATTTATTATGCTCCTTTTCTTCTAAAGTATGGATGATCGAGAGCACTCTTTATATTTGGTTTCTTCTGGGCCTCCTTAGAAAAATATTGTCTAATGAAAAACCACTCAAAAAAAAAACCTAAAAAAGTATTATTTAGATAAAAAAATGTTTTTTTTATCTAATCAGCAAAATTTTTGTTCAATGGATCTGTATTCATTTGGGTGAAATAACTAGATGACCTGTAAACCTGTTGCTTCCCATTGTAACAGCAGTCCATGATGATATTGATACTTCTATTTAGGAAGGAGTGAAGGATTTGTGTTAGAATTTCAGTTATCTCCATTTATATCAAGAATTTGGATGATTAAAAAATGATATTCAGCACAAATATGGACAATAATGAATCATGATTCAGTTGCAAATTGGACTGTATGTGTGTGTGTGTGTGCGTTTTTTTTATATAGAGGGATATTAAGTTGTGTTGTTGTTATGGTTTGAATTTGTCCCTTTAGAGCTATCAACGATTATTTTGCCTAGATATGGAGAGATGTTGAAAAAGCCGGATCTACTGTTTTGGAAAATTTGCCTTAGTCTTTTATTATGGATGTATGCTAGCATCAAGGCACTGTTGAAATCGAAATTATGGTGTGTTTCTGATATGTGTTGGAACAGACAGTTGTGGTCGCCTAATCTAATATTGCATTGATGTTCATATATGCGTTTTTTAAGATTCCTGGACAAAAAATACAACAACTCATATCAGAAACACATCATAATTCTGATTTCAACAGTGCCTTGATGCTAGCATACATCCATAATAAAAGACTAGGGCAAATCTTCAAAGCCATTGCAATAAATAGTATACAGAATGTAAACAGTAGATCCGGCTTTTTTTTTTTAATAGCATCAATATGAATAAATATTCATCCTTTATAACATGCCATGTTTGTCTACATTTCTCCACATACTTTTGTACGGATGAAATTTATTATTGTTATTTGTCAAGATGTATTTTCATCAAAATTCATTTACACACACAGTACTTTATTTAAAATTACCTTAAATATGAAATAAAATAAAAACAAAAAATTTGCAAACAAAAGATCATCTTCAGGACGGCGTGTTTTAATTTTTTTTCAAAATGAGTAATACAAGGGAAATATTTGAAACTGATTACATCATAAACAATTTTTAAAAAAATCTCAAACTAAACAAAATTGAACCGATCATAAACTTAACATATGAGTCCGGAAAAAACAAACAATTCCCTACCTTTCTTAAACATCCTACTAATAGCAATAAGTTAAAAGTCCATATGGGACAGACATCTTCAGACTTGCGGAATCCACATAACGGGCGGCATGGACACATCTCCTACATCTAAGACTAACCCCAGAGGCAGGTCCTGCAACACAGGTCACATATCGAGGGTTGGGCTTCTCGGTCATGTACGGTCGCATGCGAGAGGAAATCAACAAAGGGGTTCATGTGTGACAGGAAACATAAAAACAAATTTGGATCAGGGGGCTCTCTGCGTGCTCACATCTGAACTACTTGTAGAAGTGGCCTTATTCTGTGAAGAAGTGGCAATCCCCATATGTATATGTATATATATATATATATATATATATATATATATATATATATATATATATAATGTGTGTGTGTGTGTGTGTGAATTTCTGCAATTTTCATGTGGATTTTACAATTATTTTCAAGATAATTTGTGATATAAAATTGTACAAGATCCCCTCACTATTTAAAAAAAAACTGTTTTAAGGTAATTAGTATCATCTGATAGTCTTTTTGTACTTAGCATATATATTAGGTCAATGATTATTCTATTCTACTGGTATCATGTTCATTGGAGAGGAGATGGATACCATTGCGAATGTCTCCCACTTCTGTGAGAGAGATGCCACAAAGAAGAATTACTTAGCATGACACCTTGATGATGGAATATGAAAAAGATGAAGTATATTATTTAAAAATTCCAGAACTTAAAAAAGGTCAATTGGTAGAGAAAGTGAAATAATAAAGAGGATTATGAACTGAGAATTTTGATGTTTATGTTTCTTAATGGATGTATATGATACAATAAAAATAATGTCATGAGAATTTTTATTGGTGAGTAAACTGTTTCTTTTGAAAGTTCTTTTCTGTGACCTCTATCTTTAGAATTGAACATTCTAGAACATTTTGCTGAGGTGGAGGGACATTACTCTGAATAAATCACTAAAGTCACTATTTTTATAGTTTTATTTGTTTATTTTAAATATGATTTTCAGAACAAATGTATTACTACTTTAGTTGGGCCATTGAGATTATTTCTAGAAGCATTTTATGTCTGATTGATCAGAAATTATTAACCTAGAAGAATTATGGAAATTATCATTTCACTTATTTTAGTTATTTTTATTCCTTTTCTTTTTCTATTTTTGTTGAAAACATTTATTATGTTCTATTTTGTGGAATAATTTGATTTAAAATTTCTAAATTGATATCTAATGTTTTATACTTTCTTAATTACTTTGTTTTCTTGTTCTTTTAATGTCTGTTTTAATGTCAGAACATAAACAAAAAGTAGATTTAGTGTGATTACTGTTAAATAGATAACTATTAAAAATATAAATTCATAATCTTTTTTTTTTTGTTCTACAGAAATAATTTTTCAGTAAGTAGATAAAACAAAGTTAATTTCAGTTATCCTATTCCTGTAAAATACATCCCTTTATCAAATCAGTAGGTCTGTAAAAATTGATAAGGTACAAAATTAGTGGTGTGAAGTAGCTCAAAGTTGGGTAAATTATATCACTTGTCAGTTTTTATTTTGCATTTCAGTTTAGAACTTTGTATATTCAAAATAAAATAAAGACCTTAATATTCCTAAATATCCATTTAAAGTTCATTAAATTCTATTTTAGGAAAATACACTGCAAAACATACTGTATAGCAGTTGATAAACCATAAAATTACATTTATGCATTAAAAGTGTTTATCATAAAAGTCGATATTTTTTACTTTTATGATATGTATATCTACTAAGTTTAAAACAATTGCCTATAACTTTTTGGTTGTTGAATTCATTTAAAATAGATTTAATCAATGTGTAAAGCTATAATTTTGCTTACTATTTTCAGGAGATATTAGAAATCTTCACAGTTGTTCATTTGATTTTTCTTCCAATAATTGTTTTGAAATATTAAATAAGTTATTTCACAAACATTATTAAATTCCACCTTAGCAAATATCTTTCAGATTTATAAAAAATCCTATTTAAGCCTCATCTACCAGAATGATACTTGGATCATCAAAAATGATCCATTAAATTATACATTCTCTTACAAACCTACAGAGTAAATTTAACCATTTTGATTTGTATGCAGTCAGTCATTATATGATTAAGTATCTATATTATATTGTTCCAATTTTTGTATGTATATTACCATAACACAGCAAAAATAGCACATTGTAACATTTTTATTAGTAAAATACTGTTAAATTAAAATTCTCTAATTTATTGAACATAGCAGTTTTCAGTCTATATAATTTATTAAGGGAGATAACTAATTATTGATGTTGGTTGGTTTTTAGGCATGTCAACCCTAGTTATTTTATGCCCAAGTCTTTTTTTCATGGGTGGGAGAAACAATTATATGCTTTCAAGTAACTATTCTTATTTAATAATAATCATATGTAAGCAATTATAGCTTAGACTATAATTAATACTAGGGTAATTCCATGTCAAATCATCCAGAAAAAAGTAAAATTTTCACCCACCCCCTTCAATTTTTCTGAGATTTTTCCAGGTGTGGACTATGTTAACATTAGACGATCCTAAAAATTTCAGCTTCCAATTCCAAACATTGTGGGGTTGGCAAAATATGGCGACTTTTTGTAATCTATTTTTGTCTGTAAAATGAGTTCTAGAGCTTCCCTACTCCTAAAAATTGCTTTATAAAAGCATTTTTACCCATGAAATCCAAAAATGCTATTTAAAGTCAACCAGTCTAACTCTAAGGAGATTATCATATGCTGGATACCAAGTCATATAGGAGTGAAGGGGAATGAAAGAGCTGACTCTGCAGCTAAATCGGCTCTAGATTTAATCCCTGACAAGTTCCAGATACCATATACTGACTTGAAACCTAAAATTAATAGATTCCTTCATACAAAATGGCAGCAACACTGGAATAACTGTATCCACAATAAACTCTTCCTAATCAAACCGACTTTGGGAGGCTGCAGACCAACTTTAAGGAAGTCTAGAAAGTCATTATGTCCCAATTATGCATTGGTCATACAAAACTAACACACTCTTATATACTCAAACAAGAACAACAACCACAATGTGAAACATGTCAAACACCCCTGACAGTCAAACACTTATTGATGGAATGCAGATTTTTTGCTCACATCAGAAAACATTATTTTAAAGCAAACAATATGAAGGACCTATTTGAAAATGTTAACATAGAGGATATTTTCTCCTTTTTGAGGGAAATAAAATTATACCATAGAATATAGACATGAAACAAATCAATGGCATACAGTATGATTCCCAATAATGCTAACACATTGTTAAAACCAATTACTAAATGTATATATATGAATACACAATATGTATAACAACCCAACCGCTAGGCATGATATAACCCTGGACGGGTTGATATGCCGTTAAAATTAATAAACCAACCAACCAACCATCATTTTACAGACAAAGATAGGTTACAAAAAGTTGCTATTTTTCGCGACCCCCCCCCCCCGTTTCGAGAGCTATAAATCGAAATAACTCCGACATTTTGGGGATTGGCTAACTTTATCATAATCCACACACGGACAAAATTTTAGAAAAATGGAAGGGGTTGGGTGACATGGCCTGGATGATTTGACATGAAAGTACCTACTAGTAACTATTCTTATTACAAACAATTTGCACACAGTTATATGGGTTCAAGTAACTTCTTTTTTTAATAATAATAATTTGTTAACAATTATATATTGTAAATTAATTATGCCTATCTATTACTAATGTTTTACAAGTCTTTATATGGATTTGAGTAATTGTCATCTCATACAAATAATTTTTACACAATTGTATGATTTCAAGTATTCCTATGTAATACTAATAATTTGTTCATACTTAGTTACAATATTGATATCTTAAGAGCCAGTGTACTAATAAAGTTAAAAATCACTCTAATGATCATCTGAAACATCTATTTGATAGGACTAAAAGGTACTGGCATTCTGGAGTAAAGTGGCCCTAGGAGTAATGGCAATGAAATGAAATAGTGACTCTTTACTCCCCATAGTGAACTCCACTTTGGAGCTTCGAGATAGCACATCATAATTCTTTAAATTCAAGTACTTTGAATTAAAAATTTTTGTGTTTTCATTGCGTTTAATCATTTTTTTTTCCTAACCAGGATATACATGCAGGTTTGGGGACCACATGCAAATTTTTATATTCCCTTGATACTCCTTTGACAAATTCACCTACAATCTCGAATATGGCTTCTGCTATGCCTTCAGCAAGAACTGACATGTCCACTGTCCCATTGGTGGGAGTGTCAAATTGGCAAGCTGGGACGTTCCGTCATAGAGAATTTCATCATTTTGCATGCTGGAATGTCCGAACACTAAAACAAAGAAACACAAGCTCTTATGATGTGCTTCCTTCATCAGTATAGCATTAATGTCACCTACCCCTCAGAGGTATTGTCATGCTCGCATATTTGTTGGGTAATGACGCACACGCTGATGCAACAATAAACTAAATGCGAAAATGCAAGAGATTCTGAGTAAAAAATAAAAAAAAAAATATAAAAATAGATAAGCACAAGGGGAAGGGTATTTTCCTTTTTAGCTTTGATGAGTGGGCGAGAGAGCCGTATGGAACACATACGTCGGTTAACAAAAGACAAAGTCTCGTTGATATAATTAACATTTATTTACAAAATACAGGAATTGAATAAGTGGGCAAAAACAATCAATCAACAATAAAAGAAAACATATGCATACAGTAAGCATCTGCTATATCAAGAATATGGGTGAGCGAGTGCACAGAACATTTAGCACTTAGATACTTTCAAAAAATGTGTGTAAAACAAGAGATTTTTAACTCACTGAAACACTGTAGTCGTTATAAATGTAGAAATGTCTCTCAAAATATCTTTTCTCTGTTTCTTTTTATGTTTTACATTTAGTCTTTTTTCTTTCTCATATGCACTGAGTGTATCAAAGTTTTTAAGTTGGTCCAATAAAATGAATAAGTTCAAATATTATAAAATTCTTCTTTCCTTTTCATAAGTATTCTTTCTTTCTTTTCTTTTCTCAAGTGTTCACTTTCAAAAAATGTTTTTCTTCTCTTCAGCTATTCTCACAATTGTCGAATATCCAAAGTTTCTTTTCATCACTTCTTTTAGCGATGTTAAAATCTGTGGGAGAGAGGCGAATCGCATCTGTTCATAATGACACAGTCCCTGTTCTGTGCTGGTTCCTCTCTCTTTGGCGCGAAATCTGACATTCGGTCGCCGTAGTCGTCATTGAAGGTGCAAACTTGGGATTCACGAGTACTTTTCAATTGTGGGTCAAGCCAAGAAGTCAAGAAAAGATAAAAATATCTTCTGTTCTGTCGTTATTGGTAGGGGGATGGTTAATATCATTGATTGTTAGGGAGAATAGTAGTAAACTTGTCAATACGAAATTCCTCTACCCAGGCAGATTAAATGAACTTTCTGCTCGCCCACACATTATTTAGAATTTTACAAAAGTTTATAGATATATACACTAGTTGATCTACCAGTATTACATCACAGTATGGTTACCGGATACAGGCTGCCGCACCATCAAGGTCCCGCATCTTATCATCTCTATCACAGTGATCCTACTGACAACTCTGGACGTCCTGGTTTAACATTTGCATTTGAGATATGGTGAATTTGTTCGGTGGAGCCAGCTCAACTGACCAAGGGTGAATGCCACAGCATTTTTTAGTGAACTAGAGCCTCACCATGAAATGCAATTTAGTGTCATAGCCACTAATTATTATGTATTTCCCCTTAAATATTTGCAATTCTCTTAATAGATGCAACCGTGTTAGTGTCCAATTTGTGGGTGAGATAGATCTGGTAGAATACGTAATTTAACAGTTTTTGGCAAGAATTTAAATCAAATGAGGAAGAAAATTCTTTTTATGCATTTTTTACAGCCTTCAAGACATTATAGCTTTGCAACTTTAAAACATTAGGATATTTTAATTTTGTCCATGTAGAAAAACTGATTTTTAATTTGAAATCAGGAAAAAGAATAAAACAATTTTATTTTTAAGGGAAAATGTAAAGAATTCTTCTTTTACGTGACTGATTATTCAAGCAACACACACTTTTGTCCTTCTAAAATTTGACCTTTTTTTTCACTGCAGACTTTTTATAACTCAACTAAAAACAAATCCAGGCTTTTATGATTAAAAAAAATTAGTTTTGAAATTAATATTCCAAATTAATTTTTGACATATTAAATTTTCTCAATTGATGATAATTTTTCATTTCAGTTTCTAATTCACTTGAAACAGAATAACCTTTTTTTCATAGAGAATATTTTCATATTTCTACTAAATTGAAATAAATTTAAAAAATTAAAAAATTTATTTATTATTGTTTTTTGTTTGATTGAAAATACTTGAAACAAATTATTTGTATGTATATTTACCAACCTCTCCACATGAGCAGGATGTAACACAAGTTCAATTTCTTAAGAGTTTAACAGGTTTGAATTCAGAGTTTTCTTTACCTAGCCAAAGTTAAAGAGCTCAGTCTGCCCTACTATTTACCTATAGCCTGAAGGGTAGAGTTTGGCAGTTTTGATTTTGGTATCGATTTTCTTTTCTTTTCCCCTTGATACCGCTGTTTCAGTTTTTAAGTTAGTATTTTTTCTTTCTTAGAAAATCATTCATTCTTTTGTGTAATAATTTAAAAAAATAAAGTGCTGAAAATTTCATTAAAATTAGACAATACCCTGATTTTTGGTAATTGTTTTGAAATTTTTATAAAAGTTTTAGAAAATATATTATCTCCCTTGAGTAATATTGCACACATCTACTAATCATCATTACACAAGAAAAACGAAAAACTGCAGTATCAAGGGTGGGGGGATTTGAATTTGATCCCAAAATCAAAATTGCCAAACCACTCAACTGTACCATTTTGTATAATTCTTTAACCCCCCCCCTTCTGAAACTAAAATATAACTCAGAAATTGACTTTGCAGAGTATTTGTGTTTCCAAATATAACATTTGCAAGATGTTATTTCCTGTCACATAAAATAAATGCCCATAGATGCTGTCAAAGTGCTCAAAGTTCTGTCAGCTAGTGTGTAGGGGTTAATATTTGGTTTTAAGTAAGGATAATGAAAATTTAGTCATGTGTAAAGACCAGTACACCCAAAAAATGCGATTTAAATGAAGAGTAGGTAAAAAATTAGGGATTATTTACCTAAAGTCAGTTTTTAGTAGCATTACCAGCACTTTGTTGAAATCAGTGGACATTGACAAATTTGCACCTTAAAATCATTTTAATTTGCAATTTCCGATCCAATCTTAAAAATATTTATTTTGTTGGAATCTCTCAGGTTAGAAAACAATTCAGTAAAATGGATTAATGAATATGAATAATTTTTGATATTTCGTAAAAAATGATTCAATGGATAAAAACACATAGAAATTAAATATTTAGAAAGATTATTTTATTTTCTTTCCAACCATATAAATATTTTTTTTAATTAGACCAGAAATAAGCGATGAATTACTATTTAAACTGGTAAGGTCTGAATAAACAGCGCCTAGTTGTTTATGTTCAGAAGACAAGTAAATTTGAGTTGGTTTTTTTTTTTTTTTTTTTTTTTTCAAAGTTTCAAAGAAAATCCCTGACAGTATACAATCGTTTTATTTTCACACATTATATATGAAAATAATTCTGAGGCTGTCTTGTATTAGGGATATATTATTATTATTATTATTATTATTATTATTATTTTGCTTATCTTAATTTTTTGAAGAAATTACTTTCAACTTTGCTCTATTGTATTTTCACTCCCAGGGCAAAACCAATAATATTATTTACCAAGAGTCTTTGCAAAACTGATAATCCTCAATCACCAATCAATTATTTCCTGTATTCATTAACCTGTCTCTTTGTAAACTTTATTTAAAGCATATTAATGTATATGGTCCTGTGTCATCAGGGTGAGCTCAATGCTTTTACTACTTCCATTCCTGGTGAATTCATTAAGCTGGAACTTGTTGGAAGTTCAGGGATCAGATCTGTGAATAAGTTGATAATTAATCAGGTGGTTAATTATTTGCACATCATCAACAAGTTGGAAAGAAAATGAAATAATCTGTTTTTATCCATTGAATTATTTTTTATTGCGAGTTAAAATGGTATTTTGTCTTAAAAGGGGCAAAAACGTGTTACACAAAATTTTTTCCGCACTTGATTTTCTGTGTTATTTTTTTTGTAAAAAATAAATAACATCACTTTGGACTTAAAATACCTTTTTAAATACCTGCTATGTTGTAGTATATACAAGAAATAGAATGACTCTATATAATTTAATTTAACAAAGCCTGCCTGCATGTAGCATGTACAGCTTTGTTTAAAAATAATACCGTTTTAACTCGCCGTAAAAAATAATTCAATGGTTAAAAATGCATAAAAGTTTTATATTTAGAAAGATTATTTTATTCTCTTTCCAACCATATAACTATTTTTAGAATTGGACCAGAATTAAGTGATGAATTACTATTTAAACCTGTATGGTCTGGATAAAGGACACCTAGCTGGGAGTTGTTTACGTTCAAAAGACAAGTAAATTTAAGTTTTTTTTTTTCCAAAGTTTCAAAGCAAATCCCTGGCGGTATACAATCATTTTTATTTCACACATTATAAGAAAATAATCCTAAGGCTGTCTCCTATTAGGCATATCGTTTTTTTTTTTTACTTATCTTATATTTTTTGAAGAAATTACATTCAACTTTGATCTATTGTGGTTTCACTCCCAAAGGGCGGCAAAGAAAAAAACAAGTTTCTACTTGTAGTTAAAAGTGTCCCCTATTTAAGTGTAAAATTTCAAGAATATTGATAAAGATTAACCACTTTGATTTTACAAATAATGTAATGTGTTAGAATTCAGATACGGAAAAAAATCGTATAAGGCATTTTTGCCTGTTCTAAGACAAAATACCATTTTAACATGCTGTAAAAAAAATAGTTCAGTGAATAAAAACACATACAAATTACATATTTAGAAAGATTATTTCATTTTCTTTCCAACCATATAAATATTTTAAAAATTGGACCCGAAATATGCTAGTGATTACATTTTTAAGCCGATAATGCCAGAATTATGGGAGATTGTTTACATTATTACTGGTATAGTGCTTTTTTTTTGCTTCTCTTATATTTTTTGAAGAAAATTTGCTCTATTGTATTTTCACTTACACAAGGCCTAAAAACAGAAAAAAGGGTCTTCTAATTGAGTGTAAAATTTCAAGAATATTGATAAAGATTAGCCACTATGATTTTTAAAAACAAAGTAGCGTGTAAAAATTAATCTTAAAAAAAGTCATATTTTATGTTTTGTTTTTTTTTTTTTTTAAGCAAAATATCGTTTTAACTTGCTGTAAAAAATAATTCAATGGATAAAAACACATAAAAATTATATATTTAGAAAGATTATTTTCTTTTCTTTCCAACCATATAAATATTTTTCAGAGTGGATCAGAAATACCAGAGAAATTGCAATTTGAACCAATTAAGGTGAAAAATTGTATATGTCCAACGATTTTACGAAACAAGCTGTTATTGCTATTTGACATGCCACAAGCAAATATTTTCTATCATCAAGATAGAAAATATTTGGTTGTGGTATGTCAAAGAAGTTCCTCAGAAGGAAGAATAAAGTTAAATAGTCCCAATCTGCTTATGTTTCCAATTAGATTCCACAATCAATTGGATTGCAAAAGAAAAGATTTGTGATCCTAGAATCTTGACATCTTCCTTAGATTTTTTACCTGTGAATGGTGAAATGTTAATTTTTATGTTTTTCTTGATGTCATTTGTATCATCATTTCTGTTTAGGATGAGTTGATCTCAAGTCTAATTTTGGGGTGGGGGTGTACTACTGATTTGGAGATTGTGGTGGATAATCTCTACTGATCCTTTCATTGTCTTGTCATTTAGGAACCATATATTATTAAATGGAACTGTGATATTATGTGTAATGTTAATGCTAAGTGTAAAGAGAATTTGGACACCATTGGAAGAGGCAGCTGGGAGAATGCTTGGAGAATCATAAGGCTAATGATTAGGTTAGAAGTTTTTATGCCTTTTCCTCTTTATCTATTCAAACCTAATTATTTAAAAAAAAAAAGCAAAATAAAAATCATTTCATTAGTTTCTTAATTCTGGATAACCATTATTTTCAAATCATTGACATCTAATCATGATTAGTGAAATATTTATGTTGATATTTTTGCTTTGCATTGATAGAAATCTTTTTGAAATACAAAATTGAATAATTCTGATTTGTTGTTTCTTTATGTTTCACTAGATTAATTCCTTCATTTCTGGTCAGTTGTGCACATTTTCATTTTGAATATATTTAAGAATCTTATTTTGTATTGAATGAAAACTTTACTCTTGTTGAAAGTATTTTTTCTTCTTTCCATTTTAGACTGAGGGAAGAAAACAGACGTCTGATTCAAGAAAAGCAGGAAAATGAACAGATGATTCAGTTGTTAGAAACAGAAAAAGAAGTTCTAAATATAAATGTGAGTGAAATGCTTTATTACTTCCCTTTTACTTCAATATTTCAGCTTTATTCAACAATTTTTACTGTTGCACTGTTGTCTCATTTAGGTGCAAATCTCTACACCCAAATATCATTTCCATTTTCATTGATAAAATATTTAAATCTTCATTTTAAAGATCACTTATTTCAGTGTCTATACATTTTATATTTTATGGTTTAATACTTTAACGTTGTAAAATTCAAACAACAAAATATTTTTTTTATAGTTGTTGAGAGAGTCTGATTTTTTTTTGTGACTGTCAGATATTATTAAACAACCTAGAGAACTGGTTTTGTCAGTTATTGCAATATATGGTTGTCAGAATCCTGGATATTTAACAAACAATATATGGTTGTCAGAATCCTGGATATTTAACAAACAAACAAACAAAAAACTACACACCAGTATTCAGCTTCATCACATCAGTTCCAGTTTTTTAATAATTCAAGCCTCAAAATTTAATGAGTGTTTGGTTCATTTAAATAAAACTCCATTAAAAATAACACATTTGTCATTTTCAAGTATTTTAAAAAATTCAATATGTCTACAGTGTTTCAGTTCCATTCTATTATTAAGAATAAAGTTTATATATTGTTTAAAAAAAAGGACTGTTTATTTACTCTCCAAAAATAGAGTAATTATGAACTCTACAAAGACTGTGTTGAATTTGTTATTCCATCAAATAAAATTTTATTTTTATTTTTATGTGATGCAATGTTAAAATAAACTAATATCAATAATACTCATCAGTTCACAGATTATAAGGTTGCTAAAAATTGTTAAATTTTAATTAGCAGACTATTCAGATGATTAATTGGAAAATCTTAACACATAACTCAGTTTATTTAAATTTACAAAATATTTGACACAAAATTGCACAAAATGTGTGTGTGTGTGCTGGGGACAAAAAACGTGACAAATGGCGGAAAAGTTATTTAGTGCAAAAAGAGTGTAAAACAATAAAAAAAATTGTAGAAAATAAAAACATTGAATATGATGAAGAATAGTTAAAAGAATTAAAATAATTTATTTTTAATAAATTACTAATTTATTCATGTCTTTTGGTTTCTTTGATATGTTTTGATGTTTCATTGTTTCAACTAGCAAATGTTACTAGTATTACTTTGGGGGCAAAAGCTTCAGAAGGTAAATAAATTAACTGGCAGTTATGTAAATAAATTGACCTGATTATTTATCCACTTTCACACTTGGAAATCATAAAAATAGATGACCTCCCTCCTCTTTCATAGTAACCCCTAAATATTTGTTCTCTGATGAGTGATGCATTGTTACAAACATCTTTATTTCAGAGAATCTATCACTTAGTATAGATACGACCTGCACAAATCAAACAAGTTCAAACGTTTTCATTTTTAGATTTAAATCTTTTTAAAACATTTTTTCAGGATTTAAAAGCAATTATTATTAATTGATTGAAGTGATGTTCCCTTAAAAATAGAATATTTTGTTTGATAGTAGTTGAATTTATTTTCTAGTTATTTTGTATTATGGTGTCTTGCTTGTTTGTCAAACTTGTTATTCACTTTTTGGTTTTTATGGCATCCTGGTAATTTCTTGTCTCTGTTAACCTGTTTATATAAGAGATGACCATGTTTTGCCTACAGGAAACAGAAGGCAGATATGTTTAACTCCCTCACCAAACACACACACACAACAGGTTTGTTGATGATCGTTCTCCTAACACCCTCCATTTAAAATATGTGTTCATATGGCTGTTGGCATTGGTCTACTTGCAATGGTTTGACCTTCTTTTAAATGTTATATGCCTAGGTGTGTGACTTTTTTCTTGCATTTATTTTGACACATGTTTTAGAAGATTAGCAACTCTGATGATGATGGGAATTCTGAAAAGGAGGGAAAAGTGAAATTAGTTTGCATGTTTGATTCAAATGAAAGACATCAACATCAACATCATAAATGACATATCCAGTTCAGTATGCAATGTGTGACCCTGTGTACATTTTTCAACACAGGCATGATTGTCCAGATACATGTTGCTTAGCATCATGATAGGGATTGAATTATACATGTCTTTCTACTGAACGAGTGACACATTGCTGGATATATGATGTCAATGGGTAGGTAGATCTTCTGGTTCATCAGTACTTCTGAAGGTGAGCTAGTGTTAGTGTTTGGTATTGCTTTCTTTTTTTTATCTTTTCACATTTTGAGTTTTGTCAACAAAATGCTCCACTGAGATTGTGGATGGAATGGATGTGACTTGATGTGATGAATTCTATTTCATTTGTAGAAGGCTGAAAATTCTGACAAGGTGAATGCACTACCATCATCAGAGACCAGAATATCTGGGACACCAAATTGACTAAACACTTGCTGATTCATAGTGAATGCTTCTTACCATTTACTAATAAGCATCAACTAGAATCAAGTAGTTTTGACCAATGTATTGCAAGGTCAGCATGGAGTCTAGGGTAACTCTGAAAAAGGCCATGAACACAGTTTATTTTTTCAGGGGGACTTTTCTGCTAATTGCCATTTAGTCCTTTTAATTGATTGTCCATATTTGGCTACTGAACATAAACTGTAAGCTAAGGTCTTCATATGGCTAATTCCTTGGTGCCCAAAATGAAATGGGATTTTTATTTCACAAAAAGAACACACCCGATTACCAAGGAGGACTGCCATTAATAGATAGTTGAAACTGTTGATGAGGACTGATGGCCAGTGTGTACAATGGAAATGGATAATTCTTTTTGTAGTAATACAGGCTAAACAGTTTTAGTTATGAATGCAAGCACAATATTCTAACTTCCAATTCCATGGAGACTGTGACAACAATCACGTCTTCTGTTTGTGTTAGGAATTGCTGAATCTTAACAGATGCATCTGCTTTGTCCATTATATCAATTGGCTTTTTAAGTGTTTAATGGAGATATCAATCCAAATGCATTGGGCACCAACATTACACATGTTTTTTTGTTGTATAGACTGGGATGCATTTCTTAGATCCAAAAATACTGAGAAGAGGCTTGTGATTAGCAATAAAGGTAAAATGGCACCCATATAGAATTTTCTGGAACATTTTTATGGCTACCATAATTGCTTGGCTTTCTTCTTTGATCCCTGGTTATAATTGCATTTGGTTGGAGTTAAGGATCTGCCTCATGAGTTAATGTTTTGTTTTTTTTTTCACTTCCATCTTGAAAAATTTCATTTCATAGTGAGAGGTATCTGAGGCAACAATAATATCCATAGATGGATTATAATGTGTGATTTAGATTGAAAGATTTAATGTCCACTTGTCAGCATTTAGATGGAATCCATATTGTTGAATTTGATAAAGCACACAATTCAAACAGTGTAAGAGTTTTCCTGAGTGGAACCTATGATGATGGTGATGATGATGATGATGTCATGAAGGTAAGCAGTAACTCCTGTTAATCTGCTCTGCTTAACATTCATTTTCTGTTGGAATATATGGCTGTTGTTAACTTTACAACAAATGGAAAGTGGTTAAATTAGATCAACCCATGATGTGTATATTATAAATAGTTTCTTAGAATAACTTTCATTTGGTAGTAAGTATCAGTGAGATGGAGCTTTGCAAATCAAATTTGACTATTGAGATTTGTGAATGAGTCTTCCAGGAATTAGTAATGGATACTAATGTGCATCATTCTTTACAAACTGGATTACTTCAGCTTGCTGGAGGCAGTTTAAGTTTCTATAGTGGTGAGAGAAGTGAGTAGTATAGGACATTTTAATCTGAAAACTGGTTTTGCACCTGACTGTGGCTTGAAACTAGTTTTGATCAAGACCATCCTGGAAAACATTATTGAACTTGGTTTTAAGATTATTTGTGAAATGTTTTTCAATGTCTGAAACTGTAATATGCTACATACAGATATGAGATGGGGTCATTAAAACGAGCAACAGCTTCAATCCATTCAAGTCTAAGTAAGTTCAATATTGGATAATGCTTAACTTTTAAGTGACTGTATATATTCTAAATAGTGTCAACTTATTATAAAATAATCCAATAGTTTAATGATAGAAGTTACTTGTATTCTCTCTTAAGTAATTTATGTAGAATATAATAATGGTTGCTACATACTTGGTTCATTCAGTTGTTTCTTCATCTAATAGGCAATTTCTCTAAATTTTTGTGTCTGTTTTTAATTCAAAACATATTTTTAACATATTAAGAGTGCAGTAAAAATAACTTTTATTTGTGCCACATTTTCTTGGAATTTCTTAATTATAATCATAACTTGTTGAAAATAGTTTTATCAGATTTTTATTTGATAATTGTTCTTTAAATGTGGCAACAATTTATTTTATATTTTCTTCTTTACAAAATATAAAAGAATGTAGTTGGACAGTAAATGCATGCTTCAAAGAACTATTTGATCATGTATTTTTAAGTCTTCAGTTGCTTTTCTTTATCATTACATTTGTATACTATTTCTTACAATTTCAGATATTTTTTTTTTGCTCTGGGATTCAGCTGTTAGTCAATTTGAAGATATATTGTTTCTATCTAGATATGTTCTCAATTCAGTATTAAGACTGTTTAAAGATTACAGAATTTTATATTAAACAAGATCCTTACTGTAAGATCGACTTCTCAGCTGTCAATCCACAGAATTACAATATAGAAAAAGTGTGTGGGTAGGGTGGGTGGTGGTGAGTAGAGAATGGTTACTGTTACTTAGCAATCAAAATATATTATGTATGATATTTTCAAAAAATGTCATTTATTTCACAATTTTTTTTTATCCTGCTATTATTAAATACTTGATAATATAATCCAAAGCAAAGTTGCCATTTAGGTAATTACTTGGCTTACTTAATATCAAGAATAAGACTTTACAGGAATGCTTTATAGTATCAATGAACTTTTTTTCCCAACTGCTAATAAGATTAAAAATCAAAACAACTTTCTTTTTTAGGGTGAAGTTATGTTAAGATGTCAAATCTCATGATATTTTTTTACCCAATATTGTCATATTCTTTTGTAAATTCTCAGTTGATTTCTAGATATTTCAAATCTAACTTAAAGTAAAACCAATCAATTACTTCCCTACTTGGCCTTCTAGTTAATGAAGTGGCTTATAACTGTGTGTGTCAATGTAGCCAAATGTCATTCAGGTGTCTTGTGTAAGAGCTGAGAACAGAACATTTGATATTTATAAGATCATGATTTTCAGCTGTTATATAATGTTAATATTAGAGGATAGCATATTTGAAATGTGGTTATAACAGGATTTGCAGATTTACTGTTGATGTTTTCTCCTGCTATTTGTAACTATGCTTTTTTATATTAAATTACTTTAACTGATCAAGTTACCTTTTTAGGTAAATTATGTTTTTTTTATCAAAAGAATTTGGCTTTCAAGTTTATTTTTTAGGTAGTAATAGGCCTAACTTCTTATGTTTTGCAAATTCAGAAAACAATTTCTTTTATTCCTTTGTTTAAAAAATGAGTCTTTGTAAAAAGCCATTTTAAGATATTTTATGAAAAGAATTTGTTATCAGAAATGTAAAAAAAAAGATTGACTTTGTATAAAAAGAATTGAATGTCTACCTTCCTAATGTTTTATGTATGTTTAAAAAGGTACATATGCAATATCATTAGTTTATGATGATAAAAAAAATGATTTTGTTTATGTAAAAATATCTAACCTTTATTCAGATGGAAATAAACATTAAAAAAATGAGGAGGAATAATGAAAAATAAAAAGATAATTTGTCATTTCATCATCATCATCATCATCATCAGATGCTGCTAGGAGTGGTCTAGATTCTTCTCTTAAAGATAGTAACAAGAATATTTATAATTATAATAATGCTGTTTTATATATTCACATTGATAAAAGAAATATGAGTTTGATTTTAAAGTAATGCAAAATTCTTTTTTATGTAATCAGTTTTGATTTTATAATATCTGATTGATAATCACTCTATTGTTTTGCAAAATAAATAACAACTTTCCTAGTTGATATTTCTTATTATTTATGCTTACCACCATCAAATTGTTATTCTAACAGACCAACATCCAACACTTGAAGGGTTAACTAACCATCAAGTGATTTTACTAAGAAATTAAATTCTGCTAACTAATACATCCTTTTTTTTTTCTTTTCTTTCTTTGTGCTTTTTTTTTCTTTTTTTCTTTTCTAACCTTGATTGAGTTTTGTAGAAAGTATTTCATTGCAACCAAGGACAATACAATAATAGTCTCTAAGTATAAGTAGAGATAGAAAGTTCTAGTCTTTTAGCCATTGTCTTACTTATTGCTCAGGCCAAGCGCGATCTGGACAATTGCCAACGAGAACTTTCCAAGATGGAACTGGACATGGATAGTCAAAAACAGATTGTAGCTGATTTACAGCAAACCAATGAGTTTTTGGCTGAAAAGGTAGATCTTTGTGAAAAGGTAAGTGTGATGATCTTTGACCTCATGCCAAGCTTGTACCAAAAGAAGAAAGTTTATAAACAAACTTAGGCTGAATATTCCAGTTGAAAATCAGCATTTAATAATTGGGTTGCTCTGCTTGCTTTGATCTGACAAGGGAATTAACTTTACCTTTTTTTTTTCTCCTTTTCTCCATAGAACTGAAAATGTAAGAAAGAATAAACCAGTTATCAAATGTGGCTAAAGATACAGAAAAAAATTAATGTTAAATATCATTTGTGTTTTATGAAATGAAACTAATGCTTGGCAATGCATAGTGTTTATAGATGTCAACTTATTAATAAAAATTGACAATTCTTTATGTAGTAATTTTCTATCCTACTTTGAAGAAATTTTAAATAGTTCCAGGAAATTGGGGTTGAATAAATTGTTAGTAATATCTTCTCAAAAAACATAAATCTTGTAATTTATTCTACTTGTTATCATGAAGTAGTAAAAGACTGTTTTTCTTGTCAGGATTTGTTTTTATTGGTTTCTATCATTAATCTGCTTGCCTCTTTTCATTCCCTAATATATATATATATATATTTTTATTCAACTAACAAATTCCAATGCTTAATTAAACAAAAGAAAAATCTTTATTTTCTCCCAGAGTTGCACTTTTCTTTTAACGTTTTGATTTTATGTACATGAAAATATTTTGAAAAGGTTTACATTATTTTAAAGGAAAATAAATTTTAACATAGTATCAATGTTTTAATTTTATTTTTTAGTGATTTATGGCTTAAATTTACAGGTAAACATTTATTATATTTTTTAAAAGTTAAATATTTTAGTAATTTATTGTAAAGATTGGGTAAGTAATCTTCCAATGAATTAATATATTCTCACCTGAGTATTTTTTAAGTTCTTCTGTATCAAGATAGAAAAGAAAATCACTAAGGTGCAAAGATAGTGTATAGGTATCTTTAAATTAGTGTTAAGCACATTTCTAAAATTGTCAAGAAGGCCGAGAGTGTCCTGGCATCACTCAGCAAGACCTTTGTCAAACACTCTCCAGCTATCTATTTAAAGTTGCATATAGCTATGGTGCAGTCACTCTTGGAATTTGCATCACAAGTCTGGAACCCCTACCTCACTCAGAACATTGACCTCTTGGAAAATGTACAGAAACATGCAACCAGGCGAATGCTCTTCATCAGGCGAATCTACCATAACATTTTGTTGCTCCTGGCATGGATGCGTTGAAACTCCAACGTCTAGCAACTGATTTGGTAATCACTCCTAGGGTTATTAACCATTTTGCCAACAGCAACCTTAAGCACCTTTTTGCTTTCCATGTGTCTTAACATATGTGGGCATACCTACAAAGTCAGAAAATAGTGCAGCTCCCATGACTTTCAGAAATATTTTTTTCACAGAGTTGTTGAAGCATGGAACAAACTGCCTGCATCAGTTGTTGGCTGCTTGTTAGAACACTACATCCTTCAAAACCTCCATGCTTCCTGTAATTTAACAACGCTATACCTGATATCTCTCCCCCCATACACACACACACACACACACACACATATATCAGTAATATATGCTGTTCAAGGGATGTATCCATTTATGGCTGATACTGTAAATCAATCGCTTACCTGTCTAACATGATATATTTTAGATTTGAATAATAAACAAAATATTGATGTTTTCAAAAAATATTTTATACAATATTTTATGTCTGAGAATTCTTGAAAAAAAATTAAGATATAAACATTCCTCTCAAAAATTGGGTAAAGTATTTTGCAAGGCCCCCTAAAACAATGAAGAATTATACACATTTATGCATTATCAATTTAGTTTTGACTTCAAGGAAAATAACTTATGACTGATTTAATTTATGTTGAAGCAAATTCAAACTGTACTATTCATCTTTCCCCATTTGTTTTACATATTAAATGATTTCTTACAGAGAAGGATTCAAAAGTGAACAGATTTTCTAAAATACAATTTTTATTGTCTGGCTAGATTTACTTGTCAGTTAAAGGTGTTCATTTTTGGAATTTGTATTCAAGTTCACAACTGCCATTATGACAAAATGGTTGATTATTTCAAAAGATCATTTCTAGAAACAGTTTATTTTCTCCATTTTATTAAGGGCAGCTTATAAATAGAACTTTATTATTCTGCCTACATTGGATTGTACTTCCTAATGGCTACTACCAATGTAGTTTCATAAAGTTCATTTTCTGGAAAGTAAGAGTATTATTTAATAAACCCACCCACTTACAAAACCCATGTTACAGGATCTTTACATTGGTTATTTTCACCAAATATTAATTTCTTTATCATTTGTTGTAATTTATTTTTATTTACAGACTTAAGAAATTTTAGTGAAAGTATTTTTATAAAAATTTATGATAATTATTTCAGGTAAATATTTCAAAGAAAAAGGAAAATCATTTAATCGTAATAATTTTGCTAAATTGTTTGCCAAACTGAGAATTGAACTTTTTTTATATGTGTATTCGTAATTAACTTTCTACACCTGAGGAGAAACAAATCATTTGGTTTTAATTCTCTGGATTATACTTTACAGATTACTTACAAATTCTTTGGATTAGACAATCTTTTTTTTTTAATATGATAGTTATTTTGTTATTGTTGAAATAGGTGAATCAGTTTTCCTACTGGATGGCCAACGGAAGTCTCTTTAATTTAAGCAAGTTCCATGAGATCAACCGTGCAAAATTGAATGATCCAAACAAATAGGAATTTAACATCAGAAAAAAATTATTATTGCAGTAGAGAAAGTATGACAGTTTTAATCTGATGAAGCATTCAATTACTTTGATAACAGATTCAGCCTCCTATTTTGTGGCCTACAAACAATAAAATGATATTAATAGCATTCCCAGTTGATTTTTTTTATTTGAGGTTATTGTTGTTTAATCACATTAGTTATATAGAGCTGTGTAAATGGAGTTCAGAACCGTTTGAATTATGCAAATATCCCCAGTGGTTCAAAAGTTAGGAGAATTTAAAGCCCCAAAATAGGGGGTACAAATGTGGACATGATTTTGTTTCAAAAATATGTCAAATCACGGACAAAAAGAAATTCAGTGATTTCTTCACCGTTTCTTTATTTTTGGAGCAATTTTGATAAAATTTGGTATTCTTGTGTAAAATTGTATGTTCTTTCTGATTATGCACTCAAATTGTATGTGTCTCTATGCTTTAACTCATTATTTAGAGAATAAGAGATACAGATAGCAGCGTTTTGGTTTTTTTTAAAGTTTAACACCCAATTATTCAACATTTTCCTTATAATAGTGCATGTATATACATGTATAGTATTAATTCAAATAAATAACATCACTTTGAAGAAAAATAAAACATTTATTGGAAAAACACAGACATAAAATGAGGGTTCAGTTTATTTTATGGTAGGAATTTACAAGGAAAAAAGTTAAAGGATTACTGACTTTAAAAACATAGCTAAAAAAAGTTCAGAAAAAAAAAAAATAATTTCGTTGTTGCGGAAATTTCCATAAAATACGATAATTATCAAATTTTTTAACGTGTGAATCTGAAATTCTCATGCCAAAAATTAATGTTAATAATATTGGGTAAAACTTGCAAATCATACTCAAAATCCCATGATATTACAGGGTGACCCAGAAAAAACAGAACCCAAATTATTTATTTTCCCATTAAACTAACCCTAACACCCCCCCCTAGTTAAAAATTAGTTTTCTACAAAATTTGTGGGTTCTATTTTCCTGGGTCATAGTTTGTTTTTGAAATGTACAAGGTTTACGATTCTTTGAAAAGTACATCGTACGTTTATGAATTTTGCACAGGTTGATTTTTCAAAAGGTAAATATATGTATGCACATATATAATATTTAATTCAAATATATAACATCACTTTGATTTTAGAAATACACATTTCTAAATGCTTATGTTGAATTACACATAAAAGAAATAGATTATCTATTTATTTACATGTTTTCACACAAAACCCGGTTAGTGTGTTCTTTTGTTTACATTTCTTGTAATTTCAAGTTTTTTTTTCCAAAAAATTGAAAACTGACATAAAAAATAATTCAATTGTTAAAAAACACGTAAAAGTTAAATATTTAGGAAAGATTGTTATTTTATTTTCAAAAATGAAAATATTTTAAAAATTGGATGAGAAATAAGCGAATTTAAACTTTGTGTGCATAAACAATGCTTAGCGTACGTCGTGCCGCCTGTCGGACAAATAAAATTTGAGTTTGTTGTTTTTTTTTTCAAAATACAAACTTTCGAATCAAATCCCGAAGCACTTAGCAATCTTTAAATTTTACAAATTATATTTTTAGTAATTTATTGTAAAGATTGGGTAAGTAATCTTTCCAATGAATTAATATATTCTCACCTGAGTATTTTTTAAGTTCTTCCTGTATCAAGATAGAAAAGAAAATCACTAAGGTGCAAAGATAGTGTATAGGTATCTTTAAATTAGTGTTAAGCACATTTCTAAAATTGTCAAGAAGGCCGAGAATGTCCTGGCATCACTCAGCAAGACCTTTGTCAAACACTCTCCAAGCTATCTATTTAAAGTTGCATATAGCTATGGTGCAGTCACTCTTGGAATTTGCATCACAAGTCTGGAACCCTACCTCACTCAGAACATTGACCTCTGGAAAATGTACAGAAACATGCAACCAGGCGAATGCTCTTCATCAGGCGAATCTACCATAACATTTTGTTGCTCCTGGCATGGATGCGTTGAAACTCCAACGTCTAGCAACTGATTTGGTAATCACTCCTAGGGTTATTAACCATTTTGCCAACAGCAACCTTAAGCACCTTTTTGCTTTCCATGTGTCTTAACATATGTGGGCATACCTACAAAGTCAGAAAATAGTGCAGCTCCCATGACTTTCAGAAATTTTTTTTCACAGAGTTGTTGAAGCATGGAACAAACTGCCTGCATCATGTTGTTGGCTGCTTGTTGGAACACTACATCCTTCAAAACCTCCATGCTTCCTGTAATTTAACAACGCTATAACTGATATCTCTCCCCCCATACACACACACACACACACACACACACACACATATCAGTAAACTATATGCTGTTCAAGGGATGTATCCATTTATGGCTGATACTGTAAATCAATCACTTACCTGTCTAACATGATATATTTTAGATTTGAATAATAAACAAAATATTGATGTTTTCAAAAATATTTTTATACAATATTTTTATGTCTGAGAATTCTTGAAAAAAATTAAGATATAAAACATTCCTCTCAAAAATTGGGTAAAGTATTTTGCAAGGCCCCCTAAAACAATGAAGAATTATACACATTTATGCATTATCATTTAGTTTTGATCACAATTTTTTTTTATCCTGCTATTATTAAATACTTGATAATATAATCCAAAGCAAAGTTGCCATTTAGGTAAATTACTTGGCTTACTTAATATCAAGAATAAGACTTTACAGGAATGCTTTTATAGTATCAATGAACTTTTTTTCCAACTGCTAATAAGATTAAAAATCAAAACAACTTTCTTTTTTAGGGTGAAGTTATGTTAAGATGTCAAATCTCATGATATTTTTTACCCAATATTGTCATATTCTTTTGTAAAATTCTCAGTTGATTTCTAGATATTTCAAATCTAACTTAAAGTAAAACCAATCAATTACTTCCCTACTTGGCCTTCTAGTTAATGAAGTGGCTTATAACTGTGTGTGTCAATGTAGCCAAATGTCATTCAGGTGTCTTGTGTAAGAGCTGAGAACAGAAATTTGATATTTATAAGATCATGATTTTCAGCTGTTATATAATGTTAAATATTAGAGGATAGCATATTTGAAATGTGGTTATAACAGGATTTGCAGATTTACTGTTGATGTTTTCTCCTGCTATTTGTAACTATGCTTTTTTATATTAAATTACTTTAACTGATCAAGTTACCTTTTTAGGTAAATTATGTTTTTTTTATCAAAAGAATTTGGCTTTCAAGTTTATTTTTTAGGTAGTAATAGGCCTAACTTCTTATGTTTTGCAAATTCAGAAAACAATTTCTTTTTATTCCTTTGTTTAAAAAATGAGTCTTTGTAAAAAGCCATTTTAAGATATTTTATGAAAAGAATTTGTTATCAGAAATGTAAAAAAAAAGATTGACTTTGTATAAAAAGAATTGAATGTCTACCTTCCTAATGTTTTATGTATGTTTAAAAAGGTAGATATGCAATATCATTAGTTTATGATGATAAAAAAAAATGATTTTGTTTATGTAAAAATATCTAACCTTTATTCAGATGGAAATAAACATTAAAAAAATGAGGAGGAATAATGAAAAATAAAAAGATAATTTGTCATTTCATCATCATCATCATCATCATCAGATGCTGCTAGGAGTGGTCTAGATTCTTCTCTTAAAGATAGTAACAAGAATATTTATAATTATAATAATGCTGTTTTATATATTCACATTGATAAAAGAAATATGAGTTTGATTTTAAAGTAATGCAAAATTCTTTTTTATGTAATCAGTTTTGATTTTATAATATCTGATTGATAATCACTCTATTGTTTTGCAAAATAAATAACAACTTTCCTAGTTGATATTTCTTATTATTTATGCTTACCACCATCAAATTGTTATTCTAACAGACCAACATCCAACACTTGAAGGGTTAACTAACCATCAAGTGATTTTACTAAGAAATTAAATTCTGCTAACTAATACATCCTTTTTTTTTTCTTTTCTTTCTTTGTGCTTTTTTTTTCTTTTTTTTTTTTCTAACCTTGATTGAGTTTTGTAGAAAGTATTTCATTGCAACCAGGACAATACAATAATAGTCTCTAAGTATAAGTAGAGATAGAAAGTTCTAGTCTTTTAGCCATTGTCTTACTTATTGCTCAGGCCAAGCGCGATCTGGACAATTGCCAACGAGAACTTTCCAAGATGGAACTGGACATGGATAGTCAAAAACAGATTGTAGCTGATTTACAGCAAACCAATGAGTTTTTGGCTGAAAAGGTAGATCTTTGTGAAAAGGTAAGTGTGATGATCTTTGACCTCATGCCAAGCTTGTACCAAAAGAAGAAAGTTTATAAACAAACTTAGGCTGAATATTCCAGTTGAAAATCAGCATTTAATAATTGGGTTGCTCTGCTTGCTTTGATCTGACAAGGGAATTAACTTTACCTTTTTTTTTTTTCTCCTTTTCTCCATAGAACTGAAAATGTAAGAAAGAATAAACCAGTTATCAAATGTGGCTAAAGATACAGAAAAAAATTAATGTTAAATATCATTTGTGTTTATGAAATGAAACTAATGCTTGGCAATGCATAGTGTTTATAGATGTCAACTTATTAATAAAAATTGACAATTCTTTATGTAGTAATTTTCTATCCTACTTTGAAGAAATTTTAAATAGTTCCAGGAAATTGGGGGTTGAATAAATTGTTAGTAATATCTTCTCAAAAAACATAAATCTTGTAATTTATTCTACTTGTTATCATGAAGTAGTAAAAGACTGTTTTTCTTGTCAGGATTTGTTTTTATTGGTTTCTATCATTAATCTGCTTGCCTCTTTTCATTCCCTATATATATATATATATTTTTATTCAACTAACAAATTCCAATGCTTAATTAAACAAAAGAAAAATCTTTATTTTCTCCCAGAGTTGCACTTTTCTTTTAACGTTTTTGATTTTATGTACATGAAAATATTTTTGAAAAGGTTTACATTATTTTAAAGGAAAATAAATTTTAACTTAGTATCAATGTTTTAATTTTATTTTTTAGTGATTTATGGCTTAAATTTACAGGTAAACATTTATTATATTTTTTAAAAGTTAAATATTTTAGTAATTTATTGTAAAGATTGGGTAAGTAATCTTCCAATGAATTAATATATTCTCACCTGAGTATTTTTTAAGTTCTTCTGTATCAAGATAGAAAAGAAAATCACTAAGGTGCAAAGATAGTGTATAGGTATCTTTTAAATTAGTGTTAAGCACATTTCTAAATTGTCAAGAAGGCCGAGAAGTGTCCTGGCATCACTCAGCAAGACCTTTGTCAAACACTCTCCAGCTATCTATTTAAAGTTGCATATAGCTATGGTGCAGTCACTCTTGGAATTTGCATCACAAGTCTGGAACCCCTACCTCACTCAGAACATTGACCTCTTGGAAAATGTACAGAAACATGCAACCAGGCGAATGCTCTTCATCAGGCGAATCTACCATAACATTTTGTTGCTCCTGGCATGGATGCGTTGAAACTCCAACGTCTAGCAACTGATTTGGTAATCACTCCTAGGGTTATTAACCATTTTGCCAACAGCAACCTTAAGCACCTTTTTGCTTTCCATGTGTCTTAACATATGTGGGCATACCTACAAAGTCAGAAAATAGTGCAGCTCCCATGACTTTCAGAAATATTTTTTTCACAGAGTTGTTGAAGCATGGAACAAACTGCCTGCATCAGTTGTTGGCTGCTTGTTAGAACACTACATCCTTCAAAACCTCCATGCTTCCTGTAATTTAACAACGCTATACTGATATCTCTCCCCCCATACACACACACACACACACACACACACACATATATCAGTAAATATATGCTGTTCAAGGGATGTATCCATTTATGGCTGATACTGTAAATCAATCGCTTACCTGTCTAACATGATATATTTTAGATTTGAATAATAAACAAATATTGATGTTTTCAAAAAATATTTTATACAATATTTTATGTCTGAGAATTCTTGAAAAAAATTAAGATATAAACATTCCTCTCAAAAATTGGGTAAAGTATTTTGCAAGGCCCCCTAAACAATGAAGAATTATACACATTTATGCATTATCAATTTAGTTTTGACTTCAAGGAAAATAACTTATGACTGATTTAATTTATGTTGAAGCAAATTCAAAACTGTACTATTCATCTTTCCCCATTTGTTTTACATATTAAATGATTTCTTACAGAGAAGGATTCAAAAGTGAACAGATTTTCTAAAATACAATTTTTATTGTCTGGCTAGATTTACTTGTCAGTTAAAGGTGTTCATTTTTGGAATTTGTATTCAAGTTCACAACTGCCATTATGACAAAATGGTTGATTATTTCAAAAGATCATTTCTAGAAACAGTTTATTTTCTCCATTTTATTAAGGGCAGCTTATAAATAGAACTTTATTATTCTGCCTACATTGGATTGTACTTCCTAATGGCTACTACCAATGTAGTTTCATAAAAGTTCATTTTCTGGAAAGTAAGAGTATTATTTAATAAAACCCCACCCACTTACAAAACCCATGTTACAGGATCTTTACATTGGTTATTTTTCACCAAATATTAATTCTTTATCATTTGTTGTAATTTTATTTTTATTTACAGACTTAAGAATTTTAGTGAAAGTATTTTTATAAACAATTTATGATAATTATTTCAGGTAAATATTTCAAAGAAAAAGGAAAATCATTTAATCGTAATAATTTTGCTAAATTGTTTGCCCAAACTGAGAATTGAACTTTTATTATGTGTATTCGTAATTAACTTTCTACACGTGAGGAGAAACAAATCATTTGGTTTTAATTCTCTGGATTATACTTTACAGATTACTTACAAATTCTTTGGATTAGACAATCTTTTTTTTTAATATGATAGTTATTTTGTTATTGTTGAAATAGGTGAATCAGTTTTCCTACTGGATGGCCAACGGAAGTCTCTTTAATTTAAGCAAGTTCCATGAGATCACCGTGCAAATTGAATGATCCAAACAAATAGGAATTTTAACATCAGAAAAATATTATTATTGCAGTAGAAGTATGACAGTTTTAATCTGATGAAGCATCAATTACTTTGATAACAGATCAGCCTCCTATTTTGTGGCCTACAAACAATAAAATGATATTAATAGCATTCCCAGTTGATTTTTTTTATTTGAGGTTATTGTTGTTTAATCACATTAGTTATATAGAGCTGTGTAAATGGAGTTCAGAACCGTTTGAATTATGCAAATATCCCCAAGTGGTTCAAAAGTTAGGAGAATTTAAAGCCCCAAAATAGGGGGTACAAATGTGGACATGATTTTGTTTCAAAAATATGTCAAATCACGGACAAAAAGAAATTCAGTGATTTCTTCACCGTTTCTTTATTTTTGGAGCAATTTTGATAAAATTTGGTATTCTTGTGTAAAATTGTATGTTCTTTCTGATTATGCACTCAAATTGTATGTGTCTCTATGCTTTAACCATTATTTAAGAATAAGAGATACAGATAGCAGCGTTTTGGTTTTTTTTTAAAGTTTAACACCCAATTATTCAACATTTTCCTTATAATAGTGCATGTATATACATGTATAGTATTAATTCAAATAAATAACATCACTTTGAAGAAAAATAAAACATTTATTGGAAAAACACAGACATAAAATGAGGGTTCAGTTTATTTTATGGTAGGAATTTACAAGGAAAAAGTTAAGGATTACTGACTTTAAAACATAGCTAAAAAAAGTTCAGAAAAAAAAAAAAAATAATTTGTTGTTGCGGAAATTTCCATAAAATGCGATAATTATCAAATTTTTTAACGTGTGAATCTGAAAATTCTCATGCCAAAAATTAATGTTAAATAAATATTGGGTAAAACTTGCAAATCATACTCAAAATCCCATGATATTACAGGGTGACCCAGAAAAAACAGAACCCAAATTATTTATTTTCCCATTAAACTAACCCTAACACCCCCCCTAGTTAAAATTAATAGTTTTCTTACAAAATTTGTGGGTTCTGTTTTTCCTGGGTCATAGTTTGTTTTGAAATGTACAAGGTTTACGATTTCTTTGAAAAGTACATCGTACGTTTATGAATTTTGCACAGGTTGATTTTTCAAAGGTAAATATATATATGCACATATATAATATTAATTCAAATATATAACATCACTTTGATTTTAGAAATACATTTCTAAATGCTTATGTTGAATTACATAAAAGAAATAGATTATCTATTTATTTACATGTTTTCACACAAACCCGGTTAGTGTGTTCTTTTGTTTACATTTCTTGTAATTTCAAGTTTTTTTTTCCAAAATTGAAACTGACATAAAAAATAATTCAATTGTTAAAAACACGTAAAAGTTAAATATTTAGGAAGATTGTTATTTTATTTTCAAAAATGAAAATATTTTAAAAATTGAATGAGAAATAAGCGAATTTAAACTTTGTGTGCATAAACAATGCTTAGCGTACGTCGTGCGCCTGTCGGACAAATAAATTTGAGTTTGTTTGTTTTTTTTTTCAAAATACAAACTTTCGAATCAAATCCCGAAGCACTTAGCAATCTTTAAATTTTACAAATTACATATCAAAATAATTCTGAAACTATCTAATTTTACAGACAAACTGCTTCTTTTTTGCATATCATACTCATTTTGAACAAATAGTCTTGGAGTTTGCACTATTGTAATTTTACTTCCACGGGTCCTAGAAACAAAAAAAAAAGCTCCCTTTTGTACTTCCAGGTTTCTTCTAATTGAATGCAAAATTTCAAGAATATTGATAAAGATTAGCCAGTTAGATTTTCCAAAGAAATGTAGAGTGTAAAACGTATTCTCGGAAAAAAATTCCTATCACGCATTTTCGATTGTTTGAAGCAAAATACGTTTTTAACTCGCTGTAAAAAAATATTCAATTAATAAAAACACATACAAATTACATATTTAGAGAGATTATTTTATTCTCTGTCCAACCATATAAATATTTTTTAAGATTGAACAATAAATATACGAGAAATTGTTATTTTAAATCAATAAGGTCCGATTTGGCACGTCAGTTGACAGGGTGTTTTTACATCCGAAAGTCACGTAAATTCGAGTTTTTTCTTCAAAATCCAAAGTTTCAGACCAAATCCTGAAATTTTACAAATTATATATCAAAATAATTCTGAAACTTTCAATATCATGGACATAGTGCTTTTTTTTTGCTTCTCTATATTTTTTAAACAAATAGCCTTGAACTTGCCCTCTCATATTTTCATTTCCATGCGTCCTAGAAACAAAGAAAAAGACCCCGTCCGTACTTCCAGGTGTCTTCTATTTGAGTGCAAAATTTCAAGAATATTGATAAAGATTAGCCACTTTGATTTTGAAAAACAAAACGGCATATAAAATTTATCCTAAAAAAAACGGTCATATTTTTGTTTTCAGCTGTTTGACCGAAAATACGGATTTAACTCGCTGTAAAAAATAATTAAATTGATGAAAACTGATAAAAATTACATATTTAGAAATATTATTCTATTCTCTTTCCAACCGTATAATTCTTTTTAAGATTGGTTAAGAAATACCGAGAAATTGCAAATTTAACTGATTAAGGTTGCAAATTTGAAAATGTCAGCGTTTTTCAGCTAAATGCTTGTAATGCTAATATTAATAAAACTTGAAATCTTTGAGTCAGCAAAAGTAATTTCTTTTCCAGATATTCAATGATTTCAAAAGTTTGTGCATTTTGTATTTTTATGTCTATTTATTTATTTTACAGGAAAATGAAGAGTTGAAAGAAACTTTCTCTAAAGAAACTGAAATTTCTGTAGATAAACAAAAGGAGTAAGTTTCCAGTGGACATGAATTTTTTAAAATTTTTTCTTTATATTTCAACAAATTAAATTCTTTGCTTTCAACAAATTTTACAATTGATTTTTTAACAACTTATTTTTGTGTTTCAAAATTAGATTTAGCTAAAAAATGTTATCCTTCTAAAACAAATGTTTTTATTCTAAGTAAATTGTTACTAAAAAGGATTATGTTAAAACATGTAAAATTCTTTGCTCAAAATTGAATTATTTTCAGTTAATATTTGCAAAAGTTTTTAGTAAATTTTATCTGTTTAAATATGAGATAAAATCTCTCCCTCATTAAAAAAAAAAAAGACATAACTTAAGATGTATTAATCAAAATCAATAATTTATAATGAAAAATAAATCTTTTTACAATTGTATTTTTGTTGTTTATTTTAGCTTAAAGGATACCTATGACTTATTGTATAGTGAACACATTGACTTGAAGGAAGAATATAAAAACCTTTTGGAGAGACATGAATGTTTCATGAACAACTTCAATAATGATTCCACAATTCCAAATAAAGGTAAACCAATTTGTCTTCATTTTTCTATTGATCAACGCATCCTTTGGACTTTTTATATTTGTTGTATTTTGTCTTTAGTTTTGATTCCTATTTGTCTTTTTATTTCAACAAGATCACTGCAGTTTAACAGAATAAAAGTATCAAAGTCTCTTGTTAGTAACATTAACAGTTGAAATTAGAATATCTGCATTTGTTGGCTCCTGTTGCAAAAATTGTTTAAGAGTTAAAGTTGCTATCAGTCAGGAGGCTTTAACCTGTAAACCTGATATTTCAGACTGAACATTTATTTTTACTCCATACCATAAACCTAGAGAAATCATATCAAATACAAATGATAAAAGACCTAATATAGTGACCATTTACAATCTTTCTCTTTAGTTGAATGATGGGTTAGCTTTGTGCAAGATATGTCTGCACCCTAGTGCAAAGTTGGAATCTGTTTTGAGTTTAATCAATGGTTTAAAAAATTAACTACTAAAATTGCTTTGTCTAAACCTTCATATCCACATCAACACATTAAAAATCATTTGGTTTGATAAACTTATATGCACGGTCATCAGCTTCTGTGAGAAAAATTTATTGGACACAAATTTTCTCTCATTCCTCAAAGAGAAGTGTGCAATTATCTACCTGTACAATTTTGCCTGAAGAAGATTCCACCTCTTAGAATGATGCAACCCCACATTGTTAATCCTTATTAAGGCAGATAAATCATTGCAGGTTTGGGTCAAAACTCTACAAGTCATGTGATGGGTTCACAAAGAGGGAAAAAAACAGAAAGTAATTTTGAAGATTGAACCTACTATGTTCTCTTTATCTCGTCCAAGTGGCATGTGAGATTTTAGCAAAACTGGCTCTGGGTGTGGATTTCTTTGTTGTACTCTGTCCTAACTCTCAGTTCAGTTCAGCCATAATTTTCTTGCTATGATGTCAGAGTACAGTATTTTAGCCACTAGGCCATCCCCCCCCCCCCCAGTGTTCTTTGTCCATAACTGTTTACTGCACTCCCAAAACTGCCACATCATGATTTCGCTCCTGAATATATGGTCCTAAGTCACCCCTACCTCTTCACGAAAACAGACTACCCAGCTTTAATTTACTTAAAATGGTCAGACTCTTATCTACTGACTGCCAGCATGAAAGACTCATCCAAAAATCATTTTCACCAAGAAAATCCTTTTCCTTTTAATTTTATCCTTTACTTCTCTCAATTCGTCTATTTTTTGATATCACTACACATACATCCTTACACTATAGGTATACTCACACATACACCTGTACAGAGATGCTAACCTTACATAGATATCTATATACATATACTACAACTATAAGTACATATACTTCTACAGATATGCTCATTCCCACACACATGCACCCAAGAGCAGAAGAACATGAAATTTTGATGAGATCAACTCTTTCAATTCAGTGAAAATATTTAGATACTGCCAGCAATAAACAAAATTTGGATTGTCTGCTCTAGAAGTAACATCAAAGCCAACTCCTAGATCACATTTCTCAGTTACTTTTTTTTTTTTCCCTGTTGCTTAATTTTAATTTTTCATCTTTCATATCCAATATGTAATACTTTATATTTTTCTATGTTAGATTTTAATTTGCAAATATCTTCCCAATATGACCATTTGTGTTATTTCTTTTGATAATGGTCTAACAAATAGTTTAATATAGCAGAAATAATATATATATATATATATATATATATATATATATATATAACAAATAGTTTAATATCATCAGCAAATAGTTATATTCCTAATGTTATATCATTATGAATATCCAAAACAACAAAGGTCCCCCCAGTACTGATCCCTTTCCAAGCTTTATCTGTTTTTTTACCAAGATAGCTGATTACTGTCACAAGGTAATTTTTCTAATAGATCTCCATGTTTAGAGAATTTTATAAGACCTTCTGGAATATTTTTCAGTATTGATTTTATCTATTCAATTCTTTCCACATTATCATTAACACTATATTATATATTATTTATGCTATATTTTTTGTTTATATATTTAAGATTTTATTATATTAGATTAAAAATTATCATATTATATTTAAAATTATATTATTTCTATTATATGTATTTAAGCAATACCAGTATTTTATTATATTTGAAAGCCTTAATAATAAATTAGACTCAAATATAAAATTAAAAAATGTCAGTTTCAACTTAAAAATTTGAAATTGGGTATAGATTTTTTTCCATTAAAAATAAGTATAGCAACTTTAGAACAGTTAAGTCTTAGATTTGTGAACATAACATATTTGTATGTGTATAGATATATATATATAATATATATATATATATATATATATATATATACTAGCTCTGGTGGGCTCCCTTCTGTCATGTAGTACAAATCATGACTCCTAATACCAAGAAGGAGAAACAGTTTGTTCTCATATCCAGTGCTGGAACTACATTGCTACAAACTGAACTGGGCCCCAATGACAAAAAAACTTTCCACGTGAGCCATCAAACCTTCAACAAATTTACACAATAATTATATGGCTGTACAATGAAAGAAAACATACTCAATAGATTCCCCCAAATCACCACATTGGATGTGCTCTGGTGATCAATCCTGCTGTGCAGAATCTCTTGACGACCCAGAGAGCATCACAAATCATCAGCCAGTTGAGAAGAATGAATCACCCGTCCTCTTATAAATGGAAGACGGTTTATATGCAAATCAGCCATTGGCAAACGTGCATTTTTTACTTTACTTACTGTGAAGAGTTCCAGAAATTGATTGATTTTTTAAAAAAATTATTGAATCATATCACTTAATCAATAAAAAATCAAAAACTAAATTTTGTACTTTTTCTTATTATAAAAATATATTACGGCATATGCAAGATTTCAATCACTTTTGTGAGTTATAAGACCACATACATGTACCACAACATTCCTATATATATATATATATATATATATATATATATATATATATATATATATTCATATGTTTTTTCTTTTCAGATTTGAATGTGATTTCAAAAGAAAAGGAGGGACTAGAAAGACAAATTGACCTGTTAAATGGGCAAATCTCTTTGATTGAAGGCAGCAAGAAACGAAGTGAGGAAACAGTTAAGAAAATGGAAGAAGAATTAATGAAAATTAAGGCTGAAAATGAGGGCCTCAAAACAAAGTAAGTGACTTTGGTGTGAATACATTTTCACTTATAGTGTTCTGACATATCTTTACATAATCTTTTAAGTTATTGGGTATACTATGTTTTATCAGTAACATTTTTAATTTCAATCAATCTACTACCCTTTTTGTTTTCATAGAGTTGACTATGATGAATATACAAAACTAAAGAAAAGGTGTTGGTTTTCATGCTATGCAGCACTTAGCTTGTTGTATTCACTAATCCAGTCAAGTATTATTATTCCATTTATTAAAATAGCACATTTATATGGAATAACACCTTTACATAACAATCACCATAATACTACAATTGTGATAATATATAAGGGAAGGCACTCATCTTAGCTTCATCTTAGGCTAAGATCATCTGTTGTTTCCCCGATTTGACCTGCACCCAATGGCGGCCCCCGGTCACAAGAAACAAACAACTAAGAAGAGAACAGAGAAACACGAGACAGTGTAGGGTTCAACTTCTAATGGGAGAGAGAGGGTATGGCACTCAGTCATTCATGCTGTTCTCTGCTACTATCATGTCTTGCCTGGCCAACTTGCGACTGCCTCTCCCAAGGTCCTAAGTAAATTGAATCCAAAACTCAACTCTAACTAATTCTCCTCAAAGTCTCATTCTCAAAATCCCATCATCAACCTGCGAGAGTTGCTGGGATTTTTTAATATCCTGGCATTTTTTCTTTGTTTAGAAGAGACCACCCATATACTTTTTATGACTCTTATACTAGATTATATCTATTTTGATTCTCTTTTGAAACTCATACAATTTCAGACTCTTTGTTTCTTAGGAGAGAAAATTATTATCATTATCTTAAGTTTCTATCTTATTTTTAATGGTTCCTCTGAACTCCCACTGACACAGAGTAACCTATATATATATATATATATATATATATATATATATATTGCATATAATCTACTACCATCCAATGACCAACTCACACATATATAGGCACCCTTATAGGGCTTTATCTTGATTTTATACACACATATATATGCATACACATCTACACACGCATGCATATATGCACGCAACATGCTCTATTTTCTCTAATGTCTCTAGTCTGGATTTATTTTTATTTTTCGAAATCACACACACACTTACACATACATAAGCATACACATAATATATGCACCTAATTGTGTGGCACAATGCATTGTGCCACACAATTTCTTATTAAAAATTCTGAATGACAAGTATTATTTGTTGACCTTGCTTCATGTTGCTTTTTTTTTTTTTTTTTTTTTTTTTTTTCAGTTGCCAGAATGAGACACTGACTCATGATGGAGAACCACAATCATATCAGACTGAACTGGATAGAATAAAGCTGGAACTGCAAGAGACTAAAATAGAATTGCAAAAACAACAGGAATCTTACAAACTCTTGAAACAGGTCAGTGCTGAAATCTTATTAGGCCATACCAAATTCCTGTGTTTAGACAAGATTGATTTGAAAAAAAAAAATGTTTGAAAACAAATAAGTGAAGGTTTGTTGACAGAACCCAAAATAAATTTCAATAATTGTCTAAGTGTTGTAAATCTAAAGTTAGTTGTAAGTTTATGTTTGCAGTAGAGTAAATTGTTCTGTATTAGTTTTTTTTTTAAAATGAAGGTTATTTGAATAAAAGGAATTTTAGTCATACAAAATAGTATTTTATTTTATTTAAATAAATTCAATTGAAAATATTCAACTTAAACCTATTTGATCCTTACTTATATCATTATTTAAAAATGTATTTTATATTTTTCTTTCTTTTCAGTAAAAATCAAATGAAAATGTCCAAATTCAAATGCATGTTCAATGAATGGTTGTTCAATTTGTATTCAAATGGATTTTGATAAACAATTTGCATTCAATCAACATATTTGGTTTAAATTTAGATAGTTTCTCTTTTTGCTTGTTTTCTTTTTTCTTCTTCTTTCAGTATTTCCTGATTTAAAGGTTTCTCTTTCATTGACATTTGGCTTTTTAGTTCATATGCATTTTATCACATATAGAATTATAAATCTACTAACTCTATTGCCTGTCACATTTGTATTAGTTTCTCACTACTGATTATCCTATGTACAATAACATTTAGATTTTAAATGAAAGAAAATCCAAATGCTTAATTATCAATTTTTACTTTCAGAAATATTTAATTTTTTAATGCGGGAAATGACTAAAGCTGTGATTGTTTCATTCTCCTTCCTCAACTGCGACCTGAATTTGCTGTCACTATATAATATAATAATAGGATTTAATGAAAGTTTTGACATCTTTAATAAATCCTGCCTGTGATATGTTATATAAATAACTAGTTCAATTATCAATTGCTAACCCCAGAGATGGAGATCACTAATTTTGAAACAAAACTATTAATTGTTTAGTTTTGTTTTAATTATACAATTTTGACCTGTAAATTCTTTAGTTTTCATACAGTATCATTTTTCTGTACCAGATTTAAGATACTGGATGAAAAATGCACTTGTTAAATCATAAAAGATAATTTCTTGAGTTAAAAAAAGAGAAATTCATTATATCATGATGAATCTCTGATGAATTGCATTACTGTTTATTTAGAAACTGACCTGATTCTCTGTAGTAGAAAACTGTAGCTACTAATTTCATAGGAATATCAAATCTGTGCTGTTTGGGGCTCACAAATGGTTCATTCCTATATATATATATATATATATATGGGTTACTGATGGAAATATCTAATATAGGGTGGCGCAAAATCCGTTAGGGGAGGTAATAATTTTTTTTAATTTTCAAACTATTACCAAAAATCAGGGAATTGTTCAATTTTAATTAAATTTTTACAACTTTACTCATTGATGACTTAATTTTTTAATTAATAGTTTATTTTATTTTAAAAAAACTTGAAAAAAATGAGTTTTTTTATCAATTCAGAATGTTCATTTCAAGAAAAAAAATTCCATTCCCTAATTTTTCCATTTTTAGAAAGATCAAATCCTGAAGAACATATAAAAAGATAAAAATTCAATACCCGAAAAAAAAGTAATTTAAAAATTTAAGTTATTTTCTTAGAACTAAAGAAATAAGTTATATAGCATGTTTTTTTTTTTTTTTTTTTTTTTTTTATAGTTTTAAATACAATATTTTCCTTTGAATTGACGCAAAAAAAAGTGTTTTTTCTTATTCAACTGGGCTATTTTTATTCACTTAAAAATTTAATAATAAATTTTAAACGTCTCAAACTATCTAAGATGATATTCACACCATAAATCAAACTCTATTTAATCTATCCATAAATCTAAATTTGAAAATGTACAATTTTGCACTACATATTTTCTGAGATTTTTATATATTTGAAAAATTATTACTAACGATACTTCTTTTTTCTTTATGAAAGACTAAAGGTACATAAGTTATTTCCCCCCACCTTTTTTTTCTCAAAATATCCTGATTTTTAATCTGGGGCTTGAACCAACTGTTCAGTGTGTATATCCTTGTGTTATTATTTTTTTCATGTGTGTTTTGGCTATGCTGTATAACATTTTTGTAGGAAATTTTCACACATCTTTCATAACTTTGGTAAATTGTAAATTAATACTTATTTAAAAATTAATTTGTTTACCATGAGTTACGCCTTGTTATGCCTCCCTAATCTAATATAATAAAACATCATGTGCATACATTGTTTATAATATCTAAGCAAGATAACTTAAATGCTATTGATTTTAGAGTAGTCTCCCTTGATTTGCTGCTGTAAAAAGAGTGACCTAAAAGATCATTAAGTTATTCTAGTAATTAAGATTTTGTATAACAAAATAAATAGAATAAAAATAAAATGTATATAAATTAACAAATTTTCATTTCAAACAGTATATTAACATATTTAAGCTGTGTTTGTTTGCACTTTATTCATTTAAGTCTAAATAGGCTCATTTAGATAAATGTATAACAATCTTGAATGTTAAAATTAAAATTGTTATGATATGACAGTTCTCTGTGAATTTATGATACATGTCCGGTTTCACCACAGCAGCCAATAAAAGGATATTGACTGGTTGGTTGGTGAACCAGAATGTTGAAGTCTTTTATCTAATTCATGTGGGTATCCAGTTAGTAGACATTAATTTCTTGGTAATCATTAGAGAAGAAAAATGTTTAACTAGCAATTACATTTAATTGTAGTAAAAAGATAAATGTTTACAATAACAAAAAATGGATATGATATTTCATACTTGAAACATGTTTGGTAAAAAGAGACTGAAAAAGATAGAAAACTGTTATATGGTTTTCACTTGTCCTAATAGCAAAATGAACACTAATTATTTTTACTTTTAATCTGCTGATGTAGTTATAGATTTTGGTTAATTTGCTCAGAAATATGTTTCTTTATATTTGTTATATATAACTAAATCTTGTGAATTGCTACCTTTGCATATACTCTATTCATCATGGCTTGGCTTCATGAAATAAACTTTTTAAATGACTGCGGTTAACCAACTGGGAGTGTAGGAGACAAGCTTTAATTTTTTTCCCCCATCTCCATATAGTAGTGTCTCGAGTGAAGGCTGCTTGGTCATTCAGGGTGCTGTTGATTGATATTGTCATCATCGGGTTTACATTAGATGACCAATATCTTGAACCACCTGCATGCAGCATTGGGACTGTGGCTTCCAGTGTCATCATCCATCTGCTGCATTCGCTGCTTTTCATTCGCTACAGGGCTTGGAATGGTTTGTGGACAGTTTTTAGGTAAAGTACTGAGTGCACTGAATTGGCTCCACCCTTTACACCCAGGATTCAATCTATCATGGCCTAGCAAGCTGGGATGGTGATAGCGAGATCCTAAGGCCTCTGGCTCAAAAAGCTCCCTGTGATGCACAGGGACAGTTACCCAGGTTAAGGCATGATTGCTGGATGTTACCAGATGTGTCAATGGATCTTGGGTCTTTTTCAGCATGTCTTTCCAAAAAGACTATGATTATGACAGTAAAATGTATTCAGTAGTGGGGCTCCAGTTTGAGAGTATTGATGTTCTGGGGAGGAAGGAGTCACCATTTCTTCCAAGTTTGTGTTGGCCTGGAGCAGTAATACCTGTCAAGGTTCCACCTATAAGTTAAATAGTCTCAGTAGAAAGGTATAAATAATCTACAGTAGCGAAGCGTGGACAACATATACAAGCCACGAAAGGAAACTCAATAATTTCCACTCCAATGTCTACACCTCCGCTGGCAGGATAAAGTGCTCAACACAGATATGCTAGATTGCACCAACATGAACAGCATGGATACTTTATAAATGATTGACTTTCCATTTTTCCTCTACAGTACCTGGTGCATTCAAAGAGGCTTCTAGGTCCTCCTTGACGCTCTTAATCTTAATCCTGCTGGTATCTAGTTTCTTGGTTGGCAGTTTGCCTTTTTTCTTTATCTGCCTCACTCGTAGCCTGGTGGTGGATTTGATCATGACATTGTCAATACTGCAGTTGGCGCCTATCATTGCTCTTATGTCTAGAAAATCTGGTAAATGATGCTGGCATGTGATGATGTAGTCAATGAGATGCCTGTGTCTGGATCTTGGATGCATCCAGGAGTTCTTATGGATTTCCTTGTGTTTGAAACAGGTGTTGGTGATGAATAATATATGTTTCTGTAGGCTGTGGTTTATGGTTGTTGTAGTGGTTTACAGTTGTTTCACTACAACAACCATATATATATATATATATATATATATATATATATATATAAAGTGGAACCTCAGTTCTCAAACATAATTTGTTATAAAATTATGTTTAAGAACCAATTTGTTTGAAAACTGAAAGAATATTTCCCATAAGAAATAGTGTAAAGTGGATTTATGCATTCAGATGAATGCCTATTTATGTACCTACAGTTATATATAACATGGAAAGATTTAAACAGATAACACATAATACATGTAAATACAAAAAGAAAAGCATGATAAAAGTAATATTTAACCTAATTTTTTATCATTTACACAAATGATACCTTCACTAATACTATCACCTGCTATTTTGTTTTCTTTAATGAATATTAGCAGAAGTTTCTCAACTTTGTCCATTTATCTGTGGCTTTTGCTAACAACACTTGTCACTTCTTTCACAACATCAGCTGTCTTTATTGAATCTTTATTCTTCAAAAAAGTCAAAATCATTGATTTTGCCATGCTATATTGGATTGCAAGGTCAGACACTCATATACCATTATCAAACTTGGCGATTATCTCCTTCTTCAATTCTATTGTTATTCTCACAACTTTCCTCTTTCCCTTTCCGATAATATCATTGCTGCCTTTCTTAGGATCCATCAATAAGTATTAAAATAGGTGTAAAATACCGAATAAACACAAACAAAGTAAAGAATTTGCACAAAAACAATATTTAGACGCTTGTCTAAAAAAACTCATTAAAACCATTTTGTTAGATTTCTAAGAAAGGGAACATTTGACCTAATTTAAATTTATTAAGAGCCAAGATGTTGGCTGGGTTTTCTGCTTACGAAACTTAACATACAAATACATTTCAAACTCTCTAATGTCTCTCCCCCTCTACTCTCAATAAGAAACTAACATATATAACGAGGAGGTAATCAAGATATACATAGAGAGGGGAAAATTGACAGGCAGAATATGTAGTAAGAGATGGGTCAATTTTTGACTTTATTGCAAATTATGGCTAATTAGAACCATTTTAAATGGAATTGTTTTCAAACATAACTCAATCATAAAACTAAGGAATATTCTAATATGAATTTTGTGTCATTAAACTAGACAGTAAAAAAACCCTTTAGGAGACATTTATGCATAGCTTTAGTATGATAATAGATAGTCACTAAAGGTTTATTTATTTTAATAAGTTTTAACATCATTTAGTTTAATAATTAATGTACTATAAAGATGTGTACTGTAACTGTTGCAAAACTACCTGTGTGCAAATTTGAAAGAAAAACAAAACAATAATATGATGTGTAATAGAACTATATTCTTTTGGGACATACCATTTGTGGATGAGTTTTAAATATAAAATTAAACTATTTTAAGAATATGTTAATTTTACAAAACAGATCTAAATGTTAAAGATATTTTATTTTGTTTATAAATTAATATATATTTTTAATAAAATTTCCATGAAATAAGCTTTGATAGCATCTAGTGGACATTTTCAATTTCTGATTTTTACTTTGCATATACATTTTAATACATTTATTTTTATAATTGTATTCATTTGTGGGAAACAATAAAACCATTCATTTTATTACTTTCATGTTTTAGCTCATCATTTTCATTTTAATAAAACAGTTTATGTTGGTATTTAAACTAGGAATTTTAAGTTTCCATTTAATCATTTGCAACAGCAGAATTTTTAAAAAATTGTGTAGGGTACTTTCTAGTGATATTAGAATATGGCTAATCTAAATGAGATTTGCTAGTCATTCTGATTCACTTTAATCTTGTGATTTTAAGCTTTTGATATTTTGATCATTTTGAGAAAAAAAAAATAATAATAACTTTTATACAGCATTAAAAGACATTTTTTGTTTTGCTTGATAGAAACAGCCCAATTTTTAAAATAGAATTTGCTTATTTGTTTTTCTAATTTAAAGCATAACCTATATACATGGTATTTTATAAATTGCCTTATATAGGAAATTTATAAAATACCATGTTTATAGGTAACATAAAATGATTATAAAGTTAAATGAGAAAATATTTTATTTGGTTGAAATTCTCAAAACACGTGTCCATTTATTTTAATATCATTTAAAAATTGAAAGTCTATCCTGCAAATAAATGGATTAGTATCAGTAAGATAATGAAGACTAAAAATATTTTATTTTTGAAATATCAAATATTCAATGCTTTATATTTTAATGTTTTTAAATTTCATGAAGAAGCAGATAACTGTAATGTTATAAGAAAAATATTTTTTAGAAATGAAAGCGCCAATAATAGTTTGAGTCTCACAAAACAAAAAGTTGTACAGTTTTTACTAAACATTCTTCAATTTGATTTGCAATAATTTTTTTCTGAAAACCTTCGAATTTTGATAAAAATTCAAGTACCTTTTTAAAATATAACATTGAAAACATATTTTTTTATTAATTTTATTTTTCTAATTTTCTTTAAATTCCTTTTGTTATTTTCATATAGTCTATTTGAGTATACAGTAACTTAAATGGCCCAACAAAATATTGCAAAATTATCTTTTCAGTAAAAATGTTTGACCAGTAAAATCCTTCATCCATGTGACCACAATTTAGAGAGTTGTGATTTTCATTATTTTTCCCCATTTTTTTTTTTTTTTTCACTCATTCTTTAACAGGAACATGAAGAAGAGAAACTGAATAAACCCACCTACATAGAGGTAAGGTGGCAGGTGAAGTAGGGCACTGCATGATTGATACTCCACCTGCTAACAGAAGACCCTAAATTATAAGGGGTAGAATACAGCCAGCACTTTGGTTGTTTTTGTCATTCTGACTGTCAGAATAAAAAGCATGCACTAACTTTGCCAAATTGTGCCATTTAATGGCATATAATTCTAACTTTCCATTTTGAAAAACATGAGACAACAATGAAATATTGTGTGTCTCTTCATTTTATATTTTCTCATCTCTATCTAAATAAATACCTTTCTAATATATATTTCTACATTTGATTATTAGAATTCCTTGCTGGTGTTTTGAAATTATTTCAATGAAAAATATCCAGTTTCCTAATACAAATCAGATGATTCACCAAGAATTACATTTGCTAAGTAGGAATATGTATAATTCACCCAATATTTTGCTAGTAAAAATTAAAGTGTATTATTTTTGTATGACCTCCATTTTTTTTTTTAAATTATTTTTATTGTGACAGAGTAATGTGGTTGCTGTTGTTACACAGGTAGGGTTTTGATGATGTGAGTTTTCCTTCTCAGTAATAAAAATCAAAAGAACTTTGACCCTTAAGAATTTCCAAGTTTTAATTTAGTATAAATCCACAATTCCTCTTATTATTTTGATTAGGCCAACTTCATGTTTTACTAACTCACTTTTTGGGACTTTTCAGTTTTGCCACTGTCAGTATAAAATGTTTATTCCACTTGGGATTTTAATAGGACTTTATTTTATATTGGAGATGTTTTATATTGGAGATAGTTATTGTTTTAACAACAGTAGGGACACATACCTGTAACAATTAGTCTAGATTTATATCAACTTTTTGTTTTTTATTTATATGTGGTAAACAAAATGAAGCAATAAATTCAGACTACACTGAAGTCATTTGCATAAGCAGGAATTAGAAAATTAATTAATTAGCAGTTTTTTTTTTATTGGAAGTTTAAATTCATTGTAATATGCAAATAATTAGTGAACTTGATATTGTAAACAAAGAGATCTTTTGGCAATGGTAAATGGAATTTTAAGATTTTTAATGAACAGACATAGACTGTTATTTTTCGTTTGTATTTCTTGCATAGACTATTCCAAGACCTTTTTACTTGAATTGTTAACTTTACAAAAATCTTTGAATTTAATTTTAATGTCACTTAGCAACATTTTTACTCTTTAAATGACTTGTATTATTTTAAACATTATAATATAAAGCATGGATATTCTGTTTTAATATTAAATATCTTATGGATATTAAGAAATTTTCTTTTCTCTTTTATCAAAATAATTACTTTTTTGAGGATTTAAAATTTTCTAATTACAGTTTATGTGCATCCTATGATAATTATATATAATTTGAATGGAAATTAATATAAACTTTGAAAAAAGCAAATGTTTAACTATCAAATAAAATTAAATTGTTCATTTCTGCTTGTTTGCTTCATATAAGCAAATTTCTAACATTTTGGGCTGTTCTTTTTATTTCTTTTATCATGTATCATATTGCAAATCCATTTTAAAAAAAATTTTAAGAACACTGATACATATACAAAAAGTGTTAAAAATATTACATAAATGAATTTTAAGTTACCTAAATTGTTTACAATATGCCTCCACTTTTTTTTCAGAATTGTTTTCTGTATAATTAAAGTTTCTTCAACAAACACAAACTATTTAGTAATGTTTAATCAAATATATTTTGCAATATGAGATATGGTAAAAATCCTACATCTTTTTTTCTACTGTGAGTATCTATGAAAATGTCTGTTGCATTTCTAATCTAATCTTCTCAATCTTTTAAATTTTTCTTCTGGAATGTTGTTTTCCTTTATTATGTGTTCATCTTTTTTTCAACAACTTCAACAACTAATATCACAAAATTTATTTCCTTGCTTCATTTCTGTTTTCTTCTTTTCTCACAGAACAGATTTAACATTTTCAATTGTTAATTAAAATTAAATTCATTGACTTTTAATGCAGGTTCCACCAGATTTTGTTAATTTTTCTTCTTACATATTGTCAAATTAAAGTTTAAAGATTTATCAACATCTGTTATATATATATATGGATATTTAAAATTTAATTACAACCAAAGATTAATTTTGACCACTAAACTTCTAGAAATATCTGCGAAACAATTAGATGTTTTCAAAAAGGTGAACTAATTTATCATTTTGATGCACCTGAACATATTAAGAGTACAAAAAACTCAGAATTTGATGAGGAAATATTTAAATGGATTTAATTTTAAAGTGACTTTTTACTGTCCTCTCAAAATGATAATACCTTGTATAAATTAATGAACCATGGGCAGTTTGTTTATCTATGTTATTAATAGAATAAGACAAATGATGAAAATAGAATATACTTAACCATTATTTTGTGCTTTGTATCTTCTATTTTATCATAAATTCTATGTACTTTTCTAACATTGATAGATTGTTAAGCATTGGATATATCAGATGACCCTTTTGAAGTAATCAGTAGATCTTGTGTATCAGTCACATGACAAGATTAAAGAAAGTTTTGTGTATTGAATTTTGATTCCCTTTTGATGATTAGTTTGTTGCCACATTAACCACAAGTCTTCATCTAAAAGAAAAATGAAGTGCACTCTCCGAACAATTCTTTATAATTGGTTGTAAAACAGAAAACAGGACCTTCAGTATCCCCAACTATCAAGCAACAACAAGCATTATCTATATAAGAGGTGGTTGAATAGATACAAAAAAAATTCTTAACTTCAATGTATTAAAATGTTTTTTTACTTGTAAAACACTCTTCACTGAAGATTTGACAAAATATAGTATTTATAACATCCAATATTCAAAGGAGAGTTGGTTTGGATAGACCATATCTGGAGAAAGTGAAGGACAATTCATTTACCTTCCTTGGGATCATAATAGAAGTGACAGCTATTATTTCAATGCCATTTGGTTTTCTTGGCTTTGCAAAAAAAGATTTTATTTATGAACTCCTAAAGAATGGACCTGCTGAATTCTAGCAACAACATCAAGAATATATAAGAGTTTATTTGTCAAAACAAACTTTGGAAAAGAGATCTATTACTTACAATTTATATTTTGGGTTTCATTTTGTATCCAGACTGTTTACCATTAAATATTTTTTTTTTTTAATTAGAATACTCTGTCTGACCTTGCAAATATAAAATATTTTTTCAAATTGTATTTTTATTTGATATCCAGATGATAGAGAAAATGATCATTCAGATATTTTCATTCTCAAATCTCAGATTATTTTCTCTTTTGAACTATTTACAACAACAACAACAACAACAATGATAATAATGATTATATAGTTTATTTAACTGAAAATGTTTATATGGATTTATGTTTATTCCTATGCATGAAAAGTACTTCAATGAATTGTATATTCATGTATTTCTAGTTGTCTTCTGAATGTTATGTATACTTTGCTCTGATAAATGACTGAAAATTCATTTAATTCTCTCTTCTTTTTCATCATTGGTCCTAATTTCTTTTCTCTTTTGTAAATGAAATAAATGTAGTTAGTAAAAATAAGTTAAAAAATGTTTTACTGCAAATAATTGAAAGAGAGAGAAATTAACATTATTGACCGCTAATAACTAGCTTACTAGTTACAAATAACATTTTTGTATTATAAATGATTTTGTATATACTCAGCTATCAGTTATTGCAAAATCATTATTCAGCACTTTCAAAAGGAATCCTTATTTTTACAGTTAATAGTTTGTGTTAATGAAATGAAGTGAATATTAGTAAAATAATACAATTTGATATATTGGTATATCTATTTCTTTCTTAAATTTTCTTACAATGCAGTAAATTGTTTTAATTTAATACTCTCACCTTTTAAGTCTTTGGTCATCATCTTACAAGAATCACCAAAGCATAACTCAAACATATTTAATTTTTAGTGGTTGTCTTGTCAATTTAGAATTTTGGTTAAAGATGGAATGAGAGGTTAAACAAAGGATTTTCTTTCAATAAAACCATCTAAGTAACTTAGCAGGACCCAAATGAAATCTGACTCACACATCTTAACTGATGTTAATGTTAACCTGGCATTGATTGTTTTGGTTGATTTTTGTCTTGAATTACTCAATGGTTGCATCACCAAATTGGTCAATTTCAATATTGACAAATATTTCCTTTTATATAAACTCATTATTAAAAAATAAATTTGTGTAAATTGATTTTATTGCATCACATTCTAACATTGATTTGGCATTAACTTTATCAAGTCATGTTAAATATATTACAATTTCATTTCTACATTTGCTTATTATATAAGTAGAATTTTATTAAAGCAAAAAAAGAATACTTAGTTAAAATCTTAATTATTGGAGTTTTTTTAAATTTGTTATTTAGTGAATACCATTTTTACTTGTCCATTTTATTGAATCTATGTATTTTCTTTTGAATTATGTAGAGGGATGTCGTTGTGTGGGATGTTATTTATTCAGCCAGAACATATATGCTTTTTGTATTGCTGGTATTGCAATCCTTTATTGTTATTACTGAATTATCCAATGTTCTCTCCTTTCTGATTAACAATTCCCATTCTGTTCAGCTTTATGATTGTTGTTTGATCTTCTTAGAACATTATTAAAGTTTAGTAATCATCTGATTTTCCACAGTTGTTCTCAGAATTTTAACTTTATTCTACAGGGGTTAATGGCCTCCCTTTTCTCCTTATACAATTTTATCTATGCCTGACTTGATTGTCTTCTTTTTGGACTGCGGTTTTCCAATGTTCAGGGAGAGGCAGGTTTTGCCTTTATATTTTCTGTTACAACTACATGAGATGGAATGCACACAGTTCTTGGTCATTTTCTCATGTTCTATAGGAAACTTTATTTGGAATAGATGTCTCTGAGGGTTTGAACAATTTCTGAATATTGTCCCAATGTTGTATGGACTGCACTGTTAGAGGAATTTAAATCAATGTGTATTTAAACTAATGGCTTAGGAAAGAAGGAACTGTACATTCTAGTATGCATCTGCTTTAACTGTCGCTAATTAACTGGATGTTTCCAGTTATCACTAAAACTGTTTGCATGTGTTCTAACAAAAAGAAAGTTACCACAACCAAAATAGTAAAACTTTGCCTCCTCCCCCACCAAAAAAAAATCCTCCATGAAAACAGTAATAAATATATTAACTCTCATTTCATTTTTCTTCTATTTATTTATTTTATTTTAAGCCACTTAATGGTCGGACTGTAATTTGCATAAACTGTATAATTTGTGACCTTTAAGGATTTGACTATCATTGGAATTATTCATAACACAATCATACAAACACCTTGTAGCATTTTTTTCTTTTTAAAAAACATTTAAAAGTTTAATTTTAGATGCTCCTCATTTTTTAAGGGAATTAGCAAGCTAGAGTTTTCCTGTTTACCATATAAGATTCAGTTGGTATTTTGTATTTCACAAAGTCCAGCAATGTTTAGTTGACAACAATACTTTTCTTGTCAATAAAAGCAGTAATTGGTATGTCTCTTGTCTTCAATGTATTAATGTTTACAAATAATTCCCTGTAGTAGATTGAAACTTCTAAATCATCTTTATTAGTGTCAATTCATCAACTGGTAGATTAGATCACACTTCTTCTTTGACATTATTGGCCTAGGTATAAAGCAGCAATCAATTTATTCAATCCGTGAACTGTAAAATAGAAGCTCCAATTCTACCTTTATATTTCCTAGTACAGCTTCAGTGAAAACAAATATTTGTCAATCCTTGGCCAGTACAAATAATTGGATGGGCTTAATTTCCTTCAAATTTCCACTAGCTCTGATAGCACATTATAAGTCACCAATTGTTGTTTTGTTTAGTTTTGTGGACACCTCACTTTGTCTAATGGTTAGAAAGCTAGAATAGCAGACCATTGTTTGTAGGTTTGATTCTCACAGGGTGCCCCATACTTCTAGTCTTGTGCCATAACTAAGCTAAGCTTAGTAAATAACTTTAGGTTTGTGCTCCTATCGACCAATTCAAAATATAAATCAGGTCTCAAATTTTGTACAGTCTAATTTTATCTGTCCAATCAATTTTTAGTCTGGTTTTCTCCTCCAAAGCTCATTTAATCTATGATGCCTTTTTTGGTTCCAGATGTGATAATCCAAGTCTTCTATACATCCTGGATGGTCAAGTCTGATCACATTAACTTTCTATGATAGTTGGAAACTTATACTAATCAAGAAGTTTCTTACTGGAACGATTGAAGGTGATTAACAAAATTAGACATAACTTTGTTGATGTGGTTCCCATTCTGATAAAATAAATGAATATTGGATGAATAAAATATCTCATGCTGTTTTTTATTCAACTTAGTTTGGCACAAGGCCAGAGCTATAGGGCACTCAGTGAAAATCAAACTCTTTAGCAATGGTCTGGTAACCTTGCTTGCTAACCATTACCCAGCACCTGCCATATCTGTGGGGCTTAGACTATGCTGACTGTATCCCTTGTGAAAAGGGATGTGTTTTGTGTATGACACTAGAAAGATTGAAGGTGGTAATTTTTTCAGTAAGAAATTTCTTGTGCACTTTTTGCAGACATTCTCAAGAGATTCATCTTCTGTATGAAGAATAAAGTTGGGCAGTTTGGCAATTTCATTTTGGTATAAATTTTGTTTGTTTGTTGCCCCCCCCCCCTCTTGATATTGATGTTTTTGGTTTGGTTTTGATTTATAATTTAGTATTTTTTTCTTTTTGAGGAAACCATTCATTCTCTTGTGTATTAATGATTAGTAGCTATGTGCAATTTTATTCAAGGGAGGTAATGAATAAAAAAAATTTAAAAACAATTACCATAAATCAGGCAATTGTCTAATTTTAATGGAATTTTCAGCACTTTATTCATTAAGGACTTTTATAATGAATAGGTTATTTTATTTAAAAAAAACAAAAAAAAAACAACTTAAGATCGTGGAGGGAAGGTTCAATATTTGCTCATTTGATTAAAAAAAATTTCCAATCCCTAATTTTTACATTTCTAGAAAGATCAAATCCAGGAGACAACATCATAAAAATAAAATAAATTAAAAAATTTCAACACATGAAAAAAGTTATTTTAAAATTTAAGTTATTTTCTTAAATAAAATTAACCCCCCAAAATAATTTTTGTTGATAGTTTTCACTTTTCATAGTTTTAAAAATATTTTTCCTTGAATTAATGCAAAAAAAAGTATTTTCTTTGATTTAATGGACCTATTTTTATTCACTTAAAATTTTAATAGTGAATTTGGCTATGCAGTGTAACTTTACTGTTTAAAATTGACATCTATAGACTCACAAGGATTTTTTTTACTGACAAAGTCAAAGTGTGAAACATCACTTATCTCCTTTTAACTCTGCATTTTGAACTTGCCTAATGATTAGATATTTAAAGGGACCAATTTTCTCATTTGCAAAATCAATAATCTTTAATAGAATATTGGTTTTGATTGTAATTATAGACTACAAAATTAAATACAGTCTTTGGGGGTTTTTTGAAAAAAAATTGTTTTAATTCTTTCAAAACTTGTTAATAAAATTGGGGTAATATTTAGTTGAATTATGCCATTATTTCCATAATGACGGGGTCAACTTTGTGGCTCAATCATATAAGTTTTATGGAGTTGTCTGTTGAAATCAAACTTCTATTATTAATTTTCAACAGTTAACTCCTTAAAACAATAACCAGAGATTCATGAAATATTTCTGAAGACTAAAACTTTGAATCTCCATTCTGTCTAATTCTTTAACCCCTCAGAAACTTTGAATCTCCATTCTGTCTAATTCTTTAACCCCTCAGAAACTTTGAATCTCCATTCTGTCTAATTCTTTAACCCTTTAGAAACTAAACTACAACTTAGAAGTTAACTTTGCAGATTACTTGTGTTTCCAAACATGACATTTTCAAGATGTAACATAAAATAAATGCTGTCATTTTGGATGCTTGAAGTTCTGTTAACTGGTGTGTCGGGGCTAATATTTAGTTTTAAGATAAAAATTTATAATCATGGGTAATGACCAGTGCACCCCAAAAAATGTGAATCAATGTTAAACGAAGGGTGGGTAAAAAAGTAGGAATTATTTACCTAAGGTCAGTTTTTAGTCTTTAAAGATAATTTAGTCTTTGAATTCACAACTTAGATTTAAGTTTGATTATTAAACTTTTGAATAAATTGTCAACTATGAATAAATACCATATTTATTAACAATTTGGTAAAATATGAAAGAAATCGTTGCATACACTATCCATATTTGTTTGTCTTTGGATTTTGAAGAGAAAAACTGAAATTAACAACTTACTATCTAATTTTAGGAATAATTTCTTGATAAAAACAAATTTATTTATTAAAAAAATTTGCATTCATTTTTCTTGTTTAAAACAATTTTATTTCATTATTGATATACTGGCTTAAAAAATTCCGACTTGTAAAATTTAACATTAAAATGAAACTGGCAACTACTTTTTATTTTCTCACTATTTTGTTTTGCTGACTTCATTTATTTACTTTTATTATAAAAAGTATTCTTAAATGTTTAACTTAGATAACTGAAACAGATTTCAGACATCATGTAGTTTTCCCCATTCACCTTTCTTTTTTTTTTCTTTTTTTTTTTTGAATACATTCTATGCTAAAATATAAAATAGATTTCCCAAGTGTCATATCTGTCATATTTCTGTCCCCACCCCATTCATTTTGTAAGCAAATAGATTTCACATTTATTTTCTAAAAAACAGTCAATTAAATATATGTTATATTTTGTTCAATCTTTTCCTCATACAATAGTATAAATGTTGATAAAATTTAATTTTATTAAAATCTGAAAGTCTTTTTCAACTGTGTTTTCTTGGATATGGTCATTCAGTAGTAATAGCAATACACCGAATGGTTTCAATTTTTGTTAAATATTTCAGTGTGTTTTTATGGTGTGCAGTTGAAAAAAACAAACCTGTTAGCATGTAGATGATTTGTAGATGGGCAGTTTAACCAAAAAAAACAATTTTTTTTTTCTCAATTAGACCGTCTATCTACAAATCATCTACATGCAAACATGTTTTTTTTTGTTTTTTTTTTCACCCAACATCATAGTAAACGTTCAAGTTTTAATTGCATATATCCTCAAACATAAGTTCATTACACACACTTAGATAAAACTCTTTTTCAATCCTTGAGACCATCTAATCCAAATAAACTTACTCTCTATTGAAGGTTTTATATAAGTCATGATTAAACTTTACTGAATTACCTTTTTCTATGTTTACTATCTCAGTTTTATGCAAAAGTTTCTGAACACTTTTCACTACTACTTCCTTTCCCATGATAATAACTGTATTATTTTATTTTATCTGAGTTTTAAAATACATAAATTATTTCCATTAATGCATGCTGTCAGCAGATAGTCTGACTTTAAGTTTGTCTCTCCTTCAAATGTGGATATTTTGTGTCCTTCAAGGTAGATAACCTTTGCACAATCAATGTAATCTAATGAATCCAGGTAGCTATTTAGACATGTTTTTTTTCACAGACCATAATGCACTGTATAGCACTGTACAATCTCAACTATCAATTCCTAACAATATTATGTCCTATGAACAGGTTGACATTTTCTTCTTCTTTTAAGATGTTTGAATTCTTCTTTTAAATTTTCTCAGTCTCTAATTTTTCTCCATATGAGTAATTCTTGTTTAGTCCATATTAGAGAATCATTACCTGGTAACTTCCAAGTTCATACTTCTATATTACTCAATAACAAGTTGGGCTTTTTAGACTCATTTAGCATTCAGACTGTAGCATAAACATATATCAATTTATTTAAATTGAAGTGTCTGGAGATACCATTACTTGAGTCTATGTTTCTTGTTTTATACTTTTTTAATTCAGGTTTGGTCTCTGTTGATCAAATTTTTACAGCTAAATTCACTTGTTATTATTTCATGGAATATAAAATGATGAAAATAAAAAATAAAATAACTAGTCAAGAATCATTGATGAAAATACTTAATTAAAATAATGCTACAAATATTGTTTTTGAGATTTTAATTTTGGTGTCTTTTTTCTATTATCATTTCTGTAAGCTTTTTATATTCAGCATTGTATTTTGACATGCTGTAGATATTCTAAATAAATTGGAGACCGCTTTAAACATAAGTTTTTATCTTTATTTAAACTAGCAAATATATGCACCCTCCGGGTGCAAGTATTTTAGTTAAATTTTATAATAAAATATGATATTAAATTAGAAAGGCTAATGAAACTGAATAAGAATGCAGATAAAAAGATTTTGAACAGAGGGGGTATGATTGAAAAATAGAACAACTTTGAAACTAACTCTTCCATCATTTTCCGTTACTCCCGTCTTTCATTGGTAAATTTTTCTAATTAAACTATTTAGTTAAAATAGCAAGTAAAGAATGAAATTACAGTTATTTTTACTTGTTAATGGATTTCTTTTAATATTTATCCCCGAGATTTTTGCTCATATTCAATAAGATAAAACCAAACAATTAGAAATCAATAATACTAAGCATATATTTATTAAAATCAATTTTTTAAGATCAATATGCAAATTAGCCTTCCCATTCATACTGTAAACCTCTATTTTGTTGTATATATAAATACAATTGCATGTTATTAGTATGTAGATATGGTCAACAGTGTAAGTAATGTAAAACAATTTTATTAATAATTGAGGTTTAAATAAAAATAAAATCATGGAGAATATGATGTAAATAACTAAAGGAATTTTGACTTGTATAGTAATATAGTTTCGGTTACAGATAGACAAACCCATAATCTCCGTTATAATAAGATATGAAAATAATCATCATATGAATAATAAAGAGTATTTTTGTTAATCTTATTGGATAAACATGAAAGATGGACAATCAATGAAATTTTCATATTTATTTGTTTATTTATACAAACTCAAGTGATTTCTTCCAGGTCTGTCCTCTTAATACATGTAATAGAATTATCAGTAATAAGAACTTTATAAATTGAGGAATAAAATAAATATTGACTATTTTGATGGATTAACAATAACACCTTTCATATTTATATACATTAAATGATAAAAGAAGAGGTGCATGAAGCATTTACTCATACATTTCTAATCCAATATCTAAAGAAACATTTACATGAAGATAATTCTTTTTTAACAATAAAGAATATTTAGGAAGGAAAATATAATTAATCAATGAATCTTTAGTAAAATTCAAGAATGTATCTTTTACAAAACATGACATATAGTCTTTGAAATTGTATTAGAAATCCTAATTTTTGTCAAAATTAGAGTGTGATACAAATTTTTATCTGCTCATATCCTAGATGTGTTACTTTTTTCTCTGACCATTTCTTATTGATTTTCCTTTTTATCTTATCCTGTCTCTTCCCTCTTTTGTTCTTTCATGCATATATTCATAAATGTATTGAACATATATAAATGATTTCTACTTGTCAAATTTGACTACTCCATAATTTAAAATGTAAACTTCTTTTATTATCTAATTATTCTCTTGATATTTGTCTCTTTTCAGGAATCCCTAGCTGATGTTGACCATGATTTACAGCAGATGAGACAGGAACTTCATAAATTAATGGGTGTCATTGAAATCAAGGATGAGGAAATTGAAAACCTTAACAAACAGTTGAAGACTGCACAGGTTCAACTCTATAATCAGTGAGTTTCTTTACAGTTTTTCTTTAAAAAAGAAAAAGTAACTTGAAGAAAAGAGGAAGACTGGAATGACACTTAACTTTCTCAGCAGATGATGAAACATTATTGATTTCAATCAACATTAAAAAAAAAGAACAATAAAGAAAAGTATTCATGGCTAGAAAAGCTTTTATAACAGTTCATTAAAACAAATATTGATGCCATTCTAATCTATTTGAGAAATTTAAGTTAACACAAAAGGTTCTGTGATTTTATTTCCAGAATTCCATTAATTTTTGCAATTTATAATTTTGTATTCCAAAGTTCAAATGATTTTGACACTGAAGCTATTTCATCAATTATTAATAAATTTGCTAGGAACTAAAAGTTTCTGATCAAATTTGAATTTGCATTTTACGAAGACTAGTCAGTACTAGCAATCCAAATTTAACTATTTTGCTATCATCTTTACTTCTCCAAATACCAACATTTTTAATCTTGTATATTTAAATATTAGACTAGTAGTATAAGATATAGTGTTCAAAATTCTAAGATAAAGCACTGTCAATTATTTTACTTTTGCCTACTAGTGATCATAGAATGACAATCTAGAGTTGCAAAAAGAAAAATACTTGACCATGTTCCATTTTATAAATTCAAATACTATTACTGGTCTTGTTCATTATTTAAATTTGAACATTTTTCTTTTGTTTTTAATTTCCAGAGAAGAAACAATGAAGCAAATGAAAGATACTGTACAGAAAATAGAAAAGAAAACTGCAAGTAATTTGAAAAGGTAGGAAAATAAAATAGTCAAGTTTTCTGCTCATAGATTATAAATATTTTCCAAATTTAATTTATATTGAAAACATTAATTTAACATTTCTTTCTGTTATTATCAGTTTAGACTGTTGGATTTAAGTGTCTTGCACAGCTCTGACCTCCTGACACTAAATTTACCCTCTGCTATTTGAGCGTGAGGTGGGGTGGGGGGTGGGGTTTGTAGAATTACTACCACTATGTAACGATTTCAAAGGGTTAAACGTATTTTCAGATAACATATTAGTCACTTTGCATTATTAAAAGAAAAGTGACTTTGGTATTCAAGTAAACAATATTGTAAGCAAGAAATTTTTTTTCTCTTTTAATATAGTCTTATGTTCTTCACCACCTGCTTATTTTGTACTAGGGTCATTTACAATTAAGCATTTTTTACTTTATATTTCCTTCAACTTATAAACCTTCTCTGAAGTATAAAGAAAAGAAGGCACTAGCGGCAGTACTCCTAGGTTTGTAGTGGAGTTAACCACAAGTGTGGCAGACAGGTTAAGAGTCAAAGAAATAAACGAACAACTAGAATTATGAATAAAAGACTATTACAGAATAACAAAGTTGCAAACTTTAATTTTGTTTGCGCAAATAATAATTTGTCACTTAACTGGTGTATCCTGGGATAGGGTATTATCGAAGCCCTTTGCTACGGCATTTTGATAGTTCGGATATGATGGACTTCTGCTTGCGTCCGACTCCGATTCTGGTTGTCTGTTGAAGAATAGGAGCGACCCTTTTTTAGGTCTGTCTCCAGTGAGGGTTGAATCAGAAGAGGTGGCATGAGTTTGCTTATTCGGCTTTGCCGCCAAATATGCTGGCTCATGATTGGTTGGTTTAAAACAGAGGCTCGCAGACAAAGGACGATAACCCCCATACCCCAGAATTTTCAATAGAAGTAAATGTTATATGTTTGTTAGTCAGATATTTGTGTTCTGTTTTATTTGTTTTTTAATAGAAAAAAACATTTAATTTTTTTTTTTTTCTAATAGTTATCATTTTCACAGACTAGTGTATGTATATATAATTCTAAGTATCTATATTAGACTTGTGATTGACAGTTTTATGTTGTTTTACAGTGAGATAGCCAGTAATGATGGAATTACATCTAAACGTAAGTAAATTTTTTTCTTGTTTAGTGGTTCAAATTGTACAGGCATTATAAACCAAATTCTTTATAAATGAATAATTGCATTTTATCACTTGATTTCAGAATGAAAAAAATGCTGTTAGTACATTACTGATATTTATTATGCTTGTGATTCATATATTATCTACTAGCTAAAGTACCCAGTCCATGACCGGACTAAAAAAAAAAATCGGAACACTAGAGAGTATTTTCAGACATATTTACATCCAAAGGTAAATAGTTATAGAAATTTTCGTGAAAATCGGACCATTAATTGATTTTTCATAGAATTTTTTTAAAATCCTCTTGTCATAACTTGTTTTTGGCTATGTTAAATTTCAGTTCATTTAACAGTGCAAAAATGAAAACATTTTTTTTTTTTCAATCATAATTTACATTATTTCTGTAAGCTGAAAAAATGTTTAAAAAATCATCAGGTTTAATGTTTCTTCTTTCGAATGGAAAATTTTTTTTCAAGATAATATTAATTTTTATGCAAGTTTCATTGTGTTAAATATGGGGGGGGGGTAAATTTCACAGGGAAAATTGGTGGTACCTAATATGTGTTGAAAGACAATTTATCTTAACGGTTTTTAGTAGTCAACAGAATTTTTTAAAAATATTATCAGCAGGAGCTATGCCATGATTATCGCAAATCATTTGATTTTTGTTTTATTAATTAATTATATTCCTTAATCAGTAAAAATCAATAACCAAATTTGGCGTGTTTCTTAGATAAATATTAATTGTATGCAAGATTTCAAATCCGTGTGACGTCCCATTTTGGAGTTATGCGTTGACACGTACATACCAAACTTCCTTTTATATATATAGATATATTACCTACCTACATGTGTCACACCCTGTCATCACCTGAGATAGATAATTAACCATTCCGTTTTGCTTCATAAGATATGAATGCCTGCATTCAGATGTTATCCCCTGTAATCATCTCAGATAAATAATGGACCATATTGTTGTAATTGTGAGGAAAGAATGGGAAGAAAAAGAACATGCTACACATCACAGGAAAAAAGAAAGTAAATATAGAAAGAAAAAGATAGGAAGTGATAATACTTATCATCTGTTTTAATGAAATAGAAAAAAATGCAATTACAAAAGAACTATATTTATAAATAAACTAATTATTTTATTCAGTATTGAGACTTATAAATTGAGAAAAAGATTTTTGATAAAGAATATTTGTAATGTTCAGTGGCTTATTGGGATTCTCTGTTTTTTATATTGATTTATTTTTTTTAATTTTCAGAAAATGGAGATCATACTGACAAACAGGTAAGTTATTCAGATTAATAAATAAAAATGAAGGTTGAATTTTATGATAAAAATTACTCATGTTATTTTTATAATTTACTGTATATATTCATTTGGATCAAAATGAGTTAAAACAGTTATGAGTTATGTGATAAATTTTTTTTCTTTCTTAAATATGAAAATTGGTTAACCAATTTAAAAGGTATGGTGAACTAATATCATAAAGAAGTTGTGTTGTATCACTGCTATTAGAAGTTGTGCTAACTTTATAGTGATATTTTTCCCTTTTCAGATTATTGAACAAATTACCCATCAGTTCCCAAGTGTCACTTTACGCTCAGCTTCCATGGTTGAAAGTCTTGGTTCAGTTGATGAAACTGCAAAAGTTGCAGGTAAATTTATGGCTTGTTAAAAACAAATCAAATGTGTAAAGAAAGCAATAGAAAGTATATTAATAATATTTCTTTTACAGTGGCAGTGTTATTTGAATTTTTATTTCAATATATAATTTTGCTGGCTCTATTGGAATAATATTGTTTTGAAAAATACTTTTAATTACTTAATGATATTGGATAATGTAAAGAGAGAAAAAAACAAAACAATTTCATCATCTAAGCCATCTATTGGCTTACATGAATTATTCAATTAAAATACTTACTATTACACAGTTGGAACATCTACACAAATTATACAGGTGATTCATATCCTATAAATCAATTGCTATGACAAGTGATATTCTTGGGTTTTTTTCTTTCCCCAAAGCAACTCCAAAACAACAACAAAAAAAAAAACGTAGATAAAATGATATACAACTTTGATTCTCTCAAGACGTGACACCTTGCCATGTTTTTTGAAGAGATTGAGAAAGATTAAATGGCATTCAATATAAATTTTTCCCTATTTTCTGGTTTTTAAAAAAAAAAATTTTAATGATAAATATACTTAATTAGATTTATAATCTTTCATTTTGTCCTGTTTCTTTATTTCAGATGCTTCTTCCTTGCCAAATGATGAGCGTCTCCAATCTTTGATTGACAAATACCGTAACCCATCTGATCAAAGTACCAACCCAGAGAAGAATAGAGTTGTGGGACGACCTCATTCTGTTGGACCTGGCAGTACTTTTAGTGGCATGAGCCGTATTCTTGGACTTACAACCCCAAAGCCATTCTATTTAAGCAGTGCTGGGTCAAAATTCAACCGTTTTTCTGGAAGTGGTATCTCAACAATAAATCCTCCTTCTCCTTCTGCTGCTGCTGCTGCTAGCACAGTTTCACCTATCCCTTCATCTGTGCCACTTTCCACTGATGCATCCCAGTCATTATCAATTAATACCAATGAGGATCTACCTAAAACTTCTCCTGTGAAAGTTGGTGCCTCTAACCGACCTCCAGTACCTCCTCCTCGTCCAGCTTCACGTCCTTCCAGTGCTCATGTTCCTGATGTAGAATCACCAGTAAATGGGGTGATGTCTCCTCCTTCCCCTGCCACAACAGCTGATTCTACAGTTGTTGATACCCCTGAAGAAGTTGATGCAAATATGATCATTACAATTTAATGGTACAAAAGAAAAAATCATTATTGCTATAAGGTCAACAGACTTTCGTCTTTTCTTTCATGTGTCTTTTCACGTCTCCTTTTGTCTTTCAATCAAAAAACATGAAAAATTATTGGATTAAAAAAAAGACCAATTTCCTAGAATCAAAAATGAAAAATGAAATTGATTTTTATATTTCTAATTTTTTTACTCACTGATCGGTTTTTTGTTTTTGTTTTTTAAGTTTAATGTTTAAATTTGTTTAATGGCAGAATAAATGGAATCCTCAAAAGTTCCCATCAAAAATATTTTTTAAAATACCAAAAACTTTTTTTAGTCAACTTTTTGCTCATTTTTGTTTTTGTCCTAGTTTCCCAGCTGCCAAAAAAACCTTTGCTTCATGAAAAGAGATTAAAAACAAAACAAAAATCAACCTTAATCATTTAAATATATTTCTTTTGTAATGGATTTTTAATTATTATCATGAAATTTTCTTTAGTGTTAAAAAAGCTTGAAATTTTTTTTTTTTATGTGAAATGCATCGACTTTTGATGGACAAATGGACAGATAAATGACATACAATGAAAGAATTTGTTGCCATTATTTTTTTTTCTCTAAGAGAAGATCTTTAAAAAAAAATTTTTTTTCAAGAATCTCAAATATATTTCATTCCTTTGGTTTATTTTGAATCTCTCTCTTTCTCTTTATCTCTCTCTCTCTCTCTCTCTCTCTCTCTCTCTCTCTCTCTTTCTCTTTCTTTCCCTGCAAACTTTCTACTTCCATGACTTCTAAATCTAAAAGTCTTACTCCCTATCATCCCTTACTGGATGAACGTTTTTCTCTATCCTATTTAACTGTTAAATTCATGACAATATACAATTTATATTTTTAAAGACTGAGGAATAATAATACTTAATAGTTATTTTTTTGGTGATAGACAATGAAAGAACAATATGGAAATAAAGAGGATTTTTTAAAATAATTGCTGGAGCCTTAATGCTGTGCCTTGCATTTAATATCAGATATTTGAGGACATTGATGTATTTTGGATAAATACAGAAATAAATCTTAATGCTTTGCTGGTTGGCTGTCTTTTTGGCCTCTCACATCTGAAACAAGGTGTGTGTCTGACTGTGTGTCTGTGTGTGTGTGTGTGTGTGTTTCAGGTTTTTAAAGTTTTTCAAAAGAATTTCCCATTATCCTATTTTATTTTTATCTTAAAATAGAATTACAGGGGAATATGAATATGTATTTGTAAACCTTGTAATGCGTTTTTTTATGTTTACAATGAAATTATTGTTTAGATTAATGAACTCTTCTCTTTTTTTTTCTAAATTTTCTAAAATGGTGACCAAGAAGAGATAATTTTCTGACCTCCATTGAAGTGTGTTGTTGTATGTTAACACTGACCAAAGTTTGGCATATCTTCCTTATTAAAATTGGAAATTCTTGTAACTCAAAAGGCTATGAGTTATATTATAAACTTGAAGAACTTAAATTTGATAAATGTTATTGCTCATCTAGTAAAGACTTTGATTTTTTATAGTTAGCAATATTTATATTGCTGACTTGGCTTGAATTTAAACTTTTAACAGGTCGACTACTACTATATGGTTTGAGTTTGTGATTTTATTCTTTAACCAGACATGTAAATCATCTAATTGATTTAATCATAAATGCTGGTAAAGTGTTGATTCTTTCACATGTTTAAAGCCATTTTTCCCAGACCTTAAAACATATTTACCTCAGCCTTATATCATAAACTGTCTGTTTATGTGTACTCAAGTAGTGAAAATATGTAATTGAAGAATTAATTTGGAAGGCAGGTTCTATTTAGTAGGTGTTCAAATCCTGCCATCATTATCATCACATATTGTTGAAAGTCAAAGGGCATTTATAGCAGAATGTCCTGAAAACTTTGTTAGATAAATCATTGTGTGCCTCTGCTAATAATCATTGACTAAAAACAAAACAATAATCTTTTTGTTTTTCTCTCAAACACTCAACAATCATAAAAAAAACCATTGGTTCTAAATTCACTCTCCATGATGTTCTGTATTTTATAATTTTTATTTAAATTTTAATAGAAGAATTCAAGTTGTCAATTGAATGGTTTCTTTTTAACACTTTTTTTTTTTTTTGCTTTTTAAATTATTATTCAATCATTTTTTTTTTTTTTTTTTTTTTTCAAATCTTTGTTTGACTAGGTAAATAACAAATGATTCTCAATTCTTAAAAAAAATTCAAATGTGTGGATGTAGACTTTAAAGTATTCAAACATTTTCTCTGTTTTGCTCCCATAGAAATGAATCTGGTTATTATGTAATCTTGAAATTCATTAAAATTTCAAGACTTAAAAACTCAAACTCTTAAAATGAACTTTTTTTTTTCTACTCACCAACTTTGTTCTTTTGGTTTCTTCTTTTGTCTTTTTTTGTTTGTTTACTATTCCTAATTTGATTAAAGAAATTGATGACATTCAAACAACCAAGTCTTTATAAAAATCATTCTGTCATCTAAAAATAAATTATTTGAAACTTTCAAATATGAATTGGGATGAAGTATTTCGATTGTATGTGATCACTCAATTGTATTTCTAAAGAATGATTCTCTATTTAAAAAAAAAAAAGACATAAAAAAGAAGAAATAAAAATCAAACAAATAAAGGCTTTTTGCTGAAAATGTTTAGTTTTTTCTTGTTTTCTTTTTGTTATTTCTTATAATTGTGATATTTTTTTCTGGTTGAAGAAACTAAATCATTACTACTAGAATGTTGGTGGTAACTATGTTTTTATTTTTATTTTTTTCTTCAATTTAAAATCCATGGCTGAGACAGGAAGTAAGTTAATGAATTTTCTGTCCAGAGAAATTAGTGGATAAATATGCATTTTCTGATGCCCTTGAATACAATGATATATGCTGTGCATTTTGTTGAAACAAAAAGTAGTGATAGTTGTTGGCCTGCTCTCTTTTAAGAAGGTAATGACAAAAATAACCATCCTTATGTTATAAAACATTACATACAATATTAAAAACTTACATATTCATTCATATTTTAAAGTGGATAGATTATAGAATATTTTATAAATGTAAATCCAACTTCAAATGTGAATAAATATCTTTTTAATTTTTATAATAATTTTATTTTCTAAATCACTTTCTCAATTAAAATTTAATGAATTCTGTAAATTTTTTGAAGAGGATTAGTTTTCAATAAATTTCTATTTACATTTTCTATTTCTATTTGATAATCCTAAAAAGTAAATATTTACTATGATCTATTATTCAGTTCTAAATTCTCTATAGGTTGGAATGTTGCATATCATGCAACGGAAGAGGAATCTTCCGGTCAAGAGACAAAAGAGAAAGATAAAGAAATATATATATATATATACAAAAAAGGGGGAGAACGGAAGAGAGGTCTTCTGTTCAAGAAGCAGGGAGAAGATGAAGAAATATATAAAAGGAAAACGGAAGACTCCTCTTCCGGTGAGAAGACGGAGAGAAAGATAAAGAAATATATTAAAAATGTCCATTATCAGATCAAAAGATAAAAATGCATGGGCATATTTATCGTATATAAAGGCTAGTGGATTCGAAGGTCAGTCAGTCAGTCAGTCCCCAGCGAGCAGCCAAAAGCATAACCTCGTCGTGTCCCGTCAGCAAACCCCTCGGCCATTCCCATTGTGAACACTCATCGCTGCCCCTCACCAACCTGCTCGGGCATTTTCATTGTGAACGCTCTGCGCCCCTCACCACCCACAAACCAAAGAAAATAAAGATGGGTCATATTTTTATATACACGTGTCTGTGGTTTCATTGAAGTCCAGTAGCAGGCTATACAACAGGAACAATTATGTTTTGGTTGTATTTTTTTACAATGTTTAAGGTAAACTAACAAAAATATACACCCTCCAGGCACAAGTATTTAAGTTTTAATATAATTGAATATCATATTGAATTAGAAAGACTAATGAAATTAAATAAGAACTCAAAAAAGATTACACTTATTTCTATTTTATTCTCGTTGATTTCAATCTAAAATTATACATAGGATTGCTTTAAATACATTTGAGAATAAAATAATATTAGAAATCAATTTATTAAACACGGTTTTATTAAAACCAGTATGCAAAATATTCACACCATATAATATGTAAACATTCATTTCTTAATAAACACATATTGCAGGATTTTAAACACGTTAACAACCTGTCCTTCGGTGTGCTTCGGCCACTGGACCGGTGTGTTAAATTAATAGCGTCGATTCCAGGGGCTATCCCCCCAGGCAATACCTGCCCCCTTGATTTAAAGGGGCAGGGCTGGGTTTATTGCCCAGTGCCTGAGCCCCCCCCCCCTGATGGGGGAATGCCGACGGGATCGACACAATTTTTGTTCGCCCATGTAAAAACGAGACCTTGTGTCCAACCCATACAAGTGGGGTATAAGGTAAATACCCATTAACAATATGGACAAATCTATCTCAGCTATCCCTTAATAAAAGATATTGTTAATAAATAAAATGCTAATTAAGATTAAATAATGATTATTGAGAATGTAATGTAAATAACTAAGGGGAATGTGATGTTAGTGGTGATATAGTTTCGGTTACAGACAGATACTGAATCTCCATTATAAAAAGATTTTTTTTTAAATGAATGTCCTATATTTTGTTGAAAAGTGAAAGGATCCTTTATTTTATATTAAAAGTGATTCCCCTTTTAAAAACTATTTTATCCTTATATTGTATCAAAAAATGTTCTTATTTTCAGGGCCGATATAGTCATATAAGTGCTATCAAACAATATTTGAGAGACAAACTAAGTTCCTGAAATTATGAGATGAAATTCCTTAAATTCTGCTCCTATAACCATATCATCCCAGGTTACATCTCCAGATGTATCTCTAAGATGTAGAAATTCATTAAACATTGAATGCATCTTCCTTACAGATGAATTTCTTTACTTTTCTGACACATTAAAATTTTTGAATATCCAGTACTAATTAATCACTTTGGTGTAATGGAGCATTTTATCCTTTGATAAATTCCATTTTTCTAAATATCTTTCTAATATTGATATATTCATCAGAAATAGAACTCTATCTAAAAACAAAACAACAATATTTAAATTTGAAAGAAATACAATTCTAGGATTCCTTCAGACCAGCATATTTTTAAATTTCTCTACTTACAGTTTGTCTGAAAGTGATAAATTTGTATTGTCCTGGGGTTTAAATTTTGCACCCCCTCCCCCAAATATTGATAAGTTTGTTACTTTTAGTGAATTTAAAATGTTATTTGTCACTTGAAAAAAAATGACCCACTTTTTAGTGCAAATTTAGGTTACTTTGAAGTTTGCCTAAATGATTTAGCCCACAAATTCATCTATTCTCCAATCAATTTCAGCTTTTCTAGCAAAAGAACCACCATGAGACAGACAAATTATTCAAATCCAAGTCAGATATTTATATTACTGGACCTGACAAAGGAGCAGGTTAGTTAATCATTTTGATTATATTGCCAAAATGTCCATTAGGATGACACCAGAAAATTTCACAAGTGATGTCATCTTTCATTTGATAACACCTTGAAAATAGAAACTAAAATTCAAAGAAGGTTTCTTGAATTTCACAAAACAAAATGTCTAATTGGTTCACAATGACAAAAAAATGTCTGGTTTACCCAAAATTCATAAACCTAACATTTCTCTCAGACCCATTTAGTTCATGATTGGAACTGCCCAATATGAATTAGCAAAATGCTTTGTTGAAATTCTTGATCTTCTTCTGAAAATTTATTCAGACTATTCTTGAAGGAATTCTGTTGTGGTTTAATGGTTAGCAAGATAGTTTTGTAGGTCCGTTATTATTGAAAACAAGTTCAATCCTCACTGGATGCCACATACTTGTGGCCTTGTCGAATCCTACCCATAGGGTAAATAAGTTTTTTCATCCTGACTGCATAGATATCCATCTCTCTCTCTCTCTCTCCATCCTTATTGATCATTACCCCTGGGAGGTCTGCCGCACAGCATCCAGAATTCACACAAAGGTGATTGATGTGGCGTTTTGTTGGTCATCCCACCGTGGTGTGTCCAAGGAGAACGTCACTTATGAGTTTGTCCTTGATTCTCCAGCATGTCTTGTTTGTCTTAATCTGATGTTTTCTGTGATTGGCTTCAAATGACCGTATAGCTGTTTTCTTGTAGGGTGCTGCTTCCAAGATTTCAATCCTTGTGTAGTTCCCATCTAGCTTCGTGCTTTGTTAGAGTCCAAGTGGTGCAGCTGTACAGTAGCACTACAGTTTGGAAGAATTCTCACTTCATCAGTGAGATCAGATTTCCATATGATTGACAATCTGTTTATATGCCTTTCCTATGCGTATATTGATATCACTTATTGTAGATGAGATATTACTTCCTAGTATGGTAACTGATCTACTAATTTTATAGGCTTTAGCATCCAGTTTGGTAAACATGTTTAAAACATATTAACTCAGTTTTATCTGCGTTCACATAGCGGCCAATGCTTAGGCTATGCAGCTGTAATTCAGCTTGTGCAAGTGTATTTGCAAGAAGCACTAGATCATCTGTATAGTATGCATTGTAATAGTCTCTGCGGGATATCGTTGGCTTCTTGCCTTTTTTAGGGTGGAGCCTTTTTCTTTTATAGGATCTACTGATTTTTTGAGTATGTAGTCTAAGCATATTATAAATATATATGGTGCTAATGCATCTCCTTGTAGGACCAGTGCCAATGTGAAAAAATCTGTCACCATTACTTTTGTGTCTTTGTAGAGCATCATTATAGTGGTAACAGTCTCTTTGGAGAGACCATATGCTAGTAGTATTTGCTCCATCTTTCCTCTGTCTATGGAGTCAAATGCCTTGGAGTCAAATCAACTAAGTGTTGCCTCATTCTTTTTGCTCAATCTGTTTTTACGATTCAACAAATAATCAGGATCTAAGTTGTGGATCAATTTCTACAAAACTCATTTTGGTTTTTCCTAAGAATTTTCTCTACTTCAGGCTGGTCGTAAGTAAAGAAGAAGGTTATTATAAAGCTTAGCAGCTTGGGCAGAGATGATTCCAAGGATGCTTTTCTGAGGAATGGGAGAATGCAGCCTTTCATTCATTTCTCTACTGTATTTTGTTTACTGCATTGCTGAGAAGTATGTCGTCAAATTTCCTTCACGCAAGGCCACTGCCTCAAACCCTAGAAAGAAAGCCTAACACAGAGCACAGTGGAGAGGTACCCCCCCCCCCAATAGGAACTGGAGTTGTCTCACAGCACACCCAGATTTATAGTGGCAAGCCTTACACATCCAGTCAACGTGGGTCACAGCAGACGGCACTTGCTTAGAAAAGGTTTGCAACCCTTCCAGAACAAGGACATGCAACACCCATACTCCTGAGGGAGGACACCCTACTCTTCTGGAACCCTAGACCTTAGAGAGACTTCTTGGAAGCACTGAATCATGTCCATATTCCAAGAGCCTTAACAGCAACTATAGCTGCACCTGAAGCTCTGGCTAACATGATTGCACCTACAACCAGCTCAACTGGACCAACAGCATCTTCAGCATTTCACCTTTCACTGACTGAAGATGCATTGAAATCATTATCAACACTAGTAACAACACCTAAGACATTTACAATTAAGCTGGTGGCACCCAAGGTATCATCTACAGCGGCGACTACTGATAACAGCAGTGCTCGTACGGTTGCCCCCCTAGCAACGACTGTTACAACCACTGACATCATATTGACAGTAATGATGCATGCTGTCGATAATGTCCATACAGTGAGTTTAGTGTTACCTATAGTACTAGTGTTAACTACATTGGCGACTTGTAACAGCAGTACTAGTGCAGTCGCTCCCCTAGCAACGACTCCTACCACCAATACCACCACACTGACAGAAATGCTGGACGCAAGTAATAATGTTCATATAGTGAATTTGATGGTCCCAAAGTACCAGTGTCACCTACTGTGACAACTACTAGTGACAGAAGTACTAGTCTGGTTAACCCACTAGCAACAACTGCTACAACCACACCAACAGCAATACAGGCTGCTTACAGCGACTCTAGCAACAACCACTCCGATCTTTGTCTCTAGCAACCTGAAAAATGACTGGAGCAGGACAGATGAACATTTAGAAAAAACTTTGGCCTTGTCGCCACTGTTACCTCCCGAGGTAACATCTGTTTGTGTTTGTTGCTGACCAGCTAACGAATACCAATTCTCAGAGGAACAAACACCATTCCATGGACCAATCCAAAGTCTGACACCAGGACAGCATCTGCTATAACCATCTTCCTAGCGATGGTCACCTTCATCACCAATGTCAGAACTCTCGTTGCAGTGTTAACAGATCCAGGTGAGGTCTGCATACTCACACACAGATCCAGACGGTCACAGAGACTGTTCTTTCTTTTAGCATAAGATTAATGACGTGTTCACGTCAGGCGGGGAGTGTCATGTTACGCATATAGATAAAAAATTAAAAAAACTCCCTTAATCTTAACGACGGGAAAAATCCCATATTAGCACCGTTTTTTCCTGCCTTTCACCAAGAGGACTTCAACATGAAAGCAAGCAAATTCGAACCTTCTCTGCGTTAGCGCTATATTTTGACCTTGAAGATAGAGTTATTTTGAATTAGTTTCACCACTATTTATTTTATAATTAAAGTTATTCCCTTCCTTTATAGACCTTTAGATAAATACCCTGTTTTTTTGTATCATTTTATTCGTATATTACGGCGAAATGTGTATTTCTTTAAATGTGGTAACATTCTCCTATCAGTCATGTTTCTCTTTAATTCTGTTCTTGTTATTGTAAAACTTTTGCTTTATTTCCCCTTTAGTTTCATCCCTGTATTTAGGGTCTTCAGACACAAATGTGTTAAACTATTCATGCTACCTTTGTACTGACCATTCGGCCTCACTTTATTGTGTAACTTGGTTACCCCCCTCACACACACACACACACACACGCCATTGTTTAATCTAGTTGTAGGTTTGTGAGTTCATATCGAACTAATTTATTTGCCGTGTGGTTTCATTTTAGATATTATTTGTAAAGTGTATTTCTTTATTTCAGTTTTTACACTTTTCTATGGTAAATAAACCTGTCGTAAATAGCAAGTTGTCTTCAAAATCCTTTGCTGTTGGAAATACTTAACTATACGTCATAAAAACGATCCCGACGCTTTGAGAAGGGGGGGGGGGATATTTATGTGGAGGCGTGATAATCATATAATAAAAATCAAAACAATTATCATCTCTAATTATAAGTATTTCCTTTATTTTATTTCAGTTGGCTTTTCTGTAATTGTGTGATTGTTATTCTACAACCAATAAACAATATTGATTAGAACAAACTTCAGGCCAAATAGAATAATGACCTAACAATTATGGTGGACCTAACAGTTATGGTGGAAAACAATAGAAATATGAAATCCATATTAAAAATATTCTTCTTTATTAGGCTAAATGAATAAAACGGGAAAGGCAATTATAGAAAAAAAATAACTTTCTATTCATAATTTCTTCATCTTTAAAGTATAAATGAACAGAACTATTTGCACATATACAATATCAAATTTTCTAGCAGAAAAGATTATGAAGTTTTATAAAAACATTGTTTTGAAATTCCCACAGATTTACATAAATTTTCATGGAATATTTATTTTTTCAAATGATTAAAAAGCATGAATTTAAATGAAAAAAATTGTTATAAAAGTTTCAATGAGGATATACCTTTTTTTGTTTGTTAAAAAAAACACGAAAACTGACAAAATAATGTCAGTTATTTAAAAGTAGATAGGAAAGAACTAATGTATGGGTCTAGTGTGTTCCATGTTTATATGCTTGTTTCCGTTTTTTTTGTTTTTTTTTTAAATTTTTATTATTTTTAGAATTGTTGCTAAATTTGGAATCCAGCCATTTACAAGAACATTTGAATTATTTTTCACGTATATTCACTTGACAGTTGTGATTATGAAGGAAAATTAACTATAAACATGAACCTTTCTTTAAGATGTAATTGGCCCTTAGATCTTTTTCTTTTCTAAATAAAAATATAAGATATTAATTTACTTTCACTTTAAAGTAATAAATTGGACGGATGTATTTCTAGGGCATATTTTTCTGTTTTGGCTTTAAAAATGCTCTTTTACCAGCTCTCGATTTCTCATAAATATTAGTTGTGTGCAGATTTTACCAGTATCTTCTTTTTTGAAAACTAAAGACTAAATATACAATTGAAAAACAGTTTTGAGTTCCTTTTCAAGACAACAACAATAATGATTGATAAAATCTGTGGAAATGGTTTGGTTGGAATCAGATATCATGGTTGATTAGTGAAGTTCGTCAAAGGTGAATTTGATTTTGAGGACAAACCATGCCGAGGTAGATTACAAATCCATTCAATAAACATTGGAACTTACTGAAAAGATTTGAATTGTAAGACATTTGTAAAATATGGAGAATATTGAAAAAGTCGGAGAATTCCATCTGAATTGTCATAGCATTGGACAATGTCTCATGGCCGACATTTCTTTTGTCAGACATGAAAGAAATGCATTGTGGGGAAGATATTTTACTAAAGATGAAAAGAATTGCGTTAACTACGATTATACGAAATGTCAAAAATCGTTGCTAGATCCAGGAGAGCTTGTAGCATTAACAGCAAAACCTTGAAAAAAAAAGTTCTTGCTTTGTATTTGCCGTATTGTGAATTGCTGAAGCCTGGTGAAACTGTTTTTTTTTTTTCAGAGCATTACAGTCGTTATTATTTTTAAAAGATGTTGTGTACTGCAGTTGAAGATAAAACAGCCATTAACAGGAGGCGAGGGAAGCAAGAAAATCAGCAGGTTGCTGCATGACAACGCTCATTCATACGTTGCTTTGTTGTTTTTGTTTACCTAAAATCATGACAGCAGTTGGAATGGGGAATTCTTCCTGGCACGGCATATTCATCAAACTTGGCACCAATCATTTGTTTCGATCAATACAACATTCCTTATCTGGTCAAAAAAAAAAAAAAATGAAAAGTGTTTTCGATGTTCAAAGTTTCCCAGACAAATTTATTGCGTAGAAACCAGAGCCGTTTATTAAGATATCAAAAATTTCCGGAATGTTGGCATGAAAGGATAGAAAACCAAGGAAATATTTTTATTATTAATAAATATATGTATTAGTGTAATTATGAATAACTTAAAAAAAAATACTGGAAACTTTTAGACGTCTAAATGGTTAATTGGTTATTTTGTTCAACATGTTGGATAGAATATGATTACGGTTAAAATGGCAAACTTTATAATAATGTTTGATAAATTATTTAGAATACTGAAGGAACTAAGTCCTATTTTTCTCTGATCGATTATGGGAGATAAATTGCAAAAAGAATGAAAACAATGAAGCTAGAAAATGCAAAAGAGAAATGATTTTGTTGAACGCCTCCATTACTTTTTGGGGTCAGCACAATTCGACTTGTTCTGCCTCCACTGGCTGATCTGTAAAATAAGAAAATATTTTGCAAATGAAAGATAATCGTTTAACATATAAAAAATAAAACAAAGGATTAAAATAAGATATATAGGTATAAGTATTGTTTTGAATATTCCGAAATTTGATGTTGGTTTAAGGCAAAGTCTATCCCTATAACAAGTCTGTCAAGCAGGCAGCTGGAGTGTTTGCCTGGAGGTGGAGCACCATCATGTTTGGCTCAGTAATGGGTTTATGTTGAAAAGAAATCTTAATCCTGAAAGTTTTAAGTTTTCCCTTTTTGCCACTAAATAAGTTTGTTTTGTGTTTATGTTTGGACGCTGTAGCTGATCTTTCGAATACTGTGACCAGTGCTATAACCCCAGTAGAGCTCGTCCCTTGTTTTCCCTTGCAACAGCGGGAGGTTGATTTGGACTTTGGTCATGATGGTCTTTCAGTGCCTGATTTTGTTACCTCACTTAGAAATGAATAGCAGTCATTTCCTGACTAAACTGTTTTATACTGGCCGTTGACTTATGATTTTCATCCGTTCAACATGCTGGTAACCTATGGTTTCTTGTGCTACACACTCATATAGCACGTATATGTTATCCAGTGATGTGCTGGATCAATATACTGAATGATTATAGAGGTCACATGTTTGTGTAAGCACGGAGTTTGACCTATCCGTTTTTTTAATTACCACAGAGTAATATAAAAAAAGGAAAAAAAGAAAAAACAAATAAAAAAAGGAATATATATATATATATATATATATATATATATATATATATATATAATGAACTTACTTCGTACGTAACTGTAGGTCTTCACCATCTTCAATCGTAACGTTATTGTCAACATCATGCCATGACTTGCCTCGATTTCGACTATATTGAACAATCAAACCAGGAAATGCTGTATTCGTTACTAACTGACCATTCTGAATCCTGAATACAAAATAGAATTGAGATATAAAAAATATAACAACTTTGATAAATACTTGTTGTATAGCGGATTTGAATTAGTATCGTAATTATGGAAATGGTATTTATTACAAAGTAAAATCATCTTAGTTGATACATAAAATAAAGTAGAAAAATATACACGCATGTACACACAGACACACAGACATATATATATATATATATATATATATATATATATATATATATATATAAATCCCTCATGCTTTGAAAATTTAGAATTCCACAAAACTTCTCTCAAAATCTGTTCGCATGCGATATGACGTCATTAACCGTCTTTCTCGACCGCGTCTGAACGTGATTTTTTTTTTTTTAAGTTCTTTTTTCGAACATTTAAAAAATTCTCCGCTTTTTCCAACGAATTTCATTTCAAATAAGGATTTACTCTGATGAAGATCGAATTTTCTTTGTGTGCGGAACATTTCTACATTTTTTCTATTATTATTATTTCATTTCATTTGGTTATTTAAAAATAATAATAGTTTGAATAATGTACACATGGATAAACTCCTGACCGAAACACGTGTAAGTAAAATTGATTAAAATATCCTATTTTATCCATTCTATACTTTCTTTCCTTTATTTATTTTTTCAACATACCGTCGGATTCACTTCCAGTTTCATTTTACACACACACACACACACACACACACACACACATATATATATATATATATATATAACATACAAATACATATCTGTATACATATCACATATGTAGATCCATTAGAACAAATATATGTTTAAAAATAAGAGTTGATACTTTGTCCATTCAAATGTTTTAGACTCAATAAAAGAACTAAAATAAAAGGATTATATTTACATGGCACCTGGCAGTGGAATTCTATAAGCAATGTTAAGTGAATCAAGGCGATTCAACTCTTTGTAACCGATCGTATTAGCAAATAATTCCCAATCTTTTTTTTCTTGTTTCTTTCGTGTGGAGTTTTCTTGTAAATCTTCCCAAGGGGCACGGTGCCAGGCCCTCTCAGCCAAAGCCAAAAACCGCGGAAAAATCATGAATTCCAGTTGTTCCGGATTTCTTACAGTTTCGCTCCACAAATGTCCTTGAATACCTGGGAATAGAAATAAATTTAGTGAAAAAATAATCTAATTTAATTGGATATATTAGGAGTCTATCGACAACTAAAAAGGTAAGTGAAACAGCTTTTTGTTAATTAAATTTTGAATTTTAGTAATTTTCTTGAACTTTCACATTCACAATGTACTAAATCATAAACTTAGAAGTACTCACGCATATATTTGTTAATATGTGTTGGCTGTAAACTCGTGTTCCATTTCCTGTTTTTTTTTCATAGTTGAGTGCTAGTAGCATTTGAGGCTGTATCCTTCTCAGATGACTCAACAGGCCAGCCCCGGAGAGACATACTCTTCAACATAAACTACATGTTGCAACTTCTCCATTTTGAATGTTGCTGGGCTGAAAATTACCTTTTCTAATAGCCAGCTTCAATTTTTGGTGTTTAATTCGGTTGGACTCAAATTCTTCCACAGACAGATAGATGGTGGCTCTCCAGCCAGGTCTATTACAAGCTAGCTTCTCCCAGTCCTCCACAGCAATAGCAGTGTTCTTCAGAGTGTCCTTGAGGCAGTCCTTAAACCTCAATTTGGGTTTGCACTGACGACGTTTGCCAGTTGAGATTTCCCCGTAAAATAGTTGTTTTGGGATTCGGCAATCATTCATGCGAACTAGATGACCAGACCAGCTAAAACATGATCTTAAGATTAAACTCTCAATACTAGGCAGGTGACATCTTTCAAGTATTGTGGTGTCTGGTGTAAATGACAATCATTCTATCCCTAAATTCTTGCTAAGGCAATTCTGATGGAATCTCTCGAGTGTCCTGAGATGTCGTTTGTAAACAACCCGGGTGTCACAGGCGTACAAAAGGGACTCGGTATACACTCAGCTTGGTGGAGATATTAATGACACATTGGCTCCAAACCCTCTTCTCAAGCAAACCAAAGGATCTCGTTGCTTTCTGCAACCTAAGGGAAATTTCTCTATCTAAAGAATTGTCCTGTGATAATGTGCTCCCAAGATCGGCAAAATGATGGACAACTTTGAGGCGTTCACCATATACAAAAATAGTTAGGAAATTGCACGTGGTGTGACTTTACAGGATTTTACATTTTTTCCACTTAAATAACTTTAAAATATCACTGCATTGTAAACAGCAAAACTTAAAACATGTCTAGAATAACAAAGACATCATTAAATTACAGAAGATTAGATCGTGTAATAAGTGTACACAGAGTAATCTTACAAGTAAAATACATGACCTTTTTTACTTGAAACATCCCTCCAGTTCTGAGATTCAAAATATTATTTTTCCATATTTTGGCCATTGGTCATTCACTTTATTTCTCTGAACGTATTTTAAGTATTTTGTACAATAAAATTTTAGTTCTTTGAAGTGAATGACTTTTTGGAAAAGTGAATTTCCTTTTAGAATTTTTGTTCTTATATTTCGGATATTCTCTGATTTTAGATAAACATGCTTTTTAGTTTAATTGGTAATTTCTACGGCACACTTTCATTTGTATTATTGAAAAAGAAATGTTTATTTAGACATTCACATTTCTGTTCAATAAGAAATGTTTATTTAGACATTCACATTTCTGTTCAATAAGAAATGTTTATTTAGACATTCACATTTCTGTTCAATAAGAAATGTTTATTTAGACATTCACATTTCTGTTTCAATAAGAAATGTTTATTTAGACATTCACATTTCTGTTCAATAAGAAATGTTTATTTTTATTTAGACATTCACATTTCTGTTCAATAAGAAATGTTTATTTAGACATTCACATTTCTGTTCAATGTAATGGATAAATCTTGTAATTGAATTTTCACTGATGGAATATTTGTAACATTCTTTTGTTTTAATTAAAATTCTTCAAAAAATATTTCATTGTTTAGATTAATTTTCTTCTACTAAATCACTTGTTTTAGATATCTTATTTGTTGGAATTTGTAGGGGACATATGTGCGAAGGGCCAACTTGGCCAGACACGGCCCTTCTTGAGGTCATGTGAAGCTAGTTATAAAATAAGGGGTCACACGAAATTGTCCTCTTTTTGCCACTTCTCAGATTATCAGTTTTAGCTAAGACCGCATCGTTATAAGCCCCAGATGGCGACGATTCGGTCAGCGCCCCACACCATCAAGGAGCTAATAAACTGACAAGCGCAGACACCGCTACTACGAAGTTTCGAAGGGGTCGGACAAGTTACCAGGGAACTTTGTGTCCTTTCTTCAAAAGCGGTGGCCATCTTCTCACTGCGTTCAAAATACACTTCATTCATCTAGAAAACTTTTCCGGGATAAAAATCCCCACATATTGAACTTTGTTTTTTTTTTTTTGCTTACCATTTCGACTCTTTTCTCTTGTCTTCCTCTTTGTAAATAATTAAAGCAAGAAAATATTGGAAGGATATATAATTCTTACTTATAGTAATTCTACTACAAGCCGCTCACAGCGGCTCTGCCACCACTGTGATCCTACCGTAAACCGTTGGTAGCGGCTCTCGCACGTGTCACTTGTTTACACTGAAAAATCACTACGTGAACTCGCCCTGCCATCTTTTATTTTGTCTGTGAACCAATCCTGAGACTGATACTTGATACTTTTGAAATAGGGAACGAGTTTTTGTACAAATTTGATACAACCGTGGGGAAATTTGGTTGGCAAAGAGTTAAGTATGTTTTAAAAAGGAGTAACCCCAATAAAATACACACATAACACAACTCTATGTATTAACAAACTATAACTCTCAACTTTGACTTCTTAACGATACAAAATGTCTGACTCATTAACAACATATAGAATAAGATTTCATTATATTCTTATTACAATATTTTAGATATGAAAATTAATATTACTTTAATGATATATGTTTAATCCACATAATTGAAGAGAGACTAAATTTGAAATCTTTTTCTTACCAACGATGTTTTCTGGTTTTTCCAGTTTCACACAGTTTTTGCCATCTTTGCCACACACTTCCTCTTCAGTGAGAGCTTTGCCAGATCTTGCCACATCCGCATTATTATAGAGGTTTTCAGGCATAAAACCAAAAGTTTTACGTGTATCTGTGAATCGCGGTGCCCAGTAATATCCTCGTTCCTCTGGGTCAGGTTCGTAAGGATGGTCAAAGTATAAATGGGTTGCTTGTGCCATCACAACCTGCAGAATTTAAGAATCATTTGAAACAAGTAAAAGAATAATTCAAAATTACACATTTTTATCGACAAAAAGTAAACTAGTTATACAAAACATATGTGTTTCAGTTGTTCCATGAAGTTTGAAAAATAAAATATTCAGTAAAAAAAAAAACGAAGTGGTGATTCGAATGTTAGAACAAGCAGTATACATAATTTCCTTATTACTCCGGAGAAAATGTGTTTCATAATTTTCATGAAACTTTTAAAGTCTGGGAAATCCCAATATCAACAAAGAATATTCCCATGAAGAATCTCACGTTTTTTTTTTTTTTTTTTTTTTTTTTTTTTTTTTGTAGGCAAAGAGTTAAGGATTTGTTTTTCAAAACTTTATCTGATAGTGATATATTTCGGGAAACTGGATAACAACCGTTTGTATGTAGTGGGTTAGTAATTAATGTCTTAGTATCAATATATTCACAACCACAGATAATTTTTTTTCACGTCACAAATTTTGTTAAAGTGTGCAAAGCTGAGCGTTGAAATTTTAACGCAAATTATTTTTTTTTTAAAGAATAAACACAAAATTTAAATTCACTGAACTTACTGGAGATTATTGACTTCCCATATAAAAATAGACTTTATTGGCATCTCTTACAAGAAGTTTATAGAAAAGGAGATAATAATAGAATTGAAACCGTTGCGTCTTACTTCAGCCAGTATTGATCCCACTCTCAGATGTGAACATCTAGAATTACAGTTCATTATAATTAGTTTTGTGATATGATGTTTGTTGTTCAACAAAATGGGGTTCGTGATAAAAATGTGACGATCTGTTGATTTTCCGCTTGAGTGGATCAACCATTCCTGATCCAAGAAAAAAATCAAGAGCATGAACCAGGTGGGGCACTGACTTATCGAGTAGATCCAGGAGGAAATAAAGCTTCTCAGTTCCTGCTGTTGTAACGGTCGTAGCAGGTAAAGAGCAACCCTTCTGCCATAATCAGGTTCCGAATCAAACTAATGAAGTCACATGAGATTCAAATTTGTCGTTACCATTAACAGAGTTGTACTAAAAGAAAGGATCGCCGACCGAGTAATAAAATGGGCGATCGTGCCCAACGTACTTATTGGAAATTGCGGCTGAAAAAGAGGAAACTTCCCCATGTGTGTGTGTAACTTCATCTCCGTGTGACGATCTCAGACTCCCCTATTGGAATTCCATTGCTAATTATCTCCCCCTGTCGCCAGGGGGCGCTCGCCAACATCGTATGTTCGCGCCAAATTCCAAAACTTCACCTATCAGGAAACCATTAACAACGAGAGACGTCAAAACAAACGTTCTCTCACTTAGCCCATAATCAGGGCAATTTATCAGGGAACCGTTACTGGAGGAGAGACGTAAAAACTAACGTTCTCTCACTTAGCCCAAAAAACAGGACCACTTATCGCAAAGCAGTACTGGAGAAGAGACATAAAGCACCAAGCTCTCATTACCAAGCCCCAAAACAGGGTCCACTTATCACAAGAACTTTACAACCAGATTCCTTCTAAGGCATAGTATCTGCATACTGCACAAAGGCCGATACTACTGCACACTGACCAAAGGAAGAACAACTACCGAGACGAAGCGTCCTTTCTACACATTTCCCACCGACGAGAAGAAAACCGTGTCATCACCAGTACTACAATAAATTCCTCCACAGATAAGTCTCGTAGCAAATACCATTAAATTTGCAACAATTTATCTAATTTTTTGTCAATACAAGTGTCTGCATTTACTTTTGTGTTGTTCCTTCTTTGTCCGACAATTTGCCTACAACTACGGAGAAATAAGGGCTCCTTCGATTCCGTAAATACTTTTACCCCTTAATCTTCATCTTTTGGAAGGAGATTTTTTTAACAACTAATCCCGAGATTTTCCGGCACTTCCAACATGACTCATTATCGTAATAATAAACGTTGGCTGGAATAAACAGAAACGGTGTCAAAGGATAAAGGAAGAAAATAGAGTGAAGTAAAAGAAAAGGGGAAATTAAAAGAGTAAGTGGTATTTGGTGTGTTTGTTAGTCATTTTTGTAATGAAAACGTCTATCTAAATGCATCAACTACATCAACTTACTTTATAACCTGCGTTTGCCAGTTTGTAGGCTCGATTCGATTGTCCCCATTCCCAGATATTGTCCCAAGCATAAGCGTAGACATTTTTATTTTGCAAAGCTTCGCGCCTAAATGGCTTCGATCCAGATTCCATGACGCCATCTTCCCAGGCAGCTAAATCCAGTTGAAAGCCAGAAGTGATGTTAGAAATTTGATGAACAAAATATTCTTTTAAAATTTTCTTTTCAATAATCTGAAAAATAGAGAAAAGGGGCAATCGAGAGAAACATAAAGTGAATATGAAGAAATAAAAATGTTTAGAGAAGAAATCAGAAATTAACTGAGAAAAATTAAAACAAAATTTGGCGGTAAAATAATGAATATCATTTTTGTCCAATCAAATCTTTTCTATACTTTTCTCTGGAGCCTATCTAAACCGATTTATCTATATAGATAAATCAGTATTTTTCAAAGTATACAACCCCCTCCCCCACACACAAACTTTGTTGAAATATAAAGTGTTGTACTACCACCCTATATTTCAACAAAACACTTTAACAAATTATTTCTTAAAGTGCAATTTAGATGTTTGCATTAACATCATTTCCCTTTGAGAATTAATCTCTTTTGCAACAACAAAGAACTAAATCCACAAAAAGAAAATTATTTAAAACTGAACATAGAACACAAGAAGCTTTTCAATCGTTGGATATCTTGATTAAATGTTGTAATCTACAAATTAAAGATTCACTATTTTTATAATTCATTAGCGGTCGACATTCATTAGTGTACAACAATGATGCTGTAATTGCAGAAAAGGAGACTGAAAAACAACGCAAATAACTTTTAATAAATTAAAGTAGTTATAATGTATGTACAACATATATGGAATCGGAGATACATGTATTCGAAAACGTTGTTTAAAGTTTTAAAAATGTAATAATAGCGAAAATGTTAACGCTCGACACTACCCCAACATTTCTGAACCGATAGAACTAGTAATATCCAGTTACTAGTTCTGTTATAAAAAATTCATTTAGTTAGTAATGAAATTTGTTTATTTATTCAATGATTCTCTCGTAAAATAATATATTTTCTTTAATGTTTCTCTAAACTCAAATTTAATTAATTTATTAAACCACTCCATTATACGAATATTAATTTCTATTTGATTCTTTATTTGTTCATTTGCGCTTAAACATAGGCGTATATGACCCAGAGTGAATCACTTGTTCATACTGACTATCATTAGAACGTCTTACCTGCCATTTGTTTTTCATTAAGTCTTCACAAGCAGTCGAATTTTCCCAGGCACCAGGCGCTACTTCGTCTCCTCCAAAATGGTAAATCTTTAAAGGCATGACGTCTTTGTGGTAATCAACCAAAGATTTAATTACTTGACGAATGAAGTCATAACTGGATTGGATGCAAGGATTCATGGCATTGTCTGTGTACATTTGAATCGATTTGTATTTAGAAGTGTCGTTGTGGTCAATCAGGACAAACTGCTTGTTCATCCGTTTTTTATAACGGGCTTCCATAGCTAACAAATGAAATAAAAAACTGTGATCAGTTTCGTTTGGGATTATGTTGTATAGATATAATCAAGATATTACCAAAAAATATATTGAAATTTAGAAAGGGATTCGCTTCTGGCTTTACCGATAAGCAGCAACTTATCATTCCTCCTCTTCTATACTTCACCCCCTTAGGGGAACAACCGCTTTCACACCAGTTCTCTGGCGGATACAAGGTAAGTGCTTAAGCACTCTCTTTTCTCTACAAGTTTAAGACCTATGGACAGAATATTAACCCTTGAAGGATTCTCGTCCATTCACTTGGAACTTCAGATATTAGAGATTTATTATCATCAACCCTTGAAGGTGGATATGAATTACCCATAATTTCCGCACGGCAGAACTTGGAGAGCCTTCGATATTATTACAATTTCAGACAAGCTTTCCCCATTGATACTTGCAGACCACAAAGACTGTCGCAGGATTACTCTTGCAAAACTAACTAAACTAAACTACTACTACTTAACTAACTACGGCTAAACCTTTTACGATGCTGTGAACACTTGATCAAAACAATCCCTCCGGCCGCTTGTCTGACCGAACCTATGAACATTTTCTCTATCCCACTTTGCTTTTGTACATCTACACGTAATAAATCTGTTGTAATATAATCTATCGCCGTACAGCTTGTTCCTCTGAATTTCATGCTCAAATGCCTTCTCTCTGCGTTAATTTACCTACATTTTTTATATCTTGCAAGAGTAATCGTATTGAGAATTGAGCTATGAATGTTCAAGGACAAGTATAAACTAACAAAAACAACAAAAAAGAAGCTTTCACACTTCCACAAGAACTACCAAAGTCAACATGGAAGACTTTAAAAAAATAGACGGGGTCTATCTCACCCTTGCACGGACAGACCTCTATAAAAGAAAAATTCAACATGTCTGCAATTACCTACAGACCGTTGAGATAACAGAATCCTTCTTTCTCGGCCAGAAAAAACACAATAGCTGGCTGGTTAGAACCAATGAAAAATCTCAACACACTCGAAGCTTGCGTGCACGCGAGATTAAACCTAGTCCGAAGCGGCTTTCTGGTCGACAAGGAAAGGGAGAGAAAATATCATTGTGACTTGAATACAAATTTATATGAAATGGAGGCGTCCTTCACGCAGCCAGATGAATTTCCCCCGAAAAATAAATCTTCGGAAGACAAAAATACAATTCAGTCTCTGAACGAGAAAAAAATGGTAAATACACCGGTATCTGCCGTCCACCAGGGTACACAAGCTGAAAGAAATAATTATCCGGAAAACAAAGAGAACATTTTATCTCCATACCCCAGGGAAAAGGAAGAGACTACTAATCTCCGAAAAAGTAAATTCTACGAAAAATACTCACCAGGTCACACGTGCGTTTATCCAGCACAAACTATTGTCGTTTCAGTGCACGGGGATACTCAGAAATTAACATATCATCAACTGTAAAGTATTTATTCCCAAAATAAAAGCAAAAAATAAAACCAGCAGACTTCTCCAATGTTGGAACGAAATGCCGTATTGAAAAGGAAAACAAAAATTGGGAATTAACTGTGAATTAATTACTCCCAAAATAAATATATATAAATATGAAGCTGTACGCAACAGTCGACACCAAACTTGGCAAATACTACCGAATTGGAAAACAAAAAGATAAAAAAGAACACACATTCCAGTCAGTTCACGAACTGAAAACAGAAATCCACCACATAGTCAATTATGGCTATAACAAACAAAATTTGGGACTATCGGAAATTTGGGTTATCTGCCCCTTAGTCGGTTTCCGGAAGTCCAAACACTAGGGGGCAGAGAGAGAGAGAGAGAGAGAGAGAGAGAGAGAGAGAGAGAGAGAGAGAGAGAGAGAGAGAGAGAGTCCTAAATCAACAGAACAGTTTCGACAGGCACTGAGGGCATAACAGTTTCGGCAGGCACTGAAAGGAGAACAGTCAACCACCCGTGAGGGTCAACACGGGAAACTCAACAGCAGGCAAGAAAACAGTTTTAGCAGCGGCCGAATTAAGGTCAGCATCAGTCTAGGCACCCACAGGGATAAGACCTGAAAATTCCACGGACGAGGCAGCAGTCCGAAACGAAACAACGACAGCGCAGACTACTGCAACAGCGAAGACTATTTTCTCCAAACAAGAAACCATTATAGATACAATTCCCCAAAAGCTAAGTAAAACAATTGTCACTTGCATTTTATATTTCTCAACCCGCCAAGCGAATTGGCAAGCTTCTATGAACTTTTACGAACTCTTACACACACACACCTTTAAACACTTTTCTTACATTTGCACCCAATAAAAATTGTTAATCCAAATATATATACTTATATTCGCCTTGTGTTCTTTCCTTTACGCCAGAACTATTATTTCTCTCCCATATTTCTGTTAGGACTTAAAAACGGAAAAAGGGGAACACACCCACACACATTTATTTTATGGGGAAAAAAGCTATTTAAAAGCCACCTTATAGTCAATTTAAAACTATTTAAAAAAATAGGGATTTTAAAAAAGGAAAGAAAAAAACGAACACACCCACACCCATTCATTTTTATGAAAAAAAGTGATTTAAAAACCACTCATAGTCAGTTTAAGACTATTAAAAAAATGATGAGCACACCCACACCCATTCATTTTATGAAAACAAAAAAAATTGATTTAAAATGAAAAATTCACTCAACTGTCAGTTTATGACCACAAAAAAGTATTTAAAAAACAAAATAGACACCCAACTGAGTCAGTATACGACTATAATTAAAAGAAAAATGGGGATTTAAAAATGGAAGAACAAAAAAAAAAAAAAAAAAAAAAAGCAAACACACATCCATTCAATTTATGAAAAAAAAAAGTGTGGAAATTAAAAGTACTCTTGTCTTCCAAAGGAGGGAAGATTGGCCTCAATCTAGGCCACAGATAGCTAAAAATGTAAAATGTCTACAAAAAAAATTGTCTACTGTAAAAGAAAAAGAAAAAAATTGCCTTTATTGGTTGAAATTTGTTAAATATATATATATAACCCTTGTGATTAACATTTGAACTAAACATCCTCGTGTGTTCGCAAAAATTATCTGTTGGAAAAAGATATATATAACTCTCTGCGCTAATTTAACATGGAAATTTTCCAACCGGACAATTTTCTACCCTTAGAAAAAAAAACAACACCTCCAACCCCCCCCCCAAAAAAAAAAAAAACCCTCGCAAAAAATACATAGCGGGTCAACATTTTATTTACAGCCACGCCATTAAAAATATATTTCCCACGACATCTTCGTTGGCGGGAAGGTATTGAAATTTAGTAAGGGACTCGCTTTTGGCTTTACCGATAAGCAGCAGCAGCTATGCACGGCCCCCTTTATGGTCACGTGATGTTCTTTATAAAAGGGCTCACTGTGGCTCATTCCTCCTCTTCCATACTCCACCCCCTTAGGGGAACAACCGCTTTCACACCAGTTCCCTGGCGGATACAAGGTAAGTGCTTAAGCACTCTCTTTTCTCTACAAGTTTAGGACCTATGCACAGAATATTAACAGTTGAAGGATTCTCACCTATTCACTTGGAACTTCAGATATTAGAGATTTATTATCATCAACTCTTGAAGGTCGATATGAATTACCAATAATTTCCGCACGGCAGAACTTGGAGAGCCTTCGATATTATTACAATTTCAGACAAGCTTTCCCCATTTACGATGCTGTGAACACTTGAACCCCCCCCCCCCACCAGCAGCTTGTCTGACCGAACCCATGAACATTTTCTCTATCCCATCTGTTAATGTGTACACTTATATGTAATAAATCTGTTGTAACATTTATCGTCGTAAAGATTGTTCCTTTAAATTCATGTCCAAATACCTTCTCTCTGCGCTAATTTACCTACATTTTTATAAATAATGACGTGGAAGATTTTCAAAATAATCCAAATTGGGTGAATTAAAATTCCTTATATCAGTCTTGTTATTATGTAAATCAATTTGAGTTGGGATTTTCACATAAGTTAAACGAGACAGACGAGGAAAATGTATATTTTTACAAAAATGAAGAACGCAAGTGAAATGAAGGATCATTATCCATACCAAAAGTTGTTCTTCATCTAAAGAATATAATACTCTGTCTATGGTGGGATTGGAAATGTGTGCTCATTCCAGAGAACCACACAACTAATTAGAACCGAATAAACTTTTTTGTGTTCTTATTCATAAGAATACAATGTTGGGAGCTTTTGATACAATTAAGTATATTTTGAAATTTCTCAAAATAAATAGATAAATAAATAAATGAATAAACAAATAAAGATTAAAATAAAACCAACAACTAAAATAGAAAATTGGACATTGTATTTCGAACAATACTTTTGAAAAAATATTTCAATATTACAAAAATCAATTGGTAATAGCCTTTTTATGGTAGCTGTAACGGTCACTAAATTTACCTGTTAGCTATACTTTATCTTTATTTGTGTATTTTTGTTCACCAATTTAACTTCCCTAAGAATGATTTACTCAGTTTTCATAAATCTCCAACATTATCAGTTGCTGCTCCCATTTACCGTGGACTATAAGATTCAAAGAGGAAATGGATAAGGGTATCAAAGAGCTCATATACTATTCCTTCTCTTTTCAGTATTGCTGGTCAGATAGGCAACACGATAGGAACTTTCGTAAAAGACACACGCATGTCCATTTATTTCTTGTGTTTCCACTTGAAATGTATTTTGTTGTTATCTTTTATTAAATGTTATCTATTTCTTCCTTTGTACAAGTTTCACTTTGTTTATTAAATAAAATTGATAACATCAGTAAGAAGGGTCACTCTTTTCTTTCAACGAACGGCAGACAAGGAAAAATGTTTACAGTGAAAACATGCCTACTCCATTCTGTGAGGCCCCAAGCAGACACACGTGTACATCTTCAGGTTTTAGGTAATTGCCACAATCTATGAAAACTTTTTCCCTTAAAATCAATGGAATTTATTTTATCAAAAAATGTGAAAGGATATTTAAAATTATATTGTAAAAAAAAACAAAACAAAAAAAAACTGTGTACCACCGATTATTATCTTGTTTTATTGAAAGAAAAAAAGGGGGAAAATGTTGGTGCAAAACGGAGTATCATCACAAATTGGGAGGTTGCCTGAATGGACATATCTTTTGGCAAATTTGCCAGGAGTTTTAGACTTTAACATAGAAAAAGAGAATGCAGCATCTGTTGCCCTGAAGTTGATGCTCCAATCGATGAATCATAATAGGTCACCATAAAATAGAGCAAGTTCTAGGATTGGAAGAGACAGGGTATTCGATAGCATTTGTGATGTAAAAGCTTCCAATTTTGTGGATTGTCTTTCCTGGCCCTTTGTGCTTGCAAAGAAAACATTTTGATCCCTTGTTTTGTGCCTCACAGAATTACATTCTTCTGTTCATGTCCTTTTGAAAAATACAATGAAAGTTAACACATTTTCCCTCGTTAGTACTATATGCACTGGGCTATTTAGACTTATACCATCAGCATCTGAGCGAAGATGTAACATGACCTAGCCGCTTCGAAGATCTATTTAAAAAGGACTCTTCACATACTTGTGTCCTAGAATCAGAGCCAACGGAATTTATATCGTTTATATACCTAAGACTTGTTAGTGTACTCAATGTACCTTTCTTACACTATCTATATACTTCTTCTAATCTTGCCGAAATAATATTTTTCTATTTTCTTTAAGCCATTCTAAACTATTTAAGATATCGGAAACTATGGGAACTATTGTGTTTGACGAAAATGCCCTAAGGGTAACCAGGTCATCGGTAGTCTCAAACGAGATGGGGTTTGACGAAATTAACCTACTGATTCCATGAAATGATGACAAACACAACATGTTTGCACATTATTCGTGGTTTCTTACATATAAATTTAGTAAATTCACTGAAGCCAGGATAATCTCCTGTTTGGTCTAACCGTTCCACTGCATATCGATTTGGTCTAACCTCTCCACTGCATATCGATTTGGTCTAACCGTTCCACTGCATATCGATTTGGTCTAACCGCTCCACTGCATATCGATTCCATCTGGACGTTAACCAATCTGGTATTTTAGAAAGCAGGTACTCTTCAAAATCGTTCAGTATTTCCAAACCCTTGAAATGGAGCACGGTGTTTAGTGTGCTCCTTAGCACCAATATAAATGTATGTTCATATCTCGAGTTAAGCTTGTCCCTAACTTGGCTATATTTTTCTTCATACCTCCTATAGGAACTGCCCTCTAGAACAGACAGCCTCTCCATCGATATATATTTAAAATAGTCTATCTGTAATCTAGGGCGAAAGTCGCATTGCATCTTGGGATATTTAACAGAACTCACTCAAATCTGGGGTGTCAGATATTAGTCTTTGCATAGTTATTTTCCTTAGAGTGTCTACATAAAAAGAATGGATTTGCGAAGTAGTCTAAAAAGATGTGAAGGGAACATGTCCAACTTAAGCGACAGCTACATTGCCACTAAAAATTACAAAGATTTATGAGGGAGTTGCAGTATATCCAAATTTTGTTTGTAATTTTTTGTGCGTTTTTTTTTCTTTTTTTTTTTGGTAATTTCTTTTGTTTGTGGTGTGTGTGTGTGTGTGTGTGTGTGTGTGTGTGTAATTTCTCTTTTGGAGTCTCTGATGCTCCATTTTGACTTGAAAGCTTTGGGAGGGAATTTTCCTGGTAAGCATTTATGAGAATATCGCAAATGTTCCTGGAATTCCATGGAGTTTAGAAAGGTAGTGCACACTCCATACCATCCATTTGATGCACTGGTTTCACTGTGTGTATGCTTCTTATGTTCGGTAACAGTGTCGATATTTGTAACTCAAGCGTCATCGGTCTTCGTCACCGAATATCTGCCAGGGAATTTCTGTAATATCATTAGCCTACTTCAAAGCACTTCAAGTTGACTTTGCAAACACGGGACCGGGAGATATCTCAGGACAATATCCACATTCTAAAGACAAATGTGGTATCTTTACCAAATACTTCCGTGTGTTATTTTTGCGGTATCTACTATCTTATTATGTCTAAAAAAAAACAAACTTTGATTTGATTTCTATGGTTTTGAATTGTACAATTTAATTGATGTGTTTTGCAATGTATGAACTTATTACATGTTATTGGTTTATAAATGTGTTGGGGTATATTTTAATATTTCCGAAAGTAAGAACGAACCGAGTCAAACAACATTTTAATAAACGTTATTTTCCTTGTGAAATTAATCGGATCTCAATGATGCAGCGCAGTTTGCCGACGACTAGTGGAAAGGCTGCTGCTATTGTTTAAGTATATATACTGAATTATTGTTAGTAAATTAGATCTACTACTTTGAACATCAAAAAACGTATTACGAAATTATAATATTGTAATGAATAAAACGCTTTATGCATTAAATCAAGAATTCTGAATTTTCTTGAATATTTAGTTATTTCTTCCTTTTGTGCTGTGTTATTTAATGGCCGATTACCGAACTCTTACCTTTGATGACAGCATGTCCATGTCCCGGCATATCAATTTCGGGAATCACTTCAATGTGGCGCTGCTTAGCATAATGCAAAATTTCTTTGTATTGTTCCTTCGTGTAATAACCGGAACCACTGCTCACATTTGTTGGTCCCGATCCCAATTGGGGTAGAATACAATTCTCTTCCGAAGGATCGTGGCAACGCTGACCTCCAATCTGAAAAGGTAAAACTGCAAGCATTGTCATCAAGGTAACAACTTACAACATAGCTGGCTAAGGAAATAAAAAAAATGGGGAGAAAGTATTTAATATGATGCACATCATGAAAACTATTATCTTACAATATTTTGAGAGTTTACTGGAAAAATGATAGAAAAACAATTTTCTCACTACCCTTTAATATACTGAAAATTTCTGTTAATATAAAAAAAGATTAAAACTCAAATTTCTTCAATATTAACAAATTCAGAACATCACAGATGAATCTATTGAAAGTGATGAACTTTCTCACGCATAAAAGTTCTCTCCATCAAACTTTATGGAAACAAAAAATGGTTAATGTCTAATTAATTGATTATTAATTGTTTTATTAATCCGAATATTCTTTCATTAACAGGAATTTTATGACATTTAGAGCTCTTGGCTAGTGTCGTTTATTTTGATAACAAATAAATAAATAAATGGTGATAATTATCTGCTATCATGTAAGAAATTTTATTTTACAACATTTAAATTATTTAGAATTTAAAGCAACTTAAATCGGTGAGCATATCTTGAAGAACAATATAAAAGTTTTAATGATAAAATTATTTTGAAAATTTGATGTTTATTCTAAAAAAACAAAACTTATCCGATTGAAAAAAGAAATTATTTGAAAGAACAGAAAAATTAATTAGGTTGAAAATTTTATTTGTTTAAATCTTGAAAATGTCCTATGTTTTTCTTTAATACATCTAAAGATTAGAAATATTTGGATTATCAAAAATAAATGTAATTCATTCAAAAAATTACATACTAACATTTAACTAAAGTTTTTAGATCCAACGTATCGTAAAAATTAGAAGGAAACACACTAGTTAGAAGTCGCTAAGTTTATATAATTTTGTAATAATTTCATCGACACATTTGTGTAAACAGATAAACAAATTTAATGACAATGGCTTATATATATATATATATATATATATATATATATATATATATATATATATATATATATATATTCAAAGTCTATCTATAACACTGAAACACTACACACAGGCGCACAAACACACACACACAAGCACACACACACACACACATATACACGCACGCACACGCACATATATATTGTTATATATATATATATATATATATATATATATATATATATATATGTATGTGAGTGTGTACACACACACACACACACACACACACACACACACACATATATATATATATATATATATATATATATATATATATATATATATATATATATAAGCTGTGAAAAACCTAATTCTTGTAAAGGGAATTATTTACCAAACTACTTTAAAAACCATAATTCGGAATGTGGACCATGTTTGTACCAATGCAGTGATAGATGCACGAACTTTAGATAGAAAAGGCTTTGTGGAAAAGTGTCAGCACCAAGATTTCTTCAATTCGTGTTTTCCTATTTAAGAATTAATGTTTAATAATATTTACTTACCTCTGTAAGTTCCTCTAATCCTTCAATTTCAATTCTCCAACCTTCATCGTCTGTCAAATGAAAATGGAATTTATTCAACTTGTACATTGCCATCAAATCTAAAAGTTTGAAAACCGTTTTCTGCTCAAAGAAATTTCTTGCCACATCCAATTCCATTCCTCGATACGGGTACCTGGGTGCATCAAGTATGGTTGTCTTGGGAACTTTACCTTCCTCATCAACCAAAGCGAACAATGTCTGTATGCCATAAAAAACTCCGGCTGTGTCTACTCCAAGTATTTTAATAAACTCCTTTTCAGGATCAATTTCAAGAGAATAAGCCTCGGGAATAATTTTCTCTGAACCGTTCAATTTAACTCTAACTTCGTCAATTGCCAATTTGATATATCGATGCAATGGTTGGACTCTTGATCGACGCATGTTAAGTTTATCTATATAAAAGGAAGAAAATATTATTTATTTTATATGGATATTGATGTCAGTTGAAAACCTATCTATCAGAAAATAAAAATTCCATGTAAAAAAAAAAAATTCCATGAACTGTTATTTTTAAAGAATGATTTTGACAAGCCGGCCTTTTTAATAATAATAATAATAATAATAATAATAATAATAATAATAATAATAATAATAATAATAATAATTTGAAAATGGTTGTTTATAATTAAAGATTGATTAAAGTTAAAATTATTGATTTCATGAAATTTGAAAAACATTTTACGTATGAACGAAAATCTGAAAAAAGCAATAATATAATTCAAAAGTTGTTCGGACTAAGATTTAAATAAGATTATGTAAAATATTTGGAATGAGTCATAAGAAAAGGAATCCTGTGTTATACTCAATTAAATTGATTAAAAAAAGGACATCGGACAGAATCATAGAACTAGTCCGAATAACTTGTGGAATAATTGAATAATTGCATTGAATCTTTGAGTAAATATAGTTGTTTACTAAGCTTAGCTTATATGTGACACAATGCCAGAAGTATGGGGTACCCAGTGAGAATCGAACGTACTCTCAATGGTCTACTAATCTATCTCGCTAACTATTACACCACGTGAAATGCTCTCTCAGAGTAAATATAAAAAGAGAAACAATTCTTACAGTTATCATCTTTAAACATGAAACATGGCAATGCTGAATTACGTTTATTTAAATTTTATACTAAAACGAACTAAGTATTTTTGATATTCCAATTCAAAATTGTTTTACGGGAAATAATATTTTTAGTTAACCCAAATGATTCAGAAAATGCTTGAAAATTGAATGTATTGACAGATTTATTTATTTGTAGGTAAATATTAATATTGCAAATATTTATGGTGTCATGAAAATATGAAAATTAGAAGAAAATAACTAATGATTACTGCTATTAATTTTTGATTTTATGAGAATTTTACTTTTTTTAAAACAAAAATGGCCATTGAAAAAGCGTAAATGTTTGCAAACCTGTGAGAAAAAAACTTTCATTAGATAAATTTTCTTGATGAACAACAACCCAGTCACGTGTGTTGAGGGCAATTTTCTGTTTGTCGTTGATGTCTATTTTGACTGGTGTTGGAATGACGTGACCCGGTGATTTGCCAAGATCTCGAATGTCGTTTAGGGCAAACCGATAACGTGCTGTGTAAGGATCGTAGAGATCATGTTTTTCATCTTTTCCATCCTCGAAGTAATACCTCTTCCATTTATTCACTTTATCGAAATCACCAGCGAAACTGAGGCTTTCTCCCGCTGTATTCACAATAGTTCTTGGGGTAAGACCTTTACCTGTGATATACCTGAATATATGACAAATATAAGTATGAATATACAAAAAAAATATATTCGTTAGTAAGTTTATTGTGTCATCACTGATTAATGGATTTTGAAAACGTATATATATACACAGACAGGTTAGATTTATTACTGTTAAAGACCAACGTCGCAAGGGAGACATGTTGGGTGTTATTGAAAGAATTCAAATTCTTATCTTAGATTCGCTCAGATGTATGACACCCGTTTTACATGTATGGGGATACGGTGAATGGCAAAAGAAGACAAACAACAAGAGATCATATAAAACAAGGAAGATGTATTCGTATAAAAGTCATAGAAGCAAGGTATATACAGAGTAAGATAGTTCTTGCTAAGAGTTCTTGTTCGATAGTAGGTAATGCGTTGGTTGTCACCATTTGTAAACTCGGAATTGAAAGTAATGACGAAAAGAGGAAAAATAAGAAAATGTTTTTTTCCCTTTTTTTTTCAATTAATAAAAAATAAATTCACAAGTAACCCTATAAATATTGGTATCAAAAATATTAATTCAAATTGGTAAAAATTTATTCGATTTTCTCCGAAGATTATTCGAATAAATGTCATTTGTCAAATCAGCAAATTTATACATTTTCATTGGTGAATTTGATTTCAACTGGGGATTTATAATTAATCAATGGTTGATGATTGATACAATATTTTTAAACTTCTTAAACATTTCAAAATACATTGATATGTAATAATTTTATAAAATCCAAAGTTATTACATATCAATTATATATATATATATATATATATATATATATATATATATAATTGAGCAGTACATAATTAGGATTAAAAAAAGAAAGATTTATTGCTCTTACCAATTTGGCATTATGTCCGTCTTAGACACAATCCAATTCTCTCCGAGGAATCGAATATTTTTCGTGCCACCTGGAATGATTATCTTAAAAGAATCTGTTGGTTCCAAAGTGAATATACAACCCTGAATGTGAGTGATTTTCACATCGTCTCGGATTACACCTTCCGGATGAGGAAGGTATTCAGGTTCAATCATACGTATATGGCAAAAATAGATGATCCACGGATCTTGTTTGATACTCTTTGAACCACGATTTATAAGTGTTATTTGAGCCTCAAATGTACGTAGTTCATCGCGCAAATTGTCCAACACTTCATAGCGCACCTCCATATGACTGGCCATGTAATCAATTGTAGTTTGATCTATTGCTGACACTTGGGGGAAAAAAAAGAAAGAAAATAGGGAAAAGGATTAAATCATGAGAATAAGTTTTTCAGATTTTCAAATTATCCTTTGTTAGGAATATTGTTTTCATCTAATAATTATTTGAAAGTCTTTCATTTAGAATCAAATATTAGGGTCACATCTGGGTCACTTAGGTTTTTTTTACTGTTACACAATAGGCTCCATGAAATAATAACAAAAAATGAAAGGAATAAAAACTGGAGTTTGAAAAATACGGTGCGAGCTGGATATTCAAATCTGCAATTAATTCTAAACGAAATTAACTGTTAAATTAATAGATGGATCTAAATCTATTAAGATAGTCTGTGTGTTTCATTATCTAAAAGAAAGTTTTGGAGAAGATTACTCAAAGAAAACAAATATTGTCAATGTCATAAAGTATTCAGAATCAATAGAGCAAAACAGATTCTTTAAATATCAATTCTATTTAACTTCTATGAGAATCTAAACAATGTGATATTCTGTCGAATTAATCCTACGACTTCAAAGTCGTAGGATTATTTCGACAGAATCTAAACAATGTGATATTCTGTCGAATTAATCTATAATACAACAGTGGGTGCAAGAATGTGTGTGTGTGCATATAAATGCACACTTAGTTATATAGATACATAGTAGTAGTTATATTGAATTAATGAATAGTAAGTCAAACCACATATATGTATAAATATGTGCCTGTGTTCTAGTGTAGATAATGTGTGAATATATATATGTATTGATAGATAGATGGATAGATACATATGTGCGTATGTATACATACATGTGTGTGTGGGTATGCATATATGTGTGTGTGTAAGTAGGCATATTGGTTGTGGGTGGCAATAGATATAAAAGGATGATAATCTCTTCTTAGGAGACGAGAAGACTGGGTTTTGACCAATTTGAGGGTCAACAATAGTTTAGACTAGCAATAAAATATGACCTAGATTAAGACAAAGAACTTTTCAAAACACCCAGGTTTTAGACACAAATCTTGGAGGATGAGATTTCATACGAGAGTGAGATGAGATTTGAGGATTTCTGGGAAATTTGAAAGGTTTAGGCAGTTAGCTTCTGGACAGCGGGGAAAGCAGTTAGATCTGGGGAGCCGAAGAGAGCAGATGAGCCTTGAACACTGAGGAAGTTAAGATGTTAGATGCCCACTAGAAGTCAACTTTGGCAGAGGTCCCCAAAAGGAACGGGGGGTGACCCTCCTCTTGACAGACATAGAAGCAGATGAACTATAAGCTGATGGAGTGACTGGAGATAGCAGCAGACAGTTATATACCTCTCTGACCATTCTAAGGTTCATCTGATTTTGTTTTGTCTTCGTTGTTTATTCTCTCTTTCTCTTGTAACACTTGTTTGTTTGTACACCCCTTTGGCGGGGGCCCCCTGCGAGATGTCTTGAGCACATATGTGCAACGTGGACAGGTCCTAGTAGAGAACTAGCAGACGACACGGAATCATTGCTAGACGAGACGAGATGAACGGCCAGAAGAAGCAGTGCAGAAAGATGCAGTGAACGCAAGAGAGTTGCAGAGAAATGTGCAAGGGTCTCGCGGCCCGCCCCGGAGTGTTACAAATCCTACGACTTCAAAGTCGTAGGATTATTTCGACAGAATATCCATCATTTCCTTTTTATGTAAAAACAAATACATTCACAGAACTTAAACATTTTTCATTTTGCTAGAAATTTGTCGAATTGAAGTTAATTGTAGAAACGAAACTAAGCAACAATCATTTGAAATTGCATCTTCTCGTTGCCTTGGGAATAGTTTACAGAAGATTAAAACAAAACAAAACAAAACAAAACAAACAAACAAAAATTATAATTTGTCCTGCATTCCAAGAATGGATCAAATTTTGGTTGTATAGAAAAGGTTTCCTGTTCTTACTGAAGATAATCCTGAATACTCAATCTTCTGAAACAGCTTGTAAGATTTGAGGTCTTATAATAAGTTGGAATGCTGGAGGTGACCTTCCAACGTGGGTACATATACGTTCGAGAAATATTCCGACAAAGAAGTTATAAGATATAACAAACATAGAGAACACGGAGAAATACATGCAAGACAAGAATACATATACTAATTACAAATGGTACAGCAATATATAATGAAACAAATATATAAAATGTATAAAGAATGTAGGACTTCAACCTAAAGACATTCCTGTAGGAATGTCACTTACTTATAGCTGGCTGGGGAAACAAAGCCCTCCCACCCCACATACACACACACTTAAAGGTAAGAGGCACAAGATTCTACAGCATGAGAAGTGTTTGCTGGTCCAGAGGAAAAGAGAATAAAACATTCCCCGCTTACTGCCTAAATACTCTGGCCCCCTATCGGTAGAAACATGCAGCAAGGGTAGATAACTCTTCTAGACCCCACATCAATCCAAACTGGGGCAGACAATCGCTACACGCTGCTAGATAATAGCAACAACTACAACATACTCTTGATATAATTAGCTAATAAACTTTTATCCACCTGAATAAGAAATATTGATGATTTCTTCTAGTGTAACTATCTTTTTTCCCAAATAGATGATTGATGCAATTCGTATAAAAACACACAGAAGAACCAACAACAGTGTAGTGTAATACATTCTCAAGGCAAATTCCTTAAGTTGATCTAGAGAAGACATATGTGATCTGTTTTAGAGCTGTTTTTATCATAATTGAGTTTTATTTCCTACTGGAAATATATTTTTTCTTTTGGGGTTAACGTCCAAACGTTCTGTAGGATGTCTTTTCCTTTTCGACAAACGCCTTTCTTTAATAGTAACACTTTGTGAGATTGGAACTACAAATACGTCATACAGAACCTCCATCTGTACATCTTGCCTAGTTTGTTCTTCGACGTATCTTCATCGCAACTGATTCAAATGACGCATATTTCCCATTTTGGGCCGCGTACCATGTAAACAAGTTGTTCAACCTCTTTGTGATCACCCCATCTTGCCAAAAACCTTAAACTTTCGAATACGATTTGAAAAACACATTGTCTCCAACATTAAATGACTTGGTTTTGAGATCAGGCTCTTCGTAGTATTTCTTTTTTCGTATTGGTAACAGTTTATCAAAAACCATTTTTATTTTCCTGGCAAACATCAGCTCAACAGGGAAGATGTTCACTGTAGTATTCTTATTACATAACACCCGATAAACTCGCAGGAATTGCTGTCTTATTTCCTCATTATTATTAACAACTGATTTTTAGGGTCCTTTTGAAGGTGTCCACAAACCTTTCAACCTGGCCATTACCTCTCGGGTGATATACAGGAGTGGTAATATACTTGATAGCGAAAGCTTTGCAAAATTCCCTAAATTCACCTGAGGTGAACTGGCTTCCGCTATCAAAAATAATTTCGTCTACAATTCTAAACTTTGCGAATATTTCATGGAGGAAATTAATAGTCAGCCTAGAAGTTGGTTTTCTGCACTTGAAAATATCTGGCCATTTAGTAAAACTATCCACCACTATCAAATAATGAGACCCATTTAGTTGTCTCGCAAAGTCAATATGCAACCTAGACCATGGGGTATCTGTTTTTGGCCAGAGCACAACTTCTACAGCTTCTCAGAGTCTTTTCTATGTCTTTGACCATACACGGCCAAAACACATAAGATCTCATGAGAGATTTAATTCCAGACATCCCTGGATGTCCTGAATGGAATTCACTTAGCATTCATTTTTGCAGTGAAAAAAGGGATAAACACGCGTTCTGCGTACATTAATATTTTGTCGCAAATGAAGTAATAATTGCATCCAGGCGGATTTGTTTTATTCTTCTTTTTGAATCACATTTAGTTTTTCATTTTCTTTATAAAGTCGTTTGTTTCTGACTTTTTTTTTTCCCGCCGTCACTGGCAATTCTCGAACTGTGATAACCAACACTTCTTTTATTTCATTTTCGGTCTTCAGTGCTGCAACCACTGTGGCCCAACTTTTTAGAAGGTACATATTCCATCTGAAAATCATAATACAGCAAAATAGTGCCCCAACGCTGCACTCTATTTGCTGTGTGTGCTGGTATTTCTTTTTTAAATCCAAAAATGTTAATAAGTGGACAATGATCTGTCTGTAATAAAAACCCAAAAAAAAGAAAGTCGAATAAATTTATTAAATTTCTTTATTCCAAATATTATCACTAAACTTTCTTTTTTAATGTTGAAAAGGTGCCACATTTTAAGAATGTGTTCCCTCACTCTTTGCAATAAATATTGGACTATAAATATAAAAAAAAAGTCAAATAAATTTATTAAATTTATTAATTCCAAATATTATCACTAAACTTTTTTTTCAATCTGACTGTAATTTTTTCAGTTGCAATTAATTCTCTACTCGTGAACGCATCAACCTTTATGCTCCCTAAACTTTCTCTATGCCGCAAAATAGATTCAATGCCAACCTGGCTGACGTCAGTCACCAGAGTTATCTCCACTTTTGGGTCAAAATGTGTAAGGAATAGTTCTGACGTCAAAACTTCTTTTATCTTTTGAAATGTATCCTGGTATTATAATACTCATCATCATCATGTCGCGCAGTTTGCACTGATATCCATGATGATCTCTCGCCAGCCTTCCCTATCATTCATTGACTCCGGCAGCTCCTCTGCGCTGCAGCCAGTATCCCTACATAGTTGGTCAATGTAGGTCCTGGCTGGGCGGCCCACATTAGCGCGCCCATGCGCTGGCTTCCACAGTAGTACGTCGCTTACGATCTCATCCTTGTTTCTCCAGCAGTGACCTGCATGTCTAGTCCGTCTCACTCGTATGGTTTGTGAGATGGGGGGGGGGAGGTGGCCATATAGTTGCTCTTTTGTGGGGTGCTGCTTCCACGACCTATCCAGGACCGTCCGTAGCATTCTCGTACAGCTCCCATCTAGCTTATTCTCAAGACGCTTCGTTAGGGTCCAAGTGGTACAGCCATACAGAAGTACCGACACAACCACAGCCTGGAAGAATCGCCTCTTTAGCTTGTTGGGGAGATCGGATTTCCATATGACTGATAGTTCGTTGGTGGCCAACCATGCCTTTCCTATTCGAGTGTTAACATCGCTTTCTGTGGATGAGATATTACTCCCTAGGTATGTGAATTTTTCTACTGACTTAAGAGGCTTGCCGTCAAGTGTGGAGATGTCCCCTTGCTTTTTGAAGCTCATGAACTCAGTTTTATCAGAGTTCACATAGAGGCCGACGTTCTTTGCTGCCTTCTCCAGGCTGTGTAGTAGTGTCTCAGCCTGTGTCGGCGTATCGGCAAGGAGCGCGAGGTCATCAGCATAGTCCACATCTGTGACTGTTTATGCGGGGTATCGCCTGCTTCTTGCTTTCCTTAGTGTGAGACCTTTTTCTTTTAGGGTATCTAATGATGTTCTGAGTATGTAGTCTAGGCATATCATAAATATATATGGTGCTAACGTATCTCCCTGTAGGACCCCAGCGGTGATGTCAAAGAAATCTGTGTCGCCATCAGGTGAGCGTACCATTGCTTTAGTGTCTTTGTAGAGCATCATTATGGCGGCAACCGTTTCTTTGGGGAGACCATATGCTAGTAGTATTTGTTCCATTTTCCCTCTGTGTATAGAGTCAAATGCCTTAGAAAAATCTACGAATAGTAGCGTTGCCTCTAGGTTTTTTGCTCGGACCCCCTCTATGATTCGTCGTATAGTCAGGATTTGAGAAGTTGTGGATCTGTTTCTACGAAATCCGTTTTGGTTTTTCCTTAGGATTTTCTCTATTTCGGGTCGGATACGATTAAGAAGAAGGGCATTATATATCTTAGCTGCAATAGCAGTAAGAGTTATGTCTCTGTAGTTTTTGGCGATTCCTAGGTCTCCCTTTTTTGGGAATGGGAGGATGCATCCTTTCGTCCATCTATCTATCCTATTTTGCCTATACACAGCATTGCATAGCCTAAGCAGTATGTCGTTGAATTTCCCCAACTTCCATACCTCTGGGGGTATTTCGTCAAGGCCTGCTGCTTTTCTGCTTTTTAGTTTCTTTAATATTTCATTGAGTTCTTCAGTTGTAAAGTCCCCCAGTTTTATGTCTAGTTGTCTATCTATGATCTTTTGGGTATTATTTTCCATGATTTTAGGTGGGTTTCCTAGAAGTTTCTGGAAGTGGCTTTTCCATTTCTGCAGTCTATCTTTCTGGTTGGTTGCCCTTAGCTTTGATCTAGAGGTACTTTTTCTATCACTAATTTCATTTACTATTTGCCATGCTAATTGTGACTGTCTGTCTTCCACTGATTGTCTGATGTTATTTATTTGTGCTTGTATATATTCTGTTTGTTCTTTTTTGTATGTTTTGATTAGTTCTATCTGGGCTTTCCTAAGGTTATGTAAATTTGTGTTAGTTGGGTTTGCTTTATTACGTTGAGCTGCTTTTTTGGTAATATTTCTTTTTTCTCTAACTTCTTCTGTCTCCCAGGGAACCTGGTGCTTAGCTCTTAGTTTTGTTGGTACGCACTCTGCTGCTGCTTCTAGGTGTGCACTAACAAAGTTTTCGTATTCCTCGTTTGGTGAGCTGTCTCTTGGAGGATATCGAACCTGTTTCTTACTGCGACAGCGTAGCGATTGCATAATAGAAATAGATATATCTCTTGATTCACATTTTTTACTAACACAATACATCCACTCACCAACAAAACAAATTAAAAGGAAAAAAACAAAACACTTCGAAACAGAATCTAAGTTACTGAGAATTGTAACATAACCCAATACATTCACCATCAACAAAAACAATTAAAAAAAAAAAAAAGGAAGCAAAAAAAAAAAAAAAAAAAAAACACTTCGGAACAGAACATAAGTTACTGACCAACCGGATGTTAACTTAAACGAAATGAACAATGATGGTAGCTTAAACGAAATGAACAAAAACAAACAATTTACGCATGGGCTCCGCCCCCTCCCAAATTTTTTTAATAAAAGATTTGAAATATCTTCTATTTAATGTATTTCAACCAATAAAAAATGTTCCCCCAAAACCCTTCAAGGGTATCTGGAGGCTTTCACTAGCTATATAACAGCTGACTTAAAGTCGATAAGCATTTGACCAGAGAACGTCGCCACGCTAGGCCGAGATCAAGGAACCGCCATACCTCAGACCTACACCGCACCCCGCGTCACGCAGAGCCAAGTCATCAGCCAGAACAGACTTTCAAGCCCACGTCTGCCCTCATTTCACCGAGTGAAAAGGAAGTGTCATATCAACAATTCCAGCTTTTGTTTATTTTTAAATAAACAAAATTAATCCAACCCCTCTCGTCTATTTTTCTTTTGCTACCATACGCTTTTTTGTGATACTGGCAATTTTCAGACCAATTCCATTTTTTTTAAGAGGTGCAGGCAAATCCTGCATATTATTTATATACACTTGGTGTATATTTGCAAGGCCTAAGAATGCTTGTAATTCTGCAACATTTGTAACGGCTGGCTTATTCCGAATCGCACTTGATCTTTTCGGGTCGGGCCTTCGGCCTTTTGCCCCAGGTATTTAATTTTTCGTATAAAAACTCGCATTTATCCACATTCGCCAATTTTCCTGTTTCACATGTCGCTCGTGCTGTTCGTTTGACTCGCATTTTATAAGTATGTCGTCTTAATACGCCATAGCGAAATCCAGTTCAGCCAATATATTATCCATTATTCTTTGGAATACACTCGGCGCTATTTTACACCCAAACGATAAACGGTTAAAACTATATAGACATCTATGCGTATTTATCGTGAACAGATTTGAACTTTCTTCGTCCATTTCTTAGGTAAGCGTCCGACAAGTCTAGTTTTGAAACTACTTTACCGCCGTTCAGCTTTGTGAAAATGTCTTTAGCACTTGGTAATCGGTATTCATAAAGTTTCAGACATTCATTCAAACCTGTCGATAGGTGCAATCCATTCGGAATATTGTACTTTTGAAATTTCACCCTTTTTTTCAAGTCTGTCTAATTCCTTGTTTATCGACTCTATTGCCGCATAAGGCACACTTCTTTTCGGTTTGAACACAGGCGATGCATTCTCTTTAACTTGCAACTTAACCTTTGTTTTGGTACATTTGCCCAAGCCTTCCGAAAAAATATCTAGAAATTCTTTATTTAGTTCTTTTTGAATATTTTCCAGTCTCGTGTTTGCGTTGGAGGGGGTGAATTTACTTTGTTACAGAAAGAATTAATTGGTAAATCCCATAAGTCAAATAATACCATCCAGTCAGTACAAAACAAATCTGACGTATTTTTTAACACGCAAGTTTTTGCTTTCACTGTTTTTTCACCAAAAGACACGTTACAAATGAATTCACCTATAAAATGTTTCTTTGTGCCAGATAGACCTCTTGCAACTTTTTCGATGTGTGTCAATTTTGGCTTATCAATTTTTTCCCAAGTGTTTTATGGGGATTAAATAAAACTAAAATAAAAACTAAAATAAAATAAATAACAAACTCCCATGGGCCTTCACCGGAAGAACCCTCCACACAGGTGCGACAAAAAGGACCGCCTTCTAACCCCCAAACCTAATCCTACCCAATAGTTTTCACGAATGATGGACAGATCACTACCGGTATCGAGTTGCAAACGAATGTTGTTCTTTTTCATTTTAATATCAATGAATTTTCTTTTTTGCGAATCACTGCTTTGGTTTTTGGATATCATTTTTTAGACGCCTCAGGCTTTTTTTTCTTCATTTTACAATGCGTACTTATGTGGCCTAATTTTCCACAGAAATAACAAATTTTACTTCTGCATGGGCAATCACTTTTGAAATGTAGACCCGAACACAAATAGCATGGATTTAGTTTGGTAATCCGTTTATCTTTTTTTCCGAACTCTCTTGGGTTTAACGTAATGTATGTGGGCTATTTCTTTTTCCTCAATCTTTGCAGAATCATGTCTCATGCTTACAATTAGGTTACATTTGTCAACCACTGCTTGTAATGTTAATTTTGAATCCTGCTCCAATCTTGTGAGGATTCTTGTCCTTAACTCCGAATCTCAGCTTTGAAATCAGGCCTTGCACAAAAAGGAGACATTTAAAACGATCAGGTGACAAATCTTTAAGTTTCAATTTTTCATATTCCCTGTTCACTACACCGGCGTATGTAAAATAAAATATTCCTTCTCTTTGTTCGTTAAATTTAAACATCTCCAACGAATGTTAAAAAGAGGTCTTTCGCCAAAAATGTTCGTTGGGATTTTAATTGTGTCATCAAATGATACTTCACTCGGTTTCTTTGGTAAAATGTAATTACTATACTGGTCATGGCTTGCTGGGCACAATTTTTGAAGTAGGAGACGAACCATTTTTTTTTTCTTCGTCCCACTCCATGCATTTTTTTATGAAGATGTCTTCATATCTGCGGAAATAAGCAGCGAACGTAATTCCTTCTTCGCAATTGTAGGAGAATTCTCCAATGGAATTAGCCACCGAAACAGGGAATTAATCCATCATGTTTTGTCTCTTGCGTTTTTAAGAGAAATAGTTCCATCAATTGTTGTCATTTTTCATCATTTTTTTTCTGTTGCTTCGCTTGGGACATTAATAGTATTGTGATTGTAGATTGCAACTCCTCCACATTTTTTCCTTCCAGAATTCTGGTCGCATAAAAAGATTGTAGCCAAGATGAGCTTAATTTTGTCAATTGTAACAAATATTTTTTCACGTGAGTTTCTTAAAACCACAGTCATTAATTTGCAGTCATTAACACCCGAAATGGCAAAGAAAAGCCTCCACATATGTTTTTTTAATCCCACGTCGCCAACTTGTTGTATACTGGATCATACAATATTCAATATACTAGTACACCCAACTACAGTTTGCGCCAGACATAGAGTAACTCGCAACAGAGTACTAAAACATCGAGGTAGAAGGTTCGCGTAATGGTTCCGTAATCTTCGCAGTTTCAGGGTATTTGCCTCTCATCCCACTTATGAGGGCGTGACACACGGACATTTTTATGTGGGCCCACCCATAAACCGAAGATCATTGGTGGTAGGCACAAAAATGCATTGATCCTGTCGGCATTCCCCCTCAAGAGGGCGCCTCAGGCACTGGGCAATAAACCCAACCTTGCCCCTTTAAATCAAGGGGGCAGGTATTGCCTGAGGGATAGCTCCTGGGATCAACGCTATTTTACTTAGCCGCTCCAGAGGCCGAAGCGCTCTAAAACAGCAGTGTACAAATAGTATTGGACCAGCTCATTACTCTCTACGCAAGGTAAGTTAGGCTAGTCCACAACACAAGGTGACAGGTCTTTTGTAACACTTTAAATTTATCTATTCAGTAATATGATTATAATTTCCTATTGTTGACAAATATTAGTGTAATGAGATAACAGGAACTCTCTAACGTTTAGAGATTACACCCCTTGTACCGTGGTAATTAATCTGTCTATCAGAGTGGCAACCTGGTTGAATAAATCATGACGTATTTATTCAACCACGTTGCCACTCATATCATGTGTTAATGTCACATCTTCTAAAAAGTAGAAAATATTCCAATTAGGATTGTATCTTTTGATTATTATAATTTATAACTGCATCATTTTCAGTAATCAAGCATTACAAATGAAGTAAAAGACAGCTTACACTAGGTATACACAATTTGTTGAAAAGTCCGTGTTTTTTCAATACAATTTTGGCCCCACCGTTTGAAAAAAATTACCAAAAATCTGGGAATTATCTGATTTTAATTAAATTTTCAGTGTTGATTTATCAATGAATGAATTTTATGATATATCAATTATTCTATTTCAAAACTTTCTGATTTTTTTCAGGTCACTTAACTTTAACCCCACCCTTGTTTTGGGGGCGCAAAATATCGGTGTGGTATAATATATGTAATTGATACTTTTTTTCTCCATAAATAGACAAAAGGTATGAATAGAATAATATTTTTTTATAATGAATCTGCTCGGACAGTAAATAAGTACCAAAAATCGGTAAATAAAATAAAAAATAAAAATAGAAATAAATTTTGGAGATTTTTTTTAAAAGAATATATATATATACATCAATATTTGTTCCGTTTAAAAGGAGGGGCACTAAATTTATAATACAGTTTTCTACCAAACAAAATGGGTGATTGATACTAAAGTAAAGTAGTTATTTAAAAAATATCTTCTAGAATTTAATAATATGACATTTTAAACAAATCATGCTTTATTTTGCTTTTTTTTTTAAATGAATTTTATATATTAATTTATCATAACAGAAGTACCTAATTAAAATTTTGAAATGAAATAACCAATGCATTATAAAATTCATTAATTAATATATCAATACTGAAAATTTCATTAAAATCGGATAATTCCCTGATTTTTTTCAATCACGAATGTTACAATTTATTTTGTAAACTCGGATTTTAAACAGCGTTTCAGGCCATACGCGATCGAAATTGACCGAAAAAATCGTTTTAAATGTATTAAAAATAAATTACATGAGTAATATTATTTTTCTTTTTTTTTTTACATTTTATTTTTTCATTATGTCACTACTTTTCGACTTACACAAAAATTTGACCTTAGGGTCAAAATTTTTAATCGATTTGATTAATTTTAATTCGTTTTTAAAATAAATAGCAGCCGAATTTTTGGGTATACCTAGCTTACACAAACAATTTGTAAGCAACCTGTCACGCAAGACTTAGAATAAAGGACTTCCTACTAGATTGGTTACCAATCTAGTAGGAAGTCTTTACTTTACTAGACATTTTTTCGTCTGCTTATCTCATTAACTCGTCAACACGTGGCCTGGTTCAAATTGTAGTAGCAGTTTTTTTCCCTCGACCGTTGGCTTGTAGCATGTCTTGGTAGAACTGGGATATATAGCTATCTCCCATTGTCACGTGTCGGACGCTGAGTAACCGAAGGCAAAAAAGAGGAATAATTTGGGGAATACACAAGAAGGGCCGTGATTGGATTATTTGTCCGATAAATTTCAATATTATTTATGTTTGAAAATATAGTTTTTGTAGGAGATTTTCTCCTTTTGCAGAAAAGACAAGGAATTTCACTATTTCCACCATTGTATGCTCATCAAAAAATCTATGTGCAGCATTAGAAGACAAAACTAAGGGATGCCGTAACAATGCGACATTCTACTATTGAACTAAGGTTATATATAGTATGCAGATGGTAGCATCAACAGAAGGAATATGTGTAGGGGATCGTTGTGAATGGATTCCGGTTCGGTGAGACGTATTCCTCTCGATAAGAACGATTCTGACCCCACAAACAATATTTGAAATGACGATGGCTGACACAGGCAAAAAATGGAGGAATAACAAACACAAGAGTTAAATGGTTAACAACAACAAAGAAATTTATTCCGGTGTCGTTGGTCGGTAGAAAAAAACTGGATAAATCAGGAAAGGTGTCAGTTAGTGACAACTTGAAGATGAATGTCTCGTTTGTTGCTTGATGGCAGAATGGGATGCCATATTAGGATAATAATCAGCAGCCAGATCGATTGGCTTGGTGAGTTGTTGTGGTGCATCTCGGCGTCTGTCTGTTATGGCCAGCCCTGTTTGTTTGTGAGAAGTTAGGTGCTGGGGGTGTTCATCAAAGGTATCATGCTACATGCCGGGGTAAAGGGTCATCGCGTACGGCTGGGACAAAGTCTCACCGTGGTGGTGTACGGCGCCTCTACTGCTTACATGCCGAGTGGTCCGTCTAATTCCTACCACCCGCGTGGATAAGGACAAACTGGCTTCATGATTTGTATTCCCATTTATATCGGATTTGTTTTTCTTTTTTGGTGGAAAAGACCCTCCTGGAAATTCCATGTGCGGACGTAGGTGTAAGCATAACTCATGATTCGAAAAATTGCTTAACTATTTAAAAAAATCTTATTTCTGCAAAATAGAAGATTTGAATTTGGATAGAGTCATGGTTAGCACGTCTTTTACGTTCTTTTCGTTTTCATTGTTTAGTGAATTATAGGAATATAGGCAATTATGATAGTGGTCCGGTACATGAAGGCAAACAAGATCAACTATAGCTGATGCAAACACACCACAAATAAAATTCTATTAGGGGTGGGCAAATCGAAGTCGATTTTTGGGACGAGTGTTTTCTATGGCCCTTTTTGCTGCTGATTACGATTTCGATTATTTTTGGGAAATATGACGTCATTTTAGGTTGGTACTGTGACGATTTTCAAAATGGTGGCTTAAAACTGCTACAAAGAAAATTAACAATTTTAGGAGTTGCAGTAGTGTAATATGTCAAATTATATGTTTTCTGGGTCACAGAATATGAAAATGTATTCATTTTAGTGATTTAACTAACTCTTTTATTTTTATTAGGTACTCTATGTGAAAATTATTCAATTATGTCTAGCTTTTTATGCTATTTTGTACCGGAAGATCGTAAATTGCAAATAGTCATTTTACTATGTCATTTATATATATTCACGTATGAGGACATCAGATATGACATAGCCAGAGTTATACAATGAACAATTAGTTACCTAATGTAGTAACCAATTCTAAATTGCAGAAAGAAAGTGAAAGCATACAAGAACGTTTTGGTTCTACATACACGGAGATTAGGGTATTCAAACCTACATGAAAATTATCTCCTGGGTCTGTATGCTGTATTTGTGTAAATGACAGAAGAGAAAACAGTCTTTGAGCAGGGATCAAGCCAGTAATATTATTGCAAATGAACTATGGTCTAACTGGATAGACAGAAATGTGTACTCACTAAATGAAAAAGCAGTTGCTACTAGAGTGAAAGATGATTATGAATGGTTCAATGTTTTACAGAAAGTTTAAAAGCTTAAAACATCAGAGCTAAACCCAAAAGCAAGGTTTGGTATTCACTTGAATTTAATGCAGCTCTTATTTAATATGCCTCTGATATTTGTTATAAGGATCCATCCTATCAAATCCAAAGGAATAAGACTTTAGTGCCAAAATGACACCTGACGATCGGACGTTTATGAAGAGAACTGTTTCAGAGTTTACAAAGCAGTTTGCACCAACTCATTTCGTAAAGATTGGATAAGGATGAAGAGGAGAAAGAAAATTCGAGAATGTTCTGCAAAGAAGAAACGTCTTACAACAGAGAAAAAGAAAGAAGAACAGTAAGAACAAGATCGATTGATGATGAAAGACGCATTGATATATGTTTTTGATGAAAACTGTGAAAGTAGATGTAATTTCCAGGACAGTGAGCAACCTACATAAAAAGAATTCTATTTACGGATAGAAAACTTAGTTCTCCACGGGTTGGCGAAAATGCCACCGCCAGAAATTGTGCTCTTGCATTTCCTGGATGCGAAAGTTAAGAATGGACAAAGACCATTCAATGAGCCTGTAATTCGTTGTTTGATCCAGTGTTTATCAGAATTTTCCAAATGAAGTTTGCAGCCAATATGATATTTGGTTAATGGTGGACATTCATTCACGATGACATGAATGTAGGCAGTGAATCAGATCACAAACTGTATAGTAGTAACAGCAGGAATTAAGAATCTGAAATATATGGCCTTGATGTTTAACATTAGGGATTCACAAACTTTGTATCAAACAGATTTGGATGTATTGCAGACTAAGCAACGTTATTTTGGGCACATCAGGAGCACATACAAGTTTTCTTTGATGACATAGTTGATATCAACAGCAGAAAGATAGTGCTTGCCATTTTTATATACATTCAGAATGAGTCCTGTGGCCAGTAATCTACAGCACGATAAGAGACATCCTTATATTCCTTCTGATGCACTTTTTGAGGATTGATAAAATAACCACCAGTGATGAGAGAAACCGGACTAGGATGAAAGTTGTTGTTTTTTTTTTTTAACCAAATTGATTTTTCTCAAGAAATTAAAGAATGTAAAACAAGAGTGTGAACCAAATGGGATTGAAAAGCTGGAAGCTGCAGTAATGGTGAAAGTTATTAATGTTGTTAAGAAGCGACTCTTGGATGTGGAACACTTTTAGCAAGATGATAATGGTGACAGAGAAGCACTACAGTATATATTTCTCACAAACTTAGGATGTGAATCCCAGTTTACTAAATTTAATGACCGAATCAGGGCAAATCTGTGAGTCGTGACTAACTTATATAGAAAATTCTTGTGTATCAAAGTTAACTATTGCGAACTTCATGTGTAATTGGTGATATTTCTGGGCAAAAACGTCACTAATCTTATTAGGATTGTCATTTTTTTTACATTATAAAGAAATTAGAGCTGATTAAATCAATAAAATGTATTTTCATATTCTGTGACTAAGAAAACATAGGATTAGACATATTACACCATTATCAAGTCATATATTGTATTTTTCTTTAACAAAAACAAAAATTTCCAGCCGCCATTTTGAAAATCAACACGGAACCAACCTAAAATGATATCCTAAGTGAATGATCTCATCATAATCATAACTAGCAGCAAAATGGCCATAGAAAACTCTCGTCTTCATTTACCCATCCCTACTATAAGTGTTAATATCACAGTCACCAGAGTAGCTCATCAACAGTTTCCAGACAAATTATAATACCTGAAGCATAAGCACCACTCATAGAGATAAAAAACAAAAAACAAAAAACAAATCCCGAATCCCACACCAGTGGATCAACAAGTCCAACCATGTCGATTTCGGCAATCTTAAAATCCCAAAACCTTCTTCATCAATGGCATGGATCTGTTTATATTGTATTGAGTTATCTCCCCTCCTCCACTCGCATAGAGAGAGAGAGAGAGAGAGAGAGAGAGAGAGAGAGAGAGAGAGAGAGAGAGAGAGAGAGAGAGAGAGAGAGCGTTCTCTATTCATTGGCATCACCTGAATAAAAACACATATAACAAGCTCTTGGTTATTAAATCCTTCCAGGACCTACCACACCCTTCGAAACCACATATAATCCTAACGTAACCCTAACATGGTACTAGAAGTGGGATTTTGATCACCACGAGAAATTTAAAATAGAATAAAAAAAGAAAAGGATACAAAACCCTATCGTAGGTACCCATTATTTTTCTTTTCTTCTTCGCCATTGATGTTTACAGCGTTTCTTCTAACAAAAAAAAAGTCTAATGCAAAGAAAAACACCACCCAGGCTAACAATGAAGCCACACCAAACCAGCAAGCTGCACTCGACCCAATGAGCCTTATTATCCAGTTACAACAACAACAGCTCGCCATGCAGGAGCAAATGACGCACTTCATGTTGCGTTTCATACCAACTGAGCAACAGACCGCTCCCCAAACAAACACACAACGCGTAAAACATGAGCGCACAGTAATAGAGTTAAATGACAACAAGTGGATAATTTTTCAGGACACTTGGAGTCGATATAAAATGATGACCTCACTAACCGACCCGACCGAAGCGCGTAATGAATTAAGATCCGCATGCAGCCCGGAGGTGAACGAAAGGCTGTTCAATTTCATCGGCCTCGACGCTCTTAGAAATTCCACAGAACAACAACTAATGTCATACATTAAATCTGTGGCAGTGAAGTCTGTTCACCCAGAGGTGTACAGACAGGAATTCTACAGAATGAGGCAGAGTGATGGAGAGACGATAACAACGTTCGTGTCTCGTTTGAAGGCACAGGCAATGGTTTGTGCGTTTCATGAACACAATCAATGCTCCACACCAGAATGTGTAGCCTCGAGCTCAGAAGGCTTAATAAAATCCCAAGTCATTGCTGGCCTGCGTAATATGTCCCACCAGAACAAAATTCTGACAGAGATCTACACACTACCAACCCTGAACAACCTAGTGAAGCGGTTGTTAACTCTAAAATCGACTGCTAATGCCACAAGCCACTTCCAACCGGCAGAGATATCCAGCCCTGGTCATATCGCCCCCATTAAATCTGCATACCAGCAGAAAAAACATGAATTTTACTTTGTAACCACAAGAATGGTTACTGTCCCCAAAAAGATGGACGCCCACGAAGAACTGTCGACCTACAGAACCTGAATGCAGGCACAAGACGGGAAACACACCACACACATTCAACATCGTCAGTACCGTACCCCCCGGTAAAAAGAAAACAATCCTCGATGCTTGGAATGGATACCACAGCGTACCCCTCTCCGCGGAAGCACGCGACGCCACCACTTTTATCACAGAATGGGGAGATCGATATCTACGAGCCCCTCAAGGTTTCCAAGCATCAAATGACGGTTACACGAAGCGATTTGATGATATCACGGAAGGGTTCCCTCGTGTGGCACGCTGTGTGGATGACTCCATCCTATGGGACGATAACATAGCACTTTCTTTTTGGCACACAGTTAAATACATCAGACTTTGTGCCAATAATGGGATCGTCTTAAACCCAGACAAGTTTTACTTTGCAAAAGACGATGTGGAATTCGCCGGTTTTGACGTCAGCTCCACAGGATATAGACCTACCCAAAAACTGTTAGAAGGCATCAGAGACTTCCCATCCCCAACGAATGTCACGGGAGTTAGATCTTTCTTTGGTTTAATAAACCAACTCTCGTACGCATTTGCCCAAGCACCTGTCATGTCACCATTCAGAGAACTGCTCAAACACAAAAGCAGATTCTACTGGGATGAAACATTAGAACAATTATTTCAGCAATCCAAAACCGAAATTTTAAGGAGCATCCAAGATGGCGTCCGGACGTTCGAAATGAATCGACCCACATGCCTAACCACAGACTGGAGCCGGACAGGGATAGGATTTACCCTACTCCAATTCACAACAAATCATCTTTGTGGACAGGGACATTGGAAAGTCGTATACGCAGGTTCCCGATTTACCAGACCCGCGGAAAGTAGATATGCACCCATCGAAGGCGAAGCTTTGGCCATAAAATTCGGTTTGGAGAATTGCCGTATGTTTGTCTTGGGCTGTCCACGCCTAATACTCGCCATTGACCACAAACCCCTCGTACCGATATTCAATGACCGTAACCTTAGCGATATTAAAAATCCAAGAATATTGGACATTCGTGAACAGACCTTGAAATTCAAGGCCATAGCGATACCTGGAGATACAAATGGTGGAGCAAATGGGATGTCCCGTATCCCAGCACTGACTGCCAAGCTTACAGACATGGAGGCAACCGACCTGGAAGAGGCAGTAGAAGCGGGAATACAATGCCAATATGACCAGGAAACACCCCCCATAAAACTTGCACGCATAAAGCGGGAAGCAGGCATGGATCACCAGTATCAGAGCCTATTAGAGACAGTTGGACAGGGCTTTCCTGAACATAAGGAGCTCCTGCCCATCCACCTCAGGGAATTCTGGAACATGCGAAATGAATTATATGCTGTTAATGCATTAATATTCAAGGAAGGACGCGTTTTGATCCCCAAAAGCATACGCCCTGGACTTGTTGAACAGCTGCACATCGGACACCAGGGTGTTAAACAGCATGAAAAACAATGCTAGACAGCGTTTCTTCTGGAGCACAATTGCAAAATAAGCGGGACCAATGTAAACGTTGTAACGAAATCGCCTCATTAAACCCAAAGGAATCTGCATCCGGACCTATACACCGGACATTCCAATTAGCAATCACGGACATCTTTCAAATGGCCGGTCATAAATATGTAACACCACCGGCGGGCTGCGAAGCTCTTTTGCACACTAAAATTTAAAATTAAAATCCCACAGTCAATTGTTGCTGTATATAAAATAATAATAACAATGATAACCACAACAACAATGATGATAACAATAATAATTTTCATTCAATTAACACACACAAAACAAGTCAAATCAAATTAGGAGTAGGAAAAAAAACAATAAAATAAAAAAAAATTAAAATTTAAAAGAAATTCTACAGTCAGTTGTTGTATATAGAATAATAATAATAATGATAATAATAATGATGATGATAATAATAATTTTCATTCAATTAACTTCACCCTAATTCTTCTCAAAGCTACCTTACAATATATATTTTGGTGGGACAACAGAAAAATTAAATAAATCGCAAATTTAAAAAAAATGAATAAATAGACAAAATAATCATTTAAAATCCCTTTTACAAACATTCTAACCAACTATATGAAAACTGGAGGGAAAAAATCAATTAAATCGGCTGTATAAGACAAGAAACAACTAATCAACAGGTGTGGTGGGGAGGTGCTTCGCTCTTTCTCGGGGAGGGGGGTCTCTCCTTTTTCTCAACATTTAATAAAAATTTAAAATTAAAAAATTAAAAAAAACTTCGGTAATCTTCTCAACGATTTTTTTAACTAAAGATCATTAGTAATCTTATCACATTAATTAAGAAAGTCTAATTAAATGCTTACTCTAAATAATAATAACTAAAAAACACAAAAAAAAATACCAAAAGAAACAACGTTTTATTTCTTTACACACCTATCTATCTATCTATCTATCTATCTATCTATCACTGACTTTCCGTCCAAGTCGTAAAAAAAAATGCAAGTCATCTTTATGACCCTACTAAAGGTCAATCTCCCATTCCTTTCTTTGTTCGTAACATTAGTATATCAGACATCTTTCTATCTCTACCCTTTCTTTCTCCCACTGCTTCCCTCAAGGCCTTTCGCTTTATTTCTCTCTTTCTTCCTCCCTTCCCTTTCTTTCTTTTTCCTTTCAATAGGGAGAAAACAAAATCTACAACCATCTTCCAAAGAGAAATTTCTATCCACGATAAGTGGTTAAGAGGAAAAAAAAATATTTTAGCAGGGAATTTGATCATTCATTCATCTATTTTCTCTTTCGTTAACAACACAATCAACTACAGAAACCTGGAATCTATCCTTCCTTTAAAAGATTGTAAACAAGAAAAACAATATTCCTTTCGAAATATAGTTATGAACGTAAAATAACTTTTTTTTTCTTTCTTTTTAAACAAAACCGATTACTGAGATCTATTTCTAATTCCTTTCAAAGAACAAAACACAAACCAAAGCAAAAACAATAAAAATGATCTACAAATTATAAAAAGAACAAACAAACAACAACAAAAAAAACAATTTTTTTGAGCTTCTACATACTATTTTTTTCTTTCCATGTGTGTGTGTGCGCGCGTCCCTTTGATTCTTTCTTTCTTTCTTTCCGTTTTTTTTTTTTGTTTCTTTCTTTCTTTTTTTCTATTTCTTTTCTTTCTTTCTTTCTTTCTCTTTTCCTTTTCTTTTAAGTGTTTTCTTTTCAGTCTCTTTTTTTTTTTCTTTTTTTAAAAATATATATATACATATATATATATGTTTTTCTTTGTCTCCATCTCTGATTTTTTTTTTCATCTGTCCTTTCGGCCATCTGTCTGACTGTCAGTCTATATCTTTCTCTCTCCCTCTCTCTCCTTTTCGCCTCTGTCTTTCTTCCCACTCTCTCCGTGACTTCAGGTGATACCCTTGGTCAGTCGGCACCATTGTAACACCCCGGGCGGGCTGCGAGCTCTTTTGCACACTCCTGCATCTCTCTGGCATTCTGCATCTTCGCTGCACTCCTAACTCTGGCCATGATTCGTTTCGTCTGCTGGCTATTTCTACTAGGACCTGTCCACGTTGCGCATATGTGCTCAAAACATCTCGCAGGGGCCCCCCGCCAAAGGGGTGTACAAACAAACAGTATCACAAAGAGAAAGAGAGAATAAACAACAACAAAGAGATGAAGACAAGACAATGTCAGTCAGGTGAACATTCAGAAAAGGCAGGGAGATATATAACACGTATCCATCTGCTGCTATCTCTACTGGTTGTCGAGATGGGGGGGGGTTCCCCCCGTTCCTTTTGGAGAGCTCTGCTAAGGCTAGCGTCTAATGGGCATCTAACATCCTATCTCTTCGGTGTTCAGGGCTCATCTGCACTCTTCGGCTCCCAGGGACCAACTGTCTAAACTTTTCTAAATTTCCCAGAATCCCCAAATCTCATCTCACTCTCGTATGAAATCTCATCCTCCTAGATCTTATCAACCCCGCGGGATTTGAAAGGGTTCTTTTTCTAAAAGACCACCCTCATGATTTTTATGACCAACTGGTCAACTATTAAGTGCCAAAGGACCAGACATGTTGTCTGCTTCTGGCCTTTATCACTTTTCATATCTATCCTAAACCCTAATCTCCCTTTTATGGCCTGTTTGACCGACCATTCACATACTTTACGTCTACTTACACATACACATATATGCATACACACACATGTATGTATACATGCACACATATGTATCTATCTATCTATACATATATATATTCACACCTTATCTACACTAGAACACACACACATATTTATACATATATGTGGTTTGACTTACTACTTATTAATTATCTACCTAGAATTATATATATATACACACCTACTGTGCAGCCACATATGCATGCACAATGCATAGTATTACAAATATATCATTTATGCCGACAGATATTCTGGTTGGACAGAGATGGCATCAGTACATCAGGATGCAAGGGCCTCCACAGTATGTAACATCCTACGGAGGTACTTACTTAGCTACGGCGTTCCGGAAGAAATTTCTTGTGATGGAGGGCCCCCATACAACTCCCACGAACTGAGAACATTTCTGAGAACATGGGGTGTCTGCCATCGATAATCGTCAGCATACTACCCACAAAGTAACGGCAGGGCAGAAGCTGCCGTCAAATACATGAAACGCATCCTGACAATGAACATTAGCCCCAGTGGTTCGTTAGACACAGACGAAGCAGCAAAAGCACTCATGCTTCACAGAAACACCCCACCACCGGACCTAGGTGCATCTCCAGCAGAACTTCTATTTGGTCGTCCCTTAAACGACCACCTGCCAAACTCTGTCAAATTCCGTCGAGAATGGCTGGAACTCGCTGACCTACGCGAGAAGGCTGTCAACAAACGTTTCGCGAATACAACGAAATGCGCTCATGACAGACAGTTGAACCCAATCAAAGTGGGAGAACCTGTGGCCATCCAGAACCAACATGGAAACCACCCTCGATATTGGCACAACACAGGCACGATCGTAGAAACCCTCCCACATAAACAATATCGTGTTTTAGTCGATGGGAGCCGGAGGACCACCCTCCGAAATCGCCGCTTTCTTCGTAAAATAAACGAAGATACCCGCAACACAAACCTAGACCTCCCAAATCCAAACAAGAATAACGACATAAACGACCACCAGACACCCATTATACCAGCATCAAACCATACCCACACGATCCAATTAGAACACCGACACCCACTATCAACAAAGAAAAGACCGGCGATATTTATCCCACCACAAACGTCGGTAAACGACAAACCCCCACACCAACTGCCTATCACAGAACCGAGCGATAGACCGAACACCAAAACCAGACCCATCCGCACCAAACGAATGCCTATCAAATACTAAGCTATAAACATTACTGAACTTTAAAAAAAATTAACATGTTTATATTGTATTGAATTATCTCCCCTCCTCCACTCGCATAGTTGAGAGAGCGTTCTATATTCATTGGCATCGCTCTTGGTTAACAAGCTCTTGGTTATTAAATCCTTCCGGGACCTACCACACCGTTCGAAACCACATATAACCCTAACGTAACCCTAACAGGATCTAATAGGATTGTGACAGGCTCTCGACAGAGTGCAACAGAGGAAAATAACATTGAAACAATCGCCATCACAGATAACAATACAATGCAACCTTTTGGCTTTGTATAATTCTTTAATCTTTAATTTTTAATAAGTGAACTACTGAAAACTAAAAACAAAAAATCAATAACTATTAGTGCTACTCGGTGTTACGCTGAGATCCCGATTAGAATAACAATAATTAACTGACCCCTATTTTTACGCCAGTCTATTAATTGGGCTGATATGGCATGAAGCAAAACGTGGAATTGATGCAGTTCAAGAGCGGAATTGAAAAGACAATACAAAAGTAATTCGTAGACAATAATGATGGAATCAGAAATGTCTACAGTGAGTGAATGAGTTAGTGAGTTAGTGAAGTAGACTGCAAAGCATTTGAAAAATGAAGATTGACTGGTGAACTAAGCAGAGTCGGAATTTTATTTTGGAATATGTTTAAGCACGAAGATTTGTAGAAGTAGGAAAGTGTCGCGGAGCTGAATAAAGGATGTTAAACTCACGAATGTTTTAAAAAGGAAGAATTAAAATGACACCAATCGGACAAAGGACAACAGACATGAAGTTTTAATTTTAACAGTAACAACAAGATTTTTTCTTATTCATGTAGTTTACAGCGAACTCAGAGCAATTACACGTTCGGATAGTTTATGTTTTCCGCGGCTAAAGTGTCAGTATTCGTAGATCCCGGGAGTTAACATAGGCTGGTGTCGTCTGCTGTACGGATTTCCCAGGTGTACTGTACCAGGTTTTTATTAGGGAAATCTCTCAAAACTGGAAGGAATTTATTGGTGAGAAAAACATTCGTTATAGGTTTGTCCTAAGAAGGAAAGTTTGAAGGTAGCTTGATTCGACAAACTGGCACTGGAGGCAGGATCTGCGACAGGGCTGGTACTGGAGGCAGGAACGGACTCGTGATCAGCAGTGGACCGGAATGGTAGAGGCCTGCAGACCAGCAGTGCATTGCCGAGCACATAAGATAGTCGCTATGACTGCCCGGAATCTCTGCAGTGCTGTTAAAAAGGTCCTATTAAATGTATTAATTTCCATGTAGTCACTCTGCCTGGTCGGCATTTGGTATTTACACAAAGAAAATTTCACCTTAAACTGGTAGTAAGCACTATTAGTTAGAGTTGGTTGATATTATAATTGACCTTATATTATCCCTTATATTATTCATAAACTGATTATTTATACGAGTTCCGGTCTTTTGTAGAGTCGCTAAGGTTTATCAGTCTCTACCTACTGATGACTTTAGTTGTGGAAGAATCAGTGGATGAAATAAGGTCGCGTATATCTTGAGCAACATATTCGAGCTATGATAAAAAGTATTTTACAATGAGGAAAGTCGTAACAGGAAGAGTTAACAGAGAAAACAATGAATATTTGCTTCTGTAAGTTTGTTACGGGTTTTGTATTCAAAGATTTAAAAAAAATGAATTGTTTCTCTCACGATAAAACGTTGAATCTAGCAACCAATTGGGGGCATCATAACATGAACTGTCCCTTATTCCCTTCTGTTATATGTTGTCCATTCAAAAAGAACGACTACTAATACCTCTTCGCAAAAAATAGTTTTGTTTCCCGAGGCGTTTTTCCACTTTTAAAATCTATTTTAACATATTTACCTAAACCCGAAAAACATTATGGCCGGGTTCGTCAGATGACATGTTGGCTTGAACTCTCTGGTGGTGTGAGAGTGAGACAGGTGTGTGATAATGGAGGGAGCAGTAAACATCACTGGTGTGAAAACTTTTATTTATTCTGTATGGTCTAATAGAACGTAGTGATTTAAAAGACACAGATAAATAAATAAAAAGTTTCTTCGGTAATACTGAACATTATATTTAACATTTACACGGTAAGAAAACAGACTTTTATAAAGGAATGTTTTCTTTAGCCAAGTCTACCAATATGTTCGGTTTAAACTTGTATTTGAGCATACGCCCAAATGTGCTATTTTCTGGAAAGTAAATATTCATATGCGTCTGTGTATTTGGCATACTAACTTGTCGAGCAAGTTTTATTATACATTTAAAGATATAATTATATATTTTGGAATTCATAACTTATTACATATATATTACATATAAGATATATATATATATATATATATATATATATATATATATATATATATATATATATATATATATATGAGTTAAGAGTAAGGAAATGAATCCGACGGTATATGTATAGATAAAAGGGTATGAAAACACACAATATTGTTAAAAAGAATATATTTTATATCATTTTCATAGCTAACATTGAACAATATTTCGATTTATAAAAAATTATCATTAGAGCTTCTTTTTAATCCGGACTCATCGAGAGAGAAGCAGAAAATAATTTAAATTCAAATCGGAAGTATTGTTGTTCCAAAAAGCGTGTAAGCTATGCGATCGCTTCGTCATTTGGAACAACAATGCTTCCGGTTTGAATTTAAATTATTTTCTGTTTCTCTCTCGATGAGTCCGGATTAAAAACAAGCTCTCATGATGATGAAATATTGCTCAATATTAGCTATGAAAATGATATAAAATATTTTCATTTTAACAGTATTGTGTGTTTTCATACCCTTATATATGTATATATATATATATGTGTGTGTGTGTGTGTGTGCTTTAGCACACACACACACACACACACACGGTTTGCGGAAAAGTTATCTCTGCTCTATATTTTTTAAACTAGAAACTAGACAGCAGAAAATTGTAATTTTTTGCACTTAGCCAACATAAATATACTAGCATAGTTATCGATAAAATGATGTATTGTTTACGTATTTAAGACTTTGCCTTTGATCAGAATGTAGTATCTGTTCGCTAAGTACACCTACTTAGGGTAAGCGTCCCGCTAGTGGACCATCTGTTTGTCTCCTTCAGCCGTAATTCCAAATCGTCGGCAGTACCTCCCCCATTGCATCAAAAGCCGACGCCAACGTGACAGTTAAAAATAGTCCCAACAGTCTATATTTTTAGCTTTGTCCCTGTGTACGCTCGTTAAATGAGCTGCATATCACAACTGAAGGGACGTGGTTGAATAAAAGGACAGCGCGTTACAACTCGGATTTTGGGCTGGGATTTGAGTGTAATATCTGTTCTCAACTCTCAGGATAATGATATTTTTGTATACCGATATTTTTGTTAGTGATATCTCACTAACAAAAATCTCGGTATACAAATCGGATATTAGAATATTCCAACTTAAAGAATAATGCAATTTCCGACTTAATAATAATAATAATAATAATAATAATAATAATAATAATAATAATAATAATAATTATATGGACGCTTCAAACGACAAATAGATGAGGTTGCACATGGAAAGACTTGGACATGGTTAAGAAAGGGAAACCTCAAAAGAGAAACAGAATCACTTATAATTGCTGCACAAAATAATGCCATAAGGACAAACTACATCAAAGCGAAAATTGATAAGACCCAACAAAATAGTAAATGTAGACTTTGCGGTAATAGAGATGAGACTGTTAACCATATACTCTGCGAATGTAGCAAACTAGCACAACGAGAATACAAAACTAGACACGACTGGGTTGGGAAGGTGATCCACTGGGAATTATGCAAGAAATTAAATTTTGACCACACAACAAAATGGTATATGCATAAACCAGAATCTGTTCTTGAGAACGAAACGCACAAAATTCTCTGGGACTTTGAAATTAAAACGGATCACCTTATCCCAGCAAGAAGACCAGACCTAGTGTTGATTAACAAAAAAGAAAGAACTTGTCAACTGTATTGAAGTCAGTCAGTTAGACAGTCAACAATTGGTTTGACTGACCAAGCCTAACATGAAGTTACTAGTTCCTTAATGAGCCCACTATAACAGCTTAAATTCCTGCCACTCCTGCCAGGAAGAGTCCATTAAGCTGAGGAGGTGTTTGACTGTCCTACTGTCCAATAGTTAATAATCTGTAACAGTCATTTCCAGACTGCAGGTTCAATCCTGGCTAAGGGTGAAAGTAACACAGAATGACAATTATCAGTATTCTACATCTCCCCTCCCCCCTCTCTCCCATTGCGCAGGCGTATTGGCCTTTGAGGAGAAATTAGTTCCTTTCGGCCAGGCTGATTAGAGGGGAGCAATCTTGACAATGCCCGGGGTATTTTCGTCGGCCTTGGTTTTGGGGGCGGAGTGACATTGGGTGAGGCCTGGTCCCTAATGTTGAGGTGTGGGGTGTTAGAGTTGGAGCCAATGGGATCAAGCATAGCACCAGGCAATGGTGTGGGTTTGGGTTTTGTGGTCAGCTTTTTCAGGAAGCGTTGGTTTCTGAGTGTGATCCTACCTGATCCGTCCACTCGGAGCCGGTATTGCCGATGTGGGAGAACCTCAATGACGGTGCCTGTAGTGGTCCACCGGCGGTTTGATGGGTTTTGAATGGCTACTTTGTCACCATTCTGTAGCGGGTCAAGACTGTGTGTGTACCTATTGTATCTTTCCGACAGCAGGACATTCCGTTGACGAAAACTCTCCTCACGACGTTGTGCTGCGGCTATCCATTCAGAATGTGGTTTGTAGAGGATAGGTCTCAATGGGATCGAATCCCGGAGTCGGCGGTGGAGCAGCAACTGCGCTGGGGATAGGCCGATGCCTTGAATGGGAGTATTGCGGTATTGGAGGATTGCTTGGGCAACACTATCGTTGTCTAGTGAACCCTGAGGGCCTGTGTTGCCATGGATTATCCTTTTGGCAGTTTTGACAGCGAGTTCCGCTCGGCCATTGGATTGAGGGTATGCTACTGATGATTTTCTATGTTTTACACACCATGACTTGAGAAACTGCTGAAATTGCTCAGAATTAAAAGGAGGGCCACCGTCACTACTCAGCTCTTCAGGAGTACCATAAGTGTGGAAGAGTTTCCTACAAATAGATATTAATCTTTTAGTGGTGGTATGACCAGGTTTTAGGTGATATAAGATGATCCAGCCCGTGAGTCGGTCTGCGCAAACAAGGTATGCAATATGCCCAACGTAAAATATATCCATTACTATTTGTTGGAAGGGCCAATCTGGAGTTGCTGTTAAAGTGATTGGCTCGAGGGGTTGGGATGGGGCGATACTGGTGCACACCCGACAATTATTCCTGAAATTGCGTATGGATGCGTTCATACCAGGCCAATACACTGAATCGTTTGCACGAGCTTTCATGCCCTCTACACCCTGATGAGCTGAATGTAGGCAATGTAGCACTTTCCCTTGTAGGGTCCTAGGTACGATAATTCTTTCGTCCATCAGTGCTAAGCCTCTGTCCGTGGTGAGTCTGTGACGTACCTCCCAGAAATGGCGGATTCCTGGTTCGACCTGAGAACGTATAGAAGGAAATCCTTGTTCAATCACCTTTAAAAGTGATGTGTAATGCTGATCATTCTGGCCAGATGCACGAATATGGTCAAGTGATATGATATTGTTGCTATCCCTACAATTCGTCATTGCCTGATGGGTCACTGATTCCATTAAGTCATCTATGTCGTCAGAGAGGTGTGTGTCCTGGTTAGAAGGTTGTGTTGAGAATAAAGTAGTAAGGGCTTCTACTATGGCAACTGGGTTGCGGGATATGGCATCAGAACCCTTGTGCCACTTGCCGGGGCAGTGCTGAATGGTAAAGAAATATCTTAGGGACCTCTCCTTCAGTTTAAATAGGCGTGGGTTGTGAATCTTACTAAGGTCCCTATCACCAAATACCCCTGTTAAAGGCTGGTGGTCTGTGACCACTATTACATTAGGGCATCCCATGATAAACATGCGGCATTTGTCTAATGACCAGGCGATTGCAGCTGCTTCGCCCTCAATGGGTGCATATCGGCGCTCTGCGTCAGTGCAGAATCTGCTACCTGCAAATATGATGCGCCAGCCCTCTGTGCAACAAACTGGAGCCTTGTCTGTGGGGCATGTGCAGTGTTTTTGGAGCAATAAAAAACCCATACCTTCTTTGCTCCAGTCTGGGGCAAGGCAGGTTGCGCGATTGATGTCAAAGCTTGTAATTCCCTTCTTTACCAAGCCAACGATAACCTCCTTAGATTTGCGGAACGCGTTCTCGATATCTTGGTTCCACGTAAAGTGTGAATTTTGTTTGACCAGGTCTCGAAAAGGAGCCATTATGGGGCTTAGGGAGTATGCCCATGCCACTTGATTAACCAACCCAAACCATGACCTTGCGTCGGTTATGTTCTTTGGGATAGGGAAGTTTTTTATTGCATTGAGTAGTTCTTTGGAAGGGGCAACTCCTGTTGGTGTTATTTGGAGACCACCAAATTGAACCACATCCTGACAAAATTGGAATTTTTCCTTGTTGAGCGTGATCCCATTTTCTGCACACAGTGACAAATAATCAAAGGTATGATAAAAAGCACCTTCTATATTTTCGTCATAGAGTAGGGTATCATCAACTACCTTAACTTTGCGGGGAACATCTCTGATTATTTCATCATATCTGCGTGTATAGGCATCGCCGGAGGCTAAATATCCCTGGGCATTCGCAGATACATAAAACGACCCCACTCAGTGATGAAGGTAGTGAGTGGTTGTGATTCCTCATCTAGAGGGATTGAATGATAGCCATCCATAGCATCTAAGACAGTTTTCTTAGTGTTGGAAGGTACCTGTAATGCCAATTGGAATGGCGAGCTGGTGTGGTGTGTCTCTCGCTTGCATTGGGAGTTCAAATATTGGTAGTCTACCGTTCTTCTAGGCCTCCCGTCTTTCTTTGCAGTTATTACCATTGTGCTGCACCAGTTAGTGGGGGTGCCAATGGGTACTGGGGCGAGGATACCCCTTTTGACATCATCCCAAAGGGCCTGTCGTACCTTCTCTTTAAAATGATATGGTACTGGGATAGGGTTATGTCTTGCTTTGGGGGTTGATCCTTCCTTGAGGTGTATGTGGGCTGGGGGCCCAGCCATAGCAGGAAATTTTCCGTTTTTGTTGAAAACCGTCGTAGCGAATTGGTCTAACAACCATTGCTTAATTTTTTCTACGTTTTCATTGGTTGGTGGAAATGGAGGGGTTTTAGGATATTGGATTTTATGGGCTGGAGTTTTTGGTGTGTTATGCTGGGAATCCGTGAGTACCGCATTGCATGTTATTGAATTACTTGCAGGGGCGGGAGGCCCTGCCATAGGTTTAGGAAAGAATGGAGGTAATATACCCACATCAATGCAGGCTGCCTTACTAAAGTATATCACCTGTATATTTTTACATATATATAGTGCCTGTTTTGTAGTCCTCTCCCCAATTGTAAACATGATGGGTAGCCAACCTTGACACACCAATGAGAACCCTCCTACTGCACGTACTTTTTTTTTTTAGAGGGGACTAAATTTTTCTCCGAGAGTCCCATGTACTGTAGATGTTTCAACCCACCGAGGCATATGGTTGCACCACTGTCAGGGTAGATTTTGAGATTGGTAGGACAAGCGGCAGGGATATTTCTGGCTTGTCTTGGGTCAGGGCAGGGGGAAAATGGGGTTAATGTGGCTTCCACCTCCTCGCAGCCGTTGTGGCTATCTGGTTTGTAACTGTCAGTTACTGGATCGAATATTAGGTGCGCAATCAGGGCATCCATACTGGCTTCTTCATCTTCCAGGCACTTAATAGCACCTTCTTCATTCTTTGATTGGCAGACATTTGCAAAGTGGTTCCGTTTCCCACAAGCTTTGCACGTTTGACCCCATGCCGCACACATCCGTGGCCGGTTACCTATTCCAGCCCCACCATGCCGGTAACTACCACAACCTCTGCATGCATTACGTTGGGGGTTTTTTTTCCACCATGTCTCCACGGTTGAAGGTAGTGCCTGAACGGGCTGAATTTTGGGCCCATTTCTGTCGGTGATACGCAGATGTTCGAATCCTTGCAACATCTGAGGTACCAGATATCTTATCTTGGTCTCGCATGGCCATCTCGAATGCTTTTGCATGAGTTATATTTTGTTCCAAGGTCATCAGTGAACCTGCCTTAGCCAATATATCCGCCTGTAGTGTGTCATTAGCAATGCCCCGAATGAACTGATCCTTTATATATATGTTGGACAAGTCATGATCACAGTTGGGGCATATATAGTTGCAATCTTGTGCTCCTGACTGTAGACGAATCAAGTAATCCTGGATGGACTCATGGTCACTCTGTATGATGGATGAAAAGGAGATTCTGTGCACCATGGGATTTGATTTCTGTGTAACCAACACCTCTAGCATATCAAGCAGTTTGCTAGGGTTGGTGTTGAAGAAGTCAGGGTAAGTATTGATGATAGAATTCTGGACGGTTTCATCAGCACAATTGTACAGTTGAATGTTAGTCTGTATGGGGGGAAGATTGGTCATCTTTGTAAATACGTCCCAGTCTATCCTGAACTTCCTGAATTGTTGTGGGGTCATTTCCGAACGGATTTGAGGAAGTTTTGCAGTTGGTGTTCTTGCATAATTAGCTGATAATGGGAGTGTCACTGGGGGATCCTTGGCTAGCTTTAGTATAGTGAGCATGTCACCCATACTCTTGATACCCAGTTCCTTAAGCATTGCACGGTCTAGCATATGCAAGCTGGACCTTGCAATCTCTTCACTAGAAAATGTCTGGGCATAAGTTTTGGCAGAGGTAACAGATATGCCTGCCTCAATAAACAGCTTTTCCCATCCAGCTAGGTCGAATCCTGTTCGCAGCGCCATATTGAAGTCAGTCAGTTAGACAGTCAACAATTGGTTTGATTGACCAAGCCTAACATGAAGTTACTAGTTCCTTAATGAGCCCACTATAACAGCTTAAATAATTCCTGCCACTCCTGCCAGGAAGAGTCCATTAAGCTGAGGAGGTGTTTGACTGTCCTACTGTCCAATAGTTAATAATCTGTAACAGTCATTTCCAGACTGCAGGTTCAATCCTGGCTAAGGGTGAAAGTAACACAGAATGACAATTATCAGTATTCTACAAACTGGTGGATTTTGCAGTGCCAGCAGATCACAGGGTGAAGTTAAAGGAAAATGAAAAAATTGACAAATATCTGGACCTTGCCAGAGAACTGAAAAAGTTATGGAATATGAAAGTGAAAGTTATACCAATTGTAGATGGTGCACTTGGAACAGTCCCAAAAGGATTAGAAAAGGGTTTGGAAAGTTTGGATATCAGAGGAAGGATTGAAACCATTCAGAACACTGCACTGCTGCAATCTGCCAGAATACTCAGAAAAGTCCTGGAGACCTGAGGAGACTTGCTGTCACTCAGACTCCAGTGAAAGACCATCAGCTAACACTGATGTGAAAACTCAAATAATAATAATGTAGAATGTGCGGTGACAGAGATGAGACTGTAAACCATGTATTAAACGAATGTAGCAAACAAGCACAACGGGAATACAAAACTAGGCACGACTGGGCTGGGAAGGTGAAAAAATTAAATTTTGACCATATAACAAAATGGTATACGCATAAACCAGAATATGTTCTTGAGAATGAAACGCATAAATTTCAATGTTTACGTCTCATCATTGCTGCTCGGCCTTTTTAACAGCTATCTCGAGCCGGGAGCGAAACCCAACAGAATTTTCTGCAAAAACTGTTTGAATGAGCAGATTTTAAGGTACTATATAAGAACACAACAAATAGAACGAGAAATAGAAAGATCATCTGGTACAATCCCATTTCAAACTACAAGTTTTCTTCTGTTTATTTGAATTATATGCAATGGTTTCAGTTATAGGATAAACTCCTATATCTTATAACCAATGGAAAGAAAACGTAAAAGACGCGCCAACCATAACTCCTATCCAAATTCAAAAAACAATTTAAAGATTTTGGACAAACGAGACTCAAAAAAATCAATTGAGCAATCTCGGGAATCTGATTGGATAAGGCAAGTTATGTGGGGTATTTATTAATACGTTCGCGCGTTGAAATTCCAGGAGGGCCATAAATCATGGCCACCAAAAAGAAAAATATCAAATCGCCAGAGTAGCTAAGATCAAAGATACGCGACTTAGTTTCCGACCCGAGAGTTTCCACGACTAGAAGCGACGGATACGGCTTCACGACCCGGCAGCCTGACACCAGAAATGCTAATAACATCAAGATACGCAACCTAGATTTCGATCTACCGATACTCCAACAAACGAGACATTTATCTAAGAAATAAGTTTATCAAATCTCCTGGCGATCCGGATATTCGACCTGACATGCCGACGATCGAACCTTCTGCTGACCACGATCCAGAATAAATTCCTTTTGTTATATACCACGTGTTTGTTGTTCTTCCATTTTTGTCTAGTTTATGTCTTTTCATTGCTCATCATTTAAAATATTACTACATATGTATTTGCAGCCCAAAAGAAACTCAAAATTAAATTAATGATAAACTTGAAACAATTATTAATACGCTTGTTATAAAATCCATCCATAACAGCCAAATAGTAATAAAATAATTCATAAATCTCCGAGTCTGACGTAATACACAACTCAACACATACTCCCAGATCACGCAATATATCACTACCACAACCACAAAACAAAAGAAGGTCCGTGGCGATAAGGCCAACAAGAGGACTATTTCACACACGTTTCAAAAGACTTTATTATGCATTCGATCCCTCAATACACAAACTTACGCGTGCATAGTCATTGTGAATCGATATCTGGAGGGGCTTTGTTATATACACAACGTCACCGGATGTGAACAGAATCATATCTTTTTACTAAATGAAAAATGCGGGTCTGCATACATGCATCTGCACATCCTCGAGATGAAATTATCAAGATAACATTGAAAGGGCCATTTTCCAAATAATCAGCGACCTTCGCACTCAAACCAAAGAAGACGTGAATCCCGATCCGAGTTGATCCACTTCGGACATTTAAAAAAACGAAACATTCGTCAGCCAGCAGTAAGGACGACAGTCAATAAACAATTGACATCGCTAACCCAGCCTTATCCCATTTCTATCAGCTCCCTCGCCGCCAGTCACCGACTGACCCGACGCCATCTCGAACGCGCACCTTCATCTCACTTCTACACCGGCTACCGGATAGCATATTTCACACATCAACTCCTCATACTCTGTGACCGCGGCGCGAACGACATTCCTACACACACACACACGTGTGCCGTAGGATCAACAACCCCACACTCAATGACCAACACATGATTCTTTACCAACTCATCAAGTGGATGTATATATTAAATTCATTATATTCATTACAACATATTAAACGTTAACTTGTGTTTGTCATTTTTCCTTGCAACTATACGCATCATATAACATTATGCAAACAGAACAGCGGTAATGAGAAGAAGTACTTAAAAATTAAAAATAAAAGTATTTTTACTCTGCTGTTTCCAGCAGAGTAAAAATACAATTTTATTTTATGTTTTTGTTTTTTTTTTAAGAAGAAATAAGAAATAATATATTTCGCTATAGTAATTCGTATTTCTTTTCTGTGAAACAAATTGCAGATATTCATTCCTAACAAAGAAATGACCTTTTATATCTTCTTTCCAATTTGATTTTTACGGTTTCATATCGTTCAGCCCAATCACAAATTCTTCTTCTTCTTCTTCTTCTTCTTCTTCTTCTTCTTCTTCTTCTTCTTCTTCTTCTTCTTCTTCAAAATGTAAGGGGATATAGACATCTTCCCAATATGTAATTGTTTTGTGGTCGTTGCCGAGGACAAAATTGTTTACCTGAATTAGTTCATTCCACCTGTCTTCTTTTCAGTTTGAACGACTTTTAGTTTTCAAGATTTTCTCATTCCTGCGAACATTCACAGGTCACGTATGGATCAAAGAATGTTAATGAATTCTCACAAGTCCCAATCAAGCGTCCTGTGATATTATTTGCTAACATTCACATTTCAGTTTTTTTAGACACGTTTTCACAAATGCTCTTAATTTATGTTCTATTTTCATCATAAAACTACTTGCATTCCCATTCTTTTGTTTTTTTTTATCGGACAGTTTTGTGTCTTTACTTGAAACAGGAAATATTTATCAGACTTTTAAAATTAAACTTCAGCAGAACACATAAAAATACAGAGGCAATGAACCGGAATTTTTAAAAAAAGTCTTTATTTCACGAATCAATCTAAGACTTGTATAATAGTATAACAAATTCCTGGCCCCGTTCACCCATTTTATTAAAAAATAAGTATCGCGTTTTCTTGTAGTAAATCCAATAAAATTTTGTGTAATTATAAAACCAAATTTAAAAAGATTTATTGACACTTGCTGGCACGAAAGCATTGCAAATACACATCAAAATTAACATTATAGCAAATAAATACACAAAATTGTTTACCATGCGTATAGTTTACAGTTCTTTCAATTTTTTTATTTTTACATATTAAATAAAATGTGTATAAAACGAATTTTCACGAGCAATTCTTCTCTATTCTTCTAAAAATCATTTAAAGCAACAAAATTGGATGTTGTTGTAAATAATTTATACGTTGAAATAGAATATTCAAGTTGAAATTGGATGTTGTAAATGCGATGTACGTAATCATTCATTGTTGATTTAAACTCTAGTTTCAGTGTTCTAATTTTGTAATTGGTACGACTTACTCCCCCTTAGTCTCCTGTACATGCATGTGCTTCTAAAAGTTGTGACATTTCTTAGACAACAATATTTTAAGAAAAAAAGAAAAGAAAGACGAAGATGTATTTTCGACAAAACTTTTAGAAATGTTTCTCTATAATAGAAAACTCGGTATTCAATGCACACATGTGTGAGAGAGTTGTGGTGATAATTTGAAATCTTATGTTCTTTACTTCATGTGAAATGGTTATGACTAATATATATTTTACCATTAAAAGATATAAATGAAATAAAAAATAATAAAATGTTAAAAATGTCTTACCTCTGAAGGTGGCAACAATGAAGTAGAAGGCAACCGCAAGAAGATTCATTGCTGTCAATGCTTTTTTGTAAAAGTGAAAAGAGATATTACTCTCCAAAGTTTATAAGTAGAGTGTGAGACTAACAGTCTACTTTCCCAACACTATTTCCTTTCTTTTTCTTTTATTTGAGTTGACGTTGTGTGTACACAAATGTGGACAAAAACAGGTGAGAGAAAGAAAGAAAGAAAGAAAGAAAGAAAGAAAGAAAGAAGGGTTAGAAGCACTTAGAAATCATTTGGAAACGGACAGAAAGAGAAGAAAACATGTTAAAAACAAGTATCTCTACTTTTTTGTTGTTGTTAGCAAAGCCATTTTTTTCTTTTTCGAATAAAGATGAAAAAAAGTTCTTGTGACACAATTAGTTTTAACAATAATAAATGATTAAATGAGATAAAATTTCATCAGAAATTTCATTTCAGAAATAAAATAATCGACATCAGGTGATTTAGAAATCTGAAGCAGAATTAAATTCAAGTGGAACTTACAAGTACATTTAAAAGAAATGTAAAGAAGAACAAGAAGTTTTAGCAAAGAAACATATAAAATACATATTATATACAAGGTGATATATTTGGAAAAGTCTGTCTATAAATGGCATTTGTTGTAAGATTTGTATGACAAACTGGTTGAAAGTTTGTGGTTGTACGAACGGTTTTTACCTTTGCTTGGAATACGAAATAGAAACATTTGATAGCAACAAAAATCTTTGAAAATCCATTAAGAAGTAAGATATTGATATATAAAATGCCATATAGGTATTCAGAAAAGATGAATTGTGAATATCCAAAGGTCACATTGGCGTTCAAATGCTAACAAAGTTTTATTTTCATTGCAATAAAAATATCAGTTTTTTGTCGTTTGATTTTATTTTTTCATTAATTAAAAAAATATTGATTGGTTTTTATTTGTTTATCAAGAGATTTTTTATACCAATATGATTTTTTTTCATTTACAGTCTGGGAGTGATAATATTCCGAGAGCCCATGTCAAAACGAATTATCGAAATAAATGTATAACAATAGGTGAGAATCCGTCCATTGTTATGACAAATACGAAAATAGCAGACATTTTTATTAAAGAGGATAATTATGTCTCTCAAAACAGTTAATCCTCATAAAGTATCACAAACATAAATTAATCCTGGGAATAAAAAGGGAGAGACAGAATTAGCAGTTCACTATTTACATCTTATGTGACAGCAATAAAAGAAACACAGTCTCTAAATTTTGCTTCTTCGCCCTGGGCGAAAACAAATACAAACATCTCTCAACAGAGGAAGATGATCAATTCTATTTTGGGGTTTGTGCCAATGTCACAGAACTTTAGTTAAAATATCACTGGATGCAGTTTAGTGTCATAGACAGGACACTCCAAAATTTAAGATTTTGACAAGCTTAAACGATTTTGTTCAAAGACGAATGTTGGAATTCATGTGAGGCCAAATCAATCTGTATTAAATAAAAGAAGCTTAATGGAAGTCACCGCAATAAGTCTGTTCTTCGGTAATTGATACAAAGATTCAACAGGAAAACATTGTTCATAGCGTCTTCAAGAATGGATAGCCCGTAGAGAATATTCATCCGAACTGGAACGAAATACGTCAATACATTTGGGAAAGTTGAAATATAAAATGAACGACCCAAAGTTGAAATATAAAATGCACGAAATATAAAATGCACGACCCAAAGTATCGAACTTACGATTGCGCTACGACAATGAGTCCTCGTCTAAAAATGCTGCATCTGGAATTGGTGTTTAACAATTTCTTGAAGATGGAAATCGGTTTCCAAAGAACCATTGTTATTTTGCAACAAGACAGTCCCCACTCCAAAAGAAGGGGGCGTCTATAACCAAACATAATTCAGTGCCAGGAACGATGTGGAGACATCGGAAAAAATAACAATTCCCAAAAATGTCTTGACTTCTTCATCGCAAGGTAAACTGGAAAATAACTTCACTTTTGTCTGGAAAAGAAAAAAATACAAGCAGAATTAATTCTCCTGGAAAATAATTTCGGGTTTCCTAAATTCATATTAAATCTCAAATTTTCAAAACGCTCAAAAACAAGTTGAATATGTCACATATACTCCTCTATAGAGTAACTTACTATGGAAACTTCGTTGAGGTAGGCACAAAAAAATGTTAACTGTGCAATAGATGATCATTTACAAGGATTGCACAACGTTTTGTAAACGAAATTAAATAAAAATCCAAATCTCACTGTTCCAAGCAGAAGTCGTGTCAGTGCTACTATACAGTAGCTGCGTCACTTTAACGAGACACTTGGAAAGAACTTGATGGGATTACGCAAAGATAATGTGTGCTGTTTTGGGCACATCTTGGAAGCAGCAGCACTTTATAAAAGCAGCTGTATGGTCATTTACCTTCTATCACACAAAACATGCAAGTAAGATGGACAAGACATGCTAGACACTTCTGAAGAAGTAAGGAAGAAATCATAAGTGACGTTCTCCTGTAGATACCTATGCATAGAAGCGCCAGTGTTGGCCGAGCAGCAAAAAAATACATTGACCAGGTCTGTATGGATACTGGATACCGTGCGGAGGACTTGTCAGGAGCGATCACCAATAGGGATGGTTGACGAGAGAGAATCATGAGAATCTGTGCTGTCAACAAAACTTGAAGCTCTACCCTAGCTAAAACGAAAATAATCTTGTTTTTGTAGACTTCTGGACAAGTTCACTTTCATTACAAGATCGTTTTTCTAAAAAGGCAACGTTACTGCATGATGTCATAAACAATATTGTTGCTATGATAAATGTAATACACAGTTGTCTTAAATAGCTCCCTTCCGATAAATTGAAAAAATGAAAAAGAGAAAATTAGCCAAATGCTTTATCTTATTAGAGAGATCAGATATCCATATGATCGATCATTTGTCTATAGCAGTCCTAGCCTTTTGTATGACATCACTTTATGTATATGAAATATTACTACCAAGGTATGGGAACTGGTCTACTAATTTCAGAGACTTACTATGCTGTGTGATCTCTATCTCGTTTAAAACACATGAAATCCGTTTTTAGTTCACATAGGGGACAATGCCTATTGCTTCCTTCTACAGGCTACGCAGCAGTCGTTCGACTTGGGCAGGTATATTTGTGAGAAGCGCTAGATCATTTGCGTAATCTGCATATATAATAGTTTCTTGTTTTTTTTTAGTGTGAAACATTTTTCCTTCATTAGATCTAATGACGTGTGCGTTGTCGTCGTCGTCATCATCATCATCATCATGTCGTGTTGGCAGCACGGATACCCACGATATACAGCTGCTTTCTTGTAGGCTGCTGTTTCCACGACTTGTTTAAGACAGTACGCAGAATTCTGGTTTATTCTCTTAAGATCCAAGTGGTACAGCCGTACAGTAGAACTGATGCAACTATGACTTCGAATAATTATCGTTTTTTTTTTCTTATCAATGAGATCAAATTTCCACATGAATTGATAATCTATCTCTAGTTGTTTATGTCTTGCCTATGTGTGCATTAACATCGCTTTCTGTGGATAAGATATTACTACCTAGGTACGTGAACAGGTCCACCGATTTTTAGAGGCTTACCATCCAGTTTGCCTCTACCTTGTTTAAAACACATGAACACAGTTTTAACGCCGGTATATTTGCAACATGTATCAGATCATTTGTATAGCCCACATCCATAATAGTCTCTGCTTTTTGCCCTTTTTATGGTAAAGCCTTTTTATTTCATGGAATCTAATGACGTTCGAAGTACATAATCTAGGGATATCATAAATATATGATAATCCGTCTGGTAGGGTTAAAGAAAAATAGTAACTGAATTTTATTTGAATATGAAAAATGATAAAAATTAAGTTATTGAAATCGTATTTTAAAAGTAAACAGAGAATGGTGGAAGAGGTTGATTTGTCACGCGCACCAAGAAGAAAATAAATATGTGCGAATTCTAGGTAATTGCTGAAAGAGATGTTATTATTAGCAGGATGGGTAATTGATTTGATAAACAATGGATTTTGTTATGATTTTTGCCATGAAAGAATGTAGGTATTCAAATCAAAACAAAACAAAGTACAAATCTCAGTCGTTTCGGCAAATTTATTTACTCAAGAGTAACGACGTAAGTCAAATAGAAAATGTGTATTGCTAATACGGAAAGAAACATTTCTAACAAAGAAATACAATTGAGCAATAAGAATTAATTATTTCCTGGGGTGGAAATCCTTTAGAATACCCAAGAATAACAAGAGACAGGATGACAGAGATAGACAGAGAAAAGTTCGCTTCAGACCAGATGTTTGTTTTTATTTTAATTTTATTTTTAGTCGTTAACACTTGGCAACACTTTCCAAACCAGCCACCGATACAACGGAAAAGTCACAGACTAGATGAATTCCTCTTCATACTGTTACAAAAGTGTTGGACCACATTTGGCACCGTGATTCCGAGATACGGTCCAGAGAGATATCAACAGCACCATACGACCACGAATATATATGGTGCAGGACTCCGGTGACAACGTCAAAGCAATCTGTGTCACCAATAGCTGACGAACTATTGCTTTAGTATCTTTGGAGAGCATCATTATAGCGATAACTTTCCTGGGGCGGGGGCTTATACTGCTAGTATTTGCTACATTTTTCCTCTGTATATGGAGTCAAATGTCTTGAAGAAATCTATAAACAGTAGTGTTGCCTCGAGATTCTTTGTTCGGACCACTTCTGCGATTCGACGAATCAGTCAGGATCTGAGTTGTGGATCGATTTCTACGAAACCCGTTTTGGTTTTTCCTAAGGATTTTCTCAACTTCAGATCGGATACGATTAAGAAGGACATATATCATAGCATTTATAGCAGTAAGAGTTATGCTTCTGTATTTCTTAGCGATTCTGGGGTCAACTTTTTGGGGAATAGGAGGATGCAGCCTTTCGTCTATTTCTCTATTTTGTTTATACACCGTATTTTGTTTATACACCGCATTGCATATAGTCTAAGAAGTATGTCGTCAAATTTCCTTATCTTCCATACCCCAGCGGGTGTTTCGTCAAGGCCGGTGGCTTTTCTTTTTCTTTTCTTTTTTTTTCAGGACCTCGTTGAGTTCGTCTATCGTAAAGACTTCTAGTTCTCAGTGATTTTTGTATTATTTTCTATAATTTTAGTAGAGTCCCTGCAGTTTATGAAAGCGGTTTTTCCATTTCAGAAGTCTATCTTATTGGCTGACAGTTTTTAGCTTTGATCACGAAGTATTTTTCCCACCACAAATTTCATTTACCGTTTGTAATGCTAGTTGCGATTGTATGTCTTCTATCAAATTTCTGATTTTGTTCATTTTCCCTTGGATGTATTCTATTTGTTCTTTGTTGTATGTTTTAGTTAGTTCTATCTGAGCTTTCTTAAGATTTTGTATATTGGTGTTATTTGGGTTTGTTTTATTATGTAGGGATGATTTTTTAAATATTATTTCTCTTTTCTCTAACAGCTTTTGTCTCCCAAACAAATATATTTAGCCCTTAATTTAGTCGGTATGCCCTCAGCTGCTGCTTCTAGGCGGGCACAAGTTTTGGTATTCTTCATTTGGAGAATGCTTTACTGATTTCTCCTGAATAAGATAACGCTTATTCCTTACTGTTACCAAATAGTAATTTTGCTGAGACAATTCTTTGATCGATGGATACTCCTTCAAAACTCGCAGTTCCCAGTACTGTTTATTCACTTCTTATTAGGATGTATTATAGTTGTGTTTTTCTGTTATTTTTTTTGTTTTTTTTGTTTTTCTGTCTGAGACTTAACTTCGAGCGAACAATTTGACTTGCTGATTACGAAAACAAACTTCAACCTTCTAAAGTCAACGCCAGTTTTATGTTTACTATTGTGAAAAAAACAAACTTTTTTCTATTTGTCCACTTTTCTATCGAACAAATTCCTATCGAACTTGGCTATTTTTACCTACAAATTTCACATTCATATTTATGTTGTGAACTGTCTTGGCTAGTAATTACGATTCTAAGACCCTCTTAGTTATTTTTCGTAAATAGGATACATTTATGCCTTTGACTGGTCATTTCCGGTTGTGAGTCAGCGGGAATTTCAAGTCTCTTTTCCACTTCTCTCGGCATGACAAAACGTGTTCGCCGACACCTCTATCCATCTCAAAAGAGTATTATAGGCAACCCGGTAAGATAGATTTCACTTATCTTCTTTTCCTAATTCCATAGCTACTTGTTTACTGCTATTTTCTATTTTATTTTATCGAAGTTCCAACGTGAGACCCCGGTCTTTTCGTATTATTTCTCTTATTTGCCTCTACCCCAAGGGTACTAGTATTTACCGTGTATTATTATTCTCCCACACTTACTGTTGTCTTTCTCTTAGTAAGTTACGTTTGTATTCCTAGCCCATGTTGAAATAGCATTATTCCGAGAAATACGTGCTACCTTCACCGCCGCCTCAGCATAAATATGTATGTCTGACCTCGGCCATTACTTAGACCTTTTCCGTGGACATTTGTCTCCTTTCACTCATGTTCTTAAATAGCACTAGTCTGAGTGAAGCGTGCCTTCGTCCATTACTGGACCCTTGTGCCTCCTCCTCCCTCTGTTGCTGCTACTACCATTACTGATGTTATTAGCATTGCTCTATGCTATCTGCCTGTATTACTTATGTTCCTTATCCGTTCCATGTAATTCTTATAATTACCTTGCCTTTTGTAATCTTGATTTACCTTGTTGTTTGCTGTGTCTGTTACTCGTTTCTTTTCTTATTTCAGCTTTTTACCTTTTCTTTTTGAATAAAGACATTTTAACTATACCCATGGTTATTTGTGTTTCATTGTTGGAGAGGTTAAACTACACGCGATTAGATTGTCTCAACCACCTGGCAATAGGATTAGACATAACATTAAGAGGCGTGATATGAACATTTCTTTTCATTATACAAATTTATTCAATTGACAAACAACCCCAGAATAAATTTATTTGTTATTTATTAAATATATGCCTTGTGTTTATTTCTCCGTATTTTCTGCCTAAACTGTGTCTTGTTATTTTATTGTCATTTTGAATATTTGTGAAGTCTCTACAGGCTATATTAAATGTAGCCACAAACACTCGAGATAAATGCTTGTGTGGAAGAAGACTTATCCGCCATTTTATCACTGAACATTCTATGCCAACAACATATTTTTTTAATTGTCGGTCCCGACTTAATAAGCTCTATGTTTAAACTTCGTCTAATTTGATCATCAATTCGTTTACCCGTTTAGTTTTTCCTGAGCTTCTTCTTTGGCTACTTTTATGGATAAGACTTTTTATAAACCAGTTTTACAAAACACTGATTTCTTTAAGCGAGGATAAAACAAGTCAACTCCCCCCCCTCTCTCTCTCTCTCTCTCTCTCTCTCTCTATCTATCTATCTAACAGGATAACAACTGAATTTTATTTTAAAAATGGGCGCCTATCTGTGTGTGTATGTGTATGTGCATGTCAAGTATTTGTGTGTATTGATGACCGGAAATGAATCAGCTTTATTGATAAGGTCACAATATCCCTCAACTCCAAGAGATTTGAATTCACCCATTATCAATGTTCATAATATATAGTCTTGCAAATGTCTTGGTGTAGTTTTTGTTCTTCTTGGTCTACTTTACTTACTTCGTTTGTTGTTGTAGTTTAGTTTTCATCTGTTGTTGTTGTTGCTATTGCTGTTTCATCTTCATTTGTGCTTGGTTCCTCTGCTTATTTTGGTGTGTCATCACTTGTTGTGGTTGTTTATGGTGTTGGTGTGTAGTTATTGCATATTTCGTTGTAATCATTATAATTGTCTACATTATTCATTGTCTCATGCATTTAAGTTTTTTCAGTGCTATTATCTATGGCGGTCCCTAGTTTTTCATTCACTAATTGGTTTGCGAATTTTAACTGGCTAATGTCCCTGATTATCTTCCTTTCATCATATATTCTCTTAGACGGGACATTTGTTTTGAATAAAAAATAAGAATATCTAAATATTCTGATCTTTTATTCATATTTGTTTGGTTGTTTTTATTTCTGAAACTCGGTCGTATTCTTTTACGTGACAGATGTTTTGAATTAAGATAAAATGAAAATACCGAAAAAAAGATATTTTAAAAGGGGGGGGGGGTTAAATATTTACATTTACTTGTCGATAAAAAACCTGGGGAATAGCTGTAAACTATCGTTTTCTTATCACATTAACTTGTTAATGTTAACACCTTCAAAGCACTAAAAAATATATTTTTTAAATAGGGAGAATATTTACAATTACTTGTTGATAAAAAAAAAATATCGCATTAACTTGTCGGTAAAAACGCCATCAAACCGATAATTAGCACAGTTCACATTTTCAGCTAGCGCCGCTTAGCAGGAGGCCAAGACGATAAAATTCGAATTGCACCCAGCTTCAATTTTCCTAAGGTCTAGGGGTTTAATGTGAATAAATGACTAAAAAAACATAATTTTGTTTTATAAAATTCACTCTTCTCTCGGTTGACCCTGGTTCTTTATAGTAATTTCCCTAAAGTTCTGTTGTGTTTCTCTCTATCTTTTCCTCCGATGATTATATCATCTCTTTAGATCAAACGTAGAGGTTTGGCCTCCAAATATTTGGAACATTACTCGGTCGAATACATCCTGTGATGATTTTGCCCTGAATATCAACCGTTTTAGTCTATAGTTTCCCCAAGATGTACTAAATGTAGCTAATTTTCGGGTTTCCTCATTGATTGATAATTGGTGGTACCCTGCTTTCAGGTTCATTTTACTAAACACTGTGTATCTCCTTAGATTGTATGTAAAGTCCTAGATGGTAAGTGCTTGGACATCACCTACTTCTTTTCATATATTTGTATAATATTCTCATGTCAATGCTTGCTCGTATCATGTTTGGTTCCAGTTTGTTGCGTTCTCTCATCGCGTATCTTGATTTAGGTTGAACGTCAACGGGGAACCCCATGTAATCGCTTCATTTCTGGGCACTTTCTCGAAAATACCATCCGTTTCTCCTTGTTCAATCCATTTTTTAAATGGAGACTCTAGGTGATATGGTACGGGCCTGGGTTTCTGAGCTATTGGTTGTATTCCAGCTTCCATTTCGAATCCTACTTCAATATCTTTTCCCGTCTTTGGTTCCTTAATGTTCCCCATTCTTTGGAATACATTTTCATATTCTTCAATTAATTATTTTGTGGATTTCAGTTCATTTATTACACATGTCCGTTTAATTCTCAGTTTGTTTATTTCTTTCAGGTTCCCAGTTCTAATCTCATCATGTCTTGTTCTATCTGTGTATCTCAGTGTATCAACTGGAGGTTGTAGTCTTCCCACGAGAATATATTTTATTTTAATACCTCTGTTCTTGTCCCGAATTATCGTTTCAAATTCCCTTTTCATTGATAGTTCTCCCTGTATAGTATTTATTCTGTCGTATTTGAGTTTTAATTAATTTGTTCTTCTTCTTAGTGCCTCCATAATATTTGCCGAAACTGTCAGGTTCACAGTATTCGTCTATATCTCCGATTTTTACTTCTTTTGTATTATAATATTTTTGCTTTATAGTCTTGATTTTGTGTATCCTAATATTATCAGTCATTTTTTAATAAATTCCTCATCTTCAGAACTTTTATCTGATTCTATTTCAATTCTCCTTATTCTTTTAGGTGTATCATTTTGTTCTCTGTCTTTTTGGCGTTCACCAAATTACAGCAGTCGACGAAGTGGTTTCTCTTCCCACAGATATTACTTGTTTTCCCGTATGCTAGACAATTTCTTTCTTATCAAATTTGTGTTTTCTGCGCAATATTAACATGTTTTGTGAGTTTTCGTTATTTCTTTTACTTCTCGCTTGAGATCGTGTCATTGACTTGTTTCTTCCAAAACTTTATTCAAATTCAATTATTTTTGTATCGCTTTTGACCTCCAAAAATATAACTTTCAATTGTTTGAATAAGGAGTTCAAAAATTCTATCTTCTCTGTTGTCTTCGAATTCACAGGATTCAGCCTGTTCCTTTAGTCTCATAGCGTATTCAGTAATTCTTTCCTTATGTTCCTGTCTCATTCTATTGAATAAATACCTAACGTGTTGTTTATTTTGTTTTGGTGTGAAGTGGTGGTTTAATTTTCTTTTCCCTTCTTCATAATTCTCATTTCCATCAAAATGGTATTCTCTTCCTGTTTTTTTCCTTCTCCACGTGTCGTTTGTTTTCCTTTCCACAAATCGTTTACTTTCCTTTATTCGTTTTTTTTTCTTCTTCTTTTCTTCTCATGTCTTTCTTTCATATCGTCGCTAATTTTATGATTAATCCTTTTTATAAACCGGCTTTATAAAAGGATAAATGTAAGTTCCTTAAGCGAGAATAAAACAATTCAACTCTCTCTGATTACAACTGAATTTTATTTTTTTTTAAATTAGTGTCTATCAGTGTATATGCGTGTGTGCGCATGTGAAGTATTTGTGTGTCGACAATTCCTTTTTTTCCAATACAACGATGACAATTCGATATTCAGAAGCGCGCGATAATTCCCTTTTCCAACACAATGACGACAATTCGATACTAAGATAACTCACAACCTATCCATAAAGTATTTCTAAGATTTACTCGAATGATGAAACCTTTCACGTGAACACAGATAAAATACATCCCCAGCAAATACAAAAGATGGGCGAACGATTATCCATACCTACAAACAATTCACCAAAAGTCACTATATAAACCTTTAGCCGGGGGCCTCTAATTAAGACGGAGACCCCAACCAGTCAATTAGTGTAAACACCAATTTGACTAATAAAAACCGTAGATCCGTTTCACCTCGTGTTGTTGGTTTTCTCCTCAGTGATGCAACCCCACACCTTTCCACCCCACGTTGTGAATTTTTAGAATTGTGAGAAAGGCGAAGGTCACTGGCTGGAAAGAAGAAGATGTCGTAGTCCACAGCTGGCAAAGGGTTACATAGAATAACACTTCAACAATTACTTGTAGAGTCAAAATGCTTTTATATACAGGCAAAACAAGTCTGTACACAATAAAGTTGTTTGCAGGAAAAATGTTCAAGTTGGAGGAGTGACACTCTAGACTGGTTCAAGGGCAGGAGTTGATAAGTTCTATCAGAGTTGGTATTGGAGTTGGCTATCCCAGACGACCACGCGTCTCACAGTAACAGAATCTCTGGGCAGCGGGCTGGCAAGTGCGGCGAGCCCCAAAATCAGCTCGCTTAAGTAATAATCGCCCAAATACAGGGTATGGTCAGACGGGGGAAGAAGTGTCTTCCCTAATGTCAGTTTCTAATCAATTCGCGTCCATCATTCCTTTGTTTGAAATCTTAAAATCCCAAACTTGGAAAAATGCGAAGTTAGCAAAATTCTAAGCACAACCTTTTCTCCAACCTTCTAAAATCCCTTTCTGTTACCATTACCTACAATGAGGATAACAGGAGGATAGCTTTCCTCCTCCTCTCTTAATGCTTATTGTGACTACCACTTTTTAGGGGCGTCAACTTTCGCCCACTCAGCAAAAGTATTTGGGTAAAGGGATTTCCCAAATCGAAGCTCATTAATCAATTATTCCCGGTCAAGCCACAAGTCTTCCTTTGTATCATCTCGAGATTTGCCATATGCCCAACTCGTACTTTCGGTTTTCATAGGTGCTGTCCCTAAGTCCAGACTCTGGGAACCAAAACAGAAAGTCCTCAACTTATTTTCTTCTTTCACTTCTTTTGACAAGTCCATTCGTCAAAAGGGGCATATGGTTTCCTAAGTTTGAATTTTGCACTTACTGAGAAAATATACGCTATCTTAATAATAATTCAGAAAAAAACGTCTCTTTCCTCAAAACAAAATTTTATCGCTTTCTTTCCAAAAAGATGATCTTATATTATTTTTAGAAACTTGGTGTTTTCAATATCAGGAGATATCAACCCTTTAACGACCACTGGCAAGGATTAACCCCCCAATGTCCATAGTGTCACAACTACAAAATCGGGTAGACGAGTAAATTGGCCCAATCGCTTGAAAACATATATTATATACTGAAAAATATTTTCAATATTTATCAATCTGCGGGGAGAGGGCTTTATAGCTATAACTTCTATATTTTATAACCAATAAAAAGAAAACATAAAAGACGCGCCAACCATAACTCCTATCCAAATTCAATAACTTACACAAATTTTGACAAACGAGATTTAAAAAAACAAAAACAAGCAATCTCTAGAATCTGATTGGATAAGGTAAGTCATGTGGGGTGCTTACAAATACGTCCACGCGTTGAAATTTCAGGAGGACCGTAAATCATTACCGCTAAAAAGAAAAGATCAAATCGGAGCCGGTTAACACATATATAAGCTGACTCAACAAGCCAGTGAGATTTTACCCCACGACCAAGATACGAACTTTTTCCTCGTCATGTAGCAGATGAATATACCACGTGTTTGTCGTTCCTCCATTTTTGGTTAACCTGCGTCCTTTTCATTTTTCGTCATTTGAAATATTGATTGTAGTGGTCTGAATTCGTACACACCGCTCCCTACACATCTAAAGGAATTGATACAGTGTACAGATCAAGGAGGTTTTCTGTTTTCAGTTCCTTCTGGGGAACCAAACTATTGATTCAAATAAATACTATTCCTAATTAGACTAACTGAAGGCATCAATCAACGTAAATTCCAGAAATTAGCACAAAAGAAAACATATTATTATCAATCAGGATAAAGCTAGACTCCATGTTTCTTTTTTAGTGACAAATATTGTTACAATCTGACTATATTGACCGGCTATTACTTGTTCAGGTTCATCATTTATTCTTTATGAGGGACAAAATGAAAAAATCAATTTCCTGGAAGACAACGCACCCAGCGCAGTTATTTGCTTTAAAAAGATCTGGGTGGATAGATTTATTGTCTCAGATAACAAAACATGTTTAATAAAGTTAATTTCGAAAAATAATTGTTTCTTTTTTAAAGTTTTTACTTAATAAGCTGAACAAAATTATTTTGCCAACTTAATACCTCACATCCCTTTACTTGTCTCCTTCATTTGGGGTTTACAGGTAGCACCCCCACCCGCCGGTTTTACTGCATTCACCCTTTACAAACATGAGAGGAAGATCCACATAAAGAAGAAGAAGAAGAAGAAGAAGAAGAAGAAGAAGAAGAAGAAGAAGAAGAAGAAGAAGAAGAAGAAATGGAATGAAGGTGCTACTACTTTTTATATTGATTTAGCAAATACAAATTGAATACACTTCAGAAAAAGTAGGTGACGTCGAGGTAGTTCGCCAAAGTTGTACTTGATTCATGTGATATAATCACTCGCACAACATCCTCTTCATAGAAAAAAAAATGTCTTTTTGGAAGCGGCGCTGCTTGTGGCAGTGTTACTGGCATTTGTCTGTATTTGTGGTCGGTAAACAAAAAGTAGACGAATTTCGGGTGGTTTCAAGGCAAATGCTTGGCTGTCAAATGAAAAGAGGCTTACAGTGATGTCGCTGCATACATACCGATAAGACGAGAGAACAATAAAGTAGACTCAAAATAGGAATGTGTTGTAAAAGAAACATTTATTTTTAACATTTTCATGTCATTAGGATTTCAACCAAACACATACACACGCGCGCGTGTAAGCACTATACAAATTTAATTTATAATTAAATATATTTAAAACTCTTAATACTTATTTCAGAAAAATATCAAAAATTGAATTATATATATAAAACTATACTTGCACAAAGTACAGAAAACATAAAATTCTATGTGGAATTATGATACGGAATAAACGTTTGTTTTTTAAGTTCGCAAACAAATCGGATTCAAATTTGGTGTGCAAATTAAAATAGACAAGAGAATTGTTTATTTACAATTACAGATTGTGAAAAATGACTTACAATTCAAATAAAAACGTTTAATACTGCATGAAGGGTAAAACAGAGGCAAAATGTCCTTAGAATATAGCCCTCAAATCCAATAACAAGACATTAGCAAGATTGATTCCATACATCATCCCTCATCAACTCAATAGCATACTGAGGAATTTTGATAATACTGTAAGATTCATTGGGATGGCTATTTGGCTTCAAATACTCATATTATCTTTCTTTACTTGGAAAAGATAACTGGCAGTGGAAAGAAACATCATCCGGGACATTTAATATTGAAGCAATTGGTGAGGAATCTAAATTCTTTTGTGAATCCAATTTTTCTCCCTCAATTTTACATTTTTATAGCACTTTTGTCCGTTGGTCTAAGCTGAAGAGTTCCCTTGAGCCCTCTGGTGTTTCAATTATACATGCTCTTCCATTGGAATCTGAAATATTAAATTTTACTCATGTTAAAAATACATATAAATAGATTAAAATCAAAATTATTTTACATAAAAAATAAAATGGAAAAAAATGGAAATTTAACATAATTTAATTATTAGGCTGTCTCCACCACACATACATTAAAAAAAAATATCAGATTGGATTCAAAATATATTTTTCTTAGTAACTGTTAAGAACGCGGTGGCTTTGATCGCCCCAAAATGGTTCCAGTTTCGTTTACTGGAATATAAAAGACACGACCGACTTCTATGTCTGTCTATTTGAAAAGCATCTTTAACGGTTCTTCAAGAATCACTTTGCATAAGGGCCAAATCCTTTTGCATTGGAACCTTGCAAAAACTTTGCATTCATACCCAAACATCTTTTAGTATTCACACTGTCTATTCTACTTTTAGATAAAACAAGATAATACTTTTCTATTCATCTTAATTAATCCATTGTGCAAAATGATCACCGAAGACAAAGAAACGGAATTGGCGTAAAAGAATCTGTTGACTTTTTTGGTGGGTCATGTCAACAACCACAAATCTGGGAATTTGTTGCATTTTATATTAGGGTCGTCACAACTGAGAATAAGTATTAAGAAATAGCTGTATTGAATAATTTGTCGAAAAATTGGGGGTCTGTTTTATCTAAGGGTGAATGTTTACTACGAGTTGAAATTGTAGTACGTTTTCTTGCAATTTCTATTAAAATACACGAAAAGAAAATATCAAGAGAAATTAACGGCAAGGAATGAAATGAAAAAAAAAAAGACTTTGAAAATAAAAAAAACATTACAATGATTAATAAAGTCATATTTTTAAAAATAGTTAAATCTATTTTGTTAGAAATACAATATATATTATTTTTGTGCTAGTAAATGAAGCGTATAGTAAAACAAATCCAGATAAACAGGCTTATTAGGTTTATACCTAAGAAATAACTGTAAAAAAAAGTAGACGGCATTCGTAAGTAATTATTTGTATTTTGAATTAAATTCTTTAGTGTGTTTAATTTTTGTTAATTTCATTTCATTTATAGTGGGATGGTATTCAAAGCACGTTGGGTAGTCACCAATTTATAATGGGTGAGAGGCGGTTATTAATAAGTATTTCGACAAAGTACTCATCACACTATAATAATATATTAGTAAATAGCAGAAAAGACAAAGAACTAATACATTTAACAAACAATATATGTATTGACACAAAAATTACAATGGTAGTAGAGAATACTGGGTAATGTCCTGTAAAGTTCCTTTTTGAATGTTCAATGTAATAAGATAAGTAGAGTTGTAGAGTTGTCTTAACTGAGAAGGAAAGAATAGTATGTTTAAAGTCAAATCATCAGTCAGAGCATTTAGAGAGAGAGAGAGAGAGAGAGAGAGAGAGAGAGAGAGAGAGAGAGAGAGAGAGAGAGAGAGAGAGAGAGAGAGTCTGTTCGTACCTTCAGCATGTATGCGAAATATTATTAAAACGGGAGACGTGGAGTCGTTTAGGAAGGCGTGATCTTTCTCTGACTTGTTATCCGAAAACCTTCTCTTATATATGTAATACTATGCTTTCGCGCGGCACCAAATGTAATACTACCCTCTCACGGGAACCAAATGTAATATTACGGTGGTCGCGGTAACAAATATAATACTATGCCGTCCTGTGGGAAGGCACCAAATGTACCAATATGCTTGTTTCGGGCTGTACCTGAAAGTGACCAAATTCACCAATGTTGTTCCACAATTACAACGGACGCGTTTTTAATAAAAAAAAAGACCTTTATTAGTTATACAGTGATAACAATCATGTACAACCACAAAGGGGTGTCGAAGTTGAAGTGGAGTCGGAATTTTGTGGACTGACTGGCGATATATGCTGAGTTCTGATTCAAATTCAGGACTTTGAGTAGCATGATGACAAAGCAAAGACGGCGACAAGGGCTGTGAGAAGGAGCTATCAATCTGATCAAGAACCAGCTGTCCGATCTGGTCAAGAACCAGCTCTCCGATCTGCCTGGAACCTTTTTGGGACCTCTTTTATCGGTTCCAAACCCCTGAATCCAGGGCTCTGATTGGCCAGCCAATAGAAACGCCGGACCAATGGCCTTACAGTGTAAACATCAAGGGGCGTACAAAAACCCACCCACGCGGTCGCATTTGATTGGACGGCCAATCGAAATCATGGCCTTGGGTTACACATCTTGGAGGGGGGGCAACAAGTCTCCGCCCCAGTTTCCTGATTGGTGGGGCACCTGATAATATTTTTGTTATTGTATAAATGGTCTTGTGCCAGACTTATCTGTCAGTTGCTATGATAATTCCCAGAAATTGGTCATGGGTTAATCGCTGAATGTTATTCTTACTGAACCTATATTTTTAAGATCTAATCTTTAAACTGTATTTGTTAAATAAATTTCTTATCTTGTGCAGTCTTCACAAGAATGACAATATGACAACATATGTATAAAACAGCCATTCGTTTTATATCAACCGATTTTAACCATTAGAATTTCTTTTGTTCGGGTAAATTTTTCCTTATCTTGTGTTGACTTTACCCCACCACTGACTTGTACTCTGATCTAAGTCGCTTGTACGATCTAGGCACAATTGTTATTTTTATATCCAAAATTGTTGTTTTTTTCAACTATCTAATGAGATATCGCCAGTCAATCCCTAACACCACTACGGTGTTATATATAGAGTCTGGGTGGCTCCAGAAAGGGGTCTAATTGATAAGTTATTTTTAGGCGCGAACATCTCTGGTCAATAATTAATAATTTTGATATTTCAATTTTTTCTTTTTACAGGCTGCGCAATCCACTTGCGCAGAACGTTATTTTTCGTCATTTTACTTTTATACTTTGGAGTGAATACTTCCGGTCTACCGCAAATTTATTGAGAACAAGATGGATGCTACAATTAAAAGATTCCATTATTAAAAGAATTTTCTTTTCTTTAAAACCCGGTTTTAATTTAACCTACAGATGTTTCCGGTGACACCGATATAATGACGAAAATCACAATTAATTTTGTCTAAGTTCATTTCCTAAAAAAAACTGCTAAGCTTTGAAAAAAAATTGTGCGGTGATTTTTTACGTTAATTTTCAAACACCGAAACCATGGTAGAGAGAAAAACTTTTCTACAACTATAAATGCTCTTTATTTTACGAGATATATTTTGGATTAACTACTTATTCTACAATGAAAACGTGGTAGTAACTTTTTGAATTAATAGCTCCATCATCCCAGGTGTTGAGTACACTCTCAGTACGAATATAACCCCCCTCCCCCCCCAAAAAAAAAAACCTGGATAAATTTAACCTTAGGCATTCACTAAAAAATATTCCCATACCTAATAATAATGAATACCTGATTATTCTCCTGCAAAAAAAAGGAAGACATTGATAAGTTATCAGAATTACAATGAGGAACACGAGAACGACGTCTAAGGGTTATGAAGTAGCCATCTTTATTCTCTCTATCTCTCTGTCCAGTTCAAGGGCAGTAACTCTTAATGGTTCGGATATAGCATTCTGTAGTTACAGAACCATCACATCCCCTGTTTTACAAGAATAATTTTTCTCCTTACAATTTTTTATTTTAATTTTATTTGCATATAACATAATAAATCAAAAATATAATTGTTCAGTTGGAATCACATAGATTTTTCTTTCTTTTTTTTTTTTTTTTTGGCATATTTATGTGTAAGTAACAGAAATTAAAAGAAAATGTTTTTTTTTCTTTTTCTTTTTTTTGTGTGTGTTCATGAAGGGATTTTTCTTTTTGATGAGTTCACAAAATAAAAAAAATGTTTTTGTTGTTTTATTCACAGTATCTTGCCGGTGGTTTTATTATCCAACCAAATTTGGTTGTTTTCTTTTCTGTTGTGTTGCATTGTGTCTGTGATTCATGTGGAACATGATGATTGCTAGTTTGGGATGGGGTATTTAGTGTTTTTGTTTGAATATTTTTTGGTGTGTTGGCTTCCACTCTGGATGGTATAATCTCAGGCGGATACATAGTTGCTGTAGATGGGTCTCCCCTCAGGTGTTTTCGATTCCTGCGGAGGACCTGTCCAGATGGGGTTTTAATGATGTAGGACCTTGGCTCCGTGCATGTCTGTGTGACAACTGCAGGGTTCCATCTGTTCGTGTCCTTGTCATACATCTTAACATGCTGTCCTATTTGGATGTCAGGTAGATCTTTTGCATGCTGGTCGTAGTAAGCTTTTTGTTCAGCTTGTCGCTTGTATAAGCGAGCTGATATTTCCGCTTTTTTCGCACTGTGGTTAGTACATTTCATTGGAATGTTGCTTACTATTTTTCTGTTGAAAAGCATTTCTCCAGGTGAGGGTATCGTGTGGTCTATCGGAGTTGTTCTAAGGCATAGCAGTACCATATCGATGTCACGGTTTTTTTTTTGGGGGGGGGGGCTTTTTTGATGGCGGATTTAATCGACTGCACACAACGTTCATTAGATTGTGGGTATCTCGGAGATGATGTGCGATGTTCAAATCCCCATTCTTTCGCAAACTACTTAAATGCAGCTGAGCTATATTGTGCTCCGTTGTCACTGATTATTCTCTCTGGAATGCCATTCTCTCCAAATACTTGCTTCATCGTGTTTATAACCTCCTGGCTGGAGAAATTATTTAACTTCCTCACAAAGGGGTATTGGGAGTAGTAGTTCACAATGAGGATAAAATTTGATCCTTCGAAGTGGAACAAGTCAGTGGCTACTATTTGCCATGGTCTGACCGGGATCTCATGTGGCATCAAGGTCTTAGCACCTTGCATTCTTTGATGCTCCTTGCAGACATCGCATAGCTGGACTAATCTGTCAATATCTTTGTTGATGTTGTGCCAGAATACACAGCTTTTTGCACTAAGTGCAAAAAACTTGCATTTTTCCATTCCCTGATGGCCATAATGGATCTTGTGCAGTACCTCTTTTTGCAGGGATTTTGGGATGATGATTCGTTCACCCTTGAGTAATATTCCATTTTCTATTGCTAACTCATCCCGGTATGGCCAGTATGGTCGCATATTCTTCCCAATTTCCCTGAACGTATCGGGCCAACCGTGCAGGATCATTTCCCTTAGTTCGCACATTGTTGGATCAGCATTGGTTGCCAGTTGAATCTGTGTCAATTTCTGAGCTGAAAATTGTACCAAATTGACTTTTATGTCCAGGTCGATTGCTTCTTTCACTCTCTTGTTGGGGAGTCTGGAAAAAACATCCGCTAATGCTATTTCTTTTCTTGGGTGGTAAGCAATAGTCATGTCATACCCTTGTAGGCGTAGTAACATTCATTGGAGTCGATCATCTCTAGAGGCTTGTGATCACTTTCTACCTGGAAGGCACATCCATATATGTATGTTCGGAAACGCTCACATCCGAAGACAACTGCTGGGAGCTCCCACTCAATGTTTGCATATCGTTGTTCTGTTTCTGTCAGCGATTTCAACGCAAATGCTATGGGTTTTCCCTCCTGCAGTAGGACTGCACCTAGGCCTCCGTTGGATGCATCTACCTGGATTACAGTTTCTTTTTTAGGGTCGAAGTATGTTAGCAGCATTTCTTTGCAAATCAAGTCTTTTATTGTTTGCAAAGACTTTTGGTGACTTTCCGTCCACCCATACTCCGACTCCTTTTTAGTAGATCTCTCATTGGTGCTGTAAGATCTGAGAGATGTGGAATAAATGGTGCCATGTAGGTGATAATTCCCAGCACTCTTTGTAATTCTGTGATGCTCTTAGGGCTGGGTAGTAGTTTAACCTCTTCCACTTTCTTAGGGTCAGGGCGTCCGCCATTTTTGTCATATATGGCCCCAAAGAAGTATATCTGCTTCTGGTCTATTTGGCATTTTTCGCTGTTAAAACTAAGTCCTTCAGCTTTTGCTACCACCATCAAGTTGTGCATATTTTGGTCATGCTCCTTTTTGGTTTTGCCATATACTATGACGTCGTCTATGAGTCCTAGTGTACCAGGGCATTTCTCCAGAATCATGTCCATTTTCTGCTGGAATACATCTTGTGACATGACCAGACCAAAAGGCATTCTCTGGAAGTAATACCTTCCATAAGGAGAATTGAAAGTGGTCAGTAGCTGTGATTCAGGATCGAGCTGGATTGACCAGTATCCATTCTTGGCATCCAGTTTGGAAAAATACTTCGCTTCTGACAGTTTGTGTGCCAGCTGCTCCATTGTGGGAGTCTTGTAATGGCACCGCAGAATAGCTCTCTTTAGGTCCTTAGGATCCAAGCACAGGCGGAGTTCACCATTACTTTTCCGCACATACACTAGGCTGTTCACCCATTCTGTAGGCTCGCTTACTCTGCGAATGATCCCTTGTTTCATCATATCATCCAGCTCAGTCTTAATCACATCTTTCATGTGGATGGGGCATTTCCTGGGTGCGTGGATGACAGGATGATTGTCCGGTTTCAGGACAATCCGGTATTCTCCTGTGAAACTGGTTATCATGGTTTGCATTTACGGAGTATACATTATTTTTTTTATAATGGTGTCTGTACTGCTGACGTCTGGTGGTCTCCTTGTGCCCAGGTTTAAATTTGGGTCCATTTGTTTTAAATTGTGCATGGGGGTTGTCTTCCTTTATTTTCATGTCTGTTTTCACAGACTTTAACCCAGTGATTTTTTCGTCCACAGGCTGAAAAAAATGAGCCCCATGCCGGACACTTTTCTTTTTGGTGGGACTGCTTGCTACCGTACCGCTTACAACTGCTGTATTTAACAAAGTTAATTTCCTGGCTTTCTCCACTGTGGATTTCCGCTATTTGCTTCATGTGGCCTATTGAAGCTTCGTAAGCTCTTCCTATAATTTGGGCTTCTTCCAGAGAGATATTTCCCCTTTTCCTAAGAGCATCTTCTTCAAACCCGTGTGCCTGGTTCCGTAGAAAGTTTGTTCTAATAACCTAGTTTCAATATCTTGGAACTTGCACTTTTTCGCCTGCAATGTCATTAATGGTTTCAAAGTCTTTTTGTTTATACTGTCGAAAAGATAATCGCTGTATGTGGAAGTTCACTTGGGGGTCTAGACGTTCCTCGAATTTCTGCCAAATAATCCGTGGATTATTTTCGTTGGTTTCGTCCGTGAATATCCAGGAGTTGAACCTTCTTAGGCCCTCTGCCCCCAGAAAATAGCAATATATGTTCGACCTGTCTGTCCACTGGAATTTCTTTAACAGAAAAATACAGTCTGCATCTTTGCTTGAAGAATCTGAATTCTTCCACTAGATTTTCTGCTGTCCAGCACATTGACGGCTCGCTAATGTTGCTCATTTTGACAAAAATATTCTTTTAACAAAAACAAAAACGTGAAATACAGTGTTATTAAAATGTGCTACAACACATACTTGTTTGTTCCAGAGTTCAATTTTTTTTTCATATACTGCAACACTTTTGGTCTTTTTGTTTTGTTTTTAGAACTTCGTTTCGGGTTGCATTCGGCGAAAGGACTTAATTTTTTATTTCGTCCAAAACGGGTTTTTCGTCCACAAAGTTGACATAACTTTTTTTAGTTAGTCTTGTTCGGTGTTTTTCTCATTGTTTTCGTTGAGGATATATATCCCAGCTGCCACCATGATAAGTTATCAGAATTACAATGAGGAACACGAGAACGACGTCTAAGGGTTATGAAGTAGCCATCTTTATTCTCTCTATCTCTCTCTGTCCAGTTCAAAGGCAGTAACTCTTAATGGTTCGGATATAGCACTCAACTACAGAACCATCACAGACATCATCCAAAGAATGAGATGAAAAGCTTTCTTCTTCTTAAAAGGACACGGGAACAACCGAAATGAAAGGAGCATATACAACTTCAAAACGTCAAAAAATGTGCAACCGGTTAAACTATTAGAAAAATTTAAAACAGACATGCTAAATTTAGTCACCAGCATCGGATTTAAGAAATACTATAGAAAACTTCAAAAAGAACTCAAATTAACGGTGGATGATATAAAAAAAAAACACTAAAAAATACTAATGAAAGCAGAAAAAACAAGGAACTTTTACAAACTGGATTATCACAAATACAATAGTTTAATTAAACAAAAAACATCACAAGAAATTATTAAAAAAACTCAAAACAAATGAAAGAAACTTAAAAGAGGATATCAACAAAGATAACAAAAGAATTGCCCAGAAACTAAACATTAGCGATAGGGTCCCGGGTGTAGAGGATTATGAGATGTGTGTTCAATAATATTAGGAATGACGAGTAAAATATGACACAGTTTAGGTAGAAAATACGGATAAATGATAAAACAAATGCATATTATTATAAAATAACAAATAAATTTATTCAGAGAATAAATTTGCAATGATATGTGAAATGTTCAAAAGGAATAGTGAAGATATGATATGTGTAATGCAAAGTGTAAAAGTTCGTATGTTAAGTTTGGAAATGTTCGTTTAGATGTGGACAGAAATGAGAATCAAGCTTGTATATATGACCTGCTGAAACGGATTCTTGGTGTAGAACGAAGTGGTAAGAATACGTGTAGTAGTAGTAATTGTGTTGAGGCAGTGGAATCGTTCGTTCGAAGACCTGTGTCTTGGTCGTTGTTCTATCTGGCAGCGAGACGAGATATGTGTGTTTGTTTGTGGTCGTCGGATGTGTCCGGTTTGAACGTGAGATGAAGTCTGTCTGTTGATTTCTTCTCCGTTTTTTATAATTAGAAGATAGGATCGAAACGCGCGGACGTAATTGAGAGCAATACTAACCTAGCCAATCGATTTTGATTTTTGTGTAAACATTTATTTTAATCACTTTTCCTTAAATTTAGGAAAAGGATTTGTGTTCGTGTGTTCGTTTTGATCTCTTTTCCTTAAGTTTGGGAAAAGGATTGAGTTGTATGTTTGTTTTAATTTCTTTTTCTTAAGTTTGGGAAAAGAAATGTGTACGTGTATTTATTTAAAAATATAGAATTGTATTCTATACGGTATTACAAAGTAAAAACTCGTATGTGTTACTAAAGGACCACAAACCTGACTTTAGCTGGAAACCAGAAACCCGCTTAATTAACCCAGCTAGATCTGAAATCGGTAGGGTGAGCAAAGTGATTCTGGAGAAAGTCAACATAGAAATAAAAAATAAAATCAACCTGAACCAATGGATTAACACAGATGATGCGATCAATTGGTTCAGTAACATCAAAAATTAAAGCGGCCTTCATCCAATTTGATATCAAAGAGTTTTACCAATCGATATCAGAGAAACTGTTCTCCGAGGCAATGGACAGTGGCACAGTGGCACACTAATATTTCCCAGGAATAAATAAGTGTTATAAGATCTGCTAGGAAAACAATCTAGGTGAAGACCCGTAATAGTAAAGGCTTTGGCGTAGCCATTGGGGCCCTAGACTCTGTGCAAGTCTCGGAATTAGTTGGTCTACTAATACTATACAACTTAACCAAAAAACTGAACATTAGGGATGTTGGAATTTGCCGTGATGACGGCTTATTAGTCGTTAAAAATGCGTCTGGACAAAAATGCAAACGGACTAGAAAATACACCATTGCAACACTGAAGGACATGGGATTATTTGTGGACATCAAATCGAACACTAGAATTGTGAACTTTCTGGGTGTTTCTTTTAATCTCATTACAGGTAATTCTGAGCCCTACATGAAATGCTGACCCAATATATGTTAACCCTGGATATAACCACCCACCCTAGATAATTAAAAAAATCGCAGACTTAATAGAGTACAAAATTAATAAAACATTTTCTAACCAGCAAATTTTCAATAGTGTTAATGATATTTATAATAAAGCACTATATGATAGCGGGTATACTAGAAATAAAATTAAATTTAACAAAAAGCAAAAAAAAAAAAAAATGAAAACCTAAATAGGATAAAAAACAGAAATAGAATGATTTTGTGGTAAAATCCACCATTCAACCTAAAGGAGATAACAAAAATAGGAAAGATATTTATAAATTTAATAAATAAACATTTCCCAGTTAACTCTACACAAAATCTTTAATAGGAACAACTTAAAGATTAGCTTCTCCTATATGGACAATATAGAAAGGATAATTAAAAAACATAACAACAAAATAATTTACAACCATGCAAATGATAGAAATAAGGAAAAAGACCGACAGAAAAACTGCAATTGCCGAAACCCATACATGTGCCCGGTAAAAGGGAAGTGTTTGACCAAGGTGTAATTTATCTTGCACTGATAACGTCTACACAGAAACCGGACATGATTAAATTTTACGTGGATTGTACAAAATCAGATTTTAAACTAAATTTACAAACCATAAACACTCTTTTTCTAATATTAAACTAAAAAATGTAACAACCTTAGATAGCTATATTTGGAATTTAAAGCATCAAAATATAACGCCTATTATTAAATGGGAAATATTAAAGAGATCAAATATCTGCCGAAGTTTAACTGATCCATGTTTCTTGTGTTTACAAGAAAAGTTAGCGTTAATTAGATTCCCGGATAGGAAAAAAATATTGAATAAGAAGGATGAATTTCTGGGGAAATGCCGACACAAATTGCATAACTCATTGATATATTATTAAGATTAATATAGATATAATATAAGACATGTGTGACCTGATTCAGATTTTGAAAATAGAAAAAGAAAGAAAAAAAACGGAAATGTAAATTCGCCGGATGACCTTGGTCAGAGAATCGAAACAGATGATAGCCAGGATAAGGCTGACCATATCAGGAGTAAAATCTCAAGTGGGTCGGAACTCTCAGAAGCGAGAATCGGGGGCGATGGAGACAGTCCTTTGAAGTGACCAGACTAAGGGCGCGGAACAAGATAAACATGGTCAGTTGACCATGATTATCTGGAAGAGCATCTTTTTATTGTTTTCCTTTTCCACTTAAGGAAAGAGATAAACTCTTGTTGAAAATCGGAATTAAAGAAAATCAAATGTATTTAAAAACACTCAAGTAGCCGGAAGAACTGACGCCCCTGTCGATTTGGCGGAAGTGAATTCGATTGGCTGGTTAGAAATAAAGGAGGGCGGTTACCCTGCCAAAGTGGGATGTGCAGAGAATTACTAATATCTTCATGCCGGCCGGAAATAAAATTGTTCCGATTGAAATATTATTTAACTCAGACGCTTTTGGCTTGAGAAGTAGATGAGGCCGAACGGGCAGATGAAGCCAAACCAGACTGGAGAGCAGATGAAGTTGTGATTGCTTGAGAATCATATGAGCTGATCGGGCTAGCTGAGAAGATTAACGCAAATACTGAGAGCCGAGAGAAATTGACTTCAGCTAAGACCATTTGAAAACTTAGTCAACTTACAAACTGTTTTGCACAATACTTTGCAGAAGACCAGAAGTTATTAATTACGGGTCCATCACTCCCACAGTCTTGAGAAATAATTGTTTGTATTCTTTTGTTATTTGAATATAAATTTTGTTAAGTTTGAAGAAGAAAAAGAGTCGTTGTTTTTTATGTGACCATTAGGCCGCCATTAACCTTGGAAATCAGTTTCTATAGCAGATTTCTAGTCGTTTGAGATCTGAACACAACGTGGGCACTCGGCTAGACTTTCGGCAAATATAGAGACCCTGCAATCCTTGGTTGATGCAGAAAATCCGATCTTGACGGCCAATTTCGGAAATTCTGTGAGCCCTTTAGCTCTGTAGCGACCGACGGGTTATACATGCACTAATTATTACAAAACAAAAACTCTAACTTAACAGATTTATCAGAAGACTTGAATTTCCGAAGTACACACAAGTAAGATATAAACAAGATGAATAATAAAAAAACAGCTGATAGATAGAATTACAAATTACTTTTGCCGGGTGAACATATGGAAAACTAATCATTAATTTCAAAGGAAAAAAGTTTAGTTTTAAAGACTAAAAGTTTATTTTAGGAGACATAGAGAAATAAAAAATAATTCTAAACCAGACAAGTATGTATAATATTAGCTACCCATATTTTTTTAGTTTCCCTGAGGAAGGTGTACCTTGAACACCGAAACCATGGTAGAGAGAAAAACTTTTCTACAACTATATATATATATATATATATATATATATATACCTGTTTAACTAAACACGACAGACATTTCATGTCTGACGAGTTTCTTTCCGATCTTTTCAAGTTGTCTGGTCAGTTTTTTAATGTCTGGTTTTCTAACAAGTACTTTTGGCACTTCGTAGTGCGGAAGTTCAGGTGTAGAGTGGTAGAGTTGTTTTCGTGTTTCTTTTTTTTAACACAAACCGAGTAGCGGTAGGAGTAAGTAAGAGTATGAACTCATGGAATTATATGGAATAGTGGAAAAGGGGAAGAGAATTGGCGGGAAATTATAGGCATTTGAAAATATAATTGCTATATTCAAAGTTAATCTTGTTTAAATTTTTTTTTTAATGTATAGGTCTTCGAGTATTTGAAGTTTTTTTTTTGTGAGAGGTATGGTATAGCCGTAATTAATTTAGTTATTTTGTTAGGCTAGGTTTGCAAGAATAAATCCTGCCACACTCTATGACTGAAAGTATCAATAGGGGGTAGCTTGTCCGAAGGTTGCATCTTATCGAGGGCTCCTCTAATTCGTCCTGGGCAGAATGAAGGTAGTTACTATCGGCCTTCAAGGATAAAGATAGTAAACTCTAAAGTTTAGAAGCCGGGAACGTGTCAGAATCTTCAAGGATTAATATTCTGTCCATTGTCCCAACTCACAGAATGAGAGTGCTTAAACGCACTTACCTTATAGCTGACCACATGGGGCTGCCGGTGTTAGCCAGCAGTCGACCTCCAAGGAGATACTGATAGAAAAGGAATGGTCCCCTCAAGGGAAGCTGTTAGAAGAGGGCGAGGAAGCCACTGTAAGGGCCTTTTATAAAGGACATCACGTGACCAGAAAGTTAGGACAGGCTGCTGCTGATGTGTGTCGGTGAAACCCGACGCCTGTCCCCTAAGGGCTAGTACCGGTGAAGACAGAAAATAGTAACATAATAAAATTCCAATAAATGCCATAAGAACAAATTATATCAAAGCAAAAATTGTTAAGACCCAACAAAACAGTAAATGTAGACTATACAGTGACAGAGATGAGATTGTAAACCATGTAGAATGTAGCAAACTAGCAGAGCGGGAATGCAAAACTAGGCACGACTGGCTTGGGAAGGTGATCCACTGGGAATTATGCAAAAAAAAAAAAAAAATTTGACCATACAACAAAATTGTATATGCATAAACCAGAATCTGTTCTTGAGAATGAAATGCATAAAATTCCCTGGGACTTCGAAATAAAGACGGGTTACCCTATGCCAGTAAGAAGACCAGACCTAGTGTTGATTAACAAAAAAGAAAGAACTTGCCAACTGGCGGATTTTGCAGTTCCAGCAGACCACAGGGTGAAACTAAAGGAAAACGAAAAGATGGACAAATACCTGGACCTTGCCAGAGAACTGAAAAAGCTATGGAATATGAAGATCAACGTGATACCAATTGTAGTTGGTGTACTTGGAACGGTCCTCAAAAAGCTTGGAAAATAGACTGGTGAATCTGGAAATTAGAGGAAGAATTGAGACCATCAAGAATACTACATTGCTGCAATCTGCTAGAATACTCAGAAGAGTCCTGGAGACTTGAGGAGATTTGTTGTCACTCAGACCCCAGGGAAATATGTTTCTTGTCTTTAGAGTTACCAACAACGACGCCCCGACTAAGTTGCGTTGATCCCAATTTTGCGGATCAAAGAAAAGCACAACGTGGGAGTTGAAAACATCGATATTCCCCCAATACTCATGAATTTAATAAAAAATCTGAAATAAGAATTATTTCTGCCAAAATATTAATACACACGAAGTTAAATAAATCACATGTATACAAAATAACGATTTGGCATTAAATAACCCACAAGTGTTGATATGCCATTAAACTGTAACCAATCAACCAACCAACCAACCAACCAACTAACAAATTAACCAACCAACGTATGTGAGTGAAATAAAATTTATTTATAAAATGAATAGTTTGTATGTGTGAGGGATATATTTTATTCTGTGTGATAAATTTCGGAAACCGTCTTTTTCTGGGTAGTATTTTCGGACGTCCCGGCAATTCTTTGAAATATATATTCATTTTCTTTGTCATAAAAGTACAATATGCATTTTTAATTGGTTAGCCATTTTAAATTTATTTTCAATTGATCTTTAGGCAGGATATTAACTTCTTGGGGCGATGGGAAAACATGCTGAACACTGCTGATTAACGAACTCATAAGAGACATTCTCTTGTAGATACCTACTCATAGATACAAGTGTTGGCCGACCAGTAAAAACTCTGTACGAATACTGGATGCCGTGCAAAGGACTTGCCAAGAACGATAACCGATTGTGACGAGCGCCGAGAGTCATGGGAATCCGTGATGTCAGAACAACTTGATGATGATGATGATGATGATGATGACTATTTTTTTTTATTTTTTTTTTTTACTTTTGACCGAAACGTACTGATAAAATAGGAATGAGCCTATTTATCCAAACAAATGAAAACTTAAGTTGGTAAAAGTCGATAAAATAGAATAACAAAAAATAAATAAATAAAATAAAAATAAATAAGAGTGCAAAACATATTTTAGTCAAAGTGTAAGATGGAAATATTCTTCAGTACCCTATACACCTCATGAGTCACAACCTGTCTGTCTATTTACTTTCTAAATTAGACATGGAAATTTATTAAGATAGTACAAAAAGTTAACAAAAACTCAAGTTAAAAATAATTTATTATATATATAAGTGTAAGAATTGGTATTTGATGTTTGGTTGATGCGATGTGTTATTTTTAGAAGAGACAACAAAACTTTATTTCTGTCTTCAGTTGTATTAATATATATTTTGTATTAGGAGAACAAAAAATAAGTGTACAGTCCATAGCAATGTATAAATTCGCGCACTTGCAACAAAGAGGATCACATGGAATTCTTTAAAAAATCAACAAAAATCAACTGATAATCCAATCTTAATAAAATTATCGGTATATGAAATAATCAATGAAGAGTTTTTATTTTAGACAAATGTTTACTATAAATCAAAAAGACTAAGTATTTTTTCGTTAGTTGTTGTTTCATGTATTGACGCCCCATGGATTTATTGATGAACAATAAATTTTTTCGTAATTTTTTGCTTTCTGAAAATGAATTTTACATTTTTGAAAAGAGAATTCAGTGACGGAACAAATGTAAAAATATCGATATTTTGATAAAGTCGGTAGTAGAATGTCTTAAATTTTGAAACTTAAGTCTCGTAAATATTTATCCTTTTTTTATCGTTAGCTTAATTTTTAAGGATATATGATATTAAAAGTTTAACTTGTCTACTTTAAAAAAATGTTTAAATTTATTTTAGAGATGTTTTAAGATTTATAAATGTAAAATAAATTCTTCCTTTCGCTTTCTGACAAAGGCATATTATTTAATTAAAGAAAAGTTTATATTAAAAATAAAATTTTGTAAAAGATATTAAAAATAATTTTTGAGGTAAAAATTGTTGTCGTTTTTCTTACATCACAATTTTGTAAGTGAAACTGTCCTCTAGTGTTGATGACGACAGCTGTTGTTGCTGTTAATATGAAAAATGACAATCATGACCTGTCATAGAAAATAACCTTATATTTTGGCGGAAAATATATGAAAAATAAACAATTCATCAAAAAATGATTCAAAACAATAAAAACGCACTTTATGTGTAACAGAAATCTGCTATTTTTTCCTTTTTTAACTCATAAACTTGGAGTTGTTCTTTATATTAAACGTAAAAGAAATTAGTAAAAACATAATTCTTCAGTTTTTATTAACACTTTTTAAAAAACTTGCGCACTTTTTTGTCCATCCCTAACAGTCCAGTATAATAATATCTTTAGTTTATGGGGATTTGGCCCCTATATTTTTACGGCATGTGGAATTGACAGAATTAAAATAATTAAGTTTTCTTAAATAACTAGTTTTACAATGGTATGTCATGAGTTTAGAATTATGTAAACAAAAGAGAATCAAATAAATATTAGTTTAGAAATATTTTAACAACAATAGAGTCGGGAAAAATATAAGGCGCTTATCCCGACGCAGCGGGGAGGAGCCAGTAGCGAGCTTTAGTGGGGTAGCCACCAGACCAGGTAAATAAAGTGGTTGCGAAATTCAGTGGGCTTTGCAGCTAACCATTTCAAAAACGCGACCCACTGTTACTCGTACTGGGTCAAATAGTTGAGGGGGAAGAAGAATGCGGAATGCACGTTTAACCAACTCGCTTTCAGCTTGTACTACTGTCTTGTTCTGTCCACCCGCCTCGCGGCCGGACATTTAAGGCCTTGGTATGAACCACTACGAGGGGGTGTCAGCATTAACAGAGGGGAAATGGGATTACCCAGTCGGCGACTACCTCATCAACTCGCTACCAAGTTATAAAGAGAGAGGGGGATGAGAAAATAATTCTCACAATAGAAACAATAGTTTAAATTCATCCGATAATTTATGTCACCAGAATTCCACAGATACCAAAATCATTCGATATTGCATCATTGCAAATCACCTGATATTTGATGAATATTTTAGCTTAATGATCACGTAGACAATTACAAAAGAGAATTATAAAAAAACCCTTTTAGCTGAAAGACCAGACAGAGGGAGCTTACGCTCTTCCCGACTCGGCAGAGTTGGAGCTGATGCTCATAACTCGACACAATGAGGAGAATACGCTGTCCGAAAACATAAAATACGACTCAACAGGTCCATCTATTTTTCGTTTTTTATTTTCTCTCTCTCTCGCTCAACAATAACAAATTTCAATCATAAGTTTCAATCACAGACAAAACTGCAACAATGTTGACACAACTAATCGTACAAATATAAACAATACATGTCACACACAACTATGTACAGACACATACAGTCTGTAACACCACTGAAAGAACAAAACTATATTAATTGTATTTATGTATATAAAGTTTGTTTCCTTTATCAATTTTGTCTTATTATGTTTTCTACGGAAACTTCATTTCCGTAGTCTTATACATTTAAATTGATGGGATCGAAACTCGGATCTTTTCAAATCCTCAACTAAACACTCACCAAACAAACCGGTCCCTACAAGTTCTCTTAGGACGCGAGACACTGTGCTTCATATTTTTGTTGTTTATTAAAATTAATAGATGGTTTTAAATTACGCCAAGTGTACATTTATTAACAAGTATTAAGCACAAATAACTGATCTCTATACAAAAAGGGATTCGGAGTAGGTAACTCTGACCCAGACAATTTTCTACTACCAATGTATTCTATCTTCCAAAAAGTGACTAAAGTAATAATTTCAACAAACCTCATTTGCTGTCTATTATTTCTCTAACATCTAACAGTTCTTCGAGATTGACAAATTGTGAGTTCATAAATCCTTTTCAATTCAATACAGTATCTTACATTTTCATTGTGCCCTACTGATATAAAATTTAATATCTAAAAAAACAGCAAAACTTGCTTATGGAGAAACTAAAAATTTGGATATCATAACTTATATTCATGTATTCCAATTGTAATAGGGGCGTAGTGACTAATGTGCTAGACTGCAAAATCATAGTAGAGAAAATCTATTGTAATAAAGATGCATTATAAATCATCAAACTTTCTATTTTGTAAACATATTCTTTAAAAAAGGAAAATTGGCAGTTTCTTTGACTTATGTAATGTATTCGGATGGGTTAAAGGGATAAGCAGGTGTCTCAAAGCCTGAAGAAAAAATGATATCCAAGGATAGGTTAAAACGGGTTTCCCCAACATCTGTGGGAAATATGATAATGAGAAAAAAGTTGATCCGAGAGAGATATTTATTTCCCATTACTGGCTAGAGATAAACAAAACGAGACCCTGTGTTTTCTTTTTTTGTAAACAATTTCGCCAAATATCTTGACTTAATGGCAACTGAAATGAATTAGTCCTTTTGATTTTAGAAAACAATAATAACAAAATTATGGAACATCAAATACTCTTGTCTTATACAACAAAGACAATAACACTAATACAAAATATCACAACAAAAATAGACACTGATATTTATAAAAATCATTTGTCTCCAACATCCTAATTATGCAATACTGTAGTCAAGAGAGATGTACTAATGTCTTGACTAATTCTACTTCTTAAAAAAGCTATTTAATTTTATATTAATGTCTCATAAAATTTAATAGGTCACATATTTGGAAAGTCTTCTCTTATTTTCAGGTGGGGGAGGGATTTATTGGTCCCCACCTAAAATTTAGAAAATCAATGTAAGTTTTTTTGTTTTTTTTAAGTGGTTAATAGAAAAATCATATATTTTAGATTGCAATTCTTATCTTCACAGTCTACCATAAATTCATTTCTAATTTGACAAAACAATACACACATAAATAAAGTAAATAAAAAAAAAAGAAAAGAAATATTAGTCCACAATAGCACGAATACATTTTTGAATTGAAGCAAATTTTCTTGCACTGACCACATACTTTTTTTAAAACTTTTGGTTTACTCTTTAGTATTATAGATATAGTGAATATCTTGAAAAATATTTTCATTATTTGATTTGGCATATTTTAAAAAATAGGTATATAATTACTTATGGTGTTTTGTTATAATAGATATTAGCAGCAGCAGTAACTCTGCAACTCATCCACCTTTGTTGCACAATGTGATGACGTAATATTTTGTGCTGGCTGGTTCAAAAGGCATGAGCTAAAGACAGATTCACAAGTAGAAGAAAAAGACAAAAGTTTGATGACAGGACACCTAATGGAGGAGGAAGATGTGACACTTTGTGCAGTTTGTGGCAGAGCAGAGGGCACTTAAATTTATGTCATTAGCTGGCAAGAAAATTGTCTTAACTATAAGTCGATTGCTGGTTTCACTGATGTGAGTCCCTGCCTATTTATCTATCTGAATCATTGGAATGAGGCTCTCACTCCAACTGCCACTCTGGATTTGCTGTTTGGGCTGCGATGACTGGTACATATGCAGAATCCACCCCCATAACTGGCTTCCGATTAGGACACCCTGAAATTAGCCAGACTCATGGCTCCAATTTCTCCTAAAATTGTGAACATTACTTTTTTCCCAGTCTGAGTGTCAGCAATTTGCACACTATTAACTTTTTGAGATCCATTTTCTCATTAAAAGGTATTTATCTCTAAGTGACTTCAATTCAAGGTGGTCGTACATTTTTCATGGCTTTCCTGAACCTTCCCTGACTGATGCGGTGATCCTTTGTTCTTTTACAGACACACACATATACATATGCATGGATCTAATATATTCAATTTTCCTTCTTTTTTCCCCTCTTGCCATAATATGCTCATTCAACCATTGTGTCACAAAGCTAAATCTTTGAAAATTTGCTTGTGAGAAAAGTTTCTAATCTTAGCCTTAATTTTTCTAGTTACAGACAAAAATGAATATACAAATATACAGGCCATTGTAGGCGATCTAATAAAAATGAATTGAAAAAATTCACATAAAAAATTATTTCTTCAATCAAAATCTTCCCCCACTATTGATTTTTATCTTGGTAAAGAATTCAAAGAATCATCATTGAAGTTTGGTCTGACATGGGTGTGTGTCATACGTCTAAGCAAATCTAAGGTAAGAATTTGAATCCTTCCTATTAACATCCAACTTGTCTCCCTTACTACCATACACTTTCTATATAACAGATATGAATTCCTTTCTTCTAGTAGACTTGGTCATGTGGTGAAATATAACTTTTTCTATTCACCTGTGGGCTGTTTAGATATTGAATGCACTATTTTAAGTTGCATGTAATAATGGGCCCTTTATGATGGACAATAATTTAAAATGTTAGCTTAGCAGACCATTACTACATTAGTGAGTTTGCCCTTTATTGGTCAATCCACAATTATAGCCTTGTACCATACTTAGTAATAGTTTCACCAAAATCTTATGATAATCTTTCTGGAATTTCTCATTCCCATTCAACTAATGAGCCAATCATCTTTAATTGCAACAATTGATTGTCAAAATGGATCCACTGAATATGATTAATCCATGTGTTTGTATAGAAATGATTTTCTTGTTCAGATGAGATTTTTCTGTTTTGTTAAATTTGAAATTACTCAAATCAATAAGTTTACTTTGAGCTTTTAAAAGTTTTTGGATCATTTTTCTCCGGTCTTTAAATTTTTGTCATTGAGTGATTGTTTTAACAAAAACTCTTCTGGTTTTCTAAACTAAAATCTTAATTTTTAAATTTTCAAAACCAAAACCCTTCTCTTATATCATAGTCTATTAATGCACTATTTTTATTCCTCATAATCTGCCCCATAACAATCTAGCTTGAGCTCTTAAAGAATAAAACCAAAAACTATGTGTTGAAAGGTTTTATATATTTTTCATTGAAATGTAATAAAGATTAATATAATAAAATGTATTTTTAGATTAAATAATCAATAAACCATATATTTAAACAATTAATTAAAACTTATTTAAAAAAACAAAACAGTAATGTTCAAACAATTTTATATTAAACAATTTTATTATATAAACAAGAAAACATACAAATCTAATAAACAGCCCAAGTTTTTAAAAATCCATAATTAAATGAATCTTGAATTTTTTTTAAAGTGAATCAAATAAAAAATTCTTGAAAGATGTATATTTTTTCTAGTATTTATTAAATATCATAAATACATTCAGAGTTTATCAGAAAAATAGCTTCAGACTATTGTTGTTTATAATTTTTATTTTTAACAAATTGAACAAATAAAGAAAAAGAATACAAACTTCAGAATTGAAACATTTCAATTTCATATCACAAAACACTGACTTATCACTTGATTTTGATTCAAACTTCAAAATGCTATAACTGTATTTGATTTTTTGTCAATTGTCAACTGCACAACAGTCAAGACTTTGGAGTTTATATTCATATATTTCTATAACAAATTAAATTTGTTATAAAAATAACAAATAATTGTTTTAAAATATTCATGTACTTATAAAATGGTAAAGTAAAAACAAAATATTAAACTATGACAATCATAGAAATATTTCCAAAAAATCAAAATACATTTAAAAATAAGTAAACAGTTCAGTGAGAAAGGAAAAAAAATTCAACAAGTTTTAATATACAATCCAAAATAAATAACAAGGTTTCATCCACAATAGATAAAAATGGGTAATTTATCTATTGAGATTTTATACAATTATTTTTATAATGAAAATATTAATAAACCAAGAAAAGACAAAAAGAACTGAATAAACATTTCTGTAATGGCATTCATCAGTTGTCAAAATGTTTCTATAATTATTTCCCCTTGGAACATATCTGCTTTTAAAATAGCAAATCAAAAATTAATTTCTCTCTCTTAATGTTCAAATTTTCCTTTTTTTTCTGTTGTTAACAAAGATGGATGTATTTTTATACTTCTTAGCAAAAATGTTTTTTTTTTTTTAAAAAAAAAAAGGTAAATAACCAATATTTGAAGATTTTGAAATTTTTAATTTTTTTAAATATTGGAATCACAAGAAATTAGATGTAAGAAATACATCTTTGACTGTTTAAGTCAAAGATGTATTTCTTACAAATTAAGAATAAAAGATGTATTTCCTGCAAATTAAGAATTCCTACAACTTTTCCCATCTGTCTTAGCTGTGACATTCTGGACGAGTAGGGTTGAGTGCATTAATAATCTTTTCTGCACTATAAAGTGGTCCTGTTACTTTTCTTGGTGGTTAAAGTTGCTGAGGCTCACTTAGAACAAATGCTATCAAACAATTAAACATTCTATTTTATACATTGAGGAAACTTGAGGTAGCTTGCAAGAGTTTGAAAATATAATGTTAATATATAAACATCCAGAAATGGATATTGAAGTTAACTGTTAATAAGTGTAGCTCATTGAAAAATCACACTAAAACTGGAAAGTTTTAAAGAAAGATTCTCCCCCCCCCCCAACTTGTGACATGTGGCCAATATCTACACTTAAGATCACCCCTCATTTAGATGAGATGAAAGGAACAATAAAAAGCTGAATTGGTAGCTGCTCACTTCATCTTTTTGATCATCTTAAATTTCTGCTGATCTTTCCATTTTTGAAATGTGAAAATAACTTAAGTGTAGGGTCTGAAATCAAAGGCTTTGCTTTTGGAAATCTAAAGTAATATATGGGGGTTACCATGGACCATAAAACATTTATTAATTCTTTCCTGTCTTTCCTGATATCAGCCATTGGCAATATAAATTTTATCAAAACTTATGATTGCCAACTTGTCACAACAAGCTGGGATTTGTTTTGGGTTGCTAATTTTGATCTATCTTACTTAATTTAACTATCTTACATAAGTTAATTTCAGGTTTGCACCTGAATGGTTCTTGAATGTGGTTCAGGTGCTAATATAATTTATCTTCCTAATTTTTTCAATTTTTTTTTTGTTAATTATTTCTATTGTTTAAATAGTCATATCTTGCTATTCTGCTACTTGCAAAATCTAACACTGGGTAGGACCTTATAGTGCCACAACTAAGAAGATTTAAAAAATAAAAAAATAAATATCTGAAAAAAAAAAAATATATGCTGGGATAAAATAACTGAAAGGAAAAGGTTCAACTTTAAAGAGGGTGAATTAGATCATTTAATTTCTTTCAAGTTGGACCTTTTCCTTCACCCAAAAATGAATGAAAAATAATAATGATCTGATTTGTATTTTTGTATACATAACATAACACAGCAAAATGATGTCATAGTGGGATTTATGTTAGTGTTAAAATGCTAAAACTTAGGGAATGAAGCAATTAATAAGTCAATTTGTTATTTAATAGTAATAATAGTTTAAGAGTCAATTAGATCATTTAATTTCTCTAAAGAGATAAGTATTAAATGCTAATTATAGTATACTTCCCCTGATTTATTTGTTTGCAATTCTCATATAACTTCTACAAATAGACTTTAAGGGAGTGATTGTATCTGAAAAGAAAATCTAATTTTTGCACCAGAATCATTAATAAAGAATGGAAAAAAAATCTAATTTTTGCACCAGAATCATTAATAAAGAAGAAAAAAAAATCTAATTTTTGCACCAGAATCATTAATAAAGAATGGAAAAAAAATCTAATTTTTGCACCAGAATCATTAATAAAGAATGGAAAAAAAAATCTTCAGAAATCATTTGGCAGTAAAATGGATTTGTATATCTTTCTTTTCAAACAGACTGAATTTTGCAAACACACAAATCATTCTTATCCCAACCTTAAGAAGTCAGTTTTACAAAAGTAGTCCAATTGATTTACAGCAAAAATAGTTTATATCAATATTTTTCCAGCAAAATAAAAAAAGGTTTATCTGCATCAAAATAGAGAAGGAAGGCCTTTAAAACTATTCAGGGATTTTCTCAACAAAAAAGAAAAAGAAAAAATATCAATGTAATAATTTTTTTTTAACTGGTAAATTACCATTAATAAAGAATACAATAAATGACAAATATAAATATCATGAATTCATATCACAATTTTTTTTAAATATGACTCAGAATCTTTTAAATATGATTAGCTTATTGTAATAATTTGAAGGCATATAATAACATTCAACAAATATATAAATCTTAAACAATATCAACCCATTGATAGTGTTCAACAGAATATTTCAGAAAAGATGAGAATAAGTTTAAAAAAAGAAGAGGACTGATAAAACTATGTCTTGTTTTTTTCCTACCATAACTCATAAAAAAAATCAACTGATTTACTTATCAAAATCTCTCTCTCTCTCTCTATATATATATATATATATATATATATATATATATATATATATATATATAATTAATAATAAAAAATATATATTCTGATTAATGATGAAAAGTACCTAATTACTGGAGAATTTCCTTTTTAGGAAGAAAGGAAGGAAAATCTCGTATAAAGAAAAATTTCAGAATGATCATTTCTATACAAATTAATCAAAATGTATCTTTGCTTTTTTTAGAGGAATTTTCAGACTTTTTGACTTTTGCATTGCTTGGAGTACCAAAAAGTCAAAATAAAAATTTATTTTTAATACAAAGAAAAAAATGACTTAGTGGCCATACTGCTACTATGTAATTTAAATTGCTTTTTTTTTAAGTTAGTAAAATATCAACTCCCTCATGATATTCAAGAAAAGATAAGATATTATAATGCATATAAATTCAATAGTCAATCATTCAATTGAATGTCAATGGGGCTAAACAGTATATGAAATTAGATTTTCAGAAAGCTTCCACAAACACAGAGCAACACTAGTTGGCAAAATGAATGGTACCAAAAGTAGGAACACATTTGCAAGATATTAAAATCATCAAAGCAGAGATTCATTAAGTGGAGCAGTTAATATTATGTTTGAATTCTTGAAGAAAAAAACCCAAACTATTATTCAATAGTGGAGTCATCATTCAAAATTAGCATAAAAATAATGTTCATAGTAAAAAATATCAGTTTAATTCATACTACTGTCCTAATCTTGTGTTGTTATAATCAAAATGATATAACTGTTGTAGCTGCATCCTTCTTTTCTTCAGAACATATTTCAATAAGAACTTCATAATTGCAACTAATCTTGATTGACACTTTAAACATAAATTCTTTAAAGATGAATATAATAAACAAAATGTTAAAGAAATTCTTTGACAGGGAATATATATTGAAGATATATATTCTGTAAATAACAATAAATCTCAGGAAAAAATGGATTCTTTAGATGAAAATATTAGATATCATAAAAGCAGATATGATTTGATAAAGGTACTTGAAAATTATTAACAGTGAAAAAAAACATTACAGTAGTGGTCAGCAAATAATTGTCTGTCTAAACATGTCAGTTCTTGTTAGGAATTATTCATATAAACCACTTTATGTGGATAGTGAAAGATTATTTAGAGTTAGAAGTTTGATCTATTCTCAAAAAAAAAAAAAAAAAAAAAAAAAGAAAATCCATGAAAAAATAGAAGAAAATATAATGTTCTTTATAAAAATTATAGGATAACTTATTTTCATTATCTAATTCATTTTGTAGCTTCTAAAATTATTTTAAATAATACTGGAATGTATTGAAATAGTACAAAAATTGTATCGTAGTAAACTTAAAAGGAATAAAAGATTATTAATAATATTTCTATTGTAATCATTAATAGAAAAATTGATAAATATTTGTTTACTACTTCTTATTAAAACCAGGATTGACATTACCTATTAGGCCAAACAAGACAGCCACCAAGTCTATACCAGACTTCAAAATGGCACAGTACTGTCCTTTCAGGGGAATAATTAAACCAACATAAATAAATGCTAGAAAACTCTCCCTAAAATTATGTTTTCTTAACTTATCTTTGTTTACATTAAAGTTGGTGATTTTTTTTGTGTTTGCAAATAGTTAATCTTGGCCATGGCATAAAAAGAACAATTTAATATTGTAGGAAATATCTTTTAGAAATTATACTCTGATTATTTCTTTAAAAAGAAATTAATTAATAGCTGGTATTTGCTTTCATTCTTCTCTATTTCAACAAAATTACTTAGCATACACAGGTGTAGCAATATATGTTCTGGATTCATTTTTGGCTGATTTTAATTACATTCTTAAAACATAATCAAAGAAAAGTAAAAACAACAACTACAAAACCCAAAACATTCAGTTCTACGCCAGACATGTTTTATTGCTAATAAAAATATAAATAAATTTATTTTTAGGATGAATATTTTAAGGATTTTAGATGTGGAAGGTGTTTTCAGTATTAATAAAAAGTTAATGAGATTTAAATATAAATAATGCAACATCTGGAATATATATTTAGTAAAAATAGGATGGGGAAGGAGCAATCAGTAACAATAGGAAGTTAACATTATAAAAAACAATAGTGATTTGTTATAGTTAATATTATGGAATACCCCATTTCTTATGCCCTACTCCATATACAAATTAATTGAATTTATATAACCTAAAACCATTTAATTTAGACTATCACTCTCTCTCTGAATCTGTAAGGTATTTCTTACAATTTAGATTAGACTAGTTTACCTGGCCTTTCAAAAATTATGGCATTTTCATATTTTTCATAGCATTAAGCCCTTAATTTTTAAGCCTTTTAATTTTTCACATTTGAGTCGGCAAATTATAATCATTATTATAACTATTCTCTACAAGAAGATATTAATTCATATTTCATTGGTGAATTGTTCATTTAGGTCATGTATAATATGTATTTTGATAGTATAATAACTATCATCTTCAGGGAAAAAATTATGGTAGGCAAACAGGGTATGTACAAACATCATGTAAAGTAAATACCAAAATATTTGTCTTTACTAAATAACAGAAAATTATGTTGTTTGCATTTATGGTAATAAACAAATTATTTACCATTAAAATCGGTAATTACAAAATCTATTTTAACTTTGAATATATACTTATGTGACTTCATTTTTGTTGTAGAGTTATTTTTTAATCGATCAAGTTAAAAAAAATTCTATTTTTACCTTTATTATTGATTTTTTATTATGAAAATTCCCTTTAATTGTCCAAGAAAATACCATTCATTAGTTTCAATATGATTTTGTGCTTAATTTTTCAATAAAATGTTATTAAAGTATTGATTTATTTTCTGTACAAATTGTATCATTTCACTTTCTCATAGAAATAGCATTATTTTAATATCTCATACCAACAGCATTAATACATCTTTTAATTAAATCAAATTTTATTGCATGATTTATCACTGATATTTTTACTCTTGTACTATACTTCTGTGTATAATGGATACTGTGAGCATCTTGAAATATTTTTATCATTTGATTGGGTTTATTAGAGAAAAAATAACTAGACAAATATACGTGGTGTTTGCATTATAGCAGAGATTAAACATTAGCAGCAGCAGCAGCAGAACCTGTAAAAGTGTGCCTGCAAAAATGGTTTGTAATGCTTATCTTAGCCTCTAGTTTTTAGTTACAGACAAAAATAGATATACAGGTACATATTTTATTATAGTATATATAAATATATATTTTTAATTATTAGATATTTTAATTTTTCTTAATTATAATCAATATGGCATATATGATTTGGATAATGATATCTAACAATGTCGTTAAGAAATATGACAGAAAAATGTAAATCCAAGTTATTGAAATTAACAATTTATTCATATGATGATATGTTTTACTTATACAGCTTGCTGGGATACTAAAAAAATCTCTAAGACAAAGATGTTAAATGTCAATTCATTGGGTGATTTTATATCTAAAATTTGAAAATTATTTTGAAATATGTTTAGTATCTGCTTTAATCTTGCACAACCAAACAATAAAACCATGACCTAGTTTCTTGAATTTTTTAGTCAAATAAATATCAAGATAAAACAATATTAGGAAATAGAAATGAAATAACTTGAATAAAGAAAACTGATTGACTCCAATATTTTTCTTTTTCAATTGTGTGTGTGTGTGTGTGTGTGTGTGTGTGTGATAAAAATTCAGATTATTTTTTATATGCATTTTTAATTCTCTATAAAATTATTTTATAAACAAAAGAAGCAATTGATCAAAATGAATCATTTCATTGAATTTAGATTTTCAGAAATATTTCAACTTGTTTTGTTTTGAGAATCATAATTGCTAACATCACAGAATGCACAATATCAGTTCATTGGATTTTACGCTCTTTGATAACTCTGATATCACTTTTATTCATGTTTTTGTCATCATTGTTACGAAACTAAGTTCACTCTTTGTGTAAATAGCGAGCAGATATTGTGTTTGCTCTTCTTTTCCAACCAAACATCCATGGAATGCTGACTAGCAGGAGTAGAACAAAAGCATAAAGTGGCCGGAACATCAACCAACAGAAAGCAATGACGGTGACTGTAAAAGATGTGGCCAGGAAGATATTCAGGAAAAACAAACCAAGGCGGACAAGTTGGTTTATTAGTGGAACCCAATCAACTGAAAATAAGTAGACATCAACAAATTATTTCAAAGGAAATAAAATTATAACAAAGATACATTCAAGGTAGATTCAGAAATAAATATGAAAGCAAATAAAATATACTTACAAAGTCAACTTACATAATCTATTTTATTGTTATGATAATATATAATACACTAATAAAAAATAAAATTGCAACAGCTTCAAAGATTATGTGGATTTTTTTAACATGATAATTGATTTGACCATCTTATGTCATAGTCATATCAGTACAACCAGTTTGAACTTTAGATGCAAAGCTGCAATAAGGTCCATAGTAGTTAAAGTGGTTGTAACAGAGAGCACAAGGTGAATAGAGGTGGTGGGGACCGTGGAGTTGAGAATTCCCTGCCCCCAAAAGGACTAAGTGTGCCTGGCCTGCGCGAGTGACTTGAGATTGAACTCGCAACCTCCTGATCATGAATGGTGGAATTGCTGTCACCCCTGTTAGCTGAAGTTGTTCGGCCATGAGAGAAATAAATGCTGAGGCAAATATTCTCTTGAACAGAATGTCTTTTTCAGTGGAGAGAACAGTGTGTTGTGTTTCAATCTTAAGGTGAAGTGAACTCTTGACGGATTGAGTAAAACTATTGGGAGTGTTAGCAGCAGAATACTTTTTGCAGTTGAAGAAACCAATTATTGTGGTCATCACTTAAAACTGACATCAAGAGTGGTACTATGCTCATATTGTTCAATTAGAGCTGTTTGACAGACCCCTCGCTAGGCTGAATGGTCATTTTGGAGAACTGCAGTACATGTTTGATGTGACACATCAGTGGTGATTTGGTGTTGTCAAATGAATATTACTACAGCTATAAAATAAATCTGGATGGCCAGTAGTAGAGATGTTTGCACCAAGATCAAACATATTGTAAAAATAGCAGTGACAGACCATTAGGAGAGAGAGCAAAGAAAATGTAGTCCAAAAAGAGGCTTAACATTGGTAATCATTTATTTGCAACAAGACTAAAAGTTGTCATAAGAGGGTCACACTTGGAGCATTGAATGTTGGCCTGTAGCATTTAGTAAGGAGAATAGCTTCTGTTTTCAGCTAATAGTTGTTTTTATGTATGATGTAGATCACAGTTGTTGCTCACATTTGGTGCTTGTGGATGAAATATTAATCAGTGTCAAGTATGTATTTGACCAACCCCTCCACAACAAGCAGGATACAACACAGAGTCAGTTTTTGAGGGGATTACATCTGGTTTGAATTAAGAGTTTTCTATCTCCTAGATTGGTTACAGTACCCAAGTTAAAGAGCCCAGTCTGCCTTATTATTTATCCACGGAGGTGGGGAGGAGAAGAGATGGATTCATTCCTTTCCCAAGAGTATTAATACAAACAATTTCATCAAAGATTTTAACTTCACTCACTGAGTCAATTTCTTATGACAATAACTGTGCCATAAACCAGTGCCAAGTAGATCTAGTAAATTGTTCAAATTTGTTCTGCTGTTTTTTTTACAATAGGAAAGTAATATGCAGTTCAAGCTGTATAATGGCTGCCCATATCTTACTCAAATTGGATCAATTACTCAAATTTACCTATATACAAATTGAAATAGATTCAGAGTGTTGCAGTTGTAGTTTATGTTAGTTTATATCTGAATTATTAATGTATGCATGTACAAGAATATATAATTCTATAAATCTATACTTTTAGGCTTATCTTAATTTGATTTTAAGAGTTAATTTAAAGAACTCTTAGATATATGCATGTGTATGCTGTAATATATTCAATGAAACTTGACCAATGACGGGTTATGGTGTGATCAGAGATATGTCTCTCATATTCAGTAAGACACCTGGATGAATAAGGCCAATAACTTAAATACATGTCAGGATTATGTAGCTTTCAAATCTTTATATAGAAAGACCAATAAGCCATAGTGGATAGAGGGAGTGCATTTAAATATTTCAGGTTTCCAGGCTATTTTTTTGGTCCCTGCTATTTGAGGTTCATCTGAGTAAGCCATGTAACATGAGATACTCTAACCTAATTTGCTGAAGGGGGTCAGATGATCTGAGATAAAAAATAAATGTTCCTTATTCAACTCAGATTTCTCAAAATAAGAAACTTTATCTGTTGTTTGATTTCTCATTCTCTCTCTATTTTATGTCTGAATAGAAAAAAATGTTTCTACACACGGCCAGTTTACCTCAGTCAGTAGAGATTCTGCTTAAGAACCACAAGGTTCCAGGTTCAATACCCATCCTTGCTAACTCAGCGCATGAGTAGCACAGCTTGGATCTGTGCAATAAAGTGGGGAGCTGATAGTAGGTGTGGCACCCACCCCAATAGTGCTAGTGAAAAGGGGATAGACTCTTTCACTGTCTGGATGATACCAACAATAGGCCATTCTGCCGACATTACTTATTTATATTCTACCACAAACATGGAAGATCACCATCTGTTCCATGAAACATAACAATGTTCTACATATGCAGAAGGTTTATGATTTATAAAATTATTTAGACTAATTTAGAGAAACCAAAAAAAAAAAAATAGATACTTACCAAGTGTGTGGAAGATATTTGTAAGGCAATGAAAAGCCAAAAAAGCTGTTACAAATCCAATTGCCCGCAAAACCCAAGTGTGCATATTATTCTCTGAATGTTCCTTGCTGAATATTTGCTGTCAAATAAGAGAAAATTTCACTAATATAAAAAGTTGAAAACGACTTAAAATATATATTAAAGATTTTTTATCAAAAATGTTTATTTGTTAAAAGAAAAAATGACAAAAAACCTCAAAACATTTTTGTCTGTTTATGGAATTCAATTTACAAAATAATGCACCTTTAATATATTTTATCAGTTTATTTCTTAAGATAATAATTTGTCAAATTAGAATGGTAGAAACATTTAAAAAAATATCTCATTTTGTTTAACAGACCTAAATCATAATTCAAAAATGTAAATACCAGATCAAATACAAGTGATACCACATTTAAAAAAAATATATAAATCAAACTTGAATGTGTAGCAAAGCGTGTGCAAAGTCATAATTTAGAGTAAACAAGAAATCTGAATAAATAATTAAGAAGAGTTGGTATGTCTTCTAAAAAAAGCTCAAAACATTGTTTGGGATACTTATTGGACTTGATGGGAAATAGTGAGAGATATTCACAATGAAAAGTGATCTTTAACAATAAATAACAAGCAGTGGGAAGTCATGTTCCTTTAAGGCATAATTAATTATATAGAATTTAAATTTCCAAACTTTAAAAAAAAAAATTATTTGTTTGACTAAAATAATTATTCCTATTCAATTAAATGTTACTAATTAGGTTTATAGGTAGTTCTTCAAGCTGGAGATATAAATATAAAGTATTATTGCTTAGTTAGGACTAACAATTCAGATTAAAAACCTTTAAGATATTTTACAAAACTAAAATCTTTCACAGAACAAAATTCATAAGATAATTTAATGTTTAATTACCATTATAATTAGTCTTGACCATCATGGATAAAGTAATTCATTAAATCTATTAATGTTACTGAAGGAATGAAATTGAAACAAATAGAACAGAAAAAATATAACAGTTCTTGTTTTTTATTGATAGAGGAATGGATTAATTTTATCTAGACTGTATATTTATCTAAACAGGAAATTTATAATATTGTGTATCTTGAAAGGAGTTTTTAAAACTGTTCCTAACTGCTCAGATGTCTAATCCTTTGTATTTATAACAACATATCACCATAAAACTTTAAGAGGTAAAAATAGTAAAAAAATAGAAAAATTCCCTAATCTGATTTGCAAATCAAATGGATGAAAGAAAAAACTAAAAAATAAATTGTTACCATACCTCAGGAGACCACTTCCCAATATGGAGTAACTCTAGTGTACCCCCAGCCTGTGTCTGGTAGTGGGCTAATTGATTGAATATCTGACGAGCCACAACACTAATCTGAAAAATAAATGTATATTTCAGTTATTTTTTTATGAAAAAAGGCAGAGACTGTGATAATGTTATCATAAAATTACCATATTTGATAAGCATTTACAATATTATAGTATTATGGTGTTAGGTTAGGTAGGAAACATTTTTAAAGTCCAATTTCAGTAAGTGTACAATTTTTTTAAGTTGCTTAAAATTAAACTTGTGTCACATCTTGCCAATGGCAGACAAGGGGTTGACTTCTTTAGTTAAAACAAAGAGATTCATGTAAAAATGATTCTTAACATTTTACCATATAAATTTACTAAATGTATTTTTTCTTTGTCAGTTATCAAATAACTCCCAAACAGTTAAAACTATGGCCATCAAGTTTTCTGTGGTTGAATTGAGTTGATACACAATGGAATAAATGTTGAAAATGTATTATCTTCTAGCTTCAAAGTTTTATGCTATTATTACAGTTTGGGAGATATTTTTTATATAAAAATATTTTCTGTATTTATAGAACAAAAAATATTTGGATGACCTCCAACAATTTGCATACTATTGAACATAACATTTTTTGCACAAGAATTTTCAGGAGAATTCTACAATGAACAACGCATTAAAAAATCTTTTAAAAATCTAAATAATTATCAGGTCTGACTATGTAGTAGTAACATGATGCATCACTTAACACAGCAAGTATTTTAAAAATTGCTAAGGAAATTACCATCAATATAAATAGTGTATATTACACTATTTAAATGAAAATATGTTAAATAATCATGTGAAAAACTTTTTTTTAAATTGATGAAATCCATATATTTTAATTTTTAAATAATAGCTTACAGTATAGAGATACTTACAATTGGAGTGTATAATCAGAATTAACAAACAATTTTACATAAGAGAACCAAGTTTAATCAAGATGGATTGAAAGAAGGCAGCAGCAGCATGGGGCTTGACTCCATGCTTGCTTGGCAGATGGGGGAATGTCCTCTATAGTAACACAGTATACAGTCGTATTGTGATTTAAAAATTTCCTTCCAATTATTATAAATTGGGTAAGTTACGAGAGATAGGACTTAGCTGTTAGTACACCATAATAGATATAATTTCCTCTATTTACTGATTANTAATCAAAAGAAATGGTGAAAAATTACTAATTTTCTTTATTTGAATTTGTCCATGATTTCAAATATTTTGGGAGCACAATCCTTCCACTTTTGTATCCCAAATTTCATGGTCTTTAAATTCTCATAACATTTGAATCACTGGGATATTTGCATAATTCAAACGATTTTAAACTTCATTTTCAGAGCTTTTCTTTTTATCTGATTAAATAACAATAATCTAAAATAAATATAAAAATCAGCTGGTAATCCTATGACAACCCTGAGACATGATTTAGCATATTAGTTTTTGTAATTTTCAAAATTCTAAGTTTTTACTGACAAGTTCAATTTACAATCTAAATATAATATTAAGTTATTTTGTTCCATCAGGTTAGCTAAATGAATCTTTATATTTTTGTTTGAGCAGATAAAGAAGATATCTAGCTAAACATTTTCAAGCTAAAACCAAAATATATGACTTTTCAAGCAGAGAGATATAAAATAATTACATAGAATTATTGCTTAGCTAAGACTAACAATCTGGCAAAAAACTGATTTCATTAAAATTAACTAAGATTCATCAAGATTACTCAGCATATACCAGTAGTTCAGCTAGTATGAAAAATTTCTTTCTTAATTGATTAAATTCTTAAAAACCATAAAAAAAACAAAGGTTGTTGTAAACACTTACTTCTGTTACTGCCCCAAGCTCAACATCACCTTCAACCACTATACCAGCAAAGGAATAACGGATACGCAAATCTCCAATCTAAAAGAAAAATATAGAAATTAATAAATCATAGAAACAGAATACTAATTGTTCTCAGTGATATTTTACACAGTCAATATTATGTTTATTTTGTAACTGATAAAAATTATAGAATAAGCACATTTAGAGAAGGTTCACACTTTTTTTGTTTATTTAGTAGTCAATTAACTAATAACAGAGAAGATGCAGAACATTTTTATTTAATACATGGACATTCTGCTTCATAAAATATACTTTAAACAAACTAGATTAAATTATTTAAATCACTGGTATTATTTTTTTTAAGCCATGCAGAGTAAAATATTATGGATTGTTGAGGAAAGAATTGATTAACAAAAAAAATTAAATTAATACTTAGAGCTTTTCTGACAGTCTTCATTCTTTCATCATGGATTTCATTGGTTTAAAAATATTCTTTATCAAAGTATATTCTAACTTTGCTGAATAAACTTAATAGATCTTTCTTGCTAGATGAAGACTATTTTCAATTGGATTTAGATCTGGACTATTCAATAATTGATTTAATATGACTTCCTGAAGAAAAATTTAATCTCTTTTTTCTGAAAAAATCACTTCATCAACACACCAATTTTTTTTTATCAATGGAATGAAAAAGTTATCCAAGGTTTCAATGTACGTACATAGATTGTTAAAGTAATGAATGCCATTTACTGTGGTCATTTAAATGCAACTTTATATCATGGGAAATTTAATTGTTTTCTCTGTCATTTTTCTCTGATTCATTTGTTTCATTTGACACCAGATAAAAGTTTCAGCATCAACTTGGCCAATTCAAATTCTGATCACTGATGAATTGTCCACATGTCATAATTCTTTCTCTTTAGCTTATTTTAACCTTATTTTCTTTTTGTGCTGATTTTCATTTGACTTTTTTTAAATATGTAAATTCCATTTCCTTCAGCTGATTTCTTACAGTAGTAATGCTCATGGCACCTTAAAATGTTGTAAACATTTGCATTTTCAGTGTTTTTCATCTGAAAAAAGCTTATAAAATTGCTATAAATCCATAAAATCCTGTCAAACTAAACATGAAATGAAAGTATTATTTACAAGTATATCCCCCAATTTATTAAACAATTCTCCTTGGGGACTGTGTTCCCGTATCAACCTGAATAATTACCAAAAGGAAAGTGGTAACAAATGTCTCCTCTGTTGAGGTAGGGGCTCTGCTACACTGATGATGTCTATAAACCACCAGGAAGGAATCCAAGGAAACTTCACAACAGCAGAAAAATACCAATTTGTGGTGCTGAAAATAGGAAAGTAGCATTACAAGCATTTAGCTGAAAAACGCTGACATTTTCAAATTTGCGACCTTAATCAGTTAAATTTGCAATTTCTTGAGTATTTCTTAACCAATCTTAAAAATATTTATATGGTTGGAAAGAGAATAGAATAATCTTTCTAAATATGTAATTTTTATTGGTTTTCATCAATTGAATTATTTTTTACAGCGAGTTAAAACCGTATTTTTGGTCGAACAGCTGAAAACAAAAATATGACCGTTTTTCTTTTAGGATGAATTTTACACGCTGTTTTGTTTTTCAAAATCAAAGTGGCTAATCTTTATCAATATTCTTGAAATTTTGCAGTCAATTAGAAGACACCTGGAAGTACAAACGGGGTCTTTTATTTTTTGTTTGTAGGACCCATGAAAACGAAAATATGAGGGGGCAAAGTTCAAGGCTGTATAAAGGTTGTGTAAAAAATATAAGAGAAGCAAAAAAGATGCACTTTGTCTGTAATTTTAGAGACTTTGAAAATTATTTTCCTATAAAATTTGTGAAATTTAAAGATTGCTAAGTGCTTAGGGATTTGATCCGAAAGTTTTGATTTTGAAGAAAAACCTCGAATTTACGTGACTTTCAGTTGTAAAAACACCCTGTCAACTGACGTCACAAATCGGACCTTATTGATTTAAAATCACAATTTCTCGTATATTTATTGTTCTATCTTAAAAATATTCATATGGTTGAAAATAAAATAAAATAATCTCTCTAAATATGTAATTTGTATGTGTTTTTATTAATTGAATATTTTTTTACAGCGAGTTAAAAACGTATTTTGCTTAAAAAAAACGAAAATGCGTGATAGGAATTTTTTCCCGAGAATACATTTCTTTGGAAAATCTAAGTGGCTAATCTTTATCAATATTCTTGAAATTTTGCATTCAATTAGAAGAAACCTGGAAGTACAAAAGGGAGCTTTTTTTTGTTTCTAGGACCCGTGGAAGTAAAATTACAATAGTGCAAACTCCAAGACTATTTGTTCAAATGAGTATGATTTGCGAAAAAGACGCACTTTGTATGTAAAATTAGAAAGTTTCAGAATTATTTTGATATATAATTTGTGAAATTTAAAGATTGCTAAGTGCTTCAGGTTTTTATTCGAAAATTTGTATTTTGAAAAAAAATCTCAAATTTATTTGTCCGACAGGCTATAGCGTGTAACATTTATGTTAAACAGCGAGGCATTGTTTATGTTATGCAGATAATAAAGTTTAAATTTATCGCTTATTTCTCGTCCAATTTTAAAATATTTATATTGTTGAAAATAAAACAAGAATCTTTCTAAATATTTAATTTTTATCTGTTTTTAATAATTGAATTATTTTTTACGTCCGTTTCATTTTTGAAAAAAAAAAAACTTGAAATTACGAAAAATGTAAACAAAACCACACACAGTTTGTGTGAAAACATGTAAATAGATAATCTATTTCTTTTATGTAATTATAACATAAGCATTTAGAAATGTATTTTTAAATTCAAAGTGATGTTATATATTTAAATTAATATTATATATATGTATACATATATTTACGTTTGAAAAATCAACCTGTGCAAAATTCGTAAACGTACAATGTACTTTTCAATCGTGCATCGTACATTTCAAAACAAACTATGACCCAGGAAAAACAGAACTCACAAATTTTGTAAGAAAACTATTAATTTTAACTAGGGGGGTTTAGGGTTAGTTTAATGGGAAAATAAATAATTTGGGTTCTGTTTTTTTTTTTTGTGTCACCCTGTAATGTGTCCAACATGGCCGAGTGGATAAGGCAGTTAGGTTAAGACAGTTCAATCCTGAGTGAAAGCAGTTATAAAAATAATTAATTAACACAACTCCTACCCTAGCTATCGTTAGCAGAATGAGAACAGGATACCCCCATGGAATAAATAAAGGTTAGGTTCAAAGTTCTGTGATGGCTCCCGAATACGACAAGAAAGTTCCTGAGTTTGAAAAGAAGGTTCCCGAGTCCGACAAGAAATACCTGAAGAAGGCCGGAGGGTATATCGGCCGAAACGTTGTACAAATAACAATGAAGATGGGGATAATAGTCCGAATAACGCAGATAATACTAATCTTCAAGCCTCCTCTCAAACATTCAGAGAAATAAGATTTTAAATGTCAATAAAATCAGTCCCTATAGGGTTGTATAATGTAAAAAAAAAAAAAAAATGATAAAAACGAGTTGTTTTGTATTTAATACTAATGATTAAAAAAAAGTCTTAATAGTTTAGAGAACTAATGAAAACGTTTTTAAAATGTAAGCAAAAAAGATATTGCATTCTTTTTATCGTTAAGAACTAGATTTGAATTGCCATGTACAAAAAATTCAAAGAAAAATAATTACAATGTATATCTAACTTATCAAGCAATTAAAAACTGAATTTAAAATTGTCCCCAAATACTATTATTATTTTCAAACTGGAGTTTCAGTGAAACTTTTCGTGAAAAGAAGAGAAAATCTTGCTCAATATATAATTTGTACGAGTCTTTATCAATTGAATTATTTTTTATAGCGAGTTAGAAAAAAAATTATTTTGCTTTGGACAGCAAAAGTATGTTTTGACAAAAAATCAAATCTTATTCATACCGCAATCTTTTTATTCCTGTCTTTAAAATATTAATTTAGTTAGAAATGAAATGAAATGAAATAATCTATCTTACAAATATTTATTTGGTAAGAAAGAGCGAAGTAAAAAACAATAATAAGTGAAATAAATAACAATAATAAAGTTTATTATTGTTATTGTTTTCGCTTATTTTCTATTTCATTTATTTAATAAACGAAATAAATAATAAGCAAAAATAAGTGAAAACATTTGTTTTTAATTTTTTTGTATATACAAAAGAATTTTAGAAAGAAAAGCCTTTTACAAAAATAGGTAGTTAAATTATATAACTACTTATTTCGTAACTAAGTAAACATATAGTTGTATTGTAATAAAAAAAAAAAAAAATTATAATAAAAATACGATGTATTTTCCTATATAAACAAAAAATACGATGTATTTCGTATATAAACAAAAAATACGATGTATTTCGTATATAAACAAAACAGTGTATGATTTTTTTCTTACCTTAAACATAAAATAAACATGATTCTAATGTACGTAACTTGAATGAGAAAATTTGTTCTTTAATTTATCATAATTCTAATGATAAATAAATAGGCAGATTTAAAAAAAAAATTAAGTTACCACTTTTTTCTCTCTTTCTTTTTTTTACTAAAAACCGTCTGAAATGGTCTTTCGAATTTATCTCTGCTGAACTTGAAAAACGGTCGGAAAATTAGGGTGACCCAGAAAAAACAGAACCCACAAAATTTGTAATAAAACTGTTAATTTTAACTAAGGGGGGGGGGTTAGGTTAAGACTGGGGTTTAGGGTTAGTTTAATGGGAAAATAAATAAATAATTTGGGTTCTGTTTTTCTGGGTGACCCAGAAAAAAAAGAACCCACAAATTTTGTAATAAAACTTAATTTTAACTAAGGGGGTTTAGGGGGTTAGGTTAGGGTTGGAGTTTAGAGTTAGTTTAATGGGAAAATAAATAATTTGGGTTCTGTCTTTTTTTTTTTTTTTTTTTTTGTCACCCTAATTTTCCCGACCGTTTTTCAAGTTCAGCCCTTATCTCGAGATTTCTTTTAATCATTTATTAACATTTTTTAAAAACTTTAGGAATCACTTTAATTCATTCATATTAGTGTCGTCTCGAATATAACATTTATTTCAACCGTTTATTCATTAGAAAATTCTCAGCGATTTTTTTAAAAAATTTGATAAATAATTATCTCTTATTTCTTACCACCAATTTTCCCTGTGAAATTTACCCCACCCCTATATTTAACACAATGAAACTTGCATAATAATTAATATTATCTTGAAAAAAAAATTTCAGTTCGAAAGAAGAAACATTAAACAAACTACTGATGATTTTTAAAAAAATTTTCAGCTAACGGAAATAATGAAAATTATGATTGAAAAACAATGTTTTCATTTTTGCACCGTTAAATCAACTGAAATTTTACATAGCCAAAAACAACTTACGACAAGAGGATTTTTAAAATATACTATGAAAAATCAATTAATGGTCCGATTTTCACGAAAATATATTAGGGGAAATATTTTTTTACAAGGTCTACCCTCATCCTCTATTTTATTTTATGAGATATTAAAAAAATGAACCGAAATTGGGTATGCCTATCACTTATTTTTTCGCCACTCACTCTTTGTGTTCCTATTTTTTTTTTTTTTTAGTCTGGTCATGAACAGAGATAGTATATACATAAGACACTTCTCTAAAAACTGTTCCTTCTTTTTCCAAGAGTTTGATTTTAATGAGAAATTAAATAATTGCAATTTCTCTTGATAAAGTTTTCTAGATATTGAAAAATAATTTGACTTCATAGCTGAGCAATCTGAGATTTTGGTGAAAAGGTTAAGAATACCTTTAATTTGAAGTGTGTTGACACTGATGGCAAAAAAGATCTGGCAATTTATGAAAAGTTTTTATTTGTATATTTTTTTAGTTGTTTTCTTTATTTTAAGTTCCTAAAATAGTCTTGTGGTATTCTCCAGAAAAATTATATTTTGAAATGTGATTTAAAAAAAGATGAAGATACTTTGAAATTAATAAGACCTTGGACAATTTCTTTTACATTGCAATAGCCTTCAAAAAAAAAAATAAATAAAATACTTTATGCAATGCTTCAAGCAAATTATAAAATACCTTTTTGTGTTAATTGATTCAAAAATACCACTTGCATTTTTGTGATTGAATTCTTTTGATGTTAGAAATATTATGTATCTGTGTTATTAGTTTTTTTTTTAACAATTTTTATTTTTCTGAAAAGCCAACCTTGTTTCTGTTTGTCTTCTAACATCGCTGTCATTTCCATAATATCAGTACTCTCTGAAATTCATTTCCTTAGATTTATTTTTATTGTTTATTTATTTTTTAGGGCCAATCAGTGATGATGGCTAAATCTTTAGATGAAGGTTTATCAAAAGTGATATTACTCGATACAACTGAAGTTGCTTTTGAAGAGAATAATGGCAAGCTTGTGTATGCTAGTGGACCCATAAGTACAGAAAAGGTAAGTTTTTTTTCTTTTGTTTATCTATTTGAATTATTTTATGTTTTTATGTGAATTATCCCATTTATTTCACTTATGCTTAATATCTATATATTTTCAAACTGTATTTTTCTTTCTCATTCTATTCAACAACAAAACATACAAAAAAATTAAAATAAAATACAAATACTGGGATCTTCATCACCCCCTGTTTGAAACAACAATCAACAAATGACAAAAAAAAATACAATTAAAAAAACAAATGAATGGTCAAGGTTGTACTAAGGTTGTTGGGTCACCCCCTCATGACATACATACTCACAAAAATATTCACCCCCTCATGACACACATACAAATTCACCCTAATGGGGAGGCACAACATGGTTCATGTTCTGCTCCTTCTCCCTAGTTTTCTTTTTTCTTTTGTTTTTCTTTTTTCTCTTTCTTTTTTAAATTTTTTTTAATTTCCTTTATATTTTTTTAATATTAAGTTGTACACCTGGTTGCAGCACAGGACACACACACAAAAATGTTTACTGATTACTTAAAAAAAAGTCCATTTTCTAATTTAAATCACAGAAAAAAAAATTACTCGTTTACTATTATTATTATATAAACAATAATAATAATTTTCCACTTTCTAAATCATATCATACACTTAATTTTATATTAGATTAAGTTTATATTTTTACTTCCATACAAATAAATTTTATTTTTATTCTAAAAAAAAAAAAATTCCCTTTCTAAATTTAATTTTTAACTTTAGGTTGATCTTTTAAAAAAGATCTTTATATGGGGTGTAAAATAACTCAACTGATTTTAATTTTTGAGAGACTATCTCAACAGTAATGTGAATTATTTTTTTAAATAAAACAAAAAAAAAGAGACTGTTCTTTTTATTTTTTTTAATTTAAAAAAAGATAAAAAAGTATTAAAAAAAAACATTTGGTTGGATCTTATGACAAAATTTTAAAATAATTCGAACAATATTTCTACACAAAAGCTATTTAAAAAAAAAAAATTGTTTATCAGTGAAAATTTCAATAACATTTGACAATTACTCGATCTTAGATAAAAAAAAAAAATTTCAACAGGAGAATTTCATTATCTATTTCTCCTTTTCTTCTCTTCCTTAATGGTGATTATTAGGTCCCCTTCTTCTTGAGTGGTCTAAGTTCAACATAAATATTAATTTAAAACACAATTTCAAGAATTCTATATGAAAAAATATATATATATATTGGAGTTTTCTTTAATTTCCTTTCTCATCATGTATATATTTATCACTCAAAATCAATTAGGCGTCCCTATAAAAAAAAAACAACAGGGAGAAAAATTTTCTTTCTTTGTTTTTTTTTTAATTACTGCAAAAAAATCTTGTTAATTTAGCTAGATAAAAAAAAAATGTTCTCTTTCCACTTTTCTTTTTTTCAACCATCAGTAGCTTAAAAAAAAATGCCGTCACCCCAATCCATCCATTCTCCAATTGATATGGAATACCCAAAACATGTGCACATACTTTTTACCTTAAATTTTAAAATGGTTGAAAAATATTTAAATTAAATAAATAAATGAATGAAAAAAACATAGTTCTAATCGCTAGAGAAAAACATGAAATTAATCACAATTAAAAAAAGAAAAGAAATGCATATTCTTCCATTCAAACCAGTTATAAAAGTTCAACAAAATTTTTTTTTCATTTAAAAAAATTGGCCATTTTTAATCATCGGTTGAAAAAAACTCAATCTCCATCTTTAAAATTCTACCAAAAATCAATTAATCTAAATAGAAACTATTTATAAACAAAATTGTTTCATTTAATTCTAAATTACATGAATTAAAAAAAAAAATAATGATTACCTTTAAATAGAAAGAAAGTACATCAATTCTATATGATATATTGTCAATTTTTGCTGATGCAGAATGTAAATAAAGTTTTAGTGTGCATTGTTTTGAAATTACAAATGACAAAAGACCTAAAAATTTATCTTTTTTTTATTTAAAAATAATAGATATCAATTTTTTTATAAAATTGAATTAAAATTAAGATTTTTTTTTTTTAGATATTGAAATGATAGTATATTTTTTAACAACAATTAATTTTTGAAAATTTAAATCAAATTTTAATTTTAAACAATTACATTAAGTCACTTATTTAAATTATATACTTCAAGTATATAATGTAAATCATTGACTTAATGTAATTGTTAAGAACTTTAAAAAAAATATTGATATAAATTTAATTATAGAAAAAATGTACGAATAAAAAAATTTCATTTTTTAAAAAAGTTTTTCAATGGAAATAAGCAAAAGAATTATTTCTTTTAAGGAACACCATACTTTTAATTAACAGTATTTTTGTTTATATATTCAAAATTATATTTAAAAAAAAATAGACTCTGATTTTTTTCTAAAATGACATTTTTTTGAATTGTGAAAACTAATATTTTTTTTTATTGAGAAAATATAGCGACTTATATCATTGAAAAATGGATTTAAAAAAAATAGTGATGAAATCTTAAAAAACTAAAAGTAATCTTTCAAAAATCTAATTTCAACATTTTAAGTATTTTTTAAAATATTTCTAAATTTAGGAGTATATTTTAATAAAATAAATAGATAAACTGTTTAAATTGATTTTTCTTATATATATATATATTTTTTTTTTCAATTTTAATTTTCAAATATTGGTCAATTTTGTGAAAATCTGTATATATGGGTGGTATGTAACTCAACTGATTTATATTGTTAAGACATCTCTCTTTATAGTAATAATAATTATTTCTTAAAATAAAGAACCTTTTTTTTTTTTTTTTAATTATTTGGTGTGGGGTTCTAGTGACAAAATTAAAAAATATTATAATAATATTTTCACACAAAAGCTGTTTCAAAAAATTATATATTATAAAGAAATAAGTAGTACAATTTTCATTAAAATTGAAACAATTACCTGATTTTAGTAGATTTTTTTAAAAATTATATTTTTGGATGAAAATTTGATTTGTTATTTTTGATGGTAATTATTATGTCCCCATTTTTGAACGGTCAAAATTTAACGTGAATATATTAATTTAAAACATGATTTCAGGAATTCTATGATATGGAAAAAAAAAAAGAATTAGAAAATATTGGAGTTTTCTTTCATTTATTTCTTTCAAATGATGCAACGATTTTTGAAAATTAAAATATCAATTTAAAAACAATACGGTACATTAGAAAAAAAATCAACACAAATGAACTAATAATCCGACCTTTGTAAAATCTTTGGTAAGGGAAGAAATAAAAGAAGTTACTATTTAAATATATGTTTACTCTAGCTTAATATCTTTATCTTCATAAATTTTTCCTGTCTCCAAAAACAAATCTTACATCATCTGTTAGAGAATTCAATGACGATATATGTATAGGCCTAATGGGCTGAAATGTACATACAGGGATTGACTTTTTCTCGATTTGTTTAGCCTTAAATTTGAACAGGTATGCCCGCCTAATTCATTAATTATCAATTAATTAATTTTCAAAATTAGGTACGACTTCAATTAAGCATATTATTCTCCCAAAAAATTGTCAGCTAAAAGCCATATCAAACACATTGTTTGTTTGTTTACTTATATATGTGAAGAAAGGAAGTGAATCCGACGGTATGTAGTATATTAAGAAAAATGAAAAAACACAGGTTTTAAATGGGTGAGTGAGTTTATTGGCCGACGCTGCAGTGTTTCGATCTATTAATTAGATCATCTTCAGGGCATTTGTTGGTATATGGAAGGTAATAAGAATTTTTTTATCACAGAATAACGAGAAAAACGAGTGGTAGCACTTGTTATTCAGTCTGTATAAAAAAATTTGAGGTTTGAAAAAAGGGGAGACGGTTTGAAATATGACGTCAAATATTCTTTTTTACGGTGTGAGTATGAGATGTGTAAGTGTGTGTATCGAAAGAAACATTGAGCATTTTTTAGGTGTGTAGTTGCGTGCGTGTGTGTGTGTGTGTGTATAAATCTTTTGCGATAAACGACAGCGGAAACAAATCTCAAGATTGTGTGTGTATGTGTATGTGTGTGTAGCAAGAGAATATTCTTTAAACTTTTTTGATTTGCTGTGTGTGTTTGATATGTAAGATGGTAGGGGGAGAGATGTCATTTACGCGTCAAAAGAAATTTTTATTTTTTATAGTAAGAAAAGAGAAGGAAGCCGGGTACACACATACATATATATACACACATACACCAATCAATACCTTGATAGGGTCAGCAATAGGCCATCTTACATTGTAAAAAAACAGTATTATCCCTTTTGTCCCCTTTTCTTTTTCTTTTTTTCTCTCTCTCTCTAAATGTAATATCAAAGGAATTAATACACTTCTACTAGCCTCGGCAGTACCTAATATTTCTGACACTGTAATAAAAAAAAACGAAAATGACTTACAATTAAACAAAATGATTTCTAACATAATCTATCTTAGCGAGGTGTATAAAAAGCATTTTATGAAGATTCAGGTACCTACCTTCTAGATTTCTTTTTGCATGTCTGCATGTGTACATGTGTGTGTGTGTGTGTGTGTGTGTGTGTTCATGCAAGCATTCCTTTTCTTTCCTTTCCTTTCCTTTCTTTTCTTTTTTTTTTCTTTTTTTTTTTTTCATTTTATTTCTCTCTTATTCCTATCTGCTTTCTTCCTTTTTTTTCCATTGCATATGAGTTTCTGTCATTTATAGGATAAAATCCTATATTTTATATCCAAATAAGGATAAACAAAAAAGCATACAAACTAATTCTTTTTCCAAACTTTAGGAAAATAGATTAAAAAAATATTTATACAATTGTCAGAGTTCAATTAGACAAATCGTGTGCTTTCAGCTACGTCCACACCTTAGCGCCAAAATAGAATATCGAGATCGGAGCCCCCTAAGAATTATAAAGACACAGAAAAAAATCAACAAACACACAGATTCCATTTAGCTCCAGACAGAGCAAACGACATCCGCAGCCAATGACAACAAGTTCTTCTCAATTGAAGAAACAGATGTACGAGTAAACGATTCGACTTGCTGATTACCAAAAATATGTCAACCTTCTCAGTCACTGTTTACTACTATCTACCAACATCTTGCCACAGCAATTAATATCACCAATCTATTTTCTCAGGTCGTGTTCACAAAACTTTACTTTTCATTTTTGTCCACTTCCGATTGAACTTTGATGACTCTACATCCGATTTTTGCATTCATATTAGTCTTTTTGACCATTCACATATTTTGATTATACAAATTTATTCTTCAAATAAATTTATTTGTTATTTTATTAAATATATGCCTTGTCTTTGTCATTTCTCCATATTTTCTGCCTAAACTGTGTCTTGTTATTTTATCGTCATTTTAAATATTATTTGTGAAGTAGAAACATGCAACACCAGCCTCTACACTTTCTTTCCCTTCTCTCCTTCTTCTTTTCTCTCCTTCTTCCTTTCTCTCTTCTCTCTCTTCCCCCTCTCTCTCTTCCCCCCCCTCTCTCTCTTCTCTCTCTCCCCCCTCTCTCTCTCTTCTCTCTTTCCCCTCTCTCTCTCTTCTCTCTCTTCCCTCTCTCTCTTCTCTCTCTTTCTCTCTTTTCTTTCTTTTTTCATCTTTGTTTTCCTTTCTTCTGCTTTCGTCCACCCTTTCTTCTTTTTTTTCTTTCTTTCACTTGAATCCTTTTTTGTCATCACTCTCTGACGACCATGATTTCTTTCTGTCTCACATTTTTCTTTCATGGGTAGGTACATGTAACCACTGAAGGTCTATCCTGGTCAAAAGGCACCAGTGTAATAATGACGGGCCCTCTAGCTCTTGCACATTCTTGTCTTTGACCTGATGTCATCTTGGGTTGAGATTGTCTGCAAATTCTGGATTCTCACTGTTGTGACCTTTGTTTGAACTTCATCCACTGGAGGTATCCCAGTCACAATAAACAAATAAACAACAAAGAAGAGAACAGAAACAACATGACAGTGTAAGGGTGCACATTCTAATGGAGAGAAAGGGTGTGGCACTCATGCAAGTGTTCATTTTTGTCATTCATCTCTACTCTCTGCTACTATCATGTCTGGCCAGGGGAGGGGATATCCCCCTTCGCTGGCAGTCCCTCCTTATTTCACAACTTGCTTCTTTTGTGGTCTGAAGTCAACTAATCCCAAAACTCAACTCTCACGCCATGTCTCATTCTCGCCCCCAAGACCCATCATCAACCTGCAAGAGTTACCAAGATTTCAACATACAGGCACCTTTTCTTTGTTTAGAAGACGCCACCCAACAAGACTACTTTTAGATTTTAGCTATTTTCATTCACCCTCTTTCCTTCTCTGGAGATTTTTATGGCCTCTGTCAGCTTCTCTAAGACTTGCCAACTCAGACTAGCTGTCTCCTAGGAGAGAATATTATCATTATCTTTTTAAGTTTCTATCTTATTTTTAATGGTTCCTCTGAACTCCCAATGACACAGAACAACCTTATACCTATATACATATGTACCACATATAATCTACTACCATTGAATGTCCAGCTCACATATAGATGACTACATATATACACACCCATCTACGCACTTTATTTTGATTTTATATCCAGCTTTATGCACAATGCATTGTGCAGTATGGTTGATTTCTCACAACATTACCTCATCTTCAATACAACCTATAAATTCTTACTTTCTGAATAGATATACTCAGTTGATATGAATTTTATTACTGACAAAGAGCAATAGAAATGAAGCAAATTTCAGAACCTGCTCCTTTGGTCAGCTATGAAGATTTTTCTTAGGTGCACTTTCCAATGAACTGGACTCGGTAAACAGAGTTCAAATCCTGAATGAGGCTGTTTGTATTTCACATTGTGCTACTACCTTTGGAAAAGGTATGAATCCAACTATTCTCCCTCCAGCTAAATAGTAAGGCAGACTGGGATGTTTAACCTTGATCCAATGATTGCATAGTTCAGAAAACTGCCATTGACTCTATATCTATGCTATCCTAACTTGTATGCCCTATGATCAATTTTGAGCTCTTTATTCATGAACATATTTATATATGTAAAGATCTTAACTTAATTTTATTTTTTTTACAGGTTGTGACTGACCCCTACTTAACGTTGCTATTCATGCAGTTAAACTAAAACGTGTTGTGAAAATGTATCAATGGATAGAACACACTTCTAAAAGGTGATTTTTTTTTACATTATAGCTTTTTCTGTTATTTTTTGAGAAAAACACCCAAATCTCAATGCAGATATAATTAAAAAATTGGAGTAAGAAAATTATGTTAATGCTTTGGAAAATATTAAACTGCTAAAGATTACAGGTTTCCTTATAATTTTTGTAACTATTTTATTAGGAATTTATTTCAAAATATGATCAGTTTAGCTTGAGCTTCCATCAAGTCTATGAATGAAATCATATGATCTGCTATTTCATTGGAAAATGCAGTTATAATTTTGAAATATGAATTGTTTAAAAACATGTTTCTTGAAATCTAAAACAACTAATGTTTTTAAAGTTCTGACTTATAATTTTTCAGGTCAAATAAGAATAAAAATTGTCCTACTCTTCAAAGAACACTTCTTTCTTTTGTGATGACGTCACTCCATGTCTTCACCCTCTGGTGGCTCATTAGTTCAATTTTGGAATTGCAAATGTGGTCACACACATTGCAGGGGAAATTCCCACTTACTACTCACATAAATTCCCAACACAACTTGGCACTTGGGTGCAACTGCTGGGGCTTCCGAGAGGCTTGCCTCTCGTGAAGTGACTCAATACTAACTGAGACAGCACCCCGCAACAGCTCGGCAGCCCAGTCGTCTCGGACATTTCCCTGTCACTGGACTAACTGCGGGACTGCCAAGATAGTGGACTGGGGTCTGTGCAGCCTTTTTCCACTTAAAATATCTCGCACACAAGTTTCACTTCATACCCCGTCAAGAACACTAACTGCATTTTAATCAATGTTTTCTATTTTTATGAAAATATTTGCTATTGATATTCATGGAATAACTTAATTTTATTTACTTCTATTTAAGAAAACCTTGATTTTTTTATTCTGCAATGCATCTTATCAGGAAAAAAGTAGAAATAAATTTGTATTGTTTTCAGATTATCTAAATTATTCTTGTAATATTTGAAATATTTCTTAAAAAATTCTTTTTATTCAGTGAAGTTGTTGAAAATGGCAAAGTAAGGAAAGAAACCACATATTCATACTGTAAGTAAAAAGTTATTTTTTCTTTGATGTAAAATTTGCAAATCCACCATGATATTTTTATCGTATTTTAATTCTTCTTATTTTTCTTGCTAGTTTAACACCTAACACATTAAAAAAGGATTGAATTTGTGAATAAATCAATGTAAATTTTGTACAGTGATTTTTTTTATCAGATCATAAAGAAGTGACTGATATTACAAGATTTAAAAAATTAAATTATAAGTGTTTGTGGACCAAGTCACTAATAGGCACCCTAGCTCAGATCAGTTTTGAAAGGAACTGAATTTTGCTTTTCACCAGTTGTTAGTAAACAGAATCAACAGCCGTTAAGAACCAGACACTTTTTTATACTAAAATAGTTTTTGATTTTAATTAAAAAAATTAGTTATTTCATGTTGTTAGCATATGTGAAAAAATTAATTTTGCCCTAAAGATAAACTAATATTGTTATTTAAAAAAAAATAAAACTTAAAACATGTTTGTTTATTTTTTATGTTCCTCTACGGAATTGTAAAAACAATTTTTATTTAAATAAACATATCTGCATTTCTCTTCTAATTAAATAAAACTATTTTTATAAAATGTGTCTTTCGTTTAAAATTTTATGATTAAAACAAAAACAAAACAAAAAAAAAATAACAATATTAGTTTAAAATTAAAAAGTATTTATTTAAAAAAAGATTTTGCTAGGGTTTAGGGTTAGGATTAGCAGTTATTATTATAACCTTATAATATACTTTTTATAGCTTTAACCATTCCCATGTTAAACATGTCTTTCATTTAAAGTTTTATAATTAAAAAAGAATTGCTATTGAATTAACAACAACAACATGAAATAAGTAAAAAAAAAAACTTGTCTTTAATATAAAAACGTGTCTTTCGTTTATAGTTTTAATTTTTTTTTAAAATTGCTACCAAAGTAACAACTTCAACATGAAATAACTTAAAAAAGTGTGTCTAAAAATCGTCTATTAACCAACAACCAGAATTTGACAGTAAAAAGCAAAACCTGTCCTTTTGAATCTAGGTCTCAGCTAGGGTGCTTATTAGTGACTTGATGCGTGTTTGTTTCTGATGTCTGATGAGAAAAATCTAAAATTATCATATTAGATGTCATCTCATAAAAAACAAAATGAGTTTTTTATGTGTAGCGAGAGGAGAGACTTGCCTCATGGGGCAAAGTGGGCACGAACCAGTTTGGTTTGCAGGATGAGTGGAAAAGGAAAATTTGGCTGCCTTGACACTAAAATGTAAAATAAGCATAATCTCGAAGCCAAGAGACATGGCAAGAGTGAATCTTGCTTGTATGCAAATTTTTCTCAGATCACTATACATAAAACCAAGCACAACCAGAAAGGGGCAAAATATGTTGCAGCTGTGAATGAGTTTTATACAGAAAACTGCTGGAATATTGTTACGGCATGAAGAAAATTTGTCATCGGACATTGATGTTGAAAAAGAGATTAACCTAATCAATTTTGTAATTTATATTATGTTTATTTAAACTCCACATTTGAGTAAGCCAATCAGATTTTATATTTCTAAATCTTGTAATTTCTTACCCTTTAATAATTTTGCATTTGCAAGATCCTTAAAAATGTTATTTATTCCATTTTGTTGCTATAATAATTTTTATGAAATCCTTATTAAATGTTAATTGACTGTTATTATTGTTGTTATGTCTCCTTGGGCATCTCCTTTTTTTTTCTATTTTCTCACATCAACCTTTAACAAAAAAAAAAGAAAAAAATGTATATGTGTGCATGTGTATATGTGTGTACTTAGAAATTAAGAAAATAAAATGAAAACTGGATGTGTGTATGTTGTATTTGTGTGTGTGCGCATATATATATATATATATATATATATATATAAGTTAAAAGAAAGGAAGTGAATCCGATGGTATAAATATATATAAAAGATATGAAAACACCACAAAATGCTGTTAAAGTGAAAACATTTTATAACTTAGCTGATATTGAACAATATTTTCGATTTTATGAAAATCGTCATCAGAGCTTGTTTATACTCCGTGTTGTTAGAGCGGAGACAAAAGTCATATGAGTTCAAAACAAAAACCTTGATGTTGCAAAAAAGAAAAAAGTTATACAATAGTTTCGAATGTGAGCACTTCCGCCGCATTTTTCTCGGTCATCAGATTATGTATATCTTATTGTAACAGTTTTTTAAAAAAGAAGATATATTGACAAGATTTGACACTAGACGAATATCTCTTATTTAAAACGAGATGAGTATTAGCCGGTTGACGTTAAGTTTTCAACAGATTTATATAAAAAGAATTTTTATTTTTGTAATTGATATTGTAAATTTTCTATTTTTTGTTTTTCTTATATATAAAGTAAAAAAGTATGATTGTGTTTGGGAGAGCGATTTCTGCGTTCATTACAATGGCTTGCCAAAAGAATGACTTTGCTTGGCAGTGCATTGGCATGTTTCCAAATCTTTGTCAAGATCGTCCAAGTTGGTCTGGTTACATACAATTGGTATCTGAAGTTGAATTCCCTGGATCAACAGAAACAACGTTTCTGTCCATTATCGACCTGAAGTCAACGGATTGTTTATTCAGCAGCAAGCATAATTGTTGAATATAGTAACCCTGTGCATTACTTTTGACCAGCCTCTATGGCTTAAAGCAGTCGAAATAGCTCACTTCAAAAAATGGATATGGTGTGTTACTTAGGAGGCTTTCATATGATGATGAGTTTCCTCGGAAGCATCGGTTCACTTATGAATGGTTAAGGACTGCAAGAATTGTTGGAAACACGCTAAGGTACGAATTCTGTTGACTTTATGCTTATTGGAAAGTCAGTGTCGAGAGCCCAACATGGACATTTCTTGGTAGAGGCAGCATTGACGATAACGCTAAGTGATTCAGTACTGACCGATACCGGTTTTGATGATAGTAAACCAGCAGATAATATCAATGATATACTAGATAACGAGGTTATGTACAAATTGCCCAAAAGTCCATATGCCCTAGACAAATCGGAAGTATCAGAACTACCGGCTATTGCATGTGACCTTCTCAATGACCAAGCATTGAAAAGGCAGGTAAATCTATTGCTGTTCATTCATTGTCAAGAGCCCCTTCTCTGAACAAAACTTTTCTTGCAAGCAAGTCATGAACTGAAAAGTTTTGGTTGCAATATCTGAAGTATATCGAGATTCTCAAAATCTTCATTTGTACAGAAAGGGCAGGAGACTTGAATACTCATCTGTATGCTTGTGAACAAATGTTAAATCTTTTTGCAGCTATGGGACATGGCAATTATGCTAAGTCCATCCGCCTTTATTTGCACATGATGAGAGACTTTCTGAAAAGCCATCCTTGGTTGCTTGAGCAATTTATGTTGAAAGGCTGTCATACTGTACACCGATCAGATTGTTACAGATTTGGAGATAGAACAAATATTGATACGCACCATTACATCAAGAGGTGGTCTCACCCGTGGTCGTAGTTTTATGGAGGCTGTTCATATACTCTGAGTGTACAGTATGCATAACTGTGCAAGCATCCATGAGGCTATGAGTGAACTGACTGGTCTGAAGCAAGTAACAAGAGAGTAGCATGTAGATATGGCTTGAAGTAGAGTGGAAAGAGATTCCAAGGGACCTGTCCACAATGGTCTCTTGACTAAACTCGCATAATCTGTTTGACACTAGTGATGTCACCTTACATTCTGTATCCTCTGATTTTTCTGCTTTACCAGACAATGGTATCAACTGTGATGTAAAAAAATGTTGGGATGGAAATACAAGAATAGATGGACAACATCCCATACACTAAAATTTTCATGAGGAGGAAAGACCAAATAAAAAACCTTGCAAAGAATAGAATCAAACTTTGTGATGATACAGTGCACCTGGATCCAAGTGTTCTGTTCACAAAATTGATGGTCCAGGTTGTGAGGTCGGAGTGCAGTAAGCCTTTCTTTGAGTATGAACTTACACATATAACAACGGCTTTAGTTAAAGATCTCAAGATGAGAAAGTCAAACAAATCATCACTCACTGCTCTTTTAAGAAGAGATGTGCCTTTTGTATTTTTTTCTATATTTTGTATGGAAGCAAAAACAGTACGGATTATGTACAATTGTCTTTTACGGTTATCTGGAAGGCCCATCAAAGACCATGGGCACGTCCGTCAAAGTAAAAATATGTCCTTTGATCAACAGCTCGGAGAAGATATAGTAGCACATGGCCTACAACTATCTTTTCTTACAAATGAGCACAACAAAAGTCAGTTGATCAAGCAAATGAAAGATGCTTTGAGCTCAGATGGGCACAGGTTAAGAATGATGCTGACACATTGATAGTTTCATGTGCACTAGAACTGTGACAAGAAAGCCCCACTGTTGTAGTATTGTTGTGTATAGGACATGTTGGAGCTTATGGTTCACCATTTCAGGAAAACCACGAAAGAGCTGGACTTCTTCTCTGAAACATCTGCAAGATCCAAAACAAAGTATTACATTACACCAGAATTTCTACAGTACAAGAGAAACTTGGTAATCAAGTGTCAAAGCACCTTTTCTTTGCTCACGTCAGCAATTATCAGACAAGGAAAAGCTGCAATATTGAGGCTACTGCAACAGGGAGCAAGAGAAAGTTGAAGAAGCTGCCTATTCAGATGATACTGAGTTTGAACAAAATATTTTTCACATTTTTGAAGTTTAGACACGGTGTTTGTTTTTATTGAGTTTGAAAGTGGACACAGCGGTTTAACCATTTAGTGCTTTTTTTATCAGCTTTATATGAAGTTTATATTGGATTGACTGACTGACTCTTGAGCATGTCATTCTTTTTTACCTGGTTTCACTAAAACTCACATATTAATATGATAAAACAAATACAGATTATCATTTTCTTTGTTGCAAAAGCCATAACTCGAGGCAACATTTTTTCTATTGCTTATAACTCAAAATACTTTCGGAATTTATTGAATTGACTGGTTTAAAGTGCAGCAAACACACTTAAATCCATATCTGTTCTTATACACTTTTTATTAGGGTGTGGGTAAAACCTGGGGCACCTCACATGGGGTGGTCTGTGGAGTACCTAGATAAAGTGCTGACCAGGAGAGAATCCCCTTGATTTGATTGCACACTGGTCTGCGTTGGTGCTTATTTAGAACTCAGCCAACCATGTGGGAAGCCAATTGTAATAACAATTTGCCTTTATTGTTTCTCTTATCTCGAGGAATGTTATTCCCATCATGTAATCAAAACAAAATTCGATGACTGTTTCTACATTTTTAAACAAGAAAAGCCATTTTGAAGGTATTTTCATGGTACCCCACTGACCACACTACATGGAGCCCAACATGGGGTACCGCAGGTTTTATCCACACCCCTTTCATTATGTCGGAGTGCTAGACTTGTAAGAAAAAAGAAATGATGTTAGAAAATGTATGTATTACAGTCTACCCAAGGTTGCCCGGATTTGCCCTAATTTGCATAGACGGACAAAAAATTCTCATTACTTACAGACAACTCTTATTAGTTTTTATTTTGGTGATCTTATGATATTTTCATCTTTTTTTACTTAAGTTCAGCAGAAGCATTTTCCTCATTTTAGCCAAATATTTGAGAAATATCGAGCTTTTTGAAATCTCAAAAACTTTTTCCCCTCGTCCAATTTGAGAGGATTTTGAATATGTTATTGTAGACCCTATGTCCTTTACTTGGTGTAAATTTTAGCTTGGCCTTTTTTTTCCAGGTTGAAACCTATTTCTACTGGACTAATAGGTGTGTGTATGAAAGTTCATAAGAATCATTAAAAATAAGCTTAAAAGCAAAAGCAGTACTTTTATTTCATTTGCAGACAGATAGCCTGGCAATACCCACAATTTGAAAGAAAGTAGAGTTATAAAATTTTAAGAGTAGAGTTATAAAAATGTTCAAGTTGGGTGGTTTAAGTCTCTGTTGGAAATACATTGATAGGTAAGTGACTAGATGTGGAAATGGGATTTGAGAATGAGATTTGGGACAGAGGAGCGAGATTAGGACTTTAAAAGAGTTAATTGGATCTTGACAGTCAAAGCAGACATCAACTGGACAACTGTTGACCAAAGAGATAGAGTAGAAGAGTCAGCCATAACCCCTTTCTTTGGGGGTCCAAACAGGCCAGTAGAGGGAATGCATGCAGTTGTTTTGCTCTCTTTGTTTATTTTATTTGTGACTGTCCCTCACCGGTCACAGTTGAAATATTAACAATGGTGGGGGTTCAGCTATGTCTGAAACGACACTAGACGAACAAACCCAATGAAATGATCATGGCAGCATGATGAGGCTAGGAGTACGATTCAGACAAAAGATGCACCCAATTGAACATCAGATGACCAATACCCTGACTGGGGGACTATATATTATACCCCAGACCTTTTCAGCATTTGGTAGATCCTTCAATTTATCTACGTTTTAACATATAGAAAAAAAACAGTTTTTATTAGATCTAAGATGTCTTAAGCTAATATTAGTTTAATCTACATATTAACTTCAGTTAGTTCATTTTTTGTAAATTCCAAATATCCCAACAACTAAACATTAAAAATGGCAGAAAATTTAGTTAAATATTTTACTAAGGGTGGAAATAGAAGAGTTTAAACTTCAGACAGACTTATTCTTTCTTTTAAATAATAATGATAATATTCAAATTTCAAAATGAAATTTTCCTATCTTCCTTTTGATTTCTCCATAATTGTGATTGTTGGTATCAAGTTCATTCTGTTATTTTTATATTGATTATCAAATCAAATAGCATCAGTTAAATATTTCATTTTAGTTTTACAAATTCTTTTGGAAGAATTATTTCTTCTATTCTAATATTTTTTAATAATTTTTCAGTTAAAGAATGGAAAAATCACCATATAGACAGTTCAAAATTTCAAGATCCATCACATTCCAATCCATCGTGAGTCAGAAATCTTTCTTTTTTTCATTAAATTGTGTTTATATTTTATTTTTAAATGCTTTGAGAACATTGTTGACATTGTAAACTTCTGACTTGCTGGGTTTTTTTTAAGATAAGGAATTGTCATTTATATATTGATTTATTTAAACTATTTATTCATCTTGGTTATCATTTATTTAGATATGATCATAGACATGTTTCAATCAAATACCATTCAATTATCTTGAGGTATCCATTTTACGATGATAGGGCAATGTCTTGTCTTAGTTGATTAATATGTTATTTCAATATTCTGGTCTGTTTGCTGATTTCTGCTGAACCAGAGTATGGAAAATTATTAGATTGATATGAATCCAATATGATAAAGAATGTCAGGTAATTTTGGAATTAAAAGATCCAAAAATATATATTTTATAATGGTAAGCTAGTATATATGTGTTGGTTAAATGTTGCAAGTACTTAGTAATCATGAGTTAAATCTCTGGATCAGCTAGTTAAATTTTTGGAATCATATAAGAAATAATAATAGTAATGATAATAATAAACATGTGCCTTCAGTTTTGGTTGAAAAGGATTTTAATACTTTCAAAAATTAGAATCATTCACAAGGCCATTGTGGAAAATTGAAATAATACAAAATAAAATCAGTACAATATTTTTATAATAAATGTTAATCATCAAATAAATTTTCTTGTTTGTTGGTGAAATATCCTTTAATACTTTTTTTAATAAATAAAGAAAATCAAAAAATATTCATTTGATGCATTCAAATGAATATGAATAATATCAACATTAAAATCGGTTTATTCTGTCAATCCTAGCTACAAGTTCCCCTTTCTTTTTTTTTCATTTAAAATTAATTTTAACTAATCAAATATGATAAATAAGTAATTTTTTATTTCCATTTCCTCATTTTCTTTTAATATCATTTTCCATTTTCTTTTCAGTTCAATGGTTGTTGAAAGTGCAATTTTTACTGCAAAACCAGTAAAGTTAGGAAATTTTTATCTTTCTGATAGTAAGTTTTTCTTTTTTATATTATTGCAATTATTTTAAAATTATACTAGATTATTTGTTATAAAACATTGTAAAAAATAATTAGGATATTATCATCAATCAAGCAAAATGTTCAAATTTGAAAAGTCCTATTTAATTTCATCATTTCCCAAATTTTCAATTCACAAAAAGGATTGGGAATTGAGATTTTTGAAAATTGTTAATTTTTGCTTAACCTTGTTATTAAGAAAAATATCTTATTGTAGTTTTATACACTCTTCTATAATATAACTTGTGCACCCTTTCCTACCCTTTTAATTAATGGTATGACCCAAAGCAAACTCACCCAAAATTTGCATATGTACTACTATACTATATGTATAAACTGGATTCCTCTGGCTTATGTGTGTTACTGGAGTGTATTTATCCAATCTCCTACAATGTTGGGATGTGACACAAAGTTGGTTTAATGTGAGGACCCTGCAGGAAGTGAGTGTAGTGAGGGTGTGGTGCATTCTCCTTTTAGGGTGCCCACACACTGGGCAATAAACCTAGCCCATACCCCTTTAGATGAGAGGGCAGATTTTGCCTCTGGGGTTGGTCTGATTTATTTTTTTACATCACCCAGCACAAATCCTTGATAATTCATCAACACAAAGGATCCCTAATCATTCATCAACACAAAGATTGTCTCATCCCTAATCATTCATCAACACATCAAGATTGTCTCATCCCTAATCATTCATCAACACAAAGATTGTTCATCCCTAATCATTCATCAACACAAAGATTGTCTCATCCCTAATCATTCATCAAACAAAGATTGTCTCATCCCTAATCATTCATCACACAAAGATTGTCTCATCCCTAATCATTCATCAACACAAAGATTGTCTCATCCCTAATCATTCATCAACACAAAGATTGTCTCATCCTAATCATTCATCAACACAAAGATTGTCTCATCCCTAATCATTCATCAACACAAGATTGTCTCATCCCTAATCATTCATCAACACAAATTGTCTCATCCCTAATCATTCATCAACACAAAGATAATCATTCATCAACACAAAGATTGTCTCATCCCTAATCATTCATCAACACAAAGATTGTCTCATCCCTAATCATTCATCAACACTCATCCTAATCATTCATCAACACAAAGATTGTCTCATCCCTAATCATTCATCAACACAAAGATTGTCTCATCCCTAATCATTCATCAACACAAAGATTGTCTCATCCCTAATCATTCATCAACACAAAGATTGTCTCATCCCTAATCATTCATCAACACAAAGATTGTCTCATCCCTAATCATTCATCAACACAAAGATTGTCTCATCCCTAATCATTCATCAACACAAAGATTGTCTCATCCCTAATCATTCATTTGTTGTCTCATCCCTAATCATTCATCAACACAAAGATTTTGTCTCATCCCTAATCATTCATCAACACAAGATTGTCTCATCCCTAATCATTCATCAACACAAAGATTGTCTCATCCCTAATCATTCATCAACACAAAGGTTGTCTCATCCCTAATCATTCATCAACACAAAGATTGTCTCATCCCTAATCATTCATCAACACAAAGATTGTCTCATCCCTAATCATTCATCAACACAAAGATTGTCTCATCCCTAATCATCATCAACACAAAGATTTGTCTCATCCCTAATCATTCATCAACACAAAGATTGTCTCTCATCCCTAATCATTCATCAACACAAAGGTTGTCTCATCCCTAATCATTCATCAACACAAAGATTGTCTCATCCCTAATCATTCATCAACACAAAGATTGTCTCATCCCTAATCATTCATCAACACAAAGATTGTCTCATCCCTAATCATTCATCAACACAAAGTTGTCTCATCCTAATCATTCATCAACACAAAGGTTGTCTCATCCCTAATCATTCATCAACACAAAGGTTGTCTCATCCCTAATCATTCATCAACACAAGGTTGTCTCATCCCTAATCATTCATCAACACAAAGGTTGTCTCATCCCTAATCATTCATCAACAAAGATTGTCTCATCCCTAATCATTCATCAACACAAAGATTGTTCTCATCCCTAATCATTCATCAACACAAAGATTGTCTCATCCCTAATCATCATCAACACAAAGGTTGTCTCATCCCTAATCATTCATCAACTCATCCCAAAATCATTGTCTCATCCCTAATCATTCATCAACACAAAGATTGTCTCATCCCTAATCATTCATCAACACAAAGGTCTCATCCCTAATCATTCATCAACACAAAGTTGTCTCATCCCTAATCATTCATCAACACAAAGGTTCAGTCAACTGAAGTAAGAGATCCTTGTAAACTTCAACACACTTCTGTTTGTGATTGAAAAGCCTCTGCACACAAGTTTAGCACAAACATAATGATTGCCTGAACTGATAAAAAATGAGCAGATCAACACGCTTACAAAAAACAAATACTTCTAAGTTTGAATGTTAATAAGTATAATGCCACAAAGGAAAACAAAAAATCTGCTCACTTCCTGCTGTGCATACATCAATCACCTGTAATTTGTTTATTCACAACAATCTCAGAATGTTTTCATCATACAACATATAAATTGCATCACCTGGAAATAAACTTTGTATTGAATTGGCTGAAAAGTTCTATTTTTTTTAGATTGAATTTAATTTTAATTAATTTCATTTAAAAAGATCTCTTCATTGACAGATGTCATATTTGTAAATGTCTCTCTTTTGTTTTTAACTTGTCAGAATTGTCTTTTTTGTTTTTTGTTTCTAGAATTGAAGATAGAGAAAAAAAATATTTTGCATATCTGATTTTAGTTTCAAAAGTGTAATTCAAAAGCAAAACAAAAGATTTTATGTAATTTAAAGCTGAATATGTCAAGAGTTGTTTACAAAGTTTTGTAACTGATCGAGTAGATCGTTTGTGAATTATTGATATTACATGATTCATGAAATAGCATATTCAAAATATCCAAATGAAACAGTGAAAATCATTTGCGCTAAGTTGGTTATGTTAGTTGCTTTGATGTGTATCTTTCAGATAAACAAAATAATCTACTGGGCCATATTTAAATGTTCATTAATTAAAACAAATTGTGACAAGCAATGAAAATAAGACAAAACACAATAGAGAAATGAAAAGAAATGCAATCTCAGAATCACTATGAACTGCAGAGGTCTGACTTTTACTGCTATCGCTGCTAAGATTCATAATGTCCTGCTTTTCAATCGCATCTGACCTGAAATTAAAGTTCTTAGGAAAAATCAGAAAAGAGTTTCACAACTTGTCAGATTCTGACTATTTGTTGTATCATCGAAGGAGTACACGCAAAGAATCTTAAGGCAATACTTTCGATTGTAGATTTCTCCAAAGCCATTGATTCCATACACAGAGTAAAGATGAAACAAATACTTTTAGGATATGGTTTTCCCAAAGAAACTGTAACTGTTATAATGATGTGCTACAAAGACACAGGTTTACTCACTTGAGAGTGACACTGATTTCTTTGACATTGTCACTGGAGTCTTTTAAGGAGATTCATTGCCACCATTTCCATTCATAATCTGCATAGATTATGTACTATGATGGTCAATAGATTTAATGAAAGAAAAAAGATGCTTTTAAATTAAAAAAAGCAAAAAACAGACAATATCCAGCAGAAACTATTACTGATGCAGACTATGCAGATGATCAAGTGTTTCTTGCAAATACACTTGCTCAAGCCAATTCTCTGCTGCGTAGCCTGAAACTGGTAGCAATAAGCTTGAAAACAGAGTTCATGATTTTTATTAAAAATGGTGCCATCTCCTCATTAAATGGCAAGCTTCTGAAATTAGTAGAACAGTTCATATAACTTGGAAGCAATATCTCATTTACTGAAAGTGATGTGGACATACACATAGGTAATGACTATATAGAAATTTGATATCTCTGATAAAGTAAAATAGGAATTCTTTGAAACTGTAGCTGTGTCAGTGCCACTGTATGGTTGCACCACTTGCCCGGAGAAAAAGCTAGATGGGAACTACACAATGATGCTGCATGCTATTTTGAATAAATCATGGAAGCAGAACTCTACAAAAACAGCAGCTGTATGGCCACTTACCTCCCATCTCACCAACCATTCAAGACAAGCAAGAAATACTGGACACCACTGAAGAAATAAGGAAGAACTCATAAGCAATGTTCTATGGATTCCTATTCATGGACACATCAGTGTTGGCTGACCAGCAAAAACTTACATTCATCAGTTTTGTGTGGACACTGAATGCCGTCTAGAGGACTTATTGCAATTGGACTCATCATTGTTAATTGTTCTTGAAATGTACGTGTCATTTCTTTTGACCTATGTGGCATCTTTGAGTCTTGCTACTATGAGAATTCCTCCAGTTCACATTGATGAGAATGATGAGAAAATGGTTAGTAACAGGAGAACCAAAAGGAGGCTTCATAGTAATATCAATGAGTGGAAATGAGAATGACACACCATAAAGATTGGTAGAGAACACAGAGCCTATACAATCTTTCATTACAGCCTGGAATATGATTCAAAGGGTGAATGTCAACACCTTTGCTCATGTTGGTCAGACAAAGATGATGAGCCAACACGTTTTTCACAATATAAAATGTGAATAATAAAACATAAACATCAGTATGAAGCATTAACTTCATTTTCTCATGGAAACCAGCATGCAGTTAACTAAAACAAATAATTGATTTAAATTTGAAGTTCTGCTTTCAATTAGATAAATTGAAAATAGCAATTAATGAAAAGCATCCAAAATTAGTAGTAAAGAAACTAGAAGGTATTACATGAGGATAATCTTAGAGCAAATGTTTCTTTGGTGAACAAAAATTGTTACTTCTTGGCTGAGAAGTTTTCATTCATCTAACACATTGACATTTTTGAATATTTTTTCAATGAAGTTAATGTCCAAAAATGTTTTTTTTCAATTATTTTTTTCTTCATAAACCAGATAAACTTTTTTTATGTTACCCAATAATTAATTGAAATTTACAAACTAAGCAAAATGCAAGTCTAATATTAATTTAAAAAAGTCCTAATATTAAACTTACCCTCTCAAATTGTTTTTGATATTTTCATTCTCTACAGGTTTGATAAAACAAATAAATGATTACAAGCCATTACCCAGCAGCTTTCTTGTACAGCATGATGATTATTCACCTGAAATATCTCAATTTATCAAGGACGAGATCCTAACAATCCAATGGTAAGTATACTACACCTTTTTAGATGAAGCTTGATAACTTGTATTATTTAGTTTTTTCTGGCTGTTGTCCTCATATTTATTGTTATATACACAATGTTTCATCCAATGTGCCGTCAGCCTTCTTCAGGTGTTTGTTGTCAAAGTTGGGAGCCTTCATGTTGAAATCGGGAGTTTAAAGTTCTGTAAAGGCTCCCAATTCCTACAAGAAGGTTCCAAGTTTGACAAGAAACACCTGAAGAAGGATGGATGGCACATTGGCCAAAACTTTGTGTATATAACAATAAAGATGAGGACAGTCCAAAACATAATAAATATAGCATTTATAAAATATAGATTGATATAAGATTTGGGGTTTTAATTATGAAAACCTATCCATAACTTTTTGAAATATAAGCACTTGAAGTTGGAAAAGCTGAAGTAAAATGACCTATATTCCTGAAAATTTTTGGACAACATTGTTTTTTCATTGACACATATTATTTACAGTAAAAACTATTCAAGATAAAGCAATGAAATTTGGCATCTGTAAAATTATTCTGGTGAATATCATGGAAACCTTAAAAGACATAATACATCACTTCAGTTACTTAGAGTAGCAATGCTCATGACACCCTAAAATGCTGGAGACATTTTGCATTTTTTAATATCAAAGTTTGTTTGCTGTTTTTTTATTTTTTAAGTATTTATGATATAAAAGATTTATTTAGTTATTTCTTTTAAAATTATAAAAAGTAGTGTTTATTTCACAAAGTAAAAGATTTGACCTTATATTTATAAGTTAGAAATATCTTCATCATCCCAATGAAAGCAGATAGTGGCTTGAGAGAATCCTAGGCTTGCTGATTTTCTAAGGTAAATCTGTGTAAATGATGCCTGCTTTTATAGCGATTATGAACAAACTACTGGATATATTAAAAAATACATAAAAAATTAATAAAAGTCGATCTCACTGATGATTGAGACTAATTTTTTTAAGAAAAATTACTATGCCACAGAAGCTTACAACTAATTTAAACTGCTAATAGACTACATTAACTGGCATTGTTTATTCTATTTTTCTGTCAAATTTGACCAGATTCACATTACTGTAAATTTTGTAGATAAGCAGAATATACAAACACCCTCCTGTGCAAATGAATTACATGCAAAAAAAAAAAAAACCCAGGTGTTTGAACATTTGTCATTTTTTCTCGTCATTTTTAATGTTATAAAAAACAAGATACAGCAAATTTATCTACAAGTATATTAAGGTTATATTGATATACTTGTAAATAAATACTTTCATTTCATGTTTAGTTTGACAGGATTTTATGGATTTATAGCAATTTTATAAGCTTTTTTCAGATGAAAACCACTGAAAATGCAAATGTTTACAACATTTTAAGGTGCCATGAGCATTACTACTGTAAGAAATCAGCTGAAGGAAATGGAATTTACATATTTAAAAAAAGTCAAATGAAAATCAGCACAAAAAGAAAATAAGGTTAAAATAAGCTAAAGAGAAAGAATTATGACATGTGGACAATTCATCAGTGAATCAAGAATTTGAATTGGCCAAGTTGATGCTGAAACTTTTATCTGGTGTCATATGAAACAAAATGAATCAGAGAAAAATGACAGAGAAAACAGTTAAATTTCCCATGAAAAAGTTGCATTTAATTTCCCATGATATAAAGTTGCATTTAAATGACCACAGTAAATGGCATTCATTACTTTAAACATATCTATGTACGTACATTGAAACCTTGGATAACTTTTTCATTCCATTGATAAAAAAAATTGGTGTGTTGATGAAGTGATTTTTTCAGAAAAAGAGGATTAAATCTATTATAAATCAATTATTGAAGTCCAGATCTAAATGAAAATAGTCTTCATCTAGCAAAGAAGATCTATTAAGTGTTATTCAGCAAAGTTAGAATATAACTTTGATAAAGAATATTTTTAAACCAATGAAATCCATGACTGAAAGAATGAAGACTGTCAGAAAAGCTCTAAGTATTATTTCTAATTTTTTGTTAATCAATTCTTTCCTCAACAATTCCATAATATTTTCTTGGCTTAAAAAATAATTACCAGTGATTTAAATAATTTAATCTAGTTTGTTTAAGTATATTTTATGAAGCCAGAATGTCCATGTATTAAATAAAAATGTTCTGCATCTTCTCTGTTTATAGTTAATTGACTACTAAATAAACAAAAAAAGTGTGAACCTTCTCTAAATGTGCTTATTTCTATCACTTTTTATCAGTTACAAAATTAACATAATATTGACTGTGTAAAATATCACTGAGAACAATTAGTATTCTTGTTTCTATGATTTATTAATTTCTATATTTTTCTTTTAGATTGGAGATTTGCGTATCCGTTATTCCTTTGCTGGTATAGTGGTTGAAGGTGATGTTGAGCTTGGGGCAGTAACAGAAGTAAGTGTTTACAACAAACTTTGTTTTTTTATGGGTTTTTCAAGATTTAATCAAATTAAGAAAGAATATTTCATACTAGCTGAACTACTGGTATATGCTGAGTAATCTTGATGAATCTTAGTTAATTTTAATGAAATCTAGTTTTGCCAGATTGTTAGTCTTAGCTAAGCAATAATTCTATGTAATTATTTTATATCTCCTGCTTGAAAAGTCATATATTTTGGTTTTTAGCTTGAAAATGTTTAGCTAGATATCTTCTTTATCTGCTCAAACAAAATATAAAGATTCATTTAGCTAACCTGATGGAACAAAATAAACTTAATATTATATTTAGATTGTATAATTGAACTTGTCAGTAAAAACTTAGAATTTTGAAAATTACAAAAACTAATATGCTAAATCATGTCTCAGGGTTAGTCATAGGATTACCAGCTGATTTTTTATTTTATTTTAGATTATTGTTATTTAATCAGATTAAAAAGAAAGAGCTCTGAAAATGAAGTTTAAAATCGTTTGAATTATGCAAATATCCCAGTGATTCAAATGTTATGAGAATTTAAAGACCATGAAATTTGGGATACAAAAGTGGACAGGATTGTGCTCCCAAAATATTGAAATCATGGACAAGTTCAAAATAAGAAAATTTAGTAATTTCTTCACCATTTCTTTTGATTAAACTTGGTTCTCTTATGTAAAATTGTTTGTAATTCTGATTATACACTCCAATTGTAAGTATCTCTATACTGTAAGCTATTATTTAAAATTAAAATATATGGATTTCATCAATTTAAAAAAAAGTTTTTCACATGATTATTAAACATATTTTCATTTTAAATAGTGTAATATACACTATTTATATTGATGGTAATTCCTTAGCAATTTTTAAAACTTGCTGTGTTAAGTGATGCATCATGTTACTACTACATAGTCAGACCTGATAATTATTTAAGTTTTAAAAGATTTTTTAATGCGTTGTTCATTGTAGAATTCTCCTGAAAATTTCTTGTGCAAAAATGTTATGTTCAATAGTATGCAAATTGTTGGAGGTCATCCTAAATATCTTTGTTCTATAAATACAGAAAATATTTTTATATAAAAAATATCTCCCAAACTGTAATAATAGATAAAACTTTGAAGCTAGAAGATAATACATTTTTCAACATTTATTCCATTGTGTATCAACTCAATTCAACCACAGAAAACTTGATGGCCATAGTTTTAACTGTTTGGGAGTTTGATAACTGACAAAGAAAAAATACATTAGTAAATTATATGGTAAAATGTAAGAATCATTTACATGAATCTCTTGTTTTTAACTAAAGAAGTCAACCCCTTGTTCTCCATTGGCAAGATGTGACACAAGTTTAATTTTAAGCAACTTAAAAAAATTGTACACTTACTGAAATTGGACTTTAAAAATGTTTCCTACCTAACCTAACACCATAATACTATAATATTGTAAATGCTTATCAAATATGGTAATTTTTATGATAACATTATCACAGTCTCTGCCTTTTTCATAAAAAAATAACTGAAATTTACATTTATTTTTCAGATTAGTGTTGTGGCTCGTCAGATATTCAATCAATTAGCCCACTACCAGACACAGGCTGGGGTACACTAGAGTTACTCCATATTGGAAGTGGTCTCCTGAGGTATGTAACAATTTATTTTTTAGTTTTTCTTTCATCCATTTGATTTGCAAATCAGATTAGGGAATTTTTCTATTTTTTACTATTTTTACCTCTTAAAGTTTTATGGTGATATGTTGTTATAAATACAAAGGATTAGACATCTGAGCAGTTAGGAACAGTTTTAAAAACTCCTTTCAAGATACACAATATTATAAATTTCCTGTTTTAAGATAAAATATACGGTCTAGATAAAATAATCCATTCCTCTATCAATAAAAAACAAGAACTGTTATATTTTTTCTGTTCTATTTGTTTCAATTTCATTCCTTCAGTAACATTTAATAGATTTAATGAATTACTTTATCCATGATGGTCAAGACTAATTATAATGGTAATTAAACATTAAATTATCTTATGAATTTGTTCTGTGAAAGATTTTAGTTTTGTAAATATCTTAAAGGTTTTTAATCTGAATTGTTAGTCCTAACTAAGCAATAATACTTATATTTATATCTCCAGCTTGAAAGAACTACCTATAAATAATTAGTAAATTTAATTGAATAGGGATAATTATTTTAGTCAAACAAATATTTTTTTTTATTTTAAGTTTGGAAATTTAATTCTGTATAATTAATTATGCCTTAAAGGAACATGGCTTCCCACTGCTTGTTATTTATTGTTTAAAGATCACTTTTCATTGTAATATCTCTCACCATTTCCCATCAAGTCCAATAAGTATCCCAACACAATGTTTTTGGCTTTTTTAGAAGACATACCAACTCTTCTAATTATTTTTCAGATTTCTGTTTACTCTAAATTATGACTTGCACACGCTTTGCGCCTACACATCAAGTTTTTGATTTATATATTTTTTTTAAAATGTGGTATCACTTGTATTGATCTGGTATTTAATTTTGAATTGATTTTAGGTGTCTGTTAAAAAAAAATATAGATGTTATGTTTCTTTTTAATGTTGCTACATTCTATTATTACAAAATATATTATATTAAAGATAAATTATTAAAGGCTGCATTATTTCTGTAAATATTTGAATTCCTAAACAGACAGTTTTTGAGGTTTTGTTCATTTTTTCTTTAACAAATAACATTTTTGATCAAAAAATCTTTAATTAATATTTTCAATTCGTTTCAACTTTTTATATTAGTGAAATTTTCTCTTATTTGACAGCAAAATTCAGCAAGGAAATTCAGAGAATAATATGCACCTTGGTTTGCGGGCAATTGGATTTGTAACAGCTTTTTTGGCTTTTCATTGCCTTACAATATCTTCCACACACTTGGTAAGTATCTATTTTTTTTTTTGTTTCTCTAAATTAGTCTAAATAATTTTAAATCAAAAACCTTCTGCATATGTAGAACATTGTTATGTTTCATGAACAGATGGTGATCTCCATGTTTGTGGTAGAATTAATAAGTAATGTCGGCAAGACATGGCCTATTGTTTTCGTATCATCCAACAGTGAAAGAGTCTATCCCCTTTCACTAGCACTATTGGGGGTGGGGTGCCACAGACCTACTATCAGCTCCCCACTTTATTGCACAGATCAAGCGTGTGCTACTCATGCGCTAGTTAGCAAGGATGGGTATTGAACCTGGAACCTTGTGGTTCTTAAGCAGAATCTCTACTGACTGAGGTAACTGGCCGTGTGTAGAAACATTTTTTCTATTCAGACATAAAATAGAGAGAGAATGAGAAATCAAACAACAGATAAAGTTCTTATTTTGAGAAATCTGAGTTGATAAGGAACATTTATTTTTTATCTCAGATCATCCTGACCCCCTTCAGCAAATTAGGTTAGAGTATCTCATGTTACATGGCTTACTCAGATGAACCTCAAATAGCAGGGACCAAAAAAAAGCCTGGAAACCTGAAAATATTTAAATGCACTCCCTCTATCCACTATGGCTTATTGGTCTTCTATATTTCTCATAATCCTGACATGTATTTAAGTTATTGGCCTTATTTCATCCAGGTGTCTTACTGAATATGAGAGACATATCTCTGATCACACCATAGCCGTCATTGTCAAGTTTCATTGAATATATTACAGCATACACATGCATATATCTAAAGAGGTTTTTAAATTAACTCTTAAGATAAGCCTAAAAGTATAGATTTATAGAATTATATATTTCTTGTACATGCATACATTAATAATTCAGATATAAACTAACATAAACTACAACTGCAACACTCTGAATCTATTTAAATTTGTATATAAGGTAAATTTGAGTAATTGATCCAAATAGCAAAGTAAATGCAGTTTCAAGCTGTATAATGGCTGCCCATATCTTACTCAAATTGGATCAATTACTCAAATTTACCTATATACAAATTGAAATAGATTCAGAGTGTTGCAGTTGTAGTTTATGTTAGTTTATATCTGAATTATTAATGTATGCATGTACAAGAATATATAATTCTATAAATCTATACTTTTAGGCTTATCTTAATTTGATTTTAAGAGTTAATTTAAAGAACCTCTTAGATATATGCATGTGTATGCTGTAATATATTCAATGAAACTTGACCAATGACGGCTATGGTGTGATCAGAGATATGTCTCTCATATTCAGTAAGACACCTGGATGAATAAGGCCAATAACTTAAATACATGTCAGGATTATGTAGCTTTCAAATCTTTATATAGAAAGACCAATAAGCCATAGTGGATAGAGGGAGTGCATTTAAATATTTCAGGTTCCAGGCTATTTTTTGGTCCCTGCTATTTTGAGGTTCATCTGAGTAAGCCATGTAACATGAGATACTCTAACCTAATTTGCTGAAGGGGTCAGATGATCTGAGATAAAAAATAAATGTTCCTTATTCAACTCAGATTTCTCAAAATAAGAAACTTTATCTGTTGTTTGATTTCTCATTCTCTCTCTATTTTATGTCTGAATAGAAAAAATGTTTCTACACACGGCCAGTTTACCTCAGTCAGTAGAGATTCTGCTTAAGAACCACAAGGTTCCAGGTTCAATACCCATCCTTGCTAACTCAGCGCATGAGTAGCACAGCTTGGATCTGTGCAATAAAGTGGGGAGCTGATAGTAGGTGTGGCACCCCACCCCAATAGTGCTAGTGAAAAGGGGATAGACTCTTTCACTGTCTGGATGATACCAACAATAGGCCATTCTGCCGACATTACTTATTTATATTCTACCACAAACATGGAAGATCACCATCTGTTCCATGAAACATAACAATGTTCTACATATGCAGAAGGTTTATGATTTATAAAATTATTTAGACTAATTTAGAGAAACCAAAAAAAAAAATAGATACTTACCAAGTGTGTGGAAGATATTTGTAAGGCAATGAAAAGCCAAAAAAGCTGTTACAAATCCAATTGCCCGCAAAACCCAAGTGTGCATATTATTCTCTGAATGTTCCTTGCTGAATATTTGCTGTCAAATAAGAGAAATTTCACTAATATAAAAAGTTGAAAACGACTTAAAATATATATTAAAGATTTTTTTCAAAAATGTTTATTTGTTAAAAGAAAAAATGACAAAAAACCTCAAAACATTTTTGTCTGTTTATGGAATTCAATTTACAAAATAATGCACCTTTAATATATTTTATCAGTTTATTTCTTAAGATAATAATTTGTCAAATTAGAATGGTAGAAACATTTAAAAATAATATCTCATTTTGTTTAACAGACCTAAATCATAATTCAAAAATGTAAATACCAGATCAAATACAAGTGATACCACATTTTAAAAAAATATATAAATCAAACTTGAATGTGTAGCAAAGCGTGTGCAAAGTCATAATTTAGAGTAAACAAGAAATCTGAATAAATAATTAAGAAGAGTTGGTATGTCTTCTAAAAAAGCCAAAAACATTGTTTGGGATACTTATTGGACTTGATGGGAAATGGTGAGAGATATTCACAATGAAAAGTGATCTTTAACAATAAATAACAAGCAGTGGGAAGCCATGTTCCTTTAAGGCATAATTAATTATACAGAATTTAAATTTCCAAACTTAAAAAAAAAAAATATTTGTTTGACTAAAATAATTATCCCTATTCAATTAAATGTTACTAATTAGGTTTATAGGTAGTTCTTCAAGCTGGAGATATAAATATAAAGTATTATTGCTTAGTTAGGACTAACAATTCAGATTAAAAACCTTTAAGATATTTTACAAAACTAAAATCTTTCACAGAACAAAATTCATAAGATAATTTAATGTTTAATTACCATTATAATTAGTCTTGACCATCATGGATAAAGTAATTCATTAAATCTATTAATGTTACTGAAGGAATGAAATTGAAACAAATAGAACAGAAAAAATATAACAGTTCTTGTTTTTTATTGATAGAGGAATGGATTAATTTTATCTAGACTGTATATTTATCTAAACAGGAAATTTATAATATTGTGTATCTTGAAAGGAGTTTTTAAAACTGTTCCTAACTGCTCAGATGTCTAATCCTTTGTATTTATAACAACATATCACCATAAAACTTTAAGAGGTAAAAATAGTAAAAAAATAGAAAAATTCCCTAATCTGATTTGCAAATCAAATGGATGAAAGAAAAACTAAAAAATAAATTGTTACCATACCTCAGGAGACCACTTCCCAATATGGAGTAACTCTAGTGTACCCCCAGCCTGTGTCTGGTAGTGGGCTAATTGATTGAATATCTGACGAGCCACAACACTAATCTGAAAAATAAATGTATATTTCAGTTATTTTTTTATGAAAAAAGGCAGAGACTGTGATAATGTTATCATAAAATTACCATATTTGATAAGCATTTACAATATTATAGTATTATGGTGTTAGGTTAGGTAGGAAACATTTTTAAAGTCCAATTTCAGTAAGTGTACAATTTTTTTAAGTTGCTTAAAATTAAACTTGTGTCACATCTTGCCAATGGCAGACAAGGGGTTGACTTCTTTAGTTAAAACAAAGAGATTCATGTAAAAATGATTCTTAACATTTTACCATATAAATTTACTAAATGTATTTTTTCTTTGTCAGTTATCAAATAACTCCCAAACAGTTAAAACTATGGCCATCAAGTTTTCTGTGGTTGAATTGAGTTGATACACAATGGAATAAATGTTGAAAATGTATTATCTTCTAGCTTCAAAGTTTTATGCTATTATTACAGTTTGGGAGATATTTTTTATATAAAAATATTTTCTGTATTTATAGAACAAAAGATATTAGGATGACCTCCAACAATTTGCATACTATTGAACATAACATTTTTTGCACAAGAATTTTCAGGAGAATTCTACAATGAACAACGCATTAAAAAATCTTTTAAAAACTTAAATAATTATCAGGTCTGACTATGTAGTAGTAACATGATGCATCACTTAACACAGCAAGTATTTTAAAAATTGCTAAGGAAATTACCATCAATATAAATAGTGTATATTACACTATTTAAATGAAAATATGTTAAATAATCATGTGAAAAACTTTTTTTTAAATTGATGAAATCCATATATTTTAATTTTTAAATAATAGCTTACAGTATAGAGATACTTACAATTGGAGTGTATAATCAGAATTAACAAACAATTTTACATAAGAGAACCAAGTTTAATCAAAAGAAATGGTGAAGAAATTACTAATTTTTCTTATTTTGAACTTGTCCATGATTTCAAATATTTTGGGAGCACAATCCTGTCCACTTTTGTATCCCAAATTTCATGGTCTTTAAATTCTCATAACATTTGAATCACTGGGGATATTTGCATAATTCAAACGATTTTAAACTTCATTTTCAGAGCTCTTTCTTTTTAATCTGATTAAATAACAATAATCTAAAATAAAATAAAAAATCAGCTGGTAATCCTATGACTAACCCTGAGACATGATTTTAGCATATTAGTTTTTGTAATTTTCAAAATTCTAAGTTTTTACTGACAAGTTCAATTTACAATCTAAATATAATATTAAGTTTATTTTGTTCCATCAGGTTAGCTAAATGAATCTTTATATTTTTGTTTGAGCAGATAAAGAAGATATCTAGCTAAACATTTTCAAGCTAAAAACCAAAATATATGACTTTTCAAGCAGGAGATATAAAATAATTACATAGAATTATTGCTTAGCTAAGACTAACAATCTGGCAAAAACTAGATTTCATTAAAATTAACTAAGATTCATCAAGATTACTCAGCATATACCAGTAGTTCAGCTAGTATGAAATATTTCTTTCTTAATTGATTAAATTCTTAAAAACCATAAAAAAACAAAGTTTGTTGTAAACACTTACTTCTGTTACTGCCCCAAGCTCAACATCACCTTCAACCACTATACCAGCAAAGGAATAACGGATACGCAAATCTCCAATCTAAAAGAAAAATATAGAAATTAATAAATCATAGAAACAAGAATACTAATTGTTCTCAGTGATATTTTACACAGTCAATATTATGTTAATTTTGTAACTGATAAAAGTGATAGAATAAGCACATTTAGAGAAGGTTCACACTTTTTTTGTTTATTTAGTAGTCAATTAACTAATAACAGAGAAGATGCAGAACATTTTTATTTAATACATGGACATTCTGGCTTCATAAAATATACTTTAAACAAACTAGATTAAATTATTTAAATCACTGGTATTATTTTTTTTAAGCCATGCAGAGTAAAATATTATGGATTGTTGAGGAAAGAATTGATTAACAAAAAATTAGAATTAATACTTAGAGCTTTTCTGACAGTCTTCATTCTTTCAGTCATGGATTTCATTGGTTTAAAAATATTCTTTATCAAAGTATATTCTAACTTTGCTGAATAACACTTAATAGATCTTCTTTGCTAGATGAAGACTATTTTCAATTGGATTTAGATCTGGACTATTCAATAATTGATTTAATATGACTTTCCTGAAGAAAAGATTTAATCCTCTTTTTCTGAAAAAATCACTTCATCAACACACCAATTTTTTTTATCAATGGAATGAAAAAGTTATCCAAGGTTTCAATGTACGTACATAGATTGTTAAAGTAATGAATGCCATTTACTGTGGTCATTTAAATGCAACTTTATATCATGGGAAATTAAATGCAACTTTATATCATGGGAAATTTAACTGTTTTCTCTGTCATTTTTCTCTGATTCATTTGTTTCATATGACACCAGATAAAAGTTTCAGCATCAACTTGGCCAATTCAAATTCTTGATTCACTGATGAATTGTCCACATGTCATAATTCTTTCTCTTTAGCTTATTTTAACCTTATTTTCTTTTTTGTGCTGATTTTCATTTGACTTTTTTTAATATGTAAATTCCATTTCCTTCAGCTGATTTCTTACAGTAGTAATGCTCATGGCACCTTAAAATGTTGTAAACATTTGCATTTTCAGTGGTTTTCATCTGAAAAAAGCTTATAAAATTGCTATAAATCCATAAAATCCTGTCAAACTAAACATGAAATGAAAGTATTTATTTACAAGTATATCAATATAACCTTAATATACTTGTAGATAAATTTGTGTATCTTGTTTTTATAACATTTTAAAAATGAGACGAGAAAAATGACAAATGTTCAAACACCTGGGTTTTTTTTTTTTTGCATGTAATTCATTTGCACAGGAGGGTGTTTGTATATTCTGCTTATCTACAAAATTTACAGTAATGTGAATCTGGTCAAATTTGACAGAAAAATAGAATAAACAATGCCAGTTAATGTAGTCTATTAGCAGTTTAAATTAGTTGTAAGCTTCTGTGGCATAGTAATTTTTTCTTAAAAAAAATTAGTCTCAATCATCAGTGAGATCGACTTTTATTAATTTTTTATGTATTTTTTTAATATATCCAGTAGTTTGTTCATAATCGCTATAAAAAGCAGGCATCATCTACACAGATTTACCTTAGAAAATCAGCAAGCCTAGGATTCTCTCAAGCCACTATCTGCTTTCATTGGGATGATGAAGATATTTCTAACTTATAAATATAAGGTCAAATCTTTTACTTTGTGAAATAAACACTACTTTTTATAATTTTAAAGAAATAACTAAATAAATCTTTTATATCATAAATACTTAAAAAATAAAAAAACAGCAAACAAACTTTGATATTAAAAAATGCAAAATGTCTCCAGCATTTTAGGGTGTCATGAGCATTGCTACTCTAAGTAACTGAAGTGATGTATTATGTCTTTTTAAGGTTTCCATGATATTCACCAGAAAATTTTACAGATGCCAAATTTCATTGCTTTATCTTGAATAGTTTTTACTGTAAATAATATGTGTCAATGAAAAAACAATGTTGTCCAAAAATTTTCAGGAATATAGGGGTCATTTTACTTCAGCTTTTCCAACTTCAAGTGCTTATATTTCAAAAAGTTATGGATAGGTTTTCATAATCTAAAACCCCAAAATCTTATATCAATCTATATTTTATAAATGCTATATTTATTATGTTTTGGACTGTCCTCATCTTTATTGTTATATACACAAAGTTTTGGCCAATGTGCCATCCATCCTTCTTCAGGTGTTTCTTGTCAAACTTGGAAACCTTCTTGTAGGAATTGGGAGCCTTTACAGAACTTTAAACTCCCGATTTCAACATGAAGGCTCCCAACTTTGACAACAAACACCTGAAGAAGGCTGACGGGCACATTGGATGAAACATTGTGTATATAACAATAAATATGAGGACAACAGCCAGAAAAAACTAAATAATACAAGTTATCAAGCTTCATCTAAAAAAGGTGTAGTATACTTACCATTGGATTGTTAGGATCTCGTCCTTGATAAATTTGAGATATTTCAGGTGAATAATCATCATGCTGTACAAGAAAGCTGCTGGGTAATGGCTTGTAATCATTTATTTGTTTTATCAAACCTGTAGAGAATGAAAATATCAAAAACAATTTGAGAGGGTAAGTTTTAATATTAGGACTTTTTTAAATTAATATTAGACTTGCATTTTGCTTAGTTGTAAATTTCAATTAATTATTGGGTAACATAAAAAAAGTTTATCTGGTTTATGAAGAAAAAAATAATTGAAAAAAAACATTTTTGGACATTAACTTCATTGAAAAAATATTCAAAAATGTCAATGTGTTAGATGAATGAAAACTTCTCAGCCAAGAAGTAACAATTTTTGTTCACCAAAGAAACATTTGCTCTAAGATTATCCTCATGTAATACCTTCTAGTTTCTTTACTACTAATTTTGGATGCTTTTCATTAATTGCTATTTTCAATTTATCTAATTGAAAGCAGAACTTCAAATTTAAATCAATTATTTGTTTTAGTTAACTGCATGCTGGTTTCCATGAGAAAATGAAGTTAATGCTTCATACTGATGTTTATGTTTTATTTATTCACATTTTATATTGTGAAAAACGTGTTGGCTCATCATCTTTGTCTGACCAACATGAGCAAAGGTGTTGACATTCACCCTTTGAATCATATTCCAGGCTGTAATGAAAGATTGTATAGGCTCTGTGTTCTCTACCAATCTTTATGGTGTGTCATTCTCATTTCCACTCATTGATATTACTATGAAGCCTCCTTTTGGTTCTCCTGTTACTAACCATTTTCTCATCATTCTCATCAATGTGAACTGGAGGAATTCTCATAGTAGCAAGACTCAAAGATGCCACATAGGTCAAAAGAAATGACACGTACATTTCAAGAACAATTAACAATGATGAGTCCAATTGCAATAAGTCCTCTAGACGGCATTCAGTGTCCACACAAAACTGATGAATGTAAGTTTTTGCTGGTCAGCCAACACTGATGTGTCCATGAATAGGAATCCATAGAACATTGCTTATGAGTTCTTCCTTATTTCTTCAGTGGTGTCCAGTATTTCTTGCTTGTCTTGAATGGTTGGTGAGATGGGAGGTAAGTGGCCATACAGCTGCTGTTTTGTAGAGTTCTGCTTCCATGATTTATTCAAAATAGCATGCAGCATCATTGTGTAGTTCCCATCTAGCTTTTTCTCCGGGCAAGTGGTGCAACCATACAGTGGCACTGACACAGCTACAGTTTCAAAGAATTCCTATTTTACTTTATCAGAGATATCAAATTTCTATATAGTCATTACCTATGTGTATGTCCACATCACTTTCAGTAAATGAGATATTGCTTCCAAGTTATATGAACTGTTCTACTAATTTCAGAAGCTTGCCATTTAATGAGGAGATGGCACCATTTTTAATAAAAATCATGAACTCTGTTTTCAAGCTTATTGCTACCAGTTTCAGGCTACGCAGCAGAGAATTGGCTTGAGCAAGTGTATTTGCAAGAAACACTTGATCATCTGCATAGTCTGCATCAGTAATAGTTTCTGCTGGATATTGTCTGTTTTTTGCTTTTTTAAATTTAAAAGCATCTTTTTTCTTTCATTAAATCTATTGACCATCATAGTACATAATCTATGCAGATTATGAATGGAAATGGTGGCAATGAATCTCCTTAAAAGACTCCAGTGACAATGTCAAAGAAATCAGTGTCACTCTCAAGTGAGTAAACCTGTGTCTTTGTAGCACATCATTATAACAGTTACAGTTTCTTTGGGAAAACCATATCCTAAAAGTATTTGTTTCATCTTTACTCTGTGTATGGAATCAATGGCTTTGGAGAAATCTACAATCGAAAGTATTGCCTTAAGATTCTTTGCGTGTACTCCTTCGATGATACAACAAATAGTCAGAATCTGACAAGTTGTGAAACTCTTTTCTGATTTTTCCTAAGAACTTTAATTTCAGGTCAGATGCAATTGAAAAGCAGGACATTATGAATCTTAGCAGCGATAGCAGTAAAAGTCAGACCTCTGCAGTTCATAGTGATTCTGAGGTTGCATTTCTTTTCATTTCTCTATTGTGTTTTGTCTTATTTTCATTGCTTGTCACAATTTGTTTTAATTAATGAACATTTAAATATGGCCCAGTAGATTATTTTGTTTATCTGAAAGATACACATCAAAGCAACTAACATAACCAACTTAGCGCAAATGATTTTCACTGTTTCATTTGGATATTTTGAATATGCTATTTCATGAATCATGTAATATCAATAATTCACAAACGATCTACTCGATCAGTTACAAAATTTTGTAAACAACTCTTGACATATTCAGCTTTAAATTACATAAAATCTTTTGTTTTGCTTTTGAATTACACTTTTGAAACTAAAATCAGATATGCAAAATATTTTTTTTCTCTATCTTCAATTCTAGAAACAAAAAACAAAAAAAGACAATTCTGACAAGTTAAAAACAAAAGAGAGACATTTACAAATATGACATCTGTCATATGAAGAGATCTTTTTAAATGAAATTAATTAAAATTAAATTCAATCTAAAGACAAAATAGAACTTTTCAGCCAATTCAATACAAAGTTTATTTCCAGGTGATGCAATTTATATGTTGTATGATGAAAACATTCTGAGATTGTTGTGAATAAACAAATTACAGGTGATTGATGTATGCACAGCAGGAAGTGAGCAGATTTTTTGTTTTCCTTTGTAGCATTATACTTATTAACATTCAAACTTAGAAGTATTTGTTTTTTGTAAGCGTGTTGATCTGCTCATTTTTTATCAGTTCAGGCAATCATTATGTTTGTGCTAAACTTGTGTGCAGAGGCTTTTCAATCACAAACAGAAGTGTGTTGAAGTTTACAAGGATCTCTTACTTCAGTTGACTGAACCTTTGTGTTGATGAATGATTAGGGATGAGCAATCTTTGTGTTGACAATCTTTGTGTTGATGAATGATTAGGGATGAGACAATCTTGTGTTGATGATCAATCTTTGTGTTGATGAATGATTAGGGATGAGACAATCTTTGTGTTGATGAATGATTAGGGATGAGACAATCTTTGTGTTGATGAATGATTAGGGATGAGACAATCTTTGTGTTGATGAATGATTAGGGATGAGACAATCTTTGTGTTGATGAATGATTAGGGATGAGACAACCTTTGTGTTGATGAATGATTAGGGATGAGACAACCTTTGTGTTGATGAATGATTAGGTGTTGATGAATGATTAGGGATGAGACAATCTTTGTGTTGATGAATGATTAGGGATGAGACAATTTGTGTTGATGAATGATTAGGGATGAGACAACCTTTGTGTTGATGAATGATTAGGGATGAGACAACCTTTGTGTTGATGAATGATTAGGGATGAGACAATCTTTGTGTTTGATGAATGATTAGGGATGAGACAACCTTTGTGTTGATGAATGATTAGGGATGAGACAATCTTTGTGTTGATGAATGATTAGGGATGAGACAATCTTTGTGTTGATGAATGATTAGGGATGAGACAATCTTTTGTTTGATGAATGATTAGGGATGAGACAACCTTTGTGTTGATGAATGATTAGGGATGAGACAATCTTTGTGTGTTGATGAATGATTAGGGATGAGACAATCTTTGTGTTGATGAATGATTAGGGATGAGACAATCTTGTGTTGATGAATGATTAGGGATGAGACAACCTTTGTGTTGATGAATGATTAGGGATGAGACAACCTTTGTGTTGATGAATGATTAGGGATGATGAATGATTAGGGATGAGACAATCTTTGTGTTGATGAATGATTAGGGATGAGACAACCTTTGTGTTGATGAATGATTAGGGATGAGACAATTTGTGTTGATGAATGATTAGGGATGAGACAATCTTTGTGTTGATGAATGATTAGGGATGAGACAACCTTTGTGTTGATGAATGATTAGGGATGAGACAACCTTTGTGTTGATGAATGATTAGGGATGAGACAACCTTTGTGTTGATGAATGATTAGGATGATTTGATGATGATTAGGGATGAGACAACCTTTGTGTTGATGAATGATTAGGGATGAGACAACCTTTGTGTTGATGAATGATTAGGGATGAGACAATCTTTGTGTTGATGAATGATTAGGGATGAGACAACTTTGTGTTGATGAATGATTAGGGATGAGACAATCAATCTTTGTGTTGATGAATGATAGGGATGAGACAACCTTTGTGTTGATGAATGATTAGGGATGAGACAATCTTTGTGTTGATGAATGATTAGGATGAGACAATCTTTGTGTTGATGAATGATTAGGGATGAGACAATTTGTGTTGATGAATGATTAGGGATGAGACAATCTTTGTGTTGATGAATGATTAGATGACAACCTTTGTGTTGATGAATGATTAGGGATGAGACAACCTTGTGTTGATGAATGATTAGGGATGAGACAATCTTTTGTGTGATGAATGATTAGGGATGAGACAATCTTTGTGTTGATGAATGATTAGGGATGAGACAACCTTTGTGTTGATGAATGATTAGGGATGAGACAATCTTTGTGTTGATGAATGATTAGGGATGAGACAATGATGATGATTAGGATGAGACAATCTTTGTGTTGATGATGATTAGGGATTTGTTGATGAATGATTAGGGATGAGACAACCTTTGTGTTGATGAATGATTAGGGATGAGACAATCTTTGTGTTGATGAATGATTAGGGATGAGACAATCTTGTGTTGATGAATGATTAGGATGAGACAACCTTTGTGTTGATGAATGATTAGGGATGAGACAACCTTTGTGTTGATGAATGATTAGGGATGAGACAATCTTTGTTTGATGATTAGGGATGAGACAACTTTGTGTTGATGAATGATTAGGGATGAGACAATCTTTGTGTTGATGAATGATTAGGGATGAGACAATCTTTGTGTTGATGAATGATTAGGGATGAGACAATTTGTGTTGATGAATGATTAGGATGAGACAATGTGTTGATGAATGATTAGGGATGAGACAATCTTTGTGTTGATGAATGATTAGGGATGAGACAATCTTTGTGTTGATGAATGATTAGGGATGAGACAACCTTTGTGTTGATGAATGATTAGGGATGAGACAATCTTTGTGTTGATGAATGATTAGGGATGAGACAACCTTTGTGTTGATGAATGATTAGGGATGAGACACCTTTGTGTTGATGAATGATTAGGGATGAGACAACCTTTGTGTTGATGAATGATTAGGGATGAGACAACCTTTGTGTTGATGAATGATTAGGGATGAGACAACCTTTGTGTTGATGAAGATTAGGGATGAGACAATCTTTGTGTTGATGAATGATTAGGATGAGACAACTTTGTGTTGATGAATGATTAGGGATGAGACAATCTTTGTGTTGATGAATGATTAGGGATGAGACAATCTTTGTGTTGATGAATGATTAGGGATGAGACAATCCTTTGTGTTGATGAATGATTAGGGATGAGACAATCTTTGTGTTGATGAATGATTAGGGATGAGACAATCTTTGTGTTGATGAATGATTAGGGATGAGACAATCTTTGTGTTGATGAATGATTAGGGATGAGACAATCTTTGTGTTGATGAATGATTAGGGATGAGACAACCTTTGTGTTGATGAATGATTAGGATGAGACAACCTTTGTGTTGATGAATGATTAGGGATGAGACAATCTTTGTGTTGATGAATGATTAGGGATGAGACAACCTTTGTGTTGATGAATGATTAGGGATGAGACAACCTTTGTGTTGATGAATGATTAGGGATGAGACAACCTTTGTGTTGATGAATGATTAGGGATGAGACAATCTTTGTGTTGATGAATGATTAGGGATGAGACAATCTTTGTGTTGATGAATGATTAGGGATGAGACAACCTTTGTGTGATGAATGATTAGGGATGAGACAATCTTTGTGTTGATGAATGATTAGGGATGAGACAACCTTTTGTTGATGAATGATCAATCTTTGTGTTGATGAATGATTAGGGATGAGACAATCTTTGTGTTGATGAATGATTAGGGATGAGACAATCTTTGTGTTTGATGAATGATTAGGGATGAGACAATCTTTGTGTTGATGAATGATTAGGGATGAGACAATCTTTGTGTTGATGAATGATTAGGATGAGACAATCTTTGTGTTGATGAATGATTAGGGATGAGACAATCTTTGTGTTGATGAATGATTAGGGATGAGACAATCTTTGTGTTGATGAATGATTAGGATGAGACAATCTTTGTGTTGATGAATGATTAGGGATGAGATGAGATTAGGGATGAGACATTTGTGTTGATGATCAATGTGTTGATGAATGATTAGGGATGAGACAATCAACCTTTGTGTTATGAATGGGATGAGATTTGTGTTGAGATTAGGGATGAGACAATCTTTGTGTGACTTCACGTCCAGTGTTGATGAATGATGCGATATGGGGGATGAGACAAATGAATGATTAGGATGAGACAATCTTTGTGTTGATGGAGGGTGAGGCTTCAATGCAGGGTCAAGCAAATGAACCCCTCAGACAATGCAACCCTCTGCCCTCTCATCTAAAGGGGTATGGGCTAGGTTTATTGCCCAGTGTGTGGGCACCCTAAAAGGAGAATGCACCACACCCTCACTACACTCACTTCCTGCAGGGTCCTCACATTAAACCAACTTTGTGTCACATCCCAACATTGTAGGAGATTGGATAAATACACTCCAGTAACACACATAAGCCAGAGGAATCCAGTTTATACATATAGTATAGTAGTACATATGCAAATTTTGGGTGAGTTTGCTTCGGGTCATACCATTAATTAAAAGGGTAGGAAAGGGTGCACAAGTTATATTATAGAAGAGTGTATAAAACTACAATAAGATATTTTTCTTAATAACAAGGTTAAGCAAAAATTAACAATTTTCAAAAATCTCAATTCCCAATCCTTTTTGTGAATTGAAAATTTGGGAAATGATGAAATGTAAATAGGACTTTTCAAAGTTTGAACATTTTGCTTGATTGATGATAATATCCTAATTATTTTTTACAATGTTTTATAACAAATAATCTAGTATAATTTTAAAATAATTGCAATAATATAAAAAAGAAAAACTTACTATCAGAAAGATAAAAATTTCCTAACTTTACTGGTTTTGCAGTAAAAATTGCACTTTCAACAACCATTGAACTGAAAAGAAAATGGAAAATGATATTAAAAGAAAATGAGGAAATGGAAATAAAAAATTACTTATTTATCATATTTGATTAGTTAAAATTAATTTTAAATGAAAAAAAAAGAAAGGGAACTTGTAGCTAGGATTGACAGAATAAACCGATTTTAATGTTGATATTATTCATATTCATTTGAATGCATCAAATGAATATTTTTTGATTTTCTTTATTTATTAAAAAAAGTATTAAAGGATATTTCACCAACAAACAAGAAAATTTATTTGATGATTAACATTTATTAAAAATATTGTACTGATTTTATTTTGTATTATTTCAATTTTCCACAATGGCCTTGTGAATGATTCTAATTTTTGAAAGTATTAAAATCCTTTTCAACCAAAACTGAAGGCATATGTTTATTATTATCATTACTATTATTATTTCTTATATGATTCCAAAAATTTAACTAGCTGATCCAGAGATTTAACTCATGATTACTAAGTACTTGCAACATTTAACCAACACATATATACTAGCTTACCATTATAAAATATATATTTTTGGATCTTTTAATTCCAAAATTACCTGACATTCTTTATCATATTGGATTCATATCAATCTAATAATTTTCCATACTCTGGTTCAGCAGAATCAGCAAACAGACCAGAATATTGAAATAACATATTAATCAACTAAGACAAGACATTGCCCTATCATCGTAAAATGGATACCTCAAGATAATTGAATGGTATTTGATTGAAACATGTCTATGATCATATCTAAATAAATGATAACCAAGATGAATAAATAGTTTAAATAAATCAATATATAAATGACAATTCCTTATCTTAAAAAAAACCCCAGCAAGTCAGAAGTTTACAATGTCAACAATGTTCTCAAAGCATTTAAAAATAAAATATAACACAATTTAATGAAAAAAAGAAAGATTTCTGACTCACGATGGATTGGAATGTGATGGATCTTGAAATTTTGAACTGTCTATATGGTGATTTTTCCATTCTTTAACTGAAAAATTATTAAAAAATATTAGAATAGAAGAAATAATTCTTCCAAAAGAATTTGTAAAACTAAAATGAAATATTTAACTGATGCTATTTGATTTGATAATCAATATAAAAAATAAGAATGAACTTGATACCAACAATCACAATTATGGAGAAATCAAAAGGAAGATAGGAAAATTTCATTTTGAAATTTGAATATTATCATTATTATTTAAAAGAAAGAATAAGTCTGTCTGAAGTTTAAACTCTTCTATTTCCACCCTTAGTAAAATATTTAACTAAATTTTCTGCCATTTTTAATGTTTAGTTGTTGGGATATTTGGAATTTACAAAAAATGAACTAACTGAAGTTAATATGTAGATTAAACTAATATTAGCTTAAGACATCTTAGATCTAATAAAACTGTTTTTTTTCTATATGTTAAAACGTAGATAAATTGAAGGATCTACCAATGCTGAAAAGGTCTGGGGTATAATATATAGTCCCCAGTCAGGGTATTGGTCATCTGATGTTCAATTGGGTGCATCTTTTGTCTGAATCGTACTCCTAGCATCATCATGCCGCCATGATCATTTCATTGGGTTTGTTCGTCTAGTGTCGTTTCAGACATAGCTGAACCCCCACCATTGTTGATATTTCAACTGTGACCGGTGAGGGACAGTCACAAATAAAATAAACAAAGAGAGCAAAACAACTGCATGCATTCCCTCTACTGGCCTGTTTGGACCCCCAAAGAAAGGGGTTATGGCTGACTCTTCTACTCTATCTCTTTGGTCAACAGTTGTCCAGTTGATGTCTGCTTTGACTGTCAAGATCCAATTAACTCTTTTAAAGTCCTAATCTCGCTCCTCTGTCCCAAATCTCATTCTCAAATCCCATTTCCACATCTAGTCACTTACCTATCAATGTATTTCCAACAGAGACTTAAACCACCCAACTTGAACATTTTTATAACTCTACTCTTAAAATTTTATAACTCTACTTTCTTTCAAATTGTGGGTATTGCCAGGCTATCTGTCTGCAAATGAAATAAAAGTACTGCTTTTGCTTATTTTTTAATGATTCTTATGAACTTTCATACACACACCTATTAGTCCAGTAGAAATAGGTTTCAACCTGGAAAAAAAAGGCCAAGCTAAAATTTACACCAAGTAAAGGACATAGGGTCTACAATAACATATTCAAAATCCTCTCAAATTGGACGAGGGGAAAAAGTTTTTGAGATTTCAAAAAGCTCGATATTTCTCAAATATTTGGCTAAAATGAGGAAAATGCTTCTGCTGAACTTAAATAAAAAAAGATGAAAATATCATAAGATCACCAAAATAAAAACTAATAAGAGTTGTCTGTAAGTAATGAGAATTTTTTGTCCGTCTATGCAAATTAGGGCAAATCCGGGCAACCTTGGGTAGACTGTAATACATACATTTTCTAACATATCATTTCTTTTTTCTTACAAGTCTAGCACTCCGACATAATGAAAGGGGTGTGGGTAAAACATGCGGTACCCCATGTTGGGCTCCATGTAGTGTGGTCAGTGGGGTACCATGAAAATACCTTCAAAATGGCTTTTCTTGTTTAAAAATGTAGAAAAAGTCATCAAATTTTGTTTTGATTACATGATGGGAATAACATTCCTCGAGATAAGAGAAACAATAAAGGCAAATTGTTATTACAATTGGCTTCCCACATGGTTGGCTGAATTCTAAATAAGCACCAACGCAGACCAGTGTGCAATCAAATCAAGGGGATTCTCTCCTGGTCAGCACTTTATCTAGGTACTCCACAGACCACCCCATGTGAGGTGCCCCAGGTTTTACCCACACCCTAATAAAAAGTGTATAAGAACAGATATGGATTTAAGTGTGTTTGCTGCACTTTAAACCACAGTCAATTCAATAAATTCTGAAAGTATTTTTATAAGCAATAGAAAAAATGTTGCCTCGAGTTATGGCTTTTGCAACAAAGAAAATGATCTGTATTTGTTTTATCATATTAATATGTGATTCTTAGTGAAACCAGGTAAAAAAGAATGACATGCTCAAGAGTCAGTCAGTCAATCCAATATAAACTTCATATAAAGCTGATAAAAAAAGCACTAAATGGTTAAACCACTGTGTCCACTTTCAAACTCAATAAAAACAAATACTGTGTCTAAACTTCAAAAATGTGAAAAATATTTCGTTCAAACTCAGTATCATCTGAATAGGCAGCTTCTTCAACTTTCTCTTGCTCCCTGTTGCAGTAGCCTCAATATTGCAGCTTTTCCTTGTCTGATAATTGCTGACGTGAGCAAAGAAAAGGTGCTTTGACACTTGATTACCAAGTTTCTCTTGTACTGTAGAAATTCTGGTGTAATGTAATACTTTGTTTTGGATCTTGCAGATGTTTCAGAGAAGAAGTCCAGCTCTTTCGTGGTTTTCCTGAAATGGTGAACCATAAGCTCAAACATGTCCTATACACAACAATACTACAACAGTGGGGCTTTCTTGTCACAGTTTAGTGCACATGAAACTATCAATGTGTCAGCATCATTCTTAACCTGTGCCCATCTGAGCTCAAAGCATCTTTCATTTGCTTGATCAACTGACTTTTGTTGTGCTCATTTGTAAGAAAAGATAGTTGTAGGCCATGTGCTACTATATCTTCTCCGAGCTGTTGATCAAAGGACATATTTTTACTTTGACGGACGTGCCCATGGTCTTTGATGGGCCTTCCAGATAACCGTAAAAGACAATTGTACATAATCCGTACTGTTTTTGCTTCCATACAAAATATAGAAAAAAATACAAAAGGCACATCTCTTCTTAAAAGAGCAGTGAGTGATGATTTGTTTGACTTTCTCATCTTGAGATCTTTAACTAAAGCCGTTGTTATATGTGTAAGTTCATACTCAAAGAAAGGCTTAATGCACTCCGACCTCACAACCTGGACCATCAATTTTGTGAACAGAACACTTGGATCCAGGTGCACTGTATCATCACAAAGTTTGATTCTATTCTTCAATGTTGCATGGTTTTTTATTTGGTCTTTCCTCCTCATGGAAATTTTAGTGTATGGGATGTTGTCCATCTATTCTTGTATTTCCATCCCAACATTTTTTTACATCATCACAGTTGATACCATTGTCTGGTAAAGCAGAAAAATCAGAGGATACAGAACGCAAGGTGACATCACTAGTGTCAAACAGATTATGCGAGTTTAGTCAAGAGACCATTGTGGACAGGTCCTTGGAATCTCTTTCCACTCTACTTCAAGCCATATCTACATGCTACTCTCTCGTTACTTGCTTCAGACCAGTCAGTTCACTCATAGCCTCATGGATGCTTGCACAGTTATGCATACTGTACACTCAGAGTATATGAACAGCCTCCATAAAACTACGACCACGGGTGAGACCACCTCTTGATGTAATGGTGCGTATCAATATTTGTTCTATCTCCAAATCTGTAACAATCTGATCGGTGTACAGTATGACAGCCTTTCAACATAAATTGCTCAAGCAACCAAGGATGGCTTTTCAGAAAGTCTCTCATCATGTGCAAATAAAGGCGGATGGACTTAGCATAATTGCCATGTCCCATAGCTGCAAAAAGATTTAACATTTGTTCACAAGCATACAGATGAGTATTCAAGTCTCCTGTCCTTTCTGTACAAATGAAGATTTTGAGAATCTCGATGTACTTCAGATATTGCAACCAAAACTTTTCAGTTCGTGACTTGCTTGCAAGAAAAGTTTTGTTCAGAGAAGGGGCTCTTGACAATGAATGAACAGCAATAGATTTACCTGCCTTTTCAATGCTTGGTCATTGGGAAGGTCACTTGCAATAGCCAGCAGTTCTGATACTTCCGATTTGTCTAGGGCATATGGACTTTTGGGCAATTTGTACATAACCTCGTTATCTTGTATGTCATTGATATTGTCTGCTGGTTTACTATCATCAAAACTGGTATCGGTCAGTACTGAATCACTTCGCGTTATCGTCAATGCTGCCTTTACAAAGAAATGTCCACGCAGGGCTCTCGACACTGACTTTCCACTAAGCATAAAGTCAATAGAATGCGTACCTTAGCGTGTTTCCAACAATTCTTGCAGTCCTTAACCATTCATAAGTGAACCGATGCTTCCGAGGAAACTCATCATCATATGAAAGCCTCCTAAGTAACACGCCACATCCATTTTTTGAAGTGAGCTATTTCGACTGCTTTAAGCCATAGAGGCTGGTCAAAAGTAATGCACAGGGTTACTATATTCAACAATTATGCTTGCTGCTGAATAAACAATCCGTTGACTTCAGGTCGATAATGGACAGAAACGTTGTTTCTGTTGATCCAGGGAATTCAACTTCAGATACCAATTGTATGTAACCAGACCAACTTGGACGATCTTGACAAAGATTTGGAAACATGCCAATGCACTGCCAAGCAAAGTCATTCTTTTGGCAAGCCATTGTAATGAACGCAGAAATCGCTCTCCCAAACACAATTGACGTTTAGTTTTCAACAGATTTATAGAAAAAGAATTTTTAATTTTGTAATTGATATTGTAAATTTTCTATTTTTTGTTTTTCTTATATATAAAGTAAAAAAGTATGAACGGTTGTAAGGTTTTATTTTTATTTTTTTGAAAATGTGAAAAATTTAAAATTTGTTCGGAAGTATATAACGGAAAATGTCATGTGATGGGGATTTTATGGTTTCTGACTATGATTGTCACTAAATAAGGGGATATAGCGACAATCGTAGTCAGAAACCATAAAATCCCCTTCACATGACATTTTCCATTATATACTTCCGAACAAATTTTAAATTTTTCACATTTTCAAAAAAATAAAAATAAAACCTTACAACCGTTCATACATTTTTACTTGATTGATATTGTAAATTTTCTATTTTTTGTTTTTCTTATATATATATATAAGAAAAACAAAAAATAGAAAATTTACAATATCAATTACAAAAATAAAAATTCTTTTTCTATAAATCTGTTGAAAACTTAACGTCAACCGGCTAATACTCATCCCGTTTTAAATAAGAGATATTCGTCTAGTGTCAAATCTTGTCAATATATCTTCTTTTTTAAAAAACTGTTACAATAAGATATACATAATCTGATGACCGAGAAAAATGCAGCAGAAGTGGCTCACATTCGAAACTATTGTATAACTTTTTTCTTTTTTGCAACATCAAGGTTTTTGTTTTGAACTCATATGACTTTTGTCTCCGCTCTTAACAACACGGAGTATAAACAAGCTCTGATGACGATTTTCATAAAATCGAAATATTGTTCAATATCAGCTAAGTTATAAAATGTTTTCACTTTAACAGCATTTTGTGGTGTTTTCATATCTTTTTATATATATTTATACCGTCGGATTCACTTCCTTTCTTTTAACTTATATATATATATATATATGCGCACACACACAAATACAACATACACACATCCAGTTTTCATTTTGATTTTCTTAATTTCTAAGTACACACATATACACATGCACACATATACATTTTTTTCTTTTTTTTTTGTTAAAGGTTGATGTGAGAAAATAGAAAAAAAAGGAGATGCCCAAGGAGACATAACAAACAAATAATAACAGTCAATTAACAATTTAATAAGGATTTCATAAAAATTATTATAGCAACAAAATGGAATAAATAAAATTTTTAAGGATCTTGCAAATGCCAAAATTATTAAAGGGTAAGAAATTACAAGATTTAGAAATATAAAATCTGATTGACTTACTCAAATGTGGAGTTTAAATAAACATAATATAAATTACAAAATTGATTAGGTTAATCTCTTTTTCAAACATCAATGTCCGACGACAAATTTTCTTCATGCCGTAACAATATTCCAGCAGTTTTCTGTATAAAACTCATTCACAGCTGCAACATATTTTGCCCCTTTCTTGGTTGTGCTTGGTTTTATGTATAGTGATCTGAGAAAAATTTGCATACAAGCAAGATTCACTCTTGCCATGTCTCTTGGCTTCGAGATTATGCTTATTTACATTTTAGTGTCAAGGCAGCCAAATTTTCCTTTTCCACTCATCCTGCAAGCCAAACTGGTTCGTGCCCACTTTGCCCCATGAGGCAAGTCTCTCCTCTCGCTACACATAAAAAACTCATTTTGTTTTTTATGAGATGACATCTAATATGATAATTTTAGATTTTTCTCATCAGACATCAGAAACAAACACGCATCAAGTCACTAATAAGCACCCTAGCTGAGACCTAGATTCAAAAGGACAGGTTTTGCTTTTTACTGTCAAATTCTGGTTGTTGGTTAATAGACGATTTTTAGACACACTTTTTTAAGTTATTTCATGTTGAAGTTGTTACTTTGGTAGCAATTTTTTTTTAAAATTAAAACTATAAATGAAAGACACGTTTTTATATTAAAGACAAGTTTTTTTTTTTACTTATTTCATGTTGTTGTTGTTAATTCAATAGCAATTCTTTTTTAATTATAAAACTTTAAATGAAAGACACGTTTAACATGGGAATGGTTAAAGCTATAAAAAGTATATTATAAGGTTATAATAATAACTGCTAACCCTAACCCTAGCAAAATCTTTTTTTAAATAAATACTTTTTAATTTTAAACTAATATTGTTATTGTTTTTTTTTGTTTTGTTTTTGTTTTAATCATAAAACTTTAAACGAAAGACACATTTTTATATCAAAATAGTTTTATTTAATCAGAAGAGAAATGCAGATATGTTTATTTAAATAAAAATTGTTTTTACAATTCCGTAGAGGAACATAAAAAATAAACAAACATGTTTTAAGTTTTATTTTTTTTTAAATAACAATATTAGTTTATCTTTAGGGCAAAATTAATTTTTTCACATATGCTAACAACAACAACATGAAATAACTAATTTTTTTAATTAAAATCAAAAACTATTTTAGTATTAAAAAAGTGTCTGGTTCTTAACGGCTGTTGATTTTGTTTACTAACAACCGGTGAAAAGCAAAATTCAGTTCCTTTCAAAACTGATCTGAGCTAGGGTGCCTATTAGTGACTTGGTCCACAAACACTTATAATTGAATTTTTTAAATCTTGTTATATCAGTCACTTCTTTATGATCTGATAAAAAAAATCACTGTACAAAATTTACATTGATTTATTCACAAATTCAATCCTTTTTTAATGTGTTAGGTGTTAAACTAGCAAGAAAAATAAGAAGAATTAAAATACGATAAAAATATCATGGTGGATTTGCAAATTTTACATCAAAGAAAAAATAACTTTTTACTTACAGTATGAATATGTGGTTTCTTTCCTTACTTTGCCATTTTCAACAACTTCACTGAATAAAAAGAATTTTTTAAGAATATTTCAAATATTACAAGAAATAATTTAGATAATCTGAAAACAATACAAATTATTTTCTACTTTTTTCCTGATAAGATGCATTGCAGAATAAAAAAATCAAGGTTTTCTTAAATAGAAGTAAATAAAATTAAGTTATTCCATGAATATCAATAGCAAATATTTCATAAAAATAGAAAACATTGATTAAAATGCAGTTAGTGTTCTTGACGGGGGTATGAAGTGAAACTTGTGTGCGAGATATTTTAAGTGGAAAAAGGCTGCACAGACCCCAGTCCACTATCTTGGCAGTCCCGCAGTTAGTCCAGTGACAGGGAAATGTCCGAGACGACTGGGCTGCCGAGCTGTTGCGGGGTGCTGTCTCAGTTAGTATTGAGTCACTTCATGAGAGGCAAGCCTCTGGAAGCCCCAGCAGTTACACCCAAGTGCCAAGTTGTGTTGGGAATTTATGTGAGTAGTAAGTGGGAATTTCCCCTGCAATGTGTGCGACCGCATTTGCAATTCCAGAATTGAACTAATGAGCCACCAGAGGGTGAAGACATGGAGTGACGTCATCACAAAAGAAAGAAGTGTTCTTTGAAGAGTAGGACAATTTTTATTCTTATTTGACCTGAAAAATTATAAGTCAGAACTTTAAAAACATTAGTTGTTTTAGATTTCAAGAAACATGTTTTTAAACAATTCATATTTCAAAATTATAACTGCATTTTCCAATGAAATAGCAGATCATGTGATTTCATTCATAGACTGATGGAAGCTCAAGCTTAAACTGATCATATTTTGAAATAAATTCCTAATAAAATAGTTACAAAAATTATAAGGAAACCTGTAATCTTTAGCAGTTAATATTTTTCCAAAGCATTAACATAATATTTCTTACTCCAATTTTTTAATTATATCTGCATTGAGATTTGGGTGTTTTTCTCATAAAAATAACAGAAAAAAGCTATAATGTAAAAAAAAATCACCTTTTAGAAGTGTGTTCTATCCATTGATACATTTCCACAACACGTTTTAGTTTAACTGCATGAATAGCAACGTTAAAGTAGGGGTCAGTCACAACCTGTAAAAAAATAAAATTAAGTTAAGATCTTTACATATATAAATATGTTCATGAATAAAGAGCTCAAAATTGATCATAGGGCATACAAGTTAGGATAGCATAGATATAGAGTCAATGGCAGTTTCTGAACTATGCAATCATTGGATCAAGGTTAAACATCCCAGTCTGCCTTACTATTTAGCTGGAGGGAGAATAGTTGGATTCATACCTTTTCCAAAGGTAGTAGCACAATGTGAAATGCAAACAGCCTCATTCAGGATTTGAACTCTGTTTACCGACTCCAGTTCATTGGAAAGTGCACCTAAGAAAAATCTTCATAGCTGACCAAAGGAGCAGGTTCTGAAATTTGCTTCATTTCTATTGCTCTTTGTCAGTAATAAAATTCATATCAACTGAGTATATCTATTCAGAAAGTAAGAATTTATAGGTTGTATTGAAGATGAGGTAATGTTGTGAGAAATCAACCATACTGCACAATGCATTGTGCATAAAGCTGGATATAAAATCAAAATAAAGTGCGTAGATGGGTGTGTATATATGTAGTCATCTATATGTGAGCTGGACATTCAATGGTAGTAGATTATATGTGGTACATATGTATATATGTATAAGGTTGTTCTGTGTCATTGGGAGTTCAGAGGAACCATTAAAAATAAGATAGAAACTTAAAAAGATAATGATAATATTCTCTCCTAGGAGACAGCTAGTCTGAGTTGGCAAGTCTTAGAGAAGCTGACAGAGGCCATAAAAATCTCCAGAGAAGGAAAGATGAAGAATCAAAATAGCTAAAATCTAAAAGTAGTCTTGCTGGGTGGCGTCTTCTAAACAAAGAAAAGGTGCCTGTATGTTGAAATCTTGGTAACTCTTGCAGGTTGATGATGGGACTTGGGGGCGAGAATGAGACATGGCGTGAGAGTTGAGTTTTGGGATTAGTTGACTTCGGACCACAAGAGAAGCAAGTTGTGAAATAAGGAGGGACTGCCAGCGAAGGGGGATACCCCTCCCCTGGCCAGACATGATAGTAGCAGAGAGTAGAGATGAATGACAAAAATGAACACTTGCATGAGTGCCACACCCTTTCTCTCCATTAGAATGTGCACCCTTACACTGTCATGTTGTTTCTGTTCTCTTCTTTGTTGTTTATTTGTTTATTGTGACTGGGATACCTCCAGTGGATGAAGTTCAAACAAAGGTCACAACAGTGAGAATCCAGAATTTGCAGACAATCTCAACCCAAGATGACATCAGGTCAAAGACAAGAATGTGCAAGAGCTAGAGGGCCCGTCATTATTACACTGGTGCCCTTTTGACCAGGATAGACCTTCAGTGGTTACATGTACCCTACCCCGAAAGAAAATGTGAGACAGAAAGAAATCATGGTCGTCAGAGAGTGATGACAAAAAAAGGATTCAAGTGAAAGAAAGAAAAAAGAAGAAAGGGTGGACAAAAGCAGAAGAAAGGAAAAACAAAGAAATGAAAAGAAAAGAAAAGAGAGAGGGGAAGAGAGAGAAGAGAGAGAGGGGAAGAGGGGGAAGAGAGAGAAGAGAGAGAGGGGGGAAGAGAGAGAAGAGAAGAGAGAGAGAGGGGAAGAGAGAGAAGGGAAGAGAGAGGGGAAGAGAGAGAAGAGAAGAGAGAGAGGAAGGAGAGAAAGGAAGAAGGAGAGAAAGGAAGAAGGAGAGAAGGGAAAGAAAGTGTAGAGGCTGGTGTTGCATGTTTCTACTTCACAAATAATATTTAAAATGACGATAAAATAACAAGACACAGTTTAGGCAGAAAATATGGAGAAATGACAAAGACAAGGCATATATTTAATAAAATAACAAATAAATTTATTTGAAGAATAAATTTGTATAAATCAAAATATGTGAATGGTCAAAAGACTAATATGAATGCAAAAAATCGGATGTAGAGTCATCAAAGTTCAATCGGAAGTGGACAAAAATGAAAAGTAAAGTTTTGTGAACACGACCTGAGAAAATAGATTGGTGATATTAATTGCTGTGGCAAGATGTTGGTAGATAGTAGTAAACAGTGACTGAGAAGGTTGACATTTGTTTTGGTAATCAGCAAGTCGAATCGTTTACTCGTACATCTGTTTCTTCAATTGAGAAGAACTTGTTGTCATTGGCTGCAGATGTCGTTTGCTCTGTCTGGAAGCTAAATGGAATCTGTGTGTTTGTTGATTTTTTTCTGTGTCTTTTATAATTCTTAGGGGGCTCCGATCTCGATATTCTATTTTGGCGCTAAGGTGTGGACGTAGCTGAAAGCACACCGATTTGTCTAATTGAACTCTGACAATTGTATAAATATTTTTTTAATCTATTTTCCTAAAGTTTGGAAAAAGAATTAGTTTGTATGCTTTTTTGTTTATCCTTATTTGGATATAAAATATAGGATTTTATCCTATAAATGACAGAAACTCATATGCAATGGGAAAAAAAGGAAGAAAGCAGATAGGAATAAGAGAGAAAATAAATGAAAAAAGAAAAAGAAAAGGAAAGGAAAGGAAAGGAAAGGAAAGGAAAGGAAAGGAAAGAAAAAGGAATGCTTGCATGAACACACACACACACACACACGTACACATGCAGACATGCAAAAAGAAATCTAGAAGGTAGGTACCTGAATCTTCATAAAATGCTTTTTATACACCTCGCTAAGATAGATTATGTTAGAAATCATTTTGTTTAATTGTAAGTCATTTTCGTTTTTTTTTTATTACAGTGTCAGAAATATTAGGTACTGCGAGGCTAGTAGAAGTGTATTAATTCCTTTGATATTACATTTAGAGAGAGAGAGAAAAAAAAAAAAGAAAAGGGGACAAAAGGGATAATACTGTTTTTTTACAATGTAAGATGGCCTATCAAGGTATTGATTGGTGTATGTGTATATATATATGTGTGTACCCGGCTTCCTTCTCTTCTCTTACTATAAAAAATAAAAATTTCTTTTGACGCGTAAATGACATCTCTCCCCCTTACTATCTTACATATCAAACACACACAGCAAATCAAAAAAGTTTAAAGAATATTCTCTTGCTACACACACATACACATACACACACAATCTTGAGATTTGTTTCCGCTGTCGTTTATCGCAAAAGATTTATACACACACACACACACGCAACTACACACCTAAAAAATGCTCAGTTTCCTTTCGATACACACACTTACACCGTCTCATACTCACACCGTAAAAAAGAATATTTGACGTCATATTTCAAACCGTCTCCCCTTTTTTCAAACCTCAAATTTTTTTATACAGACTGAATAACAAGTGCTACCACTCGTTTTTCTCGTTATTCTGTGATAAAAAAATTCTTATTACCTTCCATATACCAACAAATGCCCTGAAGATGATCTAATTAATAGATCGAAACACTGCAGCGTCGGCCAATAAACTCACTCACCCATTTAAACCTGTGTTTTTTCATTTTTCTTAATATACTACATACCGTCGGATTCACTTCCTTTCTTCACATATATAAGTAAACAAACAAACAATGTGTTTGATATGGCTTTTAGCCGACAATTTTTGGGAGAATAATATGCTTAATTGAAGTCGTACCTAATTTTGAAAATTAATTAATTGATAATTAATGAATTAGGCGGGCATACCTGTTCAAATGTAAGGCTAAACAAATCGAGAAAAAGTCAATCCCTGTATGTACATTTCAGCCCATTAGGCCTATACATATATCGTCATTGAATTCTCTAACAGATGATGTAAGATTTGTTTTTGGAGACAGGAAAAATTTATGAAGATAAAGATATTAAAATTTATGAAGATGAAGATAAAGATATTAAGCTAGAGTAAACATATATTTAAATAGTAACTTCTTTTATTTCTTCCCTTACCAAAGATTTTACAAAGGTCGGATTATTAGTTCATTTGTGTTGATTTTTTTTCTAATGTACCGTATTGTTTTTAAATTGATATTTTAATTTTCAAAAATCGTTGCATCATTTGAAAGAAATAAATGAAAGAAAACTCCAATATTTTCTAATTCTTTTTTTTTTCCATATCATAGAATTCCTGAAATCATGTTTTAAATTAATATTCACGTTAAATTTTGACCGTTCAAAAATGGGGACATAATAATTACCATCAAAAATAACAAAATCAAATTTTCATCCAAAAATATAATTAAAAAAAAATCTACCTAAAATCAGGTAATTGTTCAATTTTAATGAAAATTGTACTACTTATTTCTTTATAAATACATAATTTTTTGAAACAGCTTTTGTGTGAAAAATATTATTATAATTATTTTTTAATTTTGTCACTAGAACCCCACACCAAATAATTAAAAAAAAAAAAAAAAAGGTTCTTTATTTTAAGAAATAATTATTATTACTATAAAGAGAGATGTCTTAACAATATAAATCAGTTGAGTAACATACCACCCATATATACAGATTTTCACAAAATTGACCAATATTTGAAAATTAAAATTGAAAAAAAAAATATTATATATATATTAATATAAGAAAAATCAATTTAAACAGTTTATCTATTTATTTTATTAAAATATACTCCTAACTTTAGAAATATTTTAAAAAATACTTAAAATGTTGAAATTAGATTTTTAAAAGATTACTTTTAGTTTTTTAAGATTTCATCACTATTTTTTTAAAATCCATTTTTCAATGATATAAGTCGCTATATATTTTCTCAATAAAAAAAATATTAGTTTTCACAATTCAAAAAATGTCATTTTAGAAAAAAAATCAGAGCCTATTTTTTTTTTAAATATAATTTTGAATATATAAACAAAAATACTGTTAATTAAAAAGTATGGTGTTCCTTAAAAGAAATAATTCTTTTGCTTATTTCCATTGAAAAACTTTTTAAAAATGAAATTTTTTTATTTGTACATTATTTTCTATAATTAAATTTATATCAATATTTTTTTAAAGTTTCTTAACAATTACATTAAGTCAATGATTTACATTATATACTTGAAGTATATAATTTAAATAAGTGACTTAATGTAATTGTTTAAAATTAAAATTTGATTTAAATTTTCAAAAATTAATTGTTGTTAAAAAATATACTATCATTTCAATATCTAAAAAAAAAAATACTTAATTTTAATTCAATTTTATAAAAAAATTGATATCTATTATATTTTTAAATAAAAAAAAGATAAATTTTTAGGTCTCTTTTGTCATTTGTAATTTCAAAACAATGCACACTAAAACTTTATTTACATTTTGCATCAGCAAAAATTGACAATATATCATATAGAATTGATGTACTATCTTTCTATTTAAAGGTAATCATTATTTTTTTTTTTAATTCATGTAATTTAGAATTAAATGAAACAATTTTGTTTATAAATAGTTTCTATTTAGATTAATTGATTTTTGGTAGAATTTTAAAGATGGAGATTGAGTTTTTTTCAACCGATGATTAAAAATGGCCAATTTTTTTAAATGAAAAAAAAATTTTGTTGAACTTTTATAACTGGTTTGAATGGAATAATATGCATATCTTTTCTTTTTTTAATTGTGATTAATTTCATGTTTTTCTCTAGCGATTAGAACTATGTTTTTTCATTCATTTATTTATTTAATTTAAATATTTTCAACCATTTTAAGGTAAAAGTATGTGCACATGTTTTGGGTATTCCATATCAGTTGGAGAATGGATGGATTTGGGGACGGCATTTTTTTTTTAAGCTACTGATGGTTGAATGAAAAAGAAAAGTGGAAAGAGAACATTTTTTTTTTTTATCTAGCTAAATTAACAAGATTTTTTTTGCAGTAATTAAAAAAAAAAACAAAAGAAAGAAAATTTTTTCTCCCTGTTGTTTTTTTTTTTTATAGGGACGCCTAATTGATTTTGAGTGATAAATATATACATGATGAGAAAGGAAATTAAAGAAAACTCCAATATATATATATATTTTTTCATATAGAATTCTTGAAATTGTGTTTTAAATTAATATTTATGTTGAACTTAGACCACTCAAGAAGAAGGGGACCTAATAATCACCATTAAGGAAGAGAAGAAAAGGAGAAATAGATAATGAAATTCACCTGTTGAAATTTTTTTTTTTTTATCTAAGATCGAGTAATTGTCAAATGTCATTGAAATTTTCACTGATAAACAATTTTTTTTTTTTAAATAGCTTTTGTGTAGAAATACTGTTCGAATTATTTTAAAATTTTGTCATAAGATCCAACCAAATGTTTTTTTTTTATACTTTTTTATCTTTTTTTAAATTAAAAAAAATAAAAAGAACAGTCTCTTTTTTTTTGTTTTATTTAAAAAAATAATTCACATTACTGTTGAGATAGTCTCATAAAAATTAAAATCAGTTGAGTTATTTTACACCCCATATAAAGATCTTTTTTAAAAGATCAACCTAAAGTTAAAAATTAAATTTAGAAAGGGAATTTTTTTTTTTTAGAATAAAATATAAAATTTATTTGTATGGAAGTAAAAATATAAACTTAATTTTAATAAAATTATATATATCTCAATGTTTTTCCTATTTGACAAAATGAGAAATATTCTAAAAGAAAGATTATAGCATTTTCTGTTTTATTTTATGTTTATATGAGTGAAATAGTTTTAGTAAAATTAAGTGTATGATATGATTTAGAAAGTGGAAAATTATTATTATTGTTTATATAATAATAATAGTAAACGAGTAATGTTTTTTTCTGTGATTTAAATTAGAAAATGGACTTTTTTTTAAGTAATCAGTAAACATTTTTGTGTGTGTGTCCTGTGCTGTAACCAGGTGTACAACTTGAAATTAAAAAAATTTTAAAAAAGAAAGAGAAAAAAGAAAAACAAAAGAAAAAAGAAAACTAGGGAGAAGGAGCAGAACATGAACCATGTTGTGCCTCCCCATTAGGGTGAATATTTTTGTGAGTATGTGTGTCATGAGGGGGTGAATATTTTTGTGAGTATGTATGTCATGAGGGGGTGACCCAACAACCTTAGTACAACCTTGACCATTCATTTGTTTTTTTAATTGTATTTTTTTTGTCATTTGTTGTTGTTTCAAACAGTATTTGTATTTCATTTAAATTTTTTTTGTATGTTTTGTTGTTGAACAGAATGAGAAAGAAAAATACAGTTTGAAAATATATAGATATTAAGCATAAGTGAAATAAATGGGATAATTTACATAAAAACATAAAATAATTCAAATAGATAAACAAAAGAAAAAAAAACTTACCTTTTCTGTACTTATGGGTCCACTAGCATACACAAGCTTGCCATTATTCTCTTCAAAAGCAACTTCAGTTGTATCGAGTAATATCACTTTTGATAAACCTTCATCTAAAGATTTAGCCATCATCACTGATTGGCCCTAAAAAATAAATAAACAATAAAAATAAATCTAAGGAAATGAATTTCAGAGAGTACTGATATTATGGAAATGACAGCGATGTTAGAAGACAAACAGAAACAAGGTTGGTTTTTCAGAAAAATAAAAATTGTTAAAAAAAGAAACTAATAACACAGATACATAATATTTCTAACATCAAAAGAATTCAATCACAAAAATGCAAGTGGTATTTTTGAATCAATTAACACAAAAAGGTATTTTATAATTTGCTTGAAGCATTGCATAAAGTATTTTATTTATTTATTTTTTTTGAAGGCTATTGCAATGTAAAAGAAATTGTCCAAGGTCTTATTAATTTCAAAGTATCTTCATCTTTTTTTAAATCACATTTCAAAATATAATTTTTCTGGAGAATACCACAAGACTATTTTAGGAACTTAAAATAAAGAAAACAACTAAAAAAATATAAATAAAAACTTTTCATAAATTGCCAGATCTTTTTTGCCATCAGTGTCAACACACTTCAAATTAAAGGTATTCTTAACCTTTTCACCAAAATCTCAGATTGCTCAGCTATGAAGTCAAATTATTTTTCAATATCTAGAAAACTTTATCAAGAGAAATTGCAATTATTTAATTTCTCATTAAAATCAAACTCTTGGAAAAAGAAGGAACAGTTTTTAGAGAAGTGTCTTATGTATATACTAGCTAAAGTACCTGGTCCATGACCAGACTAAAAAATAAAAAAAAAATAGGAACACAAAGAGTGAGTGGCGAAAAAATAAGTGATAGGTATACCCAATTTCGGTTCATTTTTTTAATATCTCATAAAATAAAATAGGGGATGAGGGTAGACCTCGTAAAAAAATATTTCCCCTAATATATTTTCATGAAAATCGGACCATTAATTGATTTTTCATAGTATATTTAAAAAATCCTCTTGTCGTAAGTTGTTTTTGGCTATGTAAAATTTCAGTTGATTTAACGGTGCAAAAATGAAAACATTGTTTTTCAATCATAATTTTCATTATTTCCGTTAGCTGAAAATTTTTAAAAAAATCATCAGTAGTTTGTTTAATGTTTCTTCTTTCGAACTGAAATTTTTTTTTCAAGATAATATTAATTTTTATGCAAGTTTCATTGTGTTAATTATAGGGGTGGGGTAAATTTCACAGGGAAAATTGGTGGTAAGAAATAAGAGATAATTATTTATCAAATTTAAAAAAAAAAAAATCGCTGAGAATTTTCTAATGAATAAACGGTTGAAATAAATGTTATATTCGAGACGACACTAATATGAATGAATTAAAGTGATTCCTAAAGTTTTTAAAAAATGTTAATAAATGATTAAAAGAAATCTCGAGATAAGGGCTGAACTTGAAAAACGATCAGGAAAATTAGGGTGACAAAAAAAAAAAAAAAAAAAAAAAAAAAAAGACAGAACCCAAATTATTTATTTTCCCATTAAACTAACTCTAAACTCCAACCCTAACCCTAACCCCCTTAGTTAAAATTAAGTTTTATTACAAAATTTGTGGGTTCTTTTTTTTCTGGGTCACCCAGAAAAACAGAACCCACAAGTTTTATTACAAAATTTGTGGGTTCTGTTTTTTCTGGGTTACCCTAATTTTCCGACCGTTTTTCAAGTTCAGCAGAGATAAATTCGAAAGACCATTTCAGACGGTTTTTAGTAAAAAAAAGAAAGAGAGAAAAAAGTGGTAACTTAATTTTTTTTAAAAATCCGCCTATTTATTTATCATTAGAATTATGATAAATTAAAGAACAAATTTTCTCATTCAAGTTACGTACATTAGAATCATGTTTATTTTATGTTTGAGGTAAGAAAAAAATCATACACTGTTTTGTTTATATACGAAATGTTAACTACATCGTATTTTTATTATTATTTTTTTGTTTTTTGTTTTTATTACAATACAACTATATGTTTACTTAGTTACGAAATAAGTAGTTATATAATTTAACTACCTATTTTTGTAAAAGGATTTTCTTTCTAAAATTCTTTTGTATATACAAAAAAATTAAAAACAAATGTTTTCACTTATTTTTGCTTATTATTTATTTCGTTTATTAAATAAATGAAATAGAAAATAAGCGAAAACAATAACAATAATAAAGTTTATTATTGTTATTTATTTCACTTATTATTGTTTTTTACTTTGCTCTTTCTTACCAAATGAATATTTGTAAGATAGATTATTTCATTTCATTTCTAACTAAATTAATATTTTAAAGACAGGAATAAAAAGATTGCGGTATGAATAAGATTTGATTTTTCGTCAAAACATACTTTTGCTGTCCAAAGCAAAATAATTTTTTTTCTAACTCGCTATAAAAAATAATTCAATTGATAAAGACTCATACAAATCATTATATATTGAGCAAGATTATTTTCTCTTCTTTTCACGAAATGTTTCACTGAAACTCCAGTTTGAAAATAATAATAGTATTTGGGGACAATTTTAAATTCAGTTTTTAATTGCTTGATAAGTTAGATATACATTGTAATTTATTTCTTTGAATTTTTTGTACATGGCAATTCAAATCTAGTTCTTAACGATAAAAAGAATGCAATATCTATTTTTGCTTACATTTTAAAACGTTTTCATTAGTTCTCTAAACTATTAAGACTATTTTTTAATCATTAGTATTAAATACAAAACAACTCGTTTTATCATTTTTTTTTTTTTTTTTTACATTTATACAACCCTATACTGGGGACTGATTTTATTGACATTTAAAATCTTATTTCTCTGAATGTTTGAGAGGAGGCTTGAAGATTAGTATTATCTGCGTTATTCGGACTATTAACCCCATCTTCATTGTTATTTGTACAACGTTTCGGCCGATATACCCTCCGGCCTTCTTCAGGTATTTCTTCTCGGACTCGGGAACCTTCTTTTCGAACTCAGGAACTTTCTTGTCGTATTCAGGAGCCATCATGGAACTTTGAACCTAACCCTTTATTTATTCCATGGGGGTATCCTGTTCTCATTCTGCTAACCATAGCTAGGGTAGGAGTTGTGTTAATTAATTATTTTTTCTAACTGCTTTCACTCAGGATTGACCTGTCTTAACCTAACTGCCTTATCCACTCGGCCATGTTGGACACATTACAGGGTGACACAGAAAAAAAAAAAAAAAAAACAGAACCCAAATTATTTATTTTCCCATTAAACTAACCCTAAACCCCCTAGTTAAAATTAATAGTTTTCTTACAAAATTTGTGGGTTCTGTTTTTCCTGGGTCATAGTTTGTTTTGAAATGTACGATGCACGATTGAAAAGTACATTGTACGTTTATGAATTTTGCACAGGTTGATTTTTCAAATGTAAATATATGTATACATATATATAATATTAATTTAAATATATAACATCACTTTGAATTTAAAAATACATTTCTAAATGCTTATGTTGAATTACATAAAAGAAATAGATTATCTATTTACATGTTTTCACACAAACTGTGTGTGGTTTTGTTTACATTTCTCGTAATTTCAAGTTTTTTTTTTCCAAATTGAAACGGATGTAAAAAATAATTCAATTATTAAAAACACATAAAAATTAAATATTTAGAAAGATTCTTGTTTTATTTTCAACAATATAAATATTTTAAAAATTGGACAAGAAATAAGCGATAAATTTAAACTTTATTATCTGCATAACATAAACAATGCCTCGCTGTTTAACGTAAATGTTACGCGCTATAGCCTGTCAGACAAATAAATTTGAGATTTTTTTTCAAAATACAAATTTTCGAATAAAAACCTGAAGCACTTAGCAATCTTTAAATTTCACAAATTATATCTCAAAATAATTCTGAAACTTTCTAATTTTACATACAAAGTGCGTCTTTTTCGCAAATCATACTCATTTGAACAAATAGTCTTGGAGTTTGCACTATTGTAATTTTACTTCCACGGGTCCTAGAAACAAAAAAAAGCTCCCTTTTGTACTTCCAGGTTTCTTCTAATTGAATGCAAAATTTCAAGAATATTGATAAAGATTAGCCACTTAGATTTTCCAAAGAAATGTATTCTCGGAAAAAAATTCCTATCACGCATTTTCGTTTTTTTTAAGCAAAATACGTTTTTAACTCGCTGTAAAAAAATATTCAATTAATAAAAACACATACAAATTACATATTTAGAGAGATTATTTTATTTTATTTTCAACCATATGAATATTTTAAAGATAGAACAATAAATATACGAGAAATTGTGATTTTAAATCAATAAGGTCCGATTTGTGACATCAGTTGACAGGGTGTTTTTACAACTGAAAGTCACGTAAATTCGAGGTTTTTCTTCAAAAAACTTTCGGATCAAATCTTAGGGATTAGCAATCTTTAAATTTCACAAATTTTATAGGAAAATAATTTTCAAAGTCTCTAAAATTACAGACAAAGTGCATCTTTTTTGCTTCTCTTATATTTTTTACACAACCTTTATACAGCCTTGAACTTTGCCCCCTCATATTTTCGTTTTCATGGGTCCTACAAACAAAAAATAAAAGACCCCGTTTGTACTTCCAGGTGTCTTCTAATTGACTGCAAAATTTCAAGAATATTGATAAAGATTAGCCACTTTGATTTTGAAAAACAAAACAGCGTGTAAAATTCATCCTAAAAGAAAAACGGTCATATTTTTGTTTTCAGCTGTTCGACCAAAAATACGGTTTTAACTCGCTGTAAAAAATAATTAAATTGATGAAAACCAATAAAAATTACATATTTAGAAAGATTATTCTATTCTCTTTCCAACCATATAAATATTTTAAAGATTGGTTAAGAAATACCCGAGAAATTGCAAATTTAACTGATTAAGGTCGCAAATTTGAAAATGTCAGCGTTTTTCAGCTAAATCTTATTATAATGGAGATTGTCTGTTTTTCTGTCTGTAACCGAAACTATATTACTACTCAAGTTACAATTCCCTTAGTTATTGACATCGCATTCTCAATGATTTTATTTTTTATCTAAACCTCAATTATTAATAAAATTGTTTTACATTATTAATACTGTTAACCATATCTACATACTAACAACATGCAATTATATTTATATATTCAACGAAATAGCGGATTACAGTGTGAATGGGAAGGCTAATTTGCATATTGATATTAAAAATGTGATTTTAATAAATATGTGCTTAGTATTATTGATTTCTAACTGTTTGGTTTTATTTTAATGAATATAAGCAAAAATCTCTTCAATGAATCTTAAATGAAATCCATTAACAAGAAAAAATAACTGTAATTTTATTCTTTACTTACTCTTTTAAGTAAATACTTAAATTAGAAAAATAACAATGAAAGACGAGAGTGATGGAAGAATAAGTTTCAGTTGTTCTATCTTTCGATTATACTCCCTCTGTTTCAAATCTTTTTTTTATCTGCATTTCCCATTTAGTTTCATTAGCCTTTCTAATTTAATACAATATTTTATTACATTAAAACTTAAATACTTGCACCCGGAGGGTACATATATTTGCTAGTGCTTGTAATGTTACTTTCCTTCAGCACCACAAATTGGTATTTTTCTGCTGTTGTGAAGTTTCCTTGGATTCCTTCCTGGTGGTTTATAGACATCATCAGTGTAGCAGAGCCCCTACCTCAACAGAGGAGACATTTGTTACCACTTTCCTTTTGGTAATTATTCAGGTTGATACAGAATGAGGAATTCTATTTAAACAGACATCCATTCTCGTAACTTTACCCAATTTATGGAAGGAATTTTTAAATCACAATACGACTTATGTCTATAGAGGACATCTCCCCCATCTGCAAGCAAGCATGGAGTCAAGCCCCATGCTGCTGCTGCTGCCTTCTTTCAACCTCATGTGTCCAAAACCAAAGCTGCACCTAAACTGATTCATTTTCAAATTTGCAATCACCTCCTCCCAATACTCTGAGAAAACATCAAGTCTGGTTGGATTCCAGTGGTTGACTTTCATCCTTAGCATCGGGGGCACAGAGAGAAAGAGATTATGTTAAGGTATCATCACTAACTCTGTGTCCCTATCGTTTTCTTCCAATACACTGTAATAGGAATATGACCCTTTATTTCTATTCTGACCAAAAGTAGGTATATATGTGACTTACTTTTCCACTCAGAGTAATTGGTGCATGTGACAGTATGATGCAGGTTCTGAAATGGATTTTAGTTATCACTCTGGTCGTCCATAATTCTCTTTCATACACTCTCAATCACAGAAATTATTGAACTCTGCAAGAAAAGAATTCTGACAGCTTTTATGTGTATCTTCGGTCTGTCATGCAAATCTTCTTCACACCTGATTAACTCTAAGACACTAGGTAATTTGCGACCCTGTGCCTCTTATGTTGGGGAAAGAGGCCATGACTACTAAACTCCCCCATGATCACATAGATGGCAGCCAATAGGAGATCTTGTGTGTTCTGCTTCTCTGTAGCATTGTTACAATAGGTCCACTTGCTTCTTCAACTGTGTCTCTTCATCATCACTTCTGTTTGATTAATTAGCGTCACCATCAGTCGAACACCCACTACTTGAAAGAAAGGGCAATGGTATATCACGTTGGATTGATATTCATTCTACATAGACTGCCTGAGGACTCAACATTCCAGTCACGGTTCCTTTTCTATACTTACTTGTGCATTTATTTGATGATGTTTTTCACCAGCACGACATTCCCCTTTCTTACATTCTCAACAACACCTTTCAATCGAACTTCGTAAAGTTCAATGCATTGGCTGGAGCAGTCTCAATGTGAGCACCATAATGTAATGTTGTACCAATACACCGCTTACTTATAGCCCTTTTCATTGTAGATTGGGTAATCTTCCTAACAAAGTATATGATTCATCTCACACAAGAATGTTCGCAGTGCAAGTCTATTTTCTTCCACTGGCTTAACTTTATTAGACTGCCAGTTGCAGCACATACCTCTAACATAATTTCAGCATCATTTTTAATTTCCTGCAACCTGCGTGGGACTAGTAATCATGTCTGCCTTGTTTTGGTTTGACCTGACAAAGGTAATATCCACCAATAATGCAAACTCCTTGACTAGTTCCAAGAGAGTTTGTAACCTTCTTCTGATCAACATTTCACCTGCAATTTTGGTTCTCACTTAAACTTCATCAGTTAACAAGTCTGCAAACCATTTATACACACATAACTAGTCTGTTTTTAGGTGTATCATCTTTGTCTCTCATTCTATGGTCAACGTAACAGCACAAAAAGTTGTCAGCCCTTCATTTAAATATTCATGATAAGAATACAAAGCATATGTAAAAAACGCTGGAAAGTAAAATATTTAAGATACTAAAAACATCAAGATATTATTGTTAATACCTGGGGAAGTTGAAGTTTTGGTAAGTGCAATTCTAATTAGGTTTTCCTTTTCATTATGTCTAGATAGTTTGTATATTTATTCTAAATCCTTTCTGTAATTTGTAGTTTATGGCTGTTTATGGGTCAGCTGTATAGAAGAAAAGAATTAAGGACACACATGGATAAACACTCTTTTCTTCCTGAGACTGGTAGAGCCAGGTTGACTCCCCCTTATAAACATATCCATTTCCACATGTCTAAAGCTGGCCGCAACCAACATGCATCTTCAACAATGAACCCATCAAATTCCATTGTAACTCCGGTCACTAAAGAACTTGCATCAACCCACACGTTAAATTTTTTACCATCCAATCAAACACACCATTTGCCTTTGCATAGATTGGCCTGCTTTACTTAAGTAATGGTCTCCATTAGCATTCTTTTAAGTCGAATGTCATTCATCTGATTGTCCTAACCTTTCGTCACTGCATTTACCCTTCTCTTGATGATGCCAATAGTTATCTGCAACCATCCACATACGGGGAGATGTTCAACAAGTCTGCCACAAAAAGAGAACACCTTCCTCCTGGCTACCTCTTCAAGGGGGTCTGGAAATGCATTAGCACATTTCCACCATATGATGCCATCCTTCCAGAAGACAACCAAACTAAGTATCCTAACTCAATCTTTTGGATGCTCTGGATCCTTGTCAGTCCAAAGTATGACAAGTGTTTAGCAATGCTAATTACGGATGCTATGTTTTCATTTATGAAGAGGTTGCCAATATATGCTGGGGTTGCCTTTTTTAATGTTCTCTGTCTAAGACAGCAATGCTTTGACAATGAATTTCATTATGGGGGGTGGTGTGGGGGGCACAGATTCAATCCAAAACCCAGTAAGTTGAATCCAACAGGGTCTATTTGTACTACCAGAGATTCTATTTCTGCAATTCCTCCATCCACCTGAAGATTTATCTGTCCAATACCACTGATACACATTTCTCCACTAAGAGTCATTACATAAATATCCCTCCTTTTCATATCTTTTCAGCTGACAATAGTCCAAGAACATCTAGAATTCACCAGTGCAACACCTCTTTTCCACCACACATACACCTCGATGGGCAGCACCGAATTCACATCTTGGTAGGGAAGAAGGCTGGCACTGATGTTTTATTCCCTGGGCCGTTTCCCCAAACAGTCCAGAGTTTGGTGCCCGACCCCGCCGCATTGGTATTGTGTATTGCATGCTTTTGACAGTCCTTTGCTGTGTGACCCTTGCTGCTGGGGTCGCTCCTGGTAGAAACTTTGGCACTGCTACGGGGTGGTCACATCTTGGCTTTAGTCTCTGGTTGTTGTCTGCACTCTTGCTCTTGCTATCAGGTCCTCCATAGTAAGAGTTTTAATGCCAGTTAAAATTTGATGGAGAAGACATCAGTGAAACCTATGATGAAGGTCAGTTTAGTTAGCTTTTCCAGCCCAACACCTTCAATTTGGCCTGTCCAATCAACTGCCTGATGTGTGTTTGTGTGTGGGTGGTTTTGTTCTGTTTAGTGGGGGGGGGGGTATATTTGTTTATGAAGTATTTTTCTTTTTTAACTAGAAGTAATGCACATTATAAAATGACATAGGCACACATGCACAAAAAATTTAAAAAACTCATACGCTGAGTATCGAACCATGAACCTTGTGATTCCAAGGCGGGTGCTCTACCAACTGAGCTAAATGTATAAAACACATATACAAACCAAATATCAGGACACTAACACACACCAATAAAATCTTATACAAATACAAAACATATGTACATACAGTCTATAAACATAAACAAAACACACCCATCTGAAATAAACAGATCAAACATAGTCTGGTAGGTAAGAAGGTGGACCGGGAAAAAATTGTTACCAAGTTTGGTATTTTTTGAAAGCTTAGGGTATCCTCTTTTGAAATTTGAAAACTCTTAGTTTTCACCCTTAAATCTTTTTTTCTATTCACACCTTCGGTATTTTGTCTTTTTATTTATACTTAGTTTCGAAAGTATATAACCCCACCGATATTTTGTGCCCCAAAATTAAGGGGAAGATGTCAAATTTAAAAAAAATATGGGGGGGGGGGTCTCAGAAGTTTTGAAATAAATTAACTGGTGCATTATAAAATTGATTCATTGATAAATCATCACTGAAAATTTTATTAAAATAGGATAATTTCCTGATTTTGGTAATTTTTTTTCAATTGGGAGGGTTAAATTTATTTTGTAAAACCAGGATTATCACGTCATCTTTAGACACTGTTTATGGCCATATTTGAATAAAATTGACCGAAAAAAAGTTTTAAATGTATTAAAACTAAATTACATGTGTAATATTATTTTACTTTTTATTTTTCCTGATGCTCATTATGTTTCTACTTTTCGACTTATACAAAAAATCGACCTTAAATAATCAATTTTATTAATTTTAATTCGTTTTTAAAATGAAAGGCAGACGAAAAATTGGGTATGCCTATCAGGAGTGTCTGTACTGTACAATGTACAGAATATCCTGTATGAAAGAAAGTTCTGATATTAGAAACTGTGTCCTTCACACAATCGACCCCCTCCCCCCCAAAAAAAAAAAAAAAAAAAAAACAAACCCCGAACAGTTTATAAAGTTTATAATTTGCACAAGAAAAGATCTAGGCAAAAAATACCGAGATTTTAGAAAAAAACATTTTGCGATTAATTTTTCAGATTTGAAAAATATTGATTTTCTATTATTTTAGGCAATATAAATACAATGTCGAAACATTTTCGACATGCATGTATCTTTCCCTTAATTTTAATTAGATGTCGTCATTGAAAACGTGGGTACTCATTAGTTTTCCCTTCCTACTACTATTAGGAATTTTCTTCGTTTTCAGAATAAAAAATAAAAACAAGGGAAAGGTAACTCATGTATATGCATGTCGGTATGTCAGAGATCGCTTCAATATTGTATTTGTATTGTAAATAGGAGACCCCGTCTAACCATAGGAAATCAAATATCTTTTGAAAAATCTGACAAATTATTTGAGTAGAGGAAGGCCTTCTAAACAATAAAAATTACTCGCGAAAAAAAAAGTTTTTCTATTTAATAATTAAACTTACCACCGTAGTCATAGCAATAAGAGAAAATGTCTTAGTTGTGCTATTCTGGATAAACACCATTAAAGGATGTAACAGTCAAATAGAAATAATAAACACCCAGGACTATATGACATTTAGGCACCCCTTTTGCGATCTCGATTCATAAGGACATTTTTTTTGCATTTACATCGTCCAAATCCGGTTGTTTGTTAACAGACGATTTTAGAGGGTTTTTTTATTATTATAAAACTAACCCCTAACAAACAACCGGATTTTGACTGTGTAAATGGAAAAAATGTCCTTATGAATCGAGATTGCAAAAGGGGTGCCTAAATGATCCAACACCCAGAGGTAATTTTAATATCCTACCTAATATTGATGTTTTAATTAGAAAGATTAAGATCTCTGCTTTATTTATCAATTTCGTAGAACATCATAAAAATATATTTCCAGCATTAAACAAAAGCATGAGCCGCTACACAAAGCTGAATTTAATGCTGTGGAATTTTAAGCAAGTAATTGATTGAAAGAGCGAAAAATTATATTTAGCTAGGACCCCAAATCTTTCCATTTATACATGTAAAAACAAATTAAACCAAAAAAGTATGTAATTAATATTTTATTTCTATTCTTAGGATGCTAGAACTATAAGTTTTGAGTTCGTTACACATAAAAATATTTGAGGGGTTTCAATTTTTTAAAATCCTGGTACCATGTATAACAGATTACGAATAATATTCATTTTTGGGGGGTGTTTCTTCAGCTGTAAACATACTCGTATAATAAAGTGGTTCATATTATTGCACTTCTCCCCTCCCAAATCAATTGAAATGACTTACCTCGTTGTAATACAAAAGATAACATGACATAGGTAGAAGTAAGAGCCCTGCAATAACTGCCATTAAGGAATTGGAAATTCTTTGACATATTCCTGGTTGTTCCTTGTAAGAGACAACGGTAATACTATCTTTTCCGCTTCCAGATATCATAATAATTAAACTTTAAAATACAGAGAAACGAAAATCCAGGTAAAATAATAAAAAAATACTCCTCCTCTTCGTCTCTCTATCTCTCTTATTTTCTTTCTTTTTTCCCTTTGTTTTTTTTTACCAGTTTTTTTGGTTTTTTTTACATAAGAATCAATAGTTATTTGACTAACTAGAGATCATCAATGCAAACGTTGCACAACACCGCCGGTGTCATCTCTATATTTAACCGATCGAGAAAAAAATGCATGCCAAAGAAACGCGGACTTTTCTTTCAACAAATTAGAAATGTCCTTATTTTTCTTCTTTTTTTAATGGAAAGAAACAATCACAAATTATCTAAAAAAGAAAAAAAAAACAAAACAAAAAACTTCATCTATTACAACGTCGTGCTCTCAATTGTTGTTGTAGGTTAGTTTTTCTGTTTTAATTTTACATTACTTCGGCAATCTCAAAGCTTGTCTATTGTCTAAGTATGGAGATCAAAAGGACAATAGTTAATTGTGTTTTTGAGTCTTGTTTGAGTTTTATGCCCCCTACACAGTATATCTTCTGAATTAAAATTAAAAAATTAAAAAGGAATATAAAAATATCTAAGGTAGGGTTGTCATCCTTGATCTACGAGCCTCTTTTTCAAATAACCAATCACAAGCCGGCAATCCGAAGATAGCAATTCTTCTTTTTCTGAACCAGCACTCACACAAATTAGATGAGAATTAACAGAGTCCCTTATATTCATCAGTGAGAACCAGAGAGTTGTAGTTTGGTACTTGGTTATTCACCTACCTCAAGGACTTTCAGTTAAGTGGACTGTATTATATCTATGGTGATAGGTAGGGCTGTTTGATGTCAATTATCAATAAAAGTATTCAAACATTTAAAGACCATAAATAAATCAAGCCAAGATGGTAGAGAAGACAAAACTCTTGATTAAACAAACAAAATTGTATTAACAGAAATGTACAAAAGGTAATAGTGAATACTGGGCGAGGTTACGTCCCAAAGTTCTTTTTTTAAAGTTCAAATGTAAACTGTAATAAAATATTTTACAATTCACACAATAAGAATAAACATTAAAGTTGTATGTCCAAATAATCAGCAGTCAGCTGTAGTTGTACTGATATTAAGATTATCTGTTAAAGCGATGATTATTTAAAGTGAGAAAGATAGATAGATAGTTTGTACCTTTAGTTAACATTTCTTATAACAAGTGACAAGGATTTTCTTTGGCAGGCAAAATCTTTCTGGTTAGAATCCGAAATTTCCGTTATTTATAAGAATCAAGTAGGCTCCAAAAAGGTCTAGATGATAAATTTTCTTATTAGGCGGGAACGCCTCTGATTGGTTGAATTTTACGAATTTTATTTTAGATTTTATTTTTACTAAGGTTGCGCGATCCATATGCAAATCTCTTAATTTTGTCATTTGACTTCCGTCTGTTGAAACGATAACTTCCGGCTTCACCACATATCTATTAATAATGGAGATTCACTTCCGGTTTTTGTCTGTAACAAAAACTCCGTCACTGCTTACGTCACATTACCCAACATCGTCATAAAAGAATAAATTCACTCAAAATTTGAGCGTGCAACATTAGACAGTCCTCATTCTCATACGAAGCTTATGCTTTAAAAACTTTTCTAATCACTCAAAAGGGATAATTTTAAGTAGGATAAAGCCATAGAGCGAAAGAGGCATTTTGGTGTAAGTAGGCTGCGAAAGGAGAGAATGCCAGGTTTATTTTTGAACGGATCGGTCAGTGAGTGAACCTAGCTAAATAGATCCATGTAGTGGTATGACCAGCTTTGTTACCCTCCCCCCAAACTAACCTTCCGGCTATATGCCGAGATGTGACACACTCATGTATTCACTTCTTATTTTTTGAATAAAGAATTTGGAGTGAGTACATGAGTGTGCTCACTTCAAATATCAACATTAGACAGTCCTCATTGTTTTGTAAAACAAGTTTTAATAAATACATGACTGGTATTATATATCTTTATATAGTTTGTTTTATTTTGATACATATTTAAAGTTTACATTTCAAATTGTTTTATTTTTTAATCCTTTAATGAATTTGATGATTTTACTTACTTAGGGTACAAACTCGCTGACATTGAATTTTTTACTCCCACCCCTCAGGCAATATGTTTCAAAAATCTATTTTTACATCGCCTGGAGGGTGTTTTTTTATTTTGTACTAGTTTATATAATTATCATTCCTGCAGACAAAAGCTTCATTTGCAAGTAATTCAATTATAATTTCTTTTGTATATGATAATACAAGTTGTTTGAAATTCCATGTTGAATTCATGCGTTTTCTCTTTTTAACTCCTATCTGTGTAACACTCGTGGTGTGAAACACCATAGGAAACGAAAGTACTTCTTTGGGAAAGAAAGAAAGCTTGAAAGAAATAGACAGACTGACAATTGTTTTGCCACTGAAGAAAAAAAAAGCATTAAGCACATAGGATAAACTCCTATATTTTATAACAAATGAAAGAAAACGTAAAAGACGCGTCAACCATAACCCTGGTCCAGACTCAAAAAAATGAATTAAGCAATCTCTGGAATCTGATTGGATAAGGCAAGTCTTATATTGCAAAAATTTAAAAATTATTAAAAAAATTAAATTACATATACCAGGCAAAGGAGGACAGACACAAAGTTTTAGATATTTTAGATTTTAATGTCAACTCGAAGATGGTAGAAATATCGGATTGAGAAGGGTCTTATCATAGTCTGTCAAAAACCAGATTGAGATTGGATGGGTACCTGTGCCACGATGAGAAGGAGTGTGTAGCTCCAATGCATGGGGACTGATTTTGGTGCTTGCAGGCATGACTGAGCTATGAAATAGCGAACACTGCATCCACTGGCCCCAACATATATGCTAGGGACTCAGGTGGTGCCTTACTAGTACACTGGGGATAGGGAACTACTCCCAATACTCCCAAATCCTTCTGAAGTGTTGTAATAAAGCTCCTATTATTATATGGTGTTATTGTGTGGTCAGGTTCGCGCGTTTGGCATTTATACGAGGAGAGAAATTCCTTTCACTAAGTTTGAGTCACATATCACCTAAGACAAGGTGTAAACACTGTTAATTAGCATTTGTCGATATTGTTACTGAGCGGTATCTGCTACAATATTTTTAAAAAAAGAATATTCAAACATTTTCTGGTCAGTTAGAAAAGTTAAGAATGATGAGAACCCTGATTCTTGTAGGAGGAGATGTGTACTGTCCATCCAGGAACTTCATCCAGACATGATCTCCCACTGTGTAATGAATGTGTTGTTGTTCAGGCTCATCTGGAGGCAGTGTATTGATCCCTTTCAGCCTAGCCTGGTAGCAATGAATTATGTTGGTGGGAGCAGTCATTGTCTTTTAGGGTGACATTGTACCAATAAACCACTTCCATTATAGAACACAGTTTTCTGGCTGCAATCTGCTTTACATTTCTATGACACCACTCTGTGATGCCATTACCTGAAGAGACATGTGCACAATGGAACCACAGTGAAACTCCCCAATCATTCAGGAAGTCTCTGAAGATCTTGCTGCAGAATGCTGTCATTCTCAATGAGCATTTCAGTCAGGGGGCCACACTCATAAAATAGAGCTTCCAAGTGGTTTATGATGCTTGCCACATCTTGACATCTCAGGCGACGCCAGACAGAAAAACGTGTAGACCCACAATCAACGACAGGTAGTGTCTGCCCTGGTAGTGGGTTATGTCCATTCTTACTTGATACCAGATGTCCCCTACATCCAATTTGCCCTTCAGCCAATGCGTGGATGGCAGGTCGATCAACTGAAACTCCTTGCGATTTCCTACTACAGCCCTCACCGATGTCTCAGCTAGGATGACTACTCTGGTGATGGATGGACCTTATCTGGTCGGAGTTGAGCTTGCTTGTTGACATAGTACACACATAGTTTTGGGCTTCAATGGTCTTTCTGATCAAATCAAGCCACCACTGCAATACTCTAGCCAGACCATCCACTCGGTTATGTTCTGACCTCACCAAGGTTACTTCTATTGATAATCTGTACGCTTCAACCAAGCTTGTGAGTGCATTGAGCTGTCGTTTGATTAGCATTTCACTTTGGTACATACCTTGGCCTTTCTATTAAGGGTGTCCATGATCGATTTGTGCACACAAGCAGAATTGGTGAAGAGGTGCAGTATCTTTGCTTCCCACATGAACACTTTTCAATACTGCATCAAATTCTGCCAAGTTTATGTGCTGAGCATCTCTCTCTCTCTTTCCAACTCACATCCTCTACAGCACTCCCATCATGCTCCAGTGAGACTCTGGTAGCTAGGGAGCTTATATATCGACCCAAACATCTCAAGACCATTAACACACCACTTGCCTTGCATGGGGTCTTCCTATTGTACTCTTGTGATTACCTCGTTTATAATTGTGGTTAAAGGAACATCATTCATCTCATCATCCAAACCCTTAGTAATAGCTGCTGCTGCTGCTGCTGTCACTCTCAACCATTTAAAAAATTGGGAAGTGACCAACCAGATTTGCATACATTGAAAACATACCATGTCAGGTGAGAAGGTGTGGCATGTTCAGGACCTTGTTCCCTCATTCCCATTTGAGCATGTTGTACTTTTCCCAAACTTTCAAACCAAGTACTCGTACACCGTCCTGCAGCCATTCCAGTTCTTGCACACCAAACCAAACTTGACTAGATGTTGCCTCACTCTGACTGCAGATGCTATATTTTCCTGAAAACATCATCAATGTATGCCGATGTTGCCTGTTGGATAAGAGTCATCTTTCCACAATACAGCATTCACAATGGCTCGCAAATATGATGGTGCTACATTGAGTCACAAACCAATGGGTGTCAAGCAGTACTTTTTTCCCCCCGAAGATAACAGTCTGGTACAGCCACAAAGATTTATGCACACGCACCTCTAAGTAAGCCCTTCAGAGATCAATCACCGACATATTGCAGCCCTTTTTTTATCCACTCCCTCAGCTTTTGTGTACAGATGTTGGCATGGGTTGTGTAGGCATCAACATGCCTATTCAATTTACAAAAGTCTAACACAGGGCACACATCAAACTTGTTTTGTTGAAAGAACATCATCAATGGAATCAGACCCTTTGAGGGCCCAGTTTCTCCTCCAGATAGGGAAGCAACTGTCCATTGTCCAACCCCGCCTGCAGCTCATCCTGGTATTCTCATCGGATTTGAGCAGATACAGGATATTCAGGCACCCTGTTTGTAAGTTCATTAGGTGGATGATCATTCAACCACTTCCATGACACTGTCCACTCATCAAACTTGGTGCTGAAATCCAGTTCCTCTATTCTGATAGCAGCACAGGCACATAGGTCCATTCAGCTAAGAACACATCCACGGTTTCACCGGGAAGCAATTGTCACATTGTGAAGCTGTCAAATGCAACAAAAGAATTAGTCTTAACATGGTCTATGTCACCCCTTTGTTCCTTGTTGAGGTGACTATACACCGCAAGTGCACCACTTTTTAATCGCAGGTGTTATATATTGATCGGTTTTGGACGGTTATTGTAGAAAATAGATTTGAATTCAAATCTGGCTGGTTAGATTGAGTGACGCTTAATAACCTCAGTCTGACCTCAACTTCCTGTTACAAGAAACTGTGAGAAAGGCTTTTAGTTTAGAGCCAATCTGCTACTGGTTGCCATAATGTAAGGATGTACCCAGCAGGACTCATCCACCGACAGTTAAAAATCCTAAAATAAAGAATAATTAATAAAACTAGCAAGAATATGTGTCCCCTGGGTGCAAGTATTTAAGTTTTGATGTAATAAAATATTATATTAAATTAGACTAACTAAATAAGAATGAATATAAAAATATCACACTTATTCTAATGTTATTTTAATTGATTTCTATATAAAGTTATAAATAGGACTGCTTTTAATGTTATTAAACCCAGTTTTGTTAAAATTATACAAATTATACCTACCATATGCTATGTAAATCTTTATTTCTTAGAGATATATAACACATATTTCAGGATTTTAAATGCATTAATAATATGGGCAGTTTTGCAACAAAACTAACTCATCTATACCTTAATAGAAACTTCTCCACCGAACTTGGGAATGTCAAATGTCAAACTGTTTGTCATTATCCAAAGCCGAAATAGCTTCTTTCTAAAAGGTGTTTTCTTTTAAGATCTGAGGCAGAAAATCAAGTGGCAAAGTTGGTAACAGAGGTGATTTCTTCAGGTTTAAGCAAAAGTCTCAGCTTCTCATCACAAGGCAGAAAATCTGTCTTTTTATTGGCCTCAGAACCCATGCAACTTTTCATACATCTGGGTGCCTGAATCAAGAAGCACGTCCACATCACTCCTAAATTATGTTATTCATGTTTCAACGGACACGAGTTCGATCCAGGCCGGCTAGACACAGCCGGGTTCTTTTATGCTGCTGTTCAGGTACAGCAGTGTTATTCCCACTGATCTCATGATTACATATTTGGCAACTCTGCAAGCAGATTCTTATCCTATTCCACAAATAGATTATTTCATTGACCAAATAGGGAATGTAAAATACATTACCAACTGCAACCTACTGAAAGGATATTGAGGCATACCTCGATAAAGGAAAGTGTAATTGCCATTTGGGATGAGGAACTCCCAGGTCTGTAAGACTGATAAATCAATGTTTAAAAGATATATACTAGGAATCAATACCTATATTGATGATATAGTATTTTACAATAATAACTGGAAAGACCACTTATCAACATTACAAAAAGTATTTAGCTGACTGCAAGTCACCAATTTAATCATTAACCTGGCAAAAGTGACTTCTGCAAGGCAAAGGTAATTTGTTTAAGACATATGATAGGTCAGAGAAATATGACCCCTTCAAGTGACAATTCAGGATATATTGCAATATCCAAATCCAAATAATACTCAAGCTCTGAGAAGGTTCTTGGAAATGGCCAGATATTATTGCAGATTTTGTAAAGGCTTTTCTAATGTCACAACACCTTTGACAGAGTTGCTGATAAAAGGAGTTAAATTTAAATGGTCAGTGACTTGTTGCAACCTAGCAACTAGCTTCACTTTCATCAACCATGCCCCACTATGTTTCCCTATCAAAAGGTCTGATCATGTCACAGGACACATTCTCCCCCTCTTTTCTTCAATGGTAAAAGTACCAAAATAACTTGGAGTTTCATAGATTTCAAAACTTTACTAAGCAGACATACTTACAAGCAAAAATGTTAATTCCTCAAAGTAGTGAAACCAATTTTCTACTAAATTGATGACATTTTACAACTTATTAATGTACTTTCTGTTTTACAATTTTACTTCTTGTAAAATTCATTCAACTATTCATCAATTCACACTTTATGACATTTAACAATCAACATTTGATGTAGAGTAATTCACTTAAATTTTAAGTTGAAGCAATAATCAATTGTCCCCAAACTCAAATCTTATATTCTACATTAAAATATAGAACTTTCTAACCCTATCTGAATTCTAAATTCTTCAATTAAAATTAAAAATACATCCTGTACATGTAGAATAGACCCAACTATTATACTTTGTTTTTAATTCACTTAATCATATTAATGTCATATTCATTTTTCAGTTACATCGAAACACCTGTCAACTGAAAACTTGCAGTATCCATAATAACTACAGTGGGTTGATCTATTGAAAGTAATATCAGATACAATATTATATATACATAGATATCTATCTATACATATATAAGGGCAATTGTGTATATGTGTATGTCCAGGAGAAACATCGAAAATAAAACAATTAATGACAAAGTAAATATATATATGTAATAATGTAATGTAATTTATTGTGTACAGTGCTCAGGTGCACCACAACTCATCAAAGTCTCATGTCAGGTACACAGAATAATGTTGTGCCAGGAACATGAACAGTTCACAGTAGTAATATGGATGTATGTGTGTGCATGTGTATGTGGAGAGTGGCATCAGGTATAGTGTTGGCGGACTACAGGAAACATGGAGGCTTTGAAAGCCTCAGTGCTCCGGCAGCCTACAACAGATGCAGGCAGTTTATTCCATGTCTCCGCAATTCTGAGCGTGAAAAAAATGTTTCCGAAAGTCACGTGAACAGTGCTGTTTTCTGACTTTGTAGGCATGCCCACGTGTATTGGAGAGATGGAGATCAAAAAGGTGCTCAGGTTGCTGTTGTTAAGATGATTAATGACCTTATGAGCATTTACCAGGTCAGTTGCCAGACGCCAAGTTTCAACGAATCCATTCCCAGGGCTGCGAGACGTTCAGAGTATGGCAGATTCCCTGGTGGAGGGTACTCGCCTGGTTGCACGTCTCTGTACAGTTTCTAGGAGGTTAATATTCTGAGAAAGGTAGGGGTTCCAGACTGGTGATGCAAACTCCAAGTGTGGCCGTACCATAGCTTCGTACAGCTTCAAATAGATAGCCGGTGAGCGGCTGACAAAGGTCTTGCTGAGTGACGCCAGGACGCCCTCGGCCTTTTTGGCAATTTTGGAGATGTGTTTTGTCCAACGTAAATCATTGCTGACAGTAATACCCAGATCACGTTCGCAAGAAGATTCCTTGATATTAGTGTTGTGGAGGGAGTATATGTATGATGGATTTTTCCTCCCAAAATGCATGGTGGTGCATTTGTCCACAGCCAGCTTCAGTTGCCAGTCAGTGATCCATTGTTGCACTGTGTCCAGGTCTGATTGTAGTAACGATCTGCAGCGTTCAGGATCTGTCTTTTTTATTTCAAGGTACAACTTGATGTCATCGGCATACTTCAGGACTATGGTATTCCTTAAGTTAGCATCTATATCATTGATATATGCAACAAACAAAAGGGGGCCAAGAACTGAACCCTGTGGTACCACAGATGACATCTCATATGGTGAGGAGTGTTGCCCAAGAACTGTAACTACCTCTCTCCGGTTGAGTATGAAGGACTTTAACCAGTCAAAAAGATCATCCTTCACCCCCATTGCAGAGAGTTTTGCCAAAAGTCTTTTGTGCGGCACAGAGTTGAAGGCCTTAGCAAAGTCAAGGTAGACAACATCTACCCATGAGCCCCCATCAGTGATCTGGGTGATGTCCTCTAGGAACTCCACAAATTGATCACAACAGCTAGATTTTGGGACAAATCCAAACTGGGATGGTCGGATAAGCCTGTGAGGGTTCCAGAAATTCCAAAGTCTCTCCTGATGCAGGACTCCATCAACTTAGCAATGCAACTTGTAAGACTGACTGGCCGATAGTTGACAGGTGATATATATACACATACATACACATTCACTATCACTAGGGCTTGGTTTTTAGCAAAAATAATGAAGATTTTATTTATATTTGGGAAGATATTTAAAATTAAATTTGTATAGTAAGAGAAGGTAATTGAAATACGATGTTGATTGATTGAATTAATCGCCTCATTTATATTGTATTTTTTTAAATTGTAAATTATTGGAATTAAATTTCTTACTATATTGTTATATATTTACATGGGATTTTATGGGCATCCAGTGAGGATCTAACTTGTGATAAGTAATAATGGATCTGTGAACTAACTTTTTAAAATCACCCCTCTACCTAGGTGACACCGGGTAGCCACTTCTAGTACATATATATAGGGCAGTTGTGTGTATGTGTATGTCCAGAGGAAACTTTGAAAATAAACAAATTAATGACAAAGTAAATATATATATACATTAAATATCACCAGTGCTTGGTTTTTGAGCAAAAAATGATAAAGATTTGATTTATATTAGTGAAGATAATTAAAAATAAAAATTTTAACTGATAACAGCATGGAATTTTTTTTTTTGCGTTTAATATTCTAAATAGTAGACATGAACGTTTCTTTGTTGAGTGGCTGGTCTTTTTTTACGTAGGGATTTTAATTGGGCATTCTACAAGGTTCCAACTCCCGATTCAGTAATAATGGATCTGCAGGACTAAATTAAAAAAAATTCCCCCTCTACCCATGCGACGCTGGGAGTGCTATATAAAACTAAAAAATTATTTTTTTCATTGCATTTTATCATGCAATGTTTTTAGGTTTTTTGGTTACAGTGAATAACTCATTCTAATGATTTCATTTACAATTTCTTATAGACATAAACATCCTTTTTTCTTTATTCATAGTTTTCTGTAAAGGAAGTCTTTTAAGTATTTAGTTTCAGTCAATATTGATTTTCTGACAACTTCAAACCTTTGAGATTATTATATAAAAAATATCTGATGAAAAATAAAATCATTCCAGTAAATTTAAAATATAAAGTTCACGGCTGAAGAAATTCTGAGTTTGTATCTTTAATAAAACAGAGGCCAATACAATATACAATACAGAAATATTTATAGGATTGGAATGAAAAAAAAATACACAAAATGTCAATTTGCATTAATATATTTTATTCCAAAGTAAAAACAATTTTTGTTTGTCATTTCTCAAATTATGGATTTTGAAAAAAGCTTAGAAAAAAATCATTGGTCAAGAATCTTGAAGAAATATTCCACCTGTGAAGTAAAATTGAAAAAATAAAATCAATGAAGGTAAGATAAATACTTTTAAAAACAAACATATTTTGGGGATTTAAATAAAATAAAATGAATAGGTATTATAAAAATTATTATAAAATCTAAGATTGAAAATCATTTGTGCTATTTAATAGAATTTGATTGAATTAAAAAAGAGTTTACAGAGATAATCATACAAAGATAATAAAAATATTTAGGGACCACCAAAAAACACACTCTTTTTTACTTAAAAACAATTAAAAATTAATTAAATCGATTATCTACTAAGGTTAAATTTTAGATTTAGTCAAAAAATAGTACATTAGTAACATCAGTAAAAAAAAGCAAAATTATTTTTAATACATTTTAAACATTAAATTCATAAAAATTAGTTTTTGTAAACAACTTTATAAATTTAATAACATGTTATGTTTTAGAATAGACCCAACTATTATACTTTGTTTTTAATTCACTTAATCATATTAATGTCATATTCATTTTTCAGTTACATCGAAACACCTGTCAACTGAAAACTTGCAGTATCCATAATAACTACAGTGGGTTGATCTATTGAAAGTAATATCAGATACAATATTATATATACATAGATATCTATCTATACATATATAAGGGCAATTGTGTATATGTGTATGTCCAGAGAAAACATCGAAAATAAAACAATTAATGACAAAGTAAATATATATATTGTAATAATGTAATGTAATTTATTGTGTACAGTGCTCAGGTGCACCACAACTCATCAAAGTCTCATGTCAGGTACACAGAATAATGTTGTGCCAGGAACATGAACAGTTCACAGTAGTAATATGGATGTATGTGTGTGCATGTGTATGTGGAGAGTGGCATCAGGTATAGTGTTGGCGGACTACAGAAAACATGGAGGCTTTGAAAGCCTCAGTGCTCCGGCAGCCTACAACAGATGCAGGCAGTTTATTCCATGTCTCCGCAATTCTGAGCGTGAAAAAATGTTTCCGAAAGTCACGTGAACAGTGCTGTTTTCTGACTTTGTAGGCATGCCCACGTGTATTGGAGAGATGGAGATCAAAAAGGTGTCAAGGTTGCTGTTGTTAAGATGATTAATGACCTTATGAGCATTTACCAGGTCAGTTGCCAGACGCCAAAGTTTCAACGAATCCATTCCCAGGGCTGGAGACGTTCAGAGTATGGCAGATTCCTGGTGGAGGGTACTCGCCTGGTTGCACGTCTCTGTACAGTTTCTAGGAGGTTAATATTCTGAGAAAGGTAGGGGTTCCAGACTGGTGATGCAAACTCCAAGTGTGGCCGTACCATAGCTTCGTACAGCTTCAAATAGATAGCCGGTCAATTTACAAAAGTCTAACACAGGGCACACATCAAACTTGTTTTGTTGAAAAGAACATCATCAATGGAATCAGACCCTTTGAGGGCCCAGTTTCTCCTCCAGATAGGGAAGCAACTGTCCATTGTCCAACCCCGCCTGCAGCTCATCCTGGTATTCTCATCGGATTTGAGCAGATACAGGATATTCAGGCACCCTGTTTGTAAGTTCATTAGGTGGATGATCATTCAAACCACTTCCATGACACTGTCCACTCATCAAACTTGGTGCTGAAATCCAGTTCCTCTATTCTGATAGCAGCACAGGCACATAGGTCCATTCAGCTAAGAACACATCCACGGTTTCACCGGGAAGCAATTGTCACATTGTGAAGCTGTCAAATGCAACAAAAGAATTAGTCTTAACATGGTCTATGTCACCCCTTTGTTCCTTGTTGAGTGACTATACACCGCAAGTGCACACTTTTAATCGCAGGTGTTATATATTGATCGGTTTGGACGGTTATTGTAGAAAATAGATTTGAATTCAAATCTGGCTGGTTAGATTGAGTGACGCTTAATAACCTCAGTCTGACCTCAACTTCCTGTTACAAGAAACTGTGAGAAAGGCTTTTAGTTTAGAGCCAATCTGCTACTGGTTGCCATAATGTAAGGATGTACCCAGCAGGACTCATCCACCGGCAGTTAAAAATCCTAAAATAAAGAATAATTAATAAAACTAGCAAGAATATGTGTCCCCTGGGTGCAAGTATTTAAGTTTTGATGTAATAAAATATTATATTAAATTAGACTAACTAAATAAGAATGAATATAAAAATATCACACTTATTCTAATGTTATTTTAATTGATTTCTATATAAAGTTATAAATAGGACTGCTTTTAATGTTATTAAACCCAGTTTTGTTAAAATAATTATACAAATTATACCTACCATATGCTATGTAAATCTTTATTTCTTAGAGATATATAACACATATTTCAGGATTTTAAATGCATTAATAATATGGGCAGTTTTGCAACAAAACTAACTCATCTATACCTTAATAGAAACTTCTCCACCGAACTTGGGAATGTCAAATGTCAAACTGTTTGTCATTATCCAAAGCCGAAATAGCTTCTTTCTAAAAGGTGTTTTCTTTTAAGATCTGAGGCAGAAAATCAAGTGGCAAAGTTGGTAACAGAGGTGATTTCTTCAGGTTTAAGCAAAAGTCTCAGCTTCTCATCACAAGGCAGAAAATCTGTCTTTTTATTGGCCTCAGAACCCATGCAACTTTTCATACATCTGGGTGCCTGAATCAAGAAGCACGTCCACATCACTCCTAAATTATGTTATTCATGTTTCAACGGACACGAGTTCGATCCAGGCCGGCTAGACACAGCCGGGTTCTTTATGCTGCTGTTCAGGTACAGCAGTGTTATTCCCACTGATCTCATGATTACATATTTGGCAACTCTGCAAGCAGATTCTTATCCTATTCCACAAATAGATTATTTCATTGACCAAATAGGGAATGTAAAATACATTACCAACTGCAACCTACTGAAAGGATATTGAGGCATACCTCGATAAAGGAAAGTGATGCCATTTGGGATGAGGAACTCCCAGGTCTGTAAGACTGATAAATCAATGTTTAAAAGATATATACTAGGAATCAATACCTATATTGATGATATAGTATTTTACAATAATAACTGGAAAGACCACTTATCAACATTACAAAAAGTATTTAGCTGACTGCAAGTCACCAATTTAATCATTAACCTGGCAAAAGTGACTTCTGCAAGGCAAAGGTAATTTGTTTAAGACATATGATAGGTCAGAGAAATATGACCCCTTCAAGTGACAATTCAGGATATATTGCAATATCCAAATCCAAATAATACTCAAGCTCTGAGAAGGTTCTTGGAAATGGCCAGATATTATTGCAGATTTTGTAAAGGCTTTTCTAATGTCACAACACCTTTGACAGAGTTGCTGATAAAAGGAGTTAAATTTAAATGGTCAGTGACTTGTTGCAACCTAGCAACTAGCTTCACTTTCATCAACCATGCCCCACTATGTTTCCCTATCAAAAGGTCTGATCATGTCACAGGACACATTCTCCCCCTCTTTTCTTCAATGGTAAAAGTACCAAAATAACTTGGAGTTTCATAGATTTCAAAACTTTACTAAGCAGACATACTTACAAGCAAAAATGTTAATTCCTCAAAGTAGTGAAACCAATTTTCTACTAAATTGATGACATTTTACAACTTATTAATGTACTTTCTGTTTACAATTTTACTTCTTGTAACAATTCATTCAACTATTCATCAATTCACTCTTTATGAACATTTAACAATCAACATTTGATGTAGAGTAATTCACTTAAATTTTAAGTTGAAGCAATAATCAATTGTCCCCAAACTCAAATCTTATATTCTACATTAAAATATAGAACTTTCTAACCCTATCTGAATTCTAAATTCTTCAATTAAAATTAAAAATACATCCTGTACATGTAGAATAGACCCAACTATTATACTTTGTTTTTAATTCACTTAATCATATTAATGTCATATTCATTTTTCAGTTACATCGAAACACCTGTCAACTGAAAACTTGCAGTATCCATAATAACTACAGTGGGTTGATCTATTGAAAGTAATATCAGATACAATATTATATATACATAGATATCTATCTATACATATATAAAGGGCAATTGTGTATATGTGTATGTCCAGAGAAAACATCGAAAATAAAACAATTAATGACAAAGTAAATATATATATGTAATAATGTAATGTAATTTATTGTGTACAGTGCTCAGGTGCACCACAACTCATCAAAGTCTCATGTCAGGTACACAGAATAATGTTGTGCCAGGAACATGAACAGTTCACAGTAGTAATATGGATGTATGTGTGTGCATGTGTATGTGGAGAGTGGCATCAGGTATAGTGTTGGCGGACTACAGGAAGCATGGAGGCTTTGAAAGCCTCAGTGCTCCGGCAGCCTACAACAGATGCAGGCAGTTTATTCCATGTCTCCGCAATTCTGAGCGTGAAAAAATGTTTCCGAAAGTCACGTGAACAGTGCTGTTTTCTGACTTTGTAGGCATGCCCACGTGTATTGGAGAGATGGAGATCAAAAAGGTGCTCAAGGTTGCTGTTGTTAAGATGATTAATGACCTTATGAGCATTTACCAGGTCAGTTGCCAGACGCCGAAGTTTCAACGAATCCATTCCCAGGGCTGTGAGACGTTCAGAGTATGGCAGATTCCTGGTGGAGGGTACTCGCCTGGTTGCACGTCTCTGTACAGTTTCTAGGAGGTTAATATTCTGAGAAAGGTAGGGGTTCCAGACTGGTGATGCAAACTCCAAGTGTGGCCGTACCATAGCTTCGTACAGCTTCAAATAGATAGCCGGTGAGCGGCTGACAAAGGTCTTGCTGAGTGACGCCAGGACGCCCTCGGCCTTTTGGCAATTTTGGAGATGTGTTTTGTCCAACGTAAATCATTGCTGACAGTAATACCCAGATCACGTTCGCAAGAAGATTCCTTGATATTAGTGTTGTGGAGGGAGTATATGTATGATGGATTTTTCCTCCCAAAATGCATGGTGGTGCATTTGTCCACAGCCAGCTTCAGTTGCCAGTCAGTGATCCATTGTTGCACTGTGTCCAGGTCTGATTGTAGTAACGATCTGCAGCGTTCAGGATCTGTCTTTTTTTATTTCAAGGTACAACTTGATGTCATCGGCATACTTCAGGACTATGGTATTCCTTAAGTTAGCATCTATATCATTGATATATGCAACAAACAAAAGGGGGCCAAGAACTGACCCTGTGGTACCCAGATGACATCTCATATGGTGAGGAGTGTTGCCCAAGAACTGTAACTACCTCTCTCCGGTTGAGTATGAAGGACTTTAACCAGTCAAAAAGATCATCCTTCACCCCCATTGCAGAGAGTTTTGCCAAAAGTCTTTTGTGCGGCACAGAGTTGAAGGCCTTAGCAAAGTCAAGGTAGACAACATCTACCCATGAGCCCCATCAGTGATCTGGGTGATGTCCTCTAGGAACTCCACAATTGATCACAACAGCTAGATTTTGGGACAAATCCAAACTGGGATGGTCGGATAAGCCTGTGAGAGTTCCAGAAATTCCAAAGTCTCTCCCTGATGCAGGACTCCATCAACTTAGCAATGCAACTTGTAAGACTGACTGGCTGATAGTTGACAGGTGATATATATATACACATACATACACATTCACTATCACTAGGGCTTGGTTTTTAGCAAAAATAATGAAGATTTTATTTATATTTGGGAAGATATTTAAAAATTAAAATTTGTATAGTAAGAGAAGGTAATTGAAATACGATGTTGATTGATTGAATTAATCGCCTCATTTATATTGTATTTTTTTTAAATTGTAAATTATTGAAATAAAATTTCTTACTATATTGTTATATATTTACATGGGGATTTTATGGGGCATCCAGTGAGGATCTAACTTGTGATAAGTAATAATGGATCTGTGAACTAACTTTTTAAAAATCACCCCTCTACCTAGGTGACACCGGGTAGCCACTTCTAGTACATATATATAGGGCAGTTGTGTGTATGTGTATGTCCAGAGGAAACTTTGAAAATAAAACAATTAATGACAAAGTAAATATATATATACATTAAATATCACCAGTGCTTGGTTTTTGAGCAAAAATGATAAAGATTTGATTTATATTAGTGAAGATAATTAAAAAATAAAAATTTAACTGATAACAGCATGGAATTTTTTTTTTTGCGTTTAATATTCTAAATAGTAGACATGAACGTTTCTTTGTTGAGTGGCTGGTCTTTTTTTACGTAGGGATTTTAATTGGGCATTCTACAAGGTTCCAACTCCCGATTCAGTAATAATGGATCTGCAGGACTAAATTAAAAAAAATTCCCCCTCTACCCATGCGACGCTGGGAGTGCTATATAAAACTAAAAAATTATTTTTTCATTGCATTTTATCCATGCAATGTTTTTAGGTTTTCTGGTTACAGTGAATAACTCATTCTAATGATTTCATTTACAATTTTCTTATAGACATAAACATCCTTTTTTTCTTTATTCATAGTTTTCTGTAAAGGAAGTCTTTTAAGCATTTAGTTTCAGTCAATATTGATTTTCTGACAACTTCAAACCTTTGAGATTATTATATAAAAAATATCTGATGAAAAATAAAATCATTCCAGTAAATTTAAATATAAAAGTTCATGGCTGAAGAAATTCTGAGTTTGTATCTTTAATAAAACAGAGGCCAATACAATATACAATACAGAAAATATTTATAGGATTGGAAATGAAAAAAAAAATACACAAAATGTCAATTTGCATTAATATATTTTATTCCAAAGTAAAAACAATTTTGTTGTCATTTCTCAAAATTATGGATTTTGAAAAAAGCTTAGAAAAAAATCATTGGTCAAGAATCTTGAAGAAATATTCCACCTGTGAAGTAAAATTGAAAAAAATAAAATCAATGAAGGTAAGATAAATACTTTTAAAAACAAACATATTTTGGGGGATTTAAATAAAAATAAAATGAATAGGTATTATAAAAAATTATTATAAAATCTAAGATTGAAAATCATTTGTGCTATTTAATAGAATTTGATTGAATTAAAAAAAGAGTTTACAGAGATAATCATACAAAGATAATAAAAATATTTAGGGACCACCAAAAAAACACACTCTTTTTTACTTAAAAAACAAATTAAAATTAATTAAATCGATTATCTAAGGTTAAATTTTAGATTTAGTCAAAAAATAGTAACATTAGTAACATCAGTAAAAAAAAGCAAAATTAATTTTTAATACATTTTAAACATTAAATTCATAAAAAATTAGTTTTTGTAAACAACTTTATAAATTTTTAATAACATGTTATGTTTTAAATAAAAACATAACATGTTATTAAAAATTTAAAACACTTTAAAAAGTTTCTTTTTAGAAATCAATAACAAAAATATTAAGTACACTATATGCAGAAAAATTACTTACATGTTTATATACCCTTTTTTTCTTCAAAACACGCAGAAAAACTATTCTGCTTTTTCACAAATACAAATCTTATAATTTTTCAATTTTTCCCACCAAATATTTTGAAAGTATGGTAACCCAGAAATAGAATATTTTTTTTACAGTACTAAATCACTAACCCTAATTGATAAAAAAATACCAAAAATCAGGGAATTATCTGATTTTAATAAAATTTTTAACTTTTTATGTGAAAACATTAAACAAGAATCACTACTTTTAAGGAAAAAAGTCAAAATTTAAAAGATATTAAAATAAATATTATTGATAGCTACTTTCCTATTTTTTTTTAGTTTGAACATTCTCTTTATATCAAACAAATAAATAAAATTCATTTAAAATTATAATCGGTCAATTTGTAGCATTAAAATTTATATTTTCAGATAATTCAAAAATATATTGATCTAATAACATGTTTACATTTGTCAGCTGTAAAAGAACATTAATTTAAATCTCAGTTTTAACTGACCCCACTCTAAGCAAAAATAAATAAATAATAGATATAAAATTATTTTTCTGATAATCAAAAAGATATTTTGTGCACATCAGAATAATTAAAAAATCTGAAAAAAATTTTAAAATTATTTTAAAGTTTAATTTTCTTCCAAATCTGGTCAATTAAAAAAATTATTTTTCATTTCCTTCCTATCTTCAGTCATTTCTCTTTTTATTTATACAAAAATTTGAGTCATACCCAATACATATGTTGTGCCCTAAAGACAGGGCAAGAGTCAAAGTTAACTGACCTAAAAAAATGTTTTAAAATAAAATAATAAATTAACTTTAATTCATTAATATATCAACACTGAAAATTTCATTAAAATCAGTTAATTCCCTGATTTTTAGTATTTTTTTTTCTTTTGTGGGGTAGGGGTGACTCTGGTACTGTCAGATTTTACTTTAATTCTTGAATTGTTAGTCTCAAAAAATATAAGATTTGTCTTATGTTATTTTCCTAAAGACAACTTTGCAATTAATTTTGAACTTACTTCAAGTAGTCCATCAGTTGGAAGATCAGTACAGTGAACTGCATTTTTTATTTTAGTTCTTCCATACAAGGCACGTAATGATCGAGGACGAAGATGACAGGCAATTTCCTGTATAATATGAGAACAATAAATAAATTTGTCACTGAATTTTCAAACTTTGTACATACTTGTTATTTTCAGAATAATTGTGTGTAGTAAAACTATTAAAATCCAAAAATGAGATTGAAGGTATAGGGATTAACCCCTATATTTTTACATGCATGTGGAATTGACTAAATTAAAATAATTAAGTTATCTTAAACAAATAGTTTTTACAATTGTATGTCATGAGTTAAGAATTATGTAAACAAAAGAGAATCGAAAGAAAATTAGTTTGGGAATATTTTATCAACAATAGAAACAATGGTTTAAATTCCAATGACAATATCTGCATTTTCATTGAATGCCATGGGTAACAAAATCATCTGATATCTACGTCAATACAAAATAAAAGCTGATATTTGATGAATATTTTAACTTAATGATCATGTAGACAATTACAAAACAATTATAAAAAGGCCCATTTAGTTGAAAAGCTTCAGTTGGAGCGGATGCTCCGCTAACTCGACACAATGGGGAGAGGACGCTGTCTGGAGACATAAAATACGACTCAGCAGGTTCGTCTATTTTTTTCATTTCATATTTTTTCTTTCTCCGACAATACAACACAAGTTTCAATCACAGACATTGTTTTAATAAAATTGCTACAATGTCGATACATCCAAACGAACAAATGTAAACAATACATAAGCACTTTACAAACACAACTACGTACAGACACATACAGTCTGCAACACCGCTGAAAGAACAAAACTATACCAATTGTATTTATGTATATAAAGTCATTTATTGTATCAATTTTTTCTTCTTCTTTTGTTTTATATGGAAACTACATTTCCGTAGTGTGATACATTTAAATTGTCGGATACAAAACTAGGATATTCTTCACTCACACAAACATCCGAACACAAGGCCGCCACAAAGGGGAACATTTAGTGGTTAAGAAAATTCAGTGTTGGTTTGTGTGGAAATGAAATGTACAGGAAAAAAAAGAAGTTGAGGAAGAAAAAAAAATGTCATGTGAATATGGGTAGAATAAACAGGTTTGTTTTCTTTTAACACAATCATGAAAAAAAACTTTTGGCAGAAATATTTCAGTCTTAGACAAGAAGAATCAGTAGGAAAGACTCATTTTTAAATTTTTTTTATATTAATTTTCACAGAAAAATTACAAATTCCTAAAGAATAATTCTGTTTCTGTGTATGAAATGAAATGAACACATGTTGTTAAAGACCAGAATGCCATTGATGCAAAGGGTCTTTATTTCTGGATTGTCTGCTTTCTCTCACATTTTTTTCTCAAATCCTCGTATGTCTTGAGTTGAGGGAAAATTTTTACCATTAATTTCAAAGTTCTATTCTTATTTGTTATTCTTCAAATTTTTCCCATTAAAAAAATCTGCATCATTTTTTACATTTATCTACCTAGACACTTATTTACATCACAGTATGACCAAGTCAAAATTGGAAACCAGCTTTCTATATATTAATGATTACAAAGTTGAGGTAATAATGTTTGATCTTAAGAATAAAGATCCACCTCCCTTAATGACTTTTAGCCAAAAAGCATTGGATATATAAGAAGCCCCACAATTTTATGTTGGAATAACATACTAATCTATTCTGTTTATATCTAGTGCAAATTATTTTCTACTTCAAAAAGCTTTGCCAGAAATTCTTTCAATTCAATTTAATATTATTTTCTTTTGTTGTACTTGGACACTAAAAAATATATGAAACAGCTTTTAAAATATTCTTAAAACTTTTTTTTTTTTTGCATACTACAAAAAGATTTCTTTTAAAAATGTAATAAAGAGGAATAACTATATATATATATATATATATATATATATATATACCCCGTTTGCATTTCACCACAAAATTATTTTATAAACTATCTATCTAAAAGTACAAGCTAGACAATTATATCATTTAACTAGAATCACAGTACTTACAGGATCAGCAGGGCCAGAAAAATTGCGAAATGCTTTTGGAGCATCTTGAGCACGTATTGCAATAGCAATACAAGGCCCAGAAATCATCTCACTGACCATAGATGTGTATTCAGGAACAACTCCTTTGTAGACTTCAAGGAATTCTTCTGCATTTGCTCGTTCAAGATAAAACATTTGTATAGCTGTAATCTGAAAGCCTGCATCTAGAATGGCATTCAAAATGTTTCCAGTCAAGCCTAAAAGAAAAGAAAAAACATCAGTTGTGGATTTGAAATTAAATATGTATAAATATCTTAACTTTTATCTACATTTATTTGATGGGAGCTGTGTTAGTAGCTAAACATTACATTTATCAATAGAAAAGAATTTTGTTTAATGTACTAATAAAAATTATAAAATATATAAATATAAATTATATACATTTTTACATGTTTCTTTTTTTCAGAAAATTAGAACTAATGAAAATTTAATAAATGTTGCTATGTGATTTAATTTGGAAATGATTTATCTAAATGAATTAAGAAATATATAAAATTGATATCATTAAGATGAAAAGATTCATTTTCAACAATGCTCAAATCTTACCTTCAGCAACAGCATGTGGCTTAATCACACAGCATGTACATTCTTCTATTATAGCTGTGTTCTTGCGTATTGTGCTTGAAGTAGGAAAAAAGAATTCAAGCTGTCTAGCAGCTTCGGTAGCAGTAGATGAACCAAAAAACATGTCTCCTGAGGAAAAGGAAAATAAAGTTATAAATATTATAAATTTCAACCCTAGACAAAATTCCACCATGCACAATATTTTTTTTTATTTTGATAAAAATATCATAAAATTAGTAGAAAGTTCCTACAGAAAAAAAGCACCTATAAAACTACAATGTACATTGAATATTGTATTGAAAGGACAATGGTGAGATTGTTGTAAAGTGAATCCGTCAAGGGAACACACGTTATATTCAGGCAATAGTAGTAGTCATCTGCCTTGCTACTGAGACAGACTACCTTTATAGTATTATCTCATTTGCATATGATACCAAACCTCGCTGAACCGAAATGGCTTTATATCCTTTGTAGATCCCTGACTTCTTCTGAAGATCTAGACGGACTTTCAGGGAGAGTATCATGACTTCTTTTGATAGGGGACCTAAGTTCATTTTCTTCTGATTCATTGTCAGATATTTTAACACTCTCATCCATTGATTCTTCATTTTCATCATTAAATTCACTAGCCCATCCTCCCCTTCAGATTCCATTTCTATTTCATCGAGTTCTATTCGACTTCTAAACTGATCCTCATGAGCAAGTATATTTTGCATGTTTTTTAAAAATAATATTGCTGTGTTGTGTCATTTTCTTAATATGAAATTCACCTTCTCAGCGTTGGACTTTTTGTTTTTTTATAACATACCCATTCATTCATTGCAAATGACATGCAAACTCTAATCTGTCAACCATTTCCCTGTGGAAAGACTTTGTGTTCTGCTGGCATGTGGAATTTTTTGATAGCTAAATAATCATTTTGGTACAAAATCATTATTATATGGGGAAAGTTCTCTTAGTCTCATTTTCAAATTCTGCACCATTCTTCCTGCGATTTCATTCCATTGTGGGTGGTAGGGTGCATTTTATAAGGGACACATCCAATATGCCTCAACCACGAGCACAAATTGTTGTTGCAAAATTCTTGGGTGTTATCAAAAACTAACATCTGAGGAACTCAATTCCTTGCAAATATTACTCTTAATATTTGCTTTATAGTGGTGTCAGCAATTTAAATTATTTCAGGCCATCCTGAAAAGGAATCCACTAAAATTAAAAATAGCCCCATGCCTTTAATATGATCCATGTGTACTCGAGCCCATGGTTCTTTTTCTTTTTAGGCCATGAGTGAATTTTGTTTTGCCGACTTTTTTAATTTTTATTTCAGCACATTTTGTGCATTTTTTAACATATTCTTCTACATTTCAAGAATATCCTAGGTCCTACACTTGTAATTTTAGTCTCCTTTGTGTAGATGTTATACCACAATGTACATCATTGTGTATACCTTTTCTTTTACTTCTTTACTTCTTTCTTTAAGCTTGGGGGGGGGGTATTATAACATCTCCATTGCATATTATAGCCTTTTCTATAGTTAATTTATGTTTTGTTTCTTTGTAAGGTCTTTCAGCCACTGAACAATTACTCCATGTGTTTCTTTTTATTCTTTCAGAATTTTGAGTTAACACAGGATCATGTTTAGTTTCCATCTTTAGATGATTCAGGGGTAGTACATCAGTTTCAACCCAGTGGAGTATTTTTACCTTCCACACTTTCAGATGTTTACAATTTCTTACTGCCAAAGTTTAGTCTAGATAATGCATCGACATGTGGAATAATGTTCCCTTTTACATATATTATGTCGAAATCAAAAGCCATGAGTTTTATTGCCCATCTTAAAATTCTGGAATTCTCTTCTAGGGTTAAATATAAATTCCAAAGGTCTATGATCTGACTTTAACAAGAAGCTTTTTCCCAACAAAAGATCTCTCGCATGTTATGTGCTCCAAACTATTGCCAGTGCCTCTTTCTCGATATTTGAGTAGTTACGCAAACTAAATACTACTTACTTTTTTCATATCTTGCAATTAAAGAAAGAGGAGCATTTGAAACAACATCCTTATCTTCTTTAGGTCCAATGAATTCATTCCAGGCTGTAATTGCATTATCTGCTAGCAGCTCCATGGCAAGCACAGGCCCTTTAGTGATGTAATCCATTATCTCTCTAAAAACAATCAACATGTTATGATGCAATCATTTTGAATACAAGAACATTACAAAATTCTACAAGCTGTTTCAGGAGGATTTTTTTTTTTTTATAAATAGTAAAATTTTCCTATACTCTTATTTTCTAAATTTCATAGAGCAGAAAGTGTCAGAGTGTTTTATTTTACTAAAAATATTTAATATTATCTGTTGTTTTTTTTTTTTAGTTACAAGAAATTAAAAGAAAATATTTCAAGATTTATTGTTAATTGAAAGTACTTACAACTGATTGACAGCTTCTTTAGGTGTAACTTCACACATTTTCATTTTTGTGATCCGAAATTTCTTATCTTGTAAAAGATTGATAATTTCACCAACTTTTGGAATAGCTTCTGATGTTAGCAATGCAAGAGTTCTAAGATATACAAAATAAAATTAATTAAATGATTAGAGATACAAAAAATACAGTCAAACAGCATTATGCATGTTTATATTGTGTTTAGTTATAATTATTAGGTAGATATGTCAGAAGACATTAAAAAAACTTAAAAGCAAACTAAATAGAATACAAAAGTATATGGAAGTATGTTTGTAGAATTGTCCTTATGGTACATATGAAGTTACTAAGAGATAAAAAATTAGTGAGGGACTTACATATTTGAGAAGAGTTCCTTAATTATGGGTTTGTAGTTTGCATCTAATTAGCATTACAAGCAGTTAGCTGATAAATATGGACATTTTCAAATTTGCAACCTTAATTAGTAAAATTTGCATTTTCTCGAGTATTTCTGAACCAATCTTAAAAATATTTATATAGTTGGAAAGAAAAGAAAATAATCTTTCTAAATATGTAATTTTCATGGGTTTTTATCAATTGAATTATTTTTTACAGCGATTTAAAACCGTATTTTACTTTCGAAAGGTCGAAAACAAAAAATATGAATTTTAGTCATTAGTTTGCATTTGAGGATAATCTTTATCAATAATCTTGAAATTGAACACTTAATTAGTAGACACTTTATACTATATCATGTAGGTTATTTTTTTTCTTCTTCGACCTTCAAAATGAAACCACTATCAACGAAAGTTGACGCAAGTTCTTTCAAAAAGTATAAGCTAAGCAAAAAAAAAAAAAAAAGCACAATGTCCTTGATACTATATACCGTCAGGATTATTTTGATATATAAATTGTGATATTTACATGGTGGTTAATTGTCAGGCTTTTGTGTCAAAGTTTGAATTTTACAAAAAAACAAAAAAAACTTACAATTTAGTCGTTTTTTTAAATGTAAACAAACGGCCAGCGCGTTAAAATTCCAACCACAATAGCTTTAATTCACAATTTCTCGATTATTCTTGATCTAATCTTTGAAATAATTATATTGTTGGAAAGAAAAGAAAATAATCTTTCTAAATATGTAATTTTTATGTGACTTTATTCTTTTTTACAGCAAGTTAAAACGGTATTTTTGCTTCAAACAGCCAAAAACGCTATATACAAATTTTGTTCCACGGTTAAATTTTCTGTGTTATTTTTTTGTAAAATCAAAGGGGTTAATCTTTATCAATATTCTTGAAATTTTACTCTTAATTAGGAGACACTTTTAACTACAAGCAGAATTTTTTTTTTCCAACCTTTGGGAGTGAAACTACAATAGACCAAAGTTAAATGCAATTTATTCAAAAAATATAAGATAAGCAAAAAAAAGCACTATATGCCTAATTGGAGACATCCTTAGAATTATTTTCATATCTAATGTGTAAAATAAAAACGATTGTATACCGTCAGGGATTTGCTTTGAAAATTTGGATTTTGAAAAAAAAAAAACAAAAAACAACTCAAATTTGGTTGTCTCTTCTGTAATGTAAACAACTCTCAGCTAGGTTTAAATAGTAATTCATCGCTTATTTCTGGTCCAATTCAAAAAATATTTATATGGTTGGAAAGAAAACAAAATAATCTTTCTAAATATGTAACTTTTATGTGTAATGTGTTATTTGCATTATTTTTTACGGCTAGTTAAAACGGTATTATTTTTAAACAAAGTTGTACATGCTACATGCAGACTTTGTTAAATAAAACTATATAGTTATTCTATTTCTTGTATGTAATACAACATAGCAGGTATTTAAAAAGTTATTTTTAAGTTCAAAGTGATGTTATTTATATAAATTAATACTATATATGTGTATATATGCCATATTAAAATGAAAATGTTGAATAATCTTGTGGTAAGCTCTATATAATTAACGTTAAATAACAATAACCTCAAATAAAAAAAAAAACAAATGTGAATGCTAATCTAATTGTACTATACGATCAAACATGATCTGGAGTAATTTGTTTAAATAACAGTAAATTTCTATCAAAAATAACATTTTCTATCTTTAACTTGTTTTAACTATAATTTGCAAAATGAAATCCTATGGTTAATTTTTTATGATTTTATTACATGTAGAGAGGGTCTAAAAAATAAAATAAAACTGACCTTTTACTGAAACAGTACCATAACTGACCTTAGCAAAATACTATTTTTTAATACATTAAAATGGTATATATATATATATATATATATATATCTCAAACAAAGTAAATTGTTAAGAACATTTTCATTAATTTTTCCTTTTAAACAAGTCAAATTATATAATATGATATTAATAGTGTTTCCTGAATATAAAACAAAACTGCATCCAGTAGTGAGGTTCCAGTTTTGGTACTCTGGTGAATGTGGAGTCACTCCTTCATTGGCATTACTCCCAGGTCCACTCTGACTTAGAGTGGTAGTATCTATTAGAGTCCCATCTATGAGTCCAATAAATCTATTTGAGATTATGTTCAGAATAACATAGGCCTTCAGAACATTGATATTGCAACTAAGTATAAAGTGTTTAAAATGACCGTGGACAACAATAATTGGTTGTTAAAACATTGATATTGTAACTACGCATAGTGTTTAAAATTATTGCTTGCAAATTAATAGTATGAGAAAGGAATACTTGAAACAATATAATTGTGTACAAATTATTTGTATTAAGAATAATTAGTTGAAGCTATAATTATTATTAAATAATTATTATTAAATAGGAATAGGTACTTGAATCCCTATAATTGTTAAAAAAAATGACTTTGGCATTAAAGGTTGACATGCCATAAAACTAACCAACCAAACCGAACATAAATAACAAAAGTTTAAAAGTAACCCCTTGATTTTATTTGAATTTTTGAAATGAAGCTTGATAATTTGTATTATTTAGATTTTTCAGACTGTTGACTTCACCTTTATTGTTATATATTATATATTTCTTGTCAAACTCTCAAACCTTCTTGTCAAACACAGGAGCCTTTGTGTCATTAACAGGAGCCTTCATGGAACTTTGAATGGAATCCTTTATTCAATCCACTGGGGAAGAATGTTCTCATTCTGTTAACCATGACCTGGTACAAGTGTTAAGCTATTTCAAGTATTCTACGTTATTATCGTCCTTGGCCAGGATTGAAGCTACAACCTCCAGATGATTGTCACTTAGAACTGTATCAATTCAACCCTTATATCAATTGGAGACATGGCACAATGGATATAAGAGTTGAATTATCATCTGTAGGTTGCAGATTCAATTCTGGCCAAGGACAATACTAACATAGAATACTTAAAATAGCTTAACACTTGTACCTAGTCATGGTTAATGGAATGAAAACAGTTTCCCCCGGTGGATTGAATAAAGGGTTCAGTTTGAAGTTCCATGAAGGCTCTTGTATTTGACAAGAAGGTTCCCAAGTTCAACAAGAAACACCTGAAAAAGGCTGGAAAGCACATTGACTGAAACGTTGTGTATATAACAATAAAGATGGGGACAACAATCCAAAAAATCCAAATAATACTAACCCCTTGAACTGTAAATCATAGAAAGATTTGGTTTCCTTTATCATAATGTCTCAGCTATTGCACTTTGACCTTCTACAATTGTCTGTCATTTTGAGTTACCATTCTATAATAATAATAATAATAATAATAATGTCTCATCTCAAAAAGACAGAAATAGAAAGATCATGGAGGAAACAAAATTATATAGAATTTATGAATTACTGACTGATGTATATTTCAAAGAAAAATCTAATGAATAAGTACTTCTCTGTACGAGTGCCCAGAATTTCCCTTGAATAATCATCTCCATAGTCAATAACTGTGAGTTGCCGAGAGAATACATTAATCATGCTGCCTATGTACAAATCATTCATTGTAAGATGATCACATTTAGTTCGTTTCAGGAAGATCCGATGCTTTTTGAAATCATACTGCAAACATAAGACATGCAAAAAAACTAAAGTTATTCACCGAGTTGAAATTCAGAAGAATAATTTGGTAGATATTAGTTTTTAAATATTTTTTCACAAGTTATCTATATTATAATAAGTTAAAATATTATAATCATCCTTTTTTGTATGTATGTTATTGTAATTCAGAAAAATGGCAAATTATAGTAAGATTTTTTATTAGCACAATAAAGTTAAAATGCTCTTAGAGAATAAGGCAATTTTCAATCCATTTTGCAACTTAATGATAATAGTGTTGACATTCTTGCTCATCCCACTTATAATTTCTCAAGAGAGAATTACAAATGTGTACCTCCACACATAAACACCAAATAGAGAAAGGAAAGAAGATTATTATTCAACTGACAAGAGCAATACATTTTTATCAGTTATGTTAGATGGAAATTAGAAAATGAGTGGTAACGCATTATAATCTGATAAGAGAAGTTACGATTTCTATTATTACAAGTTGTATTAATAAATTAAGATGCATTCACTTTTTCTTTCAGATGATTGAACACTAAATAAAAGCTTAGTATACATTTTCATTGAGATTACTCACCATTTCCACAGATGTATCCTTTGGGTAAAACAACAGCTGATAGCGACGGATCATAGAAGCATGTTGATCATACCAATCAACCAAAAAGCAATATCTAGTGTCTGACTCGCTCTACAAAATAGAATATTTAATAATCAAAAAGTATTTGTTAGTATTTCATAGTTTAGATTGATTGTATGAGTTAATTCATTACAGAACATTTATAAAATTGTCTAGTCTTATCGAAGACTCCATTACTTAGACATATGCATATCAAATGTATGGATGAATCTTTTATAGGTCAAAAGAGAACAATATCATGTGAAAGAATCAATTAACTTTCATTTGAAATAAATTATTAGGAGAATTAATGGAGACATTTTAGTGTGTGTATGTGCAAAGGACTTTTTCTTCTTACAAAATCTTTGTATATGAGTATGGTTCCTAATCTGGGAGTTGTGCACACCTGGAAATTCACAAAGCTATTATTTAGTATCCATCAGCTGGTTTATTAACTGGGATTATTGTGAAAATTCTATAAAATGAAGAGGGTTTTTGGTAGTGAAAAGGTTAAGAACCACTATTTAATAAAATTCTATAAAATGAAGACGGTTTTTGGTAGTGAAAAGGTTAAGAACCACTATTTAATAAAATTCTATAAAATGAAGACGTGAAAAGGTAAGAACCACTATTTAATAAAATTCTATAAAATGAAGACGGTTCTTGGTAGTGAAAAGGTTAAGAACCACTATTTAATAAAATATTGCATTTTATAAAGTTGAAGTAAATGTAACAATAATTGTTTGAAAAATGTTTCAATAAAAATATTTGAATTTGAATGCTTGATAAATCTCTATCTTAAAAATCTACCGATATTCAGATAATTGAAAAATAAATATTACTGTAATTATCGTATCAACAACCAAATGAATCCACTGCTATTTAAAAAAAAAAAAACAAATCTGTCTGCAACTTTCCTGATAGAGGCATTAACACTAGGATGAGGTAAGTTGTAAAGAGTGAAGAACAATGTCCACAGGAACAAAGGGTTATAATTGTTTGGTGTCAGAAACAATTTAAAAATTGCTGTTAGGGTCACATATCTATGAAAATTTTAAGGATGTAGAGTTGTCATGAACTCTGTTGATCATTTGGCTGTTCTTCTACAAATAACTGGTATTCTGTGCTTAGATCCAATGGGATATGGTGTCTGTGTGAATGTTGTCTGCTCCTTTGACGAATTGGATATCCAAAATGAATTGCATCAGATAATCTAAAAAACTCAGAATTGATCAGATATTGGTTATTATCAATGAGAAAGCTTCTCCACATCTGCTATGATAAAGAAATGGGTGAAAACTTGTCTTCAAATTAAATTTATTATTTGGCACTTCTGGCCATAAGTCAAAATAAGTGATTTGTTAATGGCCTAAAGAATGAGCTTCATGCAGCCTCTTTACTTTATGGTGAGAGTTAATGCACACCACTATCCACAATAAAACAAATGCCAGTAGTATGGTCATACCCAAATAAGAGGTAACAAATTTTTCCAAGGCTAGCACAAAGTTGCCTCCATCTTGAATGAACAGGAAAAAAAATCTGTTGGATGAAGAGTTATGCCAAACGTTTGTCACGAATAAGGATTTAAAAAAGAAGAAGAAATACATGGTGGTCATTCAAAAATTACACTAGATACCACAGTTCAATCTGTGTTTTTCTGTTTTATTATGCATAATTTTTTCAAATTAAAGGCTTGCAGAAATTATCTATCAAAAATGTTGCCAAAATACATAATTTCAATATAAAAAGAGAGCATAGAATAGTATTTTCAAATATATATTTCAAGAATTCATTTTTTTCTAAGTCTTTTAAGGGAATTAACAAAGCGACACTAAAGGCTTTGAAGTTGACTTAACATTTCTGCATGGTATCTTTTTATTTTATTTTCAATGAAATAAAGGCAAAGAATGTGTATGAAAGTTAAGATTATAAATATCATTAAAAAAATCACGGAATAAAACTATTTTGAGATGTTTTATTTGGTGTGAAACAATCATGTGATACTGAGCAGAATCTGAATCACGATTCTTTCAAAACCATGTTCTTCTTCCCCATTCCCAGTCTGAAGCAAAATAACTAACCACAGTGATTGTATTTACCTGCAAACGAAGGTTTAACACTAAATTGAGTTTCTTTACATTATTTATACAATTTGGACTATTGTCCTAATCTTTGTTGTTACATTTACAACATTATGGTCATAGTACTCTCCAGTTTTCTTCAAGTGTCTTTTGTTGTAGTTGGTAAAAACAAAAAACATGTATGCTCTGGTTGAAGAGTCAGACAAAAATGACATTAGGTTCTTAAAGATTTAGAGTTTTTTGCTGGGTCCCTCATGCATACATGAATGTGGTAATAAAAATTGTCCAACACAGTATATCTGACACCAGGAAATGACTAACACTACTTCTTTGAGTGCAATTGGATAGAGGCTAAACTCTGGATTAATTTCCCAGCCCAAAAGGAAACATCAAGGAAACAGTAATGAATCAAAATTTGGTACTTTATATCATTTATTTTATAACAAAACTGAGTTCTTGTTAATAAATATCAAATTCATTTGATCTTTTTGATTTATATCACTAAAGATTGTCCTGTTGAGACTCAAACTTAGCATAAAAGAATATGATCATAATTACCCCCCCCCCAACCTAACCAAACTAAATTTAAGAAAATAAAAATGAAAATTTTATGATACTATACTGAACTTTTACTTTAAAAGAAGTTGAAGTTTTAAATAGAATTTCTTGGTATAGGAGATATTTTTAAGAAAATGTGAACTTATTTTAAATTCATTGAACATTTTGCTCTTCAGAACAAAAACAAAACATGCTTAGTTGAACCATAAAAGCAAACTAAAAATTAGTATATTATATTTCATAAGGTATGTTCATTTTGCGAAGTTAAAGGGGGATAACTGACTTTTTTTTTCATGTTTTGAAATTCTGACATCAGTGAGAAATGGAAAAAATTTATCAAAGCAAATAAGAATAAAATTTCATATAGGAGTCTTACACTGCATAGCCAAAAAACATCAGTTAAAATAATACAAGGACATAGTTGTTGCTGTTAATCTTGATATTTTGAAGTAGAAGGGGAATAACTTATGTTAGTATTAACACTAGGGTTTCTGTAAAAGAAAAATCGTTAGTAATAATATTTTAAATATATAAAAATGTTGTGCAAAATTGCGCATTTTTAGTCATACATTTTTAGATAAATTAAATAGATCTTTATTTATGACAAAATTTTTAAGTGAATAAAAATAGGCCAATTGAATCAGAGGAAAGCCTTTTCTTTGCATCAATTCAAAGAAAAATATTGTTTTTAAATCTACAAAAAGAGAAAACACTACAAAAAATATTTTTGAGTTTTAAGAAAATACTTTTAGATTTTCAAATACCTTTCTTCAGTTGTTGAAATTGTTTGATAAAAAAAATAAAATATGTTGTCTTCTGGATTTAATCTTTCTAGAAATGTAAAAATTAGGGACTGGAAATTTTTATTTATTCAAATGACCCTCTTTAAAATTATAATTAATAAAAAAAAAACATTTTTTCAAAGTTATTTTTAAAAAATAAAATAAGCTATACATTATAATATTAAATCATTACTGAATAAAGTGCTGATAATTTCAGTAAATTGGACAATTCCCTGATTTTTGGTAATTGTTTTAAAATTAAAAAAAAAAAATTAAAAAAAAATGTTATTATCTTTTATATGAAGTGTTTTATCTATTTTAACTAGTATTTTTAAAAATCTCAAAGCGACGGCGAGTAACTGCGAAAACAACAATAAGATAACTCTCAAGACATGAGTTCGAATCTCACCGAGAGCTTATACTTTATTGTTGATATTGTTTATATCAGAAAATAATTTAACAATTTAAAAAAAAAAGGAAAAAAAAAAGATACATATTTTTTCTTATTTACGAGATTTAAGTTTCAAGGTTTAAGATGCCCTATTACCAAAACCGAATTAGTTGTGATTTAGTTTTTTTTTACATATGTTCTGTCGTTAAATTATCTTTCCAAAAATGTAAAAATTATTTATATCCAAAAAAAAAAAAAAAAAAAAAAAAAAAAAAAAAAAAAAAAAGCTTTGTACGGAGGATCAATGCGCGAAACAAAAACTAACGAAAAAAATTAGCCTTTTTAATTTAGTAAACATTTATTTACAATAAAAGTTTGTCTTTTATTACTTCATATACCAAAAGTTTTATTAAAATCGGATAGATAGTTTATTTTATATAATTTTTAGAAGAATTTCCTGTGATCACCCTTTTTTAGAGCCAGCGATAAAATGCACATGCCTATATTAGGGGAAATATTTTTTTTACGAGGTCTACCCCCCTATTTTATTTTATGACATATAAAAAAAATGACCTGTCAGAAAACGTTTTTACTTTTTTTCTATAAAGATAAGAGTCTGAATAACTATATAAAAAAAATTGTATAATATACAATGCAGTAGTTTTTTTAAGGAAAAATTCATGAATTCTGAAATAAAAAGTGCAAAAAAATGTCATAATATTATTATTTGAAAACTGCTTTTTTAATTGGTATGTACTATATTCTATTAAATTGTCAAGAAAAAAAAAAATTTTTTAAGAAATTAATTTTTCAAAGATTTTAAATCTTTTGTGTGCATAAATAATTTTGTTTTATTAATCTTTAAAAATCTTTTTTTGTGTGTACAAATCGAATTTTTCACTAATATTTAAATATATGAATTTTAGAATTCAGGTGAACTAAAAATTTGTCCGATCCACGATATATTAATATTTTTAAAAGAATTTGTAATTTTTATTGTTGAATAGTAATGTTTGATTCTTATAATATACGGAAGAGCAAAACTGACAATATTTGTGATACTTATTGTCTTTTATTTGCTCAACTAAAAAAATATTCCGGAGTTATTCTGAAACTACCACAAAAAAATTTTTTAAAAATTAAAAAAATCGTTGAAAACCAATAATCGGTTATTGAATATGCACAAGAAAACAATTATGTCGAATACAACCACCTATACATTTAAATCTATAAATGTCAAAGAGAGATAATATGTAAATTTCCAGTCCTAGTTTCGACATAAAAATCATCCTTTCACAAGTAAGAGAAACTATTTTATTTATTTTTCAAGATAATGATATAATTTTCCCCAATCGGATAATTTGATCTTTGAATTAACTGTTTTTCTTTGTAACAAATCTGTATGATCATTACTTCTTTTTTGCGAGATTTTTAAAAAACAAAGTTCAAAAATATTTACTTTCGTTTATTCAATATAGCTTAAACTGATCACGTGACCTGAAAATGGAGGTACCTAATAAATTAATATATAAAATTCATTTAAAATATGAGCAGCAAAATTTAAAGTTTAAAATGTCATATCATTAGATTCTAAGATTTTTTAAAATAACTACTTTATCAATCACCCATATTTTTTGGTCGAAAACTGTAATGGAAATTTATCATCCCTCTTTTATCGAAATGAGTAAAAAAGAAATCTCCAAAAATAAATTATTTATTATTTTTTTACATTTTATTTTTCGATTTTCGGTACTTATTTTTTCATAAAACAACCGTAATTTTTTTTTGTTTCTATTCATAACTTTAGTCTTTTATCTCTTTATTTATACTGTAATTTAATTACAGTTGGTCATTTTCGATACTAATTACAGTAATTAGTATCGAAAATGACCAACTCGCAAAACATTTTACACCCCAACATAAGGGGGGGGGGTCAAAATTAAGTGACCTGAAAAAAATCAGAAAGTTTTTATTTCATTGATAAATAAACACTGAAAATTTCATTAAAATCCGATAATTCCCTGATTTTTGGTAAATTATTTTCGGGGGGGGGGGGTTTAAAGTCATTTTGTCAAAAACACATTTTATAGGGACTGGCAAACGGAGGCTAAAATGCGTTTTTGACAAAATGACTTTAGCCCCCCCTAATTATTTTCGGGGGGGGGGGGCCCACAGAAAATAATTTACCAAAAATCAGGGAATTATTGGATTTTAATGAAATTTTCAGTGTTTATTTATCAAAGAATGATCTTTATAATGCATTATTTATTTTATTTCAAAACTTTCTCATTTTTTTCAGGTCACTTAATTTTGACCCCCCTGGGGGCATAAAATTGTTTCGAGTTGGTCATATGTTGTACTAATTACAGTATAAATAAAGAGATAAAAGACTGAAGTTATGAATAGAAACAAAAAAAAATCTTTTTACGGTTGCTGTTCTATGAAAAAATAAGTACCGATTATCGAAAAATAAAATGTAAAAAAAGATAATAAAAAATAAGTTTTTAGGAGATTTCTTTTTTTACTAATTTCCATAATTATTTAATTGGCTATTATCTTATTTAAAAAAAAATTATACATCGATATTTTTTCTGCTTTTTTTAAGCAGAAAAAAATATCGATGTATAATTTTTAATAGAGTTTTTCTTCAAAACTTATTACTTTAGAACTATAAAATAAGGTTTGCATTAAATAAATATTTATTTCTAGAAACTAAAAATATAACATTTTAAACCTAATATCAAGATTCGCATATTTTAAAACAATTAAATTGATTTTCAATATAATTCACATAATGTTCGAAGATTAAGGGTATGGAAGCTGAGAATACGTAAAATGTGAATTACCTCCCTTAGAGAGTTTATCTTTCTGTCTGTAAGATTACCGAAAGAATTCAATATGTAATAAAAGTTCATTTCATTATTACTATTTTTAATTCAATTATTCATTTTTAATTAAAAATATTCAAATTCAAATTGATGTTTTCTCACTTTTTATCTTTAAATTAACAATTTAACAAAAAAAAAAAAAAAAAAAAAAATTGCACTTCCAAACACTTGTTATTATGGACACAACTATCTGGAACCCCCCCCCCCCATCTAAAATTTTTGTTTTTAATTTTTTTTTTCCTTCAATGGATTATTATCGATTGCACACCAATCTATCAGATTGTAAAAAAAAAATTCTAAAAAGTTCTTTATTTTTCGAGTTTTCAGGGGTGCTCAGTTCCCCGTATAAGTTTACATATCGGAACCGCTAAAAAAAAATTTTTCCCCCCTTCAATGGATTATTATCGTTTACACAACAATCTATCAGATTTTTAAAAAAATTCTTAAAAGTTCTGTACTTTTTCAGTTTTTAGGGGTGCTCATTTTCCCGTACGGGGAATTTTTTTTAGCGCTTCACGAAATGGAAATGAATATGCAAATTTTATTTTCATACGAAACTAATATATTTTTACATACAAAAAACGGATTTTACTTGGTTAAAAGTTAAAACGAGTAAAATTTCAGTAATATTTAATAAATATGTATTTAAAGTAACGCTTTACTTATTTCTAAAAAGAAATGTTTATAAGTATTTTAAAAATATTTTAAAACCATTATTGAACACGATAAATCAAAATAAATTCTACGTAACCTTTTGTGGAAATTCGGACGATTTTTAATGTATAAAATGTATTAAAAATAAATTGCATATTGTAATAATATTTTTCTTTTTTAATGATGGTCAGTATGTTACTACTTATCGATTTAGACAAAGTTTGACCTTAAATAATAGATTTAATTATTTTTAATTCGCTTTTAAAACTCCTAGCAGACGAAATTATTGCTAATGCCTAGCATTTTAGGCTCATTTTGCCAGTAGTTATATTATACCACACCGATATTTTGCTCCCCCCAAAACAAGGGTGGGGTTAAAGTTAAGCGACATGAAAAAAAATCAGAAAGTTTTGAAATAAAATAACTGATGCATTAAAAAAATTCATTCATTGATAAATCAACACTGAAAATTTCATTAAAATCCGATAATTCCTTGATTTTTGGTAAATTTTTTTCCAACGCTGGAGTTAAATTTGTATTGTAAAAATTCGGATTTTTCGACAAATTAGAAGATTAGAGGGGTGGCGAATGCAAATATTAAATTTCTATATACTATTTTTCTATATTACTTCAGACATATTCTAACAGTAGTTCAGAGGGATATTCTGGACAGTGGATAAGTATCAAAATACTAGTTAAATTAATAATAAAACGATGGTGAAAACTTGCAGTGAAAACACTGAATATACTTAACAATTGAGTTATAAATTCATTGAAAAACAAAGTACTAGGACTCGTTCAATTTAGACCCAAGTAGTACTAAGCAAAAATTCATAACTTTAAGTTCCTCTAATTTGACAATAAGAATAAATTTTTGAATTTATTCTTAGTTTTGAAAATGAAAAATATCCTACTTCAAAATGTGTACTGTATGAAATTCTTTTTTTTTAACAAAATATTAAAAAAAAAAAGAAGAATTTCAGACTGTCGATAAAGACTATGAGATAATTTTTTTTTTTACCATTGCACGAGGTCCAAACGAATTCCCATGCATCATAAAATTGAAGTTAATCCAAAGTGCTGAAAATAAAAATGTCCCAAAGCAAATTCAATACGTTTTGTTTGAATGTTTGTTATTTAAAATGTTTGTTGTTATTAGCAACAATTAGGAAATCCATGTGCGCCAAATTTTACTTCCGGATCATTTTACAACATCAGTTTCATAGCCGCACATAAATTTTTTTATCAATTAATGATTTTTAAACTTAAATTAATATTTTGCCCTGTACAATTTAATTTCCGTGTGTTTTTTAAAATCTATTTCTCTTCTTACTATCTGGAATTTAACTAGAATTTATTTTCGTATATATTTTTTAAGTAGACAAATTATAAGAAAACAAGACACACAAAAAAAAAAAAACAAAAAAAAAAACATGTAATTTAACTGTAATTAAAACATAAATTTACTGTAAATTAACAAGAATAGGAATAATATAATTTAAATTGTTCAGATTAACAACTTACAGTACTGTAGTGTACTAACACTAAGTTTAGAATAGAAAAAAATGTTAAATTTTAATAATCCCCTCCTCTGGATTTAAATATTTATTCGGAATAAATAAGAACCGAGAAAATACATTTTTTTTTCAAATTTCCTGTTTAATTATTTTATTTGTAATAATTAAATGAACAAAATATTGATTATTGTGCAGTTAAAAACGTTGCAACGTGTTTTTCTGGTGTCAAAAATTGACACGTCAACGTCAGGCGTAACTAACCGATTGAGGTGAATCAAAAAAGTCAAACATTTTAGTCAATCGGTCTGCCGGGTTTGTTGGATTTTAATTATTGCAAAAATGTAAGTGAATTGAATGTTAAATTTGATAAAAATGTATTAGATCATGAATTTTAGGTATATTATAGATGATTATATTTATGGATATACTAATTATCTTTTTTACATTGTTTACAAACATGCAAAACATCTTTGAGAATTCAGTTGTCATTCTAATGATTGATGAAATCGAAATCAAGTGTATTATAATTTTTGCTAAAGGAAACAAATAATAGAAATAGAAAGTTGAAAATATAAATAACGATATTAAAAAAAACCCAACAACAACAGAAAACAAAAAACCGAAATGACAGTTTTTCTAAATTTGCATTTTGAATAATTAATTTAGAAGGGAAACCTAATGTTAAAATAAAAAAAACAAAAACAAACTACCACATTAATTTTAAAGTTATATTTTTTGTTGAATGTATGCAATAAAACAATTTCGATATTTTTATCTGAATATTTTCGATATTTTTATCTGAATATTTCCGATTACAGAAAAAAATGATTCAATGGAGAAACTAAACAATTTATTCTGGTGTTGGGAAAATAGTTTTTATAGACCCATGACTACAAAACTATTCTAATGTTTTATTGTGTAATTAAAATCTTTTATTTACGTTTCTTATTGTGATTTTAAATTGGATTAAATATTTTTAGCTTACAAAAAATTGATAAAAATCTTTAAAAATACAATAGTTTGTAACATTAAACGTTTTTTTTTTAAAGATATATTTTTTCTGGAATTTCTAAAATACTTTTTCAATTTTAATTTATATAAAAATATATTTCTAATTTTAATTCTATGTCTGTAAAGTTAAGTTACAATACGCACATTTTTTTCTTTTTTGGACCAAAAGTTTTGGCGATAAAAGTAATTAATCAAAGATCAATTTTTATTACAAAATGAACAAAACAACTTTTGGCATTTTTTTTAATTGCCTACAAAAGTAATGTTATGGTAATGAAATATTTGAAACCCAAGAGTAAAACCATTTCGTCCTGGAAGATGGTAATTTAATATTTATCAATTTATTCTAGTAGTAGCTAAAATACCCTACATTTATTATGCATGCATTTTTGGTGGCTGCTGTAAAAATGAGGGATCTCCTCAGTCGTGTGTATTTTTATTTAATTTTTAATTTACTTGAAACCACGTGTTTTAAAATTCTATTTCTCAATCTTCTGTCTTCATGTTTTGATAGTGGATTTAATGAGTTTTCGTTCATCTTGTCATCGGCAAAAAACAAATGGTTAAACTGATCCCTCATTTTGTAATCGTTTTCGAAATTAGTTAATTTTACCAAGTCACTTGGCTTCAGTCATTATAAGCAGAAAATATTTAAATAATAAAAGAATAATCAGGAGTTTATACTGATTTAAAACGTTCAATAAATCATGAATGAAATGTACACGTTAAAAAGGAAAATATGAGAAAATATATTGCTACCAAAATTTTTGAGAAAATGTGATGAGTCTTACTCTTCATTCTTCAATAAACGAAAATAGTACTACTAAAAATAAATAACAAAACTTAGAAAAAAATCATAAATGTTTACTGTTTTGTTTACAAATATATATATATATATATATATATATATATATATATATATATATATATATAAATTGTGACAAAAATCTGAGAAAATATTTCAAAGTACCACTTAGCAATAATGTACTTTTTATGTATATTGTAAAAAAATAAGAAAATAGCATAAATATTAATTGTAAAAATTGTTTATTTTTTTATTTTATTTTTTCATCAGTGTTTGTACCATGGAATCAATCATTTATGACATGACCAGAAAAATATAACGATGAAGGGAATGAAATCCCATCGTAAATTAATGAAGGCCAATGTGTTGGAGGGGTCAACTGTCATAATGAGACAAGCACAACCGAAATACAATTTTCAGATATCTTCCAAGTCGAAAAAGGAAACAAATGGTCGAAAATCTGCCCCTGTTGCCAGTAGCAGCAGTTCTCAGTGTGAACAAGGCATGGATTTGTCTGTGATGCCCAATAGAGCCCATCCGTCCACATCAACAACTGCACTTCGTTATTCCTCTTCTTCTTCATCAAGTCCGCCCATTTATGCCAAAGATCTCAGATGTTCAATTGAAATGCATAATGATCAACAAAACACAAATAATCACCAGGCTCACGTAAGTTTTTAGTACATTTCATTTTTTCATTGGAAATATTTTAAACATTTAATAATGAAAAAAAAAAAAAAAAATTCCGACTTCTTTTCTTTGATAAAAATTTACAGTGCTTATCCAGAATAACCCGCCGATCAATTTATATTGCAGTAATGTACAAAAAATTATATACAAACATAATATCCAGATAATAAGTAAGTTTCAGTCATTTGCTTCCTTTCTTTCCCCCTTTTCCACTCGACAGTTTCAGTTAAATAAAAAATTACAAAATCTGATTTTGTGGCTGGTGGAGGGACTAAAAAATTATGGACAATGGTTGAATTGTAGGTAGTTTAAAAATTAAGCATATCACTGAAACTTATTCTTATCTGGATGTCTGAATGAATGTAAGTATTAAATTTTCTATGTATAATTCATTCATACTGCAGAAATAACAATTATTTTGTTGGGATATTAAGGACAAGCCCCAAATTTACTTTTACATCTCATGAAATTATTGGCCGTGATTCATCTGTGTCGTCTGCTATACTCAGGATCCGTTGTATCCGTGTCAAATGCTCCCGGGGGTCTCCTGCCAAAAGGTGAACAATCAAATATTACAAAGAGAGAAAGGAACAAACAAGACAAGCCAAAACCGAGTCAGGTGAACACATCAAAAATGACAAAATGGATGGTGTATACTCGTATTCATTCTTCCATTATTTCAGTCGCCAGAGAGGGGGTGGGGAAAACCCATGCCTCTCCCTCCACTCAGCCAAGACTTCTGCTAAGGTTGTCTTCTCTGCTACTAAGGGTGATCTGTCTTCTCCGGCTTCCAGCAACTAACTGACCCCTCTGGTCTCTAACAACTAACTTTAATGGCTCCTTTGACTTATCATTGACACCTACACACAATACACCCACCTACACATATAATATATGCATACACACACACACACACACACACACACACACATGTATGTATATATATATATATATATATATATATATATACACACACACATGATCCACCTGAATACACATACATATACCTATCTGTGGGTGTTCTTACTCTATCTCCAATCTACACACACACACACATTTATACATATATGTGGTTTGACTTACTACTTATTCATATAGCCCACTATACAGTTATATACACACAATCACACACACACACACACACATCTGTATTGATGCTTGTGTCACACATAAAGAAATAGCAAATGTCTACAAATTTTTTTGAAATTGTGAAATCAAAGTCCAAAAATAAATTATATGTAAAAATAAATATGTAACATGACTAAACAATAAAACAATGAAATGTTGCAGTGCATAATTATCTTTGAGGTAGAACTTTTAATCAGAGCTTCCTTCTTTAAGAAAGAGCACATTCAGATTGTTTTTAAGTAAAAGGATCCAGATTGATTTATAATCATTGATTCGCAATATTAAAATTAACAGAAAAATCATAATTAAAGAATCAACAGCAAATAACTTGCATCTTAACAATAAATATATGAGAAAGTCAAACATTTTGACTAAAATTTTACAAAACAGGAATTAAACCATAATAATTGAATCTTTGTAACAAAATATAGAAAACAAATTTGATATATTAATTCAAAATTTGAATAAAACAATTTATCTCAAGTTGAAATAGTGCTCAAATTTAAAATTGGATATTTCCCAAATAAAGAAATTAGCAATCTTCTTTTCTAAATCTCCATTGTAATACAACATTGTAAGTTGCTTGGTGTTTTCAGGAGTAAGACTTTCAGCTTGTTTATTTAATAAATATTTATATTGAGAAAATGAACATTCAACATCTATGCTGGTAACAGGCATCCATCTGACCTTATTGGCAATCTGTTCCAGAAGGGGAAATCTACTCTTATTTGCATTCCAAAATGCTGGGATGTTAAAAGGATTTGGTAAGTCATCTTGATAATTCACATAAATTTGGAATTCTTCAAGAAGATCAGTAGAAGGATCTTGCAAGTCCTTAATGGCTGCAAAACTATCAACGTCATGGCTTATACAAGGTAGCTGTCTAGGATCAAACAGATGAGATGCCTTGTAAAAGTTATATACAGGGCATCCAGGTATTTATTCAGTTTTGAAAAAGATGTGTTGAACAAATCTTGGAGATTTGAGATAACTTTCTCCCTCTCTGTATTTTCTAGTTCAGACAGAAGACGGTCAGTTTCTACACCAAATGTTGATTTTGATGTACCAGTATGCAAATACTGTTTTACATCCTCCATCATGTTATAAACAACACATGCAAGTGGAGACTTGGTTTCTTCTAAGCTTGTCAAAACTGTTATTAAATGGATGCAGTTCTCTTTTATAAAATGCAGATTCAGGTGCAAATTATGGTAAGAGGCATGATGTAGTCGATCATAATCTACTAATTCCAGAATCCTATCTTACTGCAAGGCCATGGCTCTTTTCTTGTTTAAAAAACCCTTCATAAAATTGCACAAAGGATGAGTGATATTTGGCTGCATTAAACCAGGAATTCCATCTAGTTGCCACTGGCACAGGGGGTAATTTCACATGTTCCTTAGGCAAGGAACCTTCAAGCCATTTAAGGTATCGCTTTTTTTCGACTAGCCTTTTTAAAAAAGGCTGACTTGATGAATGTAATGAGCTGGGTAACATTATCAAATGCTGACCAGTGTGAAAATACTTCACTAATAAGATTTAAGATATGGGCTAAAAAAGTTAGAAAAGACATTTGATAACACTTCCCTATGAGCTTTTTTACAATAAGCTGCAGAATCAGTTACAAATGCAACAATATCGTCAAATGCAATATCCACGTGAGTTACAACTCGGATGCATGCCTGACTTAAGGTTTGATAATTGCATTGATACAACATCAATGAAAAATGACTCCCTACGAATGCTTGCAATCACATTCAAAATGCTGTGGTCATGACAGTCAGTGGTTTCATATGTTATGATGCTAACAGATTGATTAGTAAGCTTGGTTTTCAGGGCAGCAAAATGAAGAGCAAACAATTTTGGCAGATGAAGTTGCCTAACACAATTGACACTTGGAATAGCACCACTTTCCTTACAGTGTTTTAATAGAAATGGCCTCATTTTGTCAATTTTGTGTAGGGGAATGTCAGACAAAGTACACATTTTAAAAAAATCAAGAACAAAATCATCCCGTACTTCTTTACATTTAAACAAAGTTGTAATTGTCTTCTGTTTCAGTTAAGAAGACTTTGTTGAAGACTTTTTTGCCAAATGATTTTTGGATTTTATATGATCTTTGATTGTGTCAACCCTAAAAATGTCAACACTATGAAGACAGAATTTGCAAAATAACATATTTTCTTCTGCATAAAAGTCATCAGGAAATTGCTTTACTCTGGCTTTAGTAGCATTACAAGCATTTAGCTGAAAAACGCTGACATTTTCAAATTTGCGACCTTAATCAGTTCAATTTGCAATTTCTCGAGTATTTCGTAACCAATCTTAAAAAGATTTATATGGTTGGAAAGAGAATAGAGTAATCTTTCTAAATATGTAACTTTTATCGGTTTTCATCAATTGAATTATTTTTTACAGCGAGTTAAAACCGTATTTTCGGTCGAACAGCTGAAAACAAAAATATGACCGTTTTTTTTTTTTTTTAGGATAAATTTTACACGCTGTTTTGTTTTTCAAAATCAAAGTAGGTAATCTTTATCAATATTCTTGAAATTTTGCACTCAAATAGAAGACACCTGGAAGTACAAACAGGGTTTTTTTGTTTTTGTTTCTAGGATCCGTGGAAACAAAAATATGAGACGGCAAAGTTAAAGGTTATTTGTTTAAAAAATATGAAAGACGCAAAAAAGACGCAACTTTGTCTGTAAAATTAGAGACTTTCAAAATTATTTTCCTATAAAATTTGTGAAATTTAAAGATTGCTTAGTGCTTCAGGATTTGATCCGAAAGTTTTGATTTTGAAGAAAAACCTTGAATTTACGTGACTTTCAGTTGTAAAAAACACCCTGTCAACTGACATCACAAATCGGACCTTATTGATTTAAAATCTCAATTTCTCGTATATTTATTGTTCAATCTTAAAAATATTCATATGGTTGAAAATAAAATAAAATAATCTCTCTAAATATGTAATTTGTATGTGTTTTTATTAATTGAATATTTTTTTACAGCGAGTTAAAAACATATTTTGCTTAAAAAACCGAAAATGCGTGATAGGAATTTTTTTCCGAGAATACATTTTACACTCTACATTTCTTTGGAAAATCTAAGTGGCTAATCTTTATCAATATTCTTGAAATTTTGCATTCAATTAGAAGAAACCTGGAAGTACAAAAGGGAGCTTTTTTTTTTTTGTTTCTAGGACCCGTGGAAGTAAAATTACAATAGTGCAATCTCCAAGACTATTTGTTCAAAATGAGGATGATTAGCGAAAAAGACGCACTTTGTCTGTAGAATTAGAAAGTTTCAGAATTATTTTGATATATAATTTGTAAAATTTAAAGATTGCTAAGTGCTTCGAGATTTGATTCGAAAATTTGTATTTTGAAGAAAAAAACTCAAATTTATTTGTCTGACAGGCACAGCGCGTAACATAAAGTTTACGTTAAACAGCGAGGCATTGTTTATGTTATGCAGATAATAAAGTTTAAATTTATCGCTTATTTCTCGTCCAATTTTTAAAATATTTATACCGTTGAAAATAAAATAAGAATCTTACTAAATATTTAACTTTTATGTGTTTTTAATAATTGAGTTATTTTTTACATCTGTTTCAATTTTGGAAAAAAAAAACTTGAAATTACGAGAAATGTAAACAAAAGCACACACTAACCGGGTTTGTGTGAAAACATGTAAATAGATAATCTATTTCTTTTATGTAATTCAACATAAACATTTAGAAATGATTTTTAAATTCAAAGGGATGTTACATATTTAAATTAATATTATATATGTGTATACATATATTTACGTTTGAAAAATCAACCTGTGCAAAATTCGTAAACGTACAATGTACTTTTCAATCGTGCATCGTACATTTCAAAACAAACTATGACCCAGGAAAAACAGAACCCACAAATTTTGTAAGAAAACTATTAATTTTAACTAGGGGTTTTAGGGTTAGTTTAATGGGAAAATAAATAATTTGGGTTCTGTTTTTTTTTTTTTTTCTGTGTCACCCTATAATATAATATTACAGCTAAATTCTCATCAAAATCCGATGAGAATTTAGCTGTAATATCATGGGATTTTGAGTATGATTTGCAAGTTTTACCCAATATTTATTTAACATTAATTTTTGGCATGAGAATTTTAAGATTCACACACAAAAAAAATTGATAATTATTATATTTTATAGAAATTTCCGCAACAACGAAATTACTATTTTTTTTTTCTGAACTTTTTTTAGCTATGCAGAAAAGTAAATTAAGCGGGTCTTCGCTGAAGAAAGCCCCATTCGAATCAGTTTTGGAAAACCAAAGAAGTGATCCTAAAAATGGTTACCCTTCCAGGTTCCTGCCTGAAGTAGAAGGGTTTAAGGATTTAAACAGTCTTATTGATAGCAGGATTAAACGTATGTTTAATTTACGCGGGAGCCAGGTGAGGGAAGCTCGTATGAACGAGTCCTTGGCGGGAAGTGACGATGTCGTTGCAGGTCCTTCTTTTATGGGACATAATAATGATATCTCTGATTCAGAAAGTGAGGTTGATAATTTCAGTCATTGCTCTGAAGCTGATAGCGAGTTGATTTTGGAAGAACATAAAACTCGTAATGTGGAGTGGAATTCCTTTATTTCGAAGGTAGCTTAGATAGTTAGATATTCCTTGTGATGAGAGAAGCAAAGACTCTGATTTCAAATCGTACATAGTGGATCCCTTGTTGGCTCCTAGGATGAAGGAGGCTATTAGTCTGCCATTGGATGGGTCCGTTATTAAAGCACTGGAAGAGGTCGATTCTGAATGGCAGACTAGGGGAAAAATAAAATGTTTTCGGTCCTCAGAAGATCAGAAATATATGGTGGTTAATGACCACTTTACCCAGTTCTGTCCCCCCCCCCGTCTAGACAGAAACATTGAAGAGGGTATTATGGCGCCTTCTAGCAGTAAGGACTATATTCGCGGTGCTCAGTTAAAATTTTCTAGCAATTCTGCGGATTCTGCTAATTTGTGCCTTAAGAAGCTGGATTCGAGTGCTCGGCTTTTGCTTAGGCAAATTTCGTATCGCTTGTTAATCACTTCTTATACTAACGCATCGGGTTCGGTTGCGGATAGACAAGAAGCCCTGCAGGCCCTATCCCAGTTATTCCAATCTATGGCCAATGTCACGTCCAGAATTATTTTAGGTTCTGTCTCAGCGAGGTGGAGTCTTTATTTGAGAGACATGGCTTTTAAGAATAAAGCCGCAGAAAATAAGTTTTCACGCCTGCCTACTTTAGGAATGCTAGGGAGACGCAACATGTCAGGAAGAATTTTATGGGAGCGAAGCGAAAGTTGGAGACGAATTATGCTAATTCTTCGGGTTTTGGGCAGAAAAGGCAGAAGCAGGAAGATTCCAACTTTAAGCAGAGGAGAGAACAGAGTGCTTCGACCTGGACAAAAGAGTAATCAGGGTTTCAGAAATCCAGGTTTCAGAAGTTGTTGGGGTTTCATCCCCAACGACAATAAGCTGTGTATTTCCTCAATCCGAGCTGGTCGGGGGACAACTAGCAGGATTTTTACAGGGTTGGTCCGGGAAGTTTTCTTCAACACCGATATGAAGCGGTGTAAAAAAGACTGTATTCAGTTCGTCTTACCAGAGAAACGTTATTTCAGAAGAAATAAAAGACTTGTTAGGAAAACAAGGAGGGTCTGGGGTGTTACAGCACCTTCTTTTTAGTTCCCAAGAAGGACGGAGGGTCCCATCCCATTCTAAATTTGAGAGGGATAAATTCCCATCTAGTGGTTCCCCATTTCAAGATGGAAATTTTCAGGACTATTCGTCAGGCCTTAAGGAAAGGCGATTGGGTAATAACGGTGGACCTAAAGAATGCTTACTTCCATGTTCCCATTTTCCCAGGTCACAGGCAGTTTCTGCGGTTTCATTTTCAGGGAAGGCATTACCAATTCAAAGCTATGCCCTTTGGTCTTGCAATAGCCCCCAGAGTGTTCACGAAAATGATGTCAGCACTGGGGGGATTTCTCAGGTCCCGTCAAATACGTATTTTCATTTACCTGGACGACTGGTTAATCAGAAATCAGGATCAACACATTCTCAATCTACAGGTAATTTTTATGCGGGACCTTCTCCAGGATTTGGGGTTGTTCCTGAACTATCAAAAATCTCAATTGATTCCATCTCTACCTAGGGGCTTTCTTCAATTTGAAAGAAGGAATAATTTATCCTTCAGAGGAGAGATTCCAGAATCTGGTACAACAAATAGATTGTATCTTGGAGACAGGGTTCTGCCAAGCTCACAAGTTTCTCAGACTTCTAGGTCTTATGGCGGCATGTATAGATCTGATCCCTGGGCCCGGTTGCATATGAGGCCTATCCAATTCTACCTTCGGTCATGGTTGGTCCCTCGGACGGACAATATCAAGAAGATGATCCCCATAAACAGTTTTTTAGCAAGTCACCTTGTATGGTGGACAAGGAGGGAGAACTTTTTCAAAGGGGTACAGCTTCACCATGCAGAGCCTCTAGTTCTTTGGACAGATGCCTCAGAAAAGGGCTGGGGAGCTCACTTAAACTATCACCAGGTAGCAGGAGTTTGGGACGATCTTCAGGTAAATAACCACATCAATTGGCTGGAGCTAAAAGCAGTCCATCTAGCTCTTGTTTGACTACTACCTCATGTCAGAGGTAAGAGAGTTCTTTTAAGGTGCGACAATTCCACAGTTGTAGCTTACATCAACAAAGAAGGGGGTACGAAGTCCCTTCATCTTTGTCTGTTGGCGTGGAAAGTGTTCCATTGGGCAGCAGAGCACAACATTTCCCTTTATGCAGCTCACATTCCAGGAAAGAAGAATGTTTTGGCAGACTGTCTATCGAGGGGCCAAGTGGGAGCTCGGTTGACGGAATGGAGCCTGGAACTGAGGATAGTGGACTTAATTTTTCTGAGGTTCGGGCGTCCGAACATAGACCTTTTTGCTACTCCAGAAAACAGAAAGTTGGGGGTGTTTTGCTCCCCTTATCCGGTTGATGATAGATTGGACAGGATGTATGCCTACACATTTCCTCCCCCAATATTGATACATTGGGTCCTTCAAAAGGTGTCACAGGAAAGATGCATTCTTCTTCTGGTAGCCCCACAGTTAAAGTTTTTATCTTGGAAGACAGTTTTCCTAGTTGCATTAGCTTCGGCTGCTAGGATAGGTGAACTAAATGCTTTATCTATCAAGGAGTCGAACCTTAGGTTTGAGGCAGCGGGTATACGACTTTTACCCAATTTAAATTTTTTAGCCAAGACTCAGCGGTTGAAGAAAGCCTGGTCACCTTGGTTTATTCCAGATTTCAAAGGATTTACAGATGACGCTGAGGACATCCTTCTGTGTCCTTGTCGTTGTTTAAAAATGTATTTGAAAAGAACGGAGATGTTGCGGCAGGATAATGAAGCACTCTTCATTACCTATAAGAAGAGCCAATATAGGCCAGCAGCTAATAGTACTATTTCCAGGTGGATTGTTTCCACTATTAGACATGTCTATGAGGCAGCTGGTCAGCCACATTCTGAGGATATTAGGGCCCATGATACTAGACGATTGGCTTCATCGTGGGCCTTGTTTGTCCAAATTCCCCTGAACTCCAATCTCACTACCAGATACAGTTTCGTATCGTATCCAGGACACTTCTTTTTTGGGGGGGAGGGGAGGGTTTCTTACCTTTCTGCAGGGAATATGCTGTTTGCATATTCTAAGCCTCACAGGCAGACAAGGGTTGTGTACTACCTGATTAGATAGTATTGAATTTTATTGAAAACTCAATTTAATGTAATATTTTTAAAGACATTTCATAAACATTAACCAAACTAAAAACATTCAATAATGACAATACTTCTTTAAAAAAATCAATTAGAAATTTTTTTAAGTTTAAAGGCTTGTTAAAAAGAACAATATGATATTAGATTTTAAAAAAATACACATTTTTTTTTCTTAATTTCAAAGCAAAAATATATTTTTTTTTGTGTATTTTACATGCTAATAGTTACATTTTTTTCAGTAATTAAGTAATTAATTACATAGTTATTAAAATTATAAGGTTAAAATTCTGTAATTAAAAATTTAAAAAAAAGTGTAAGTTTGATTTTTTTGTCGTCCACTATGCTTTAGAGAACTAGCAACAGGCAAATTTCAGGCCCAACCTAGATATTATGGTTAATATTTGGTTTTAAGTAAGGGTAATAAAAATTTATAGTCATGTGTATAGACCAGTGCACCCGAAAACCGCAAATTAAATGAAAGGTAAAAATTGATTATTCACCTAAAGTCAGTTTTTAATCTTTAAAGATAATTTAGTCATTGAATTAATTACTTTAGATTTAAGTTTGATTATGAAACTTTCAAAGGAATTGTCAATTATAAATAAATACCATATTTATTAACAATTTGGTAAATTTCAAAAATTGTTGCATAAACTCTCCATATTTGTTTGTCCTTATAATACATTTTTGGAGAGAAAAACTGAATTAACAACTATTTTAATTATTCTTACAATTCTTTATGTACTTTTTTTTAGATAAAAACAAATTGTTTTTTTTTTTTTAAATCTTTATTCACTTGTTTACAACAATTTTATTTTGTGATTGGCATACTGGCTTACCAGAATTACCCTTAAAAAATTTTGACTTAAATTACAATTTAGCATTAAAACAAAACTGGCAACTACTTTTTATTTTCTCACCATTTTGGTTTGTTGACTTCATTTATTTATTTTTATTACAAAAAGTATTTTTAAACATTTAACTTTGATAACTTAAGGCCACCAATTTTCCATTTCAAATTTTTCTTAATTCCATTTCCACTTTTGGTAAATTCCTTTTTTTCCATTTTTATAGTATTTTATGAGAAAATTGCGATAAAACATGCTATAATTAGTATAAAAACTGAAAACAAAAACATGATTCAAAGTTTGATTACATTTAAAGAAACAGAAAATACCTACAAATATTTTTGAAATGTTAAAATCCAAGTCTGAAAATAAATTATATGTAAAAATAAAAATGTATTATGACTAGATAATAAACAAATGGGATGTTGTAGTGCATAATTATCTTTAAGGTAGACGTTTAAATCAAAGCTTACTTTTACATCCTCTATTATGTTATAAACAACACATAAAAGAGGAGATTTAGTTTCTTCTAAGCTTGTCAAAATTTAGATTAAATGAGTGCAGTCCTCATTTATAAAATGCATATTCAGGTGCAAATTATGGTAAGAGGCATGATGTAGTTGACTATCATCTACTAATTCCAGAATCCTATCTACTGCAAGGTCATGGCTCTTTTTTTTGCTCTAAGAATCCTTCATAAAACTGTTCAAAGGAAAAATGATATTTGGTCGTATTAAACCAGAGATTTCACCTGGTTGCCCACTTGTTCCTTAGGCAAGGAACCTTCAAGCCATGTTAGATATTGCTGAATATTATAAAGGCTGACTTTATGAAAGTAATAAACTTGGTAACATCACCCAGTGCAATGATATCCTCAATAATATCCACATGAGTTAAAGCTTGGATGTATATCTGACTTATATATGTATATTTGATGATTGGATTCTCCCAATATCAATGAGAAATGGCTCCTATAAATACTTGCAATCACATTCAAAATTGCTGTGGTCAAGACAGTCATTTGTTTTGTCTGTTACGATGCTAATAGTTTGATTAGCAAGCTTGAGTTTCATGGCAACAAAATGAAAAGCAAACAATTTTGGCAGATGAAGTTGCTTGACACAATTGACATTAACACAAGGAGCCATGCACAAACCAAAGCTCATGCAGTGACCAGTTCAAAAAATGTGTGAATACCTTTAGCATTCCCCTTTTGGGGTGCTTCAGATACCAGGCAATAAACCCAGTCCTGACCCTTTTAGATGAAGTGGCAGCTAGTCTGGGGGATGGCTCCCTGGGATCACATGATTTATTTTATATCTTACTGGTCCAGAAGTTGAAGCTACGAATACCAGGTAAGGCTTCAGAGTAGACAAGCCAGTCATTTCATAAAATGCTTTTTAGAAAAGTTTTTTTTTTTTTTAATTTCTAAATTGTTATGGTCACATTTGTCATATTCATAAAATAAAGTTACAAGTTGTTTAGAATCTTTTACTTGTAAATTTTCTGAAAATCTAATGAATCATTGAAGAAATGAATTTGTTAAATTTTGTTTGATCTTTGTATCTCCCCCTTCCAATTTCTACATCAAAACTATTGTCTTATTTTAGCAATGATACTGACCCAACTTTCATCTGGTTAGAAAAAAAATTTAATTATTTAAAAATAGATTAGTAAAACATTTTCTCAGAAAATCTAATACCAACTTTTCTTTTTTTTATGTAAAAATGTTTAATTCTTTTTTTGATCTTAAAAGAAAAAATAACTAATAAATTCTCAAAAATCAAGGTTATGTTATTATATTATATTTATTTAAATGTTAAAAATTGGAGAGACAGTTAAGTTTTGAAAGAATTAAAACAAAAAAAAAATCAATAAAAAATTTGTGATTGAAAATTACATTAAAAATCCTAGATTCTGTTTAAGATTAATGATTCTGCAATTCTGTTTACGATTCCATGATCGCAGAAAATTAGTTCCCCTATAACTGAAACAAACATCATTTTATTATAAAACATTCTATGAAAAGATTATATGAAAGATTTCCTAATCCTCATGTTTCCTTCTTTCCATTTATTTTGTAAACAAATAGATTTCACATTTATTTTCTAAAAAAATAGACAATTAAATGTTTTTATCATATGATAAAAATATTTAATTGTCTGTTTTTTTGTTCACTCTTTTCCTCTTACAATGAATGTTAATAAAATTTAATTTTTATTAAAATCTGAAAATCTTTAAACTGTATTTTCTTGGATATAGTTGCTCAGTAGTAATAGTACGACACTGAGCAGTTTCAGTTTCATAAAATATTTTGGTGCGGTTTTACAGTTTGAAGATGAAACTGAAAAAATCGTTTTTTTAGTTAAACCACCCATCTCTAATACAAACACTCCCTTTTGTGAGAGAATTATTTAGTTAAAACACCCATCAAACACCCTCTCTTGTGAGAGAATTATTTGCGAAAAACATGTTTGAATTTTCATCATTTTTTCTTCTATATTAAAACAAAATACACCAAAGAAACGACCTTGATAGACTTGTAGATAAAACAATTTCCTTTCATTTAAAGGATTGACAGGATTTTATGGGTTTATAGTGATTTTATAAGCATTTTTCAGATATAACCCACTATAAATGAAAATGTCTACAATGTCTTATGGGTGCCATAAGCATTGCTACTTTAAACCTTATTCAATCTTTTTACAGTGCATTTGTGAGAAAATAGTTAATTTTTGGCAGATTTTTAGGATTGTATAGACATTAGAAATAGTAAATGACCAAAACTGATGCAAATGGTGTTATAGTGTTTTAGCTGTTTATTTAAATTTTTCCTTCAACTCACCAGTCTTTCCATCTGAATGTTATATTTTACAAAGTTTCCTCAATATATTTTTTTATTAATTTTCAAAGTAAATCATAGCAATTTAATAAAAAATATTGAATACTGCATGGACTTTTTCTGATCTTATATAATTTGGAGGTATGGGGTATTAATGCTTAGTGTTGTAGAGAATGAACATGGGAAGACAAGTTCAAATCCTGGATGAGGTTGTTTGCATTTCTCATAGTGCTAATACCCTTAAGAAAGGTATGAATCCAACTATTCTCCCTCCAGTTATGATTAAATAGTAGGGCAGACTAGTCTCTTTAACATTGGTTTGGCAACCAGTCTAGGAGAAGGAAAACTGAATTCAAACCTGTTAAACTCTCCGTAAGAAATTGGTCACATTCTGCTTGTGCAGATGTGTTGGTAAATATATATATAGTTTGGTAGCTTTGTTTGTATTAAAACTTTTATTTACTGTAAATGATATTTTTCAGAAAATGCAGCAGCAAAGAAAACAGCAATTTAAAAAAAATAATATAATGGATTATGATTTTTTTATTTTTAGTAACACACTTGATTTTTTCTATTTACATAGTTTCTTTAATAGCTACTAGTCTCAAGATTCTTCACCAAAGAATAATTGAGATTTTAGAAAGATTAAATGGTTACTTTGTGACTTATCTGTTTTTAGAGAACACCAAAACCTGTTAATGTTGTTGATCCATTAATGACTACTGGTGTAGATCTAACTACTGGAGGAAGCAGCAGCAGCAGCAGCAACAGCAATAATGTGAATGGTACTGGGCCTGGAGACCAAATTTTATCCAACCCTGTGATAAATTCCCTTACTTCCCATTTAGATTTTATCAATGGACCAAAATGTTGGCGAGATTCATGTGATACAGAAAAGAAAAACCTTCAAAATGAAGTTGATTCCTTGAAATCTCAACTTGATGTTCAATTCCAGGTGAGTGTATTAGGATGCATCTTTTTGGTTTTGTATTGAAAACATTTTTATTTGAATAACAGTAAGCTTTAAATCTATAAATATGGATGCTTATGAATAACTATTCATCATGAGTTACAAAAAAAGTAATTTTATTTTTGAAGTATTCTTAAAAGTTTGAATTGCTAAAAGTGGTGATAAAATATTAACTACTCTGCGCATTATAAAGTATGAAAGACGTGGTCCGTATTATTCATACGTCAAGAGTACAATTACAAATGGCTACCACCATGGCTCTATTTATAGTGTATCTTTTTAAGGTTCAGCCTAGAAACCGGGGCAATTATATGCACCCGAATACTTGTGATCATCCATGGGAACAGGGCTATTGGCGCTTGTACCCTGCAACACGAGCGTTGTTTCAATGGTGTTCATGGCACCATCAGGCGGTCGTTGCTGCTGGGGCTCAGAATCTGTCGGAAGGTCTGAAGCTCCCGGCATAGAACCATATGAGCTGTAAAAAAGTGGACATATTTTAAGTAGCATCTTTTGCTGAGTACCAGTATGCATGAATCCAAGCAAGTCTACAATTTTATTTTGTTGCTCAATTCTGTGACTTTGTTCTTGCAGCTGAGTTCTCAATTCCTGTATATCGAAGAAATGTCAGGGATTGTTGCAGTTTAGTCTAATTTAGGCTCTCTCTGATTTCCTAACATGGGACGGGTTTAGCTGCCCATTTGGCCTTTACTTTTTGACTGCAATGTTTTCTGGTTGTAGTTCCAAATATTGTTGGTCTATGATTATTTGTGGTGCAGCCATGTCTGTTTTTATCAACTTTTTAAAGTTTGAAGTCAAAAATCTCCTTTCAGTGCCATACAAAAGATGTGGTCAGTATTGTTCAGACGTCAAGAGTACAATTGCAAATGGTTACCACCATGGCTCTATTTATATTGTCTATCTGATGAAGGGCAGATCACCCTGTTCAACCTAGACATAGGGGCAGATCACTCTGCTTATAAAGTGTTATCAATGTTGTATACATACTGTTTTTAAGTAAGTAGCATAGATTAAAAATAAAGAAGTAACTTTTTGACAAGATTTCCAATACATACTTCTTACTTAACAATTGTAAATTTAAACATTGCAATAAAAAAGCAACAAAAATCAGATGAAAGATGATCTAAAATTAAAAATAATGAAACCCAAGCAATTTATGACTTTTCTTTTGACTATTTTGTTTGTATTTTATAATAGAAAAAAAAGTCTTGATGCTATTTAATTTTGTAATGTTGTCTTCATTTCTAAACTGATTTCACATTAGGAGACAACACTGTAAGAAGTTAAGTGAATTTATTTAAAAAAAAATGTTTTGGAATGTATTTTCTATTTTTAAATATATCTTTTTTTACTAATTCTTAGGTAAATAGTGAACTGAAAAAGTTACTGGTTGCTTCTGTTGGAGAAGATTTGCAGTATCGTGTGGAGAAATTAATGAGGTAGGATAAGTTTTTCTCCTCTCTTTTATATGTTCTCTAGTTACCTTTGATTATTTTACTAAGAAATATCAAATTATTATAAGATATTATTATTTTTCAATGTTATCTTGGACGTTTTTCTTTTCAGAGATAAAGTGCAACTGTCAATGGAAGTTGGAGGTTACTCAAAGAAAGTATCAGAAGATTATGAAAATTTGGACAAATTATCCATTCAAGCTGATATTTGGAGAAGCAAATTTATGGCTAGTCGGTGAGTTTAGCCACTTCAAGCATTTTCATAACAGTAAATTATTTGCAAGGTTCAACTTTAGGATTAGTTTCAATTTTTTAATTCTATTCAAAACATTTAGTTGTATATTTATCTTGATTTGTTCAAAACTCTATCAAACCTGGATAAAAGGATTCAATGATTAAAATATACAGAAATTAATAATATATTTCAGTTGAGCAAACATTTATGATATTTTTTATTTATTTACTTTTTTAAAGTATTATTTGACTTAGAATATACTCATTTTCCTAAAAGATAACAAAAAGACAGCAAGTTGTATGAGCTAGAAGTTTGGATTATCTGCTTTTTTATAGTTCAAATTTAGATGTTCAAAATAGTTTTAAAATTTGGATTTAAAAAAATAGTCATTTATCAATATTTTATATTTAGAATTTACTTTAACAATTTAGTTATAGATACATGCATATTACATTGTTTTCATTGTATAATACATTAAAGAAGCATAGTATATTACTCTCAATGGAAAGCATTTTAGTAGGTTCCATGGTTCATTGCTTGGATTTTTTTTTTATAAAGAATTTTTTTTCATTGTAATTGATAAAAAATAATGAAATACTAAGAATCATAACAAAATATTTTTCTTTTGTTTCAAAGCAAATCTCAATAAAGTATTACCTGCTCAATTTTGTTTGGCTTTAGAAAATGTTTTTTATATATGAAGTACGAAACAAATTTGACTATAACTTTTGCAGTTACACTAAAGGGTAATAGCAAAAGTTTGTATTACATTGTTTATGCATGCTGTTTAATTTTCACCAAATTTTGGGTAGTACCTTGTATGACAGTGTATATGATATACATCCGAAAAAAAAAATCTTTACTTGCATTATTCTCATTTAGTGTTGGTTAAAATGTTTCTTCTGTTCAGCTTGTCATGGTCAATTAGCTCATTAAAAGTGTGATAAAGGTAACCTGAAGCCAAACCTTTTTTAGACTATATTTTTCTGGTGCAGATATCATTGGGAATGAAAAAAGTTTTAGTAAACTACAATTTAATTTCTTGTTCCCCAATGATACTTGTATAAAAAAAAAAAGTTTTTTTTAAGCACTTTTAACTTGTACTAATAGTACATTTATAAGAATACTGTAAAACTATATTTTTAAAAATCCTTGAATGATATATAATTATATAACATTTCTATATGCTAAGATATATTATATGTGTCACATACACTATCATATATATAAATGGTGACTCAGACATTTATTAATATGAGATGATTCATATAAGGAATTCCTCCATGAAATAACTATTTATCATACACAACATCCTCTTGATTTACAGACAAAAAACAAAACCCAATAGTCACTCTACTATTTTATAAATATTTTATAAATGTACTTTATATTAGAAGTGTAAAATGGAAAATTAAAAATGTCTGTGGACAATATATTGAAGCAGCAGAAATATATATAACTTTCTCATGTAAGTCAAGCCTTCATTCACAGAAAATATGACTAAGAATTGGTTGTACAAAATCTTCTGCAGTTACTGGAGAAAGGTAAAACCACCTGCCATAGAAGATCATATAGAAGGAAAAGGGGTCACACTAAACCTTATGGAATGAAATTGAAATAATTGACAGAATATTATAAAATATAAATATTGAAGGAGTAGTTCATATGCTATAGCCGAATATGCTAGCCAGTTAGCTTGCTATAGCAATAAATGCCATATAGACCTTTTTGTAACACTAAGGTTACTCTTATATTTTCTGAGTGTTCTACAGAACAACAGCCTAGTTGATAATGATACTGGTTTACTCTGGAGTAAGTAGTACTCAGTGGAAGAGCTGTGTTACACTATAAAAATGAAAGATGAGTAGAAAATAAGTTAAATGTTTCTTTGAAGGATCTAAATTAAAATAAAATATTTTATATTATTGTAACTCATAGAAAATGACATACTGGATACATTGACCAAAATCTGAAAAAAGTAAATGATTGTTTGGCCATAATTGATTGCTAAAAAGGATTTTGAAAAATGTTTTTTGGCTTTTGTAGCTGTCTTTTCAAATGCTACAATTTTGTTTGTTTCTTTTCTCTTTTAGAGTTTTGATCGATGAATTGGCCAAAGGTCGAGCTGTTCTTTCTTCCCAGTATCAGGAATCTCAGGATGCAATTCAACGTCTTCTCAATGAGCGTCATGAACTCCAATCACATCTTACAGAATCATACAGGTAAGTTTTGACAAATGTTTATAATCAATACAATATAAAACTAAATATTTTATTAAGAATTTCTTTTTTTTTTCTTTTTTTTTCAAAATCTTTGGCTGTTTACATTTTATATTGCAGTCTTAACTTTAACATCTAATAAATATTTTTTTCTATTTTTAACAAAAGTATTCATATATAAATTTATAGATGTTACACTCATTTTAATTTTGCTCTTTTCCTTTTTCATGAGTTGCTCTGACACAATTTTAAAAATAACTTTTTAAATTTTCAGCTTTAAAAAATCAATTCCAGAAAATTTAATCCAAATTAAAGAGACACATTTTTTTTCCCCCTCAGATCTTTAAAACAAGTGAATGAAGCATTTGACCCACTTAACACTCAAAATCTGTTAGCATTGCCCAATTCGTCAAATGTGATAGACTTGGTGAAGGTGATTCAACAACTGTCGGAAGCAATAAGATTCCGTTTACTCCCTGGTGGCACTGCTGCAACTGGACATAACATGGCAATGCAGCCAGCTGCGCATTATCCCCCTCAGAACACACTTACACCTGCTGAGGCTCATGCACAAGATGTAAGTGTGTCTTTGTTTTTTTCAGTTCTTTTTTGTTCCTTCTTATTCTTGTGCTTTTATTGCTTTCATATCTTTCCTTGTTTAGTACTAATTTTCTAGTATGATTTAAAAAAATGTTTTTGGTTTAAAATAACCTCCTTTATTTAGTTAATAAATTCTTTTAAAATACAGTGAATATTAGCTTTTCTATAAAGCTATTATAATATTTAGTTAATATTCCACTTAATGAATATTATAATTTTTTTATAATCTTTAATATTCCTTTAATATTCCACTTAATGAATATTATAATTTTTATTCTTTTATAGATTTCTAAGAAACTTGTGGAGACAGATGATACTTAAGCTTTAGAGGTTTTCATGAGTCAATAACAGGATCACTATAGATTGTAGGTGATTTATATGGAGATTATCAGTGACTTTTGGATTCATAATTATTAACTGCAGTAAAATGACCTAAGTAAAACATTGATATTTTGCTTGTAGAGGCAGTAGAGATATGAATAATTATTTTGATGGTTATGAATAAATTCCAAGTATGATATAGATTTATAAGGTACCAGAGATTTTGTTAAGGTATTTTATCATTTGAAGTCAGCCCCTTGTCCACTACAGACCCTAATAATAATTCATTTTTTGCCTTCTTAACTTTAATAAAAATGATAAAAATACTTGACTAAGTATGTATTTGCCTAACCCCTCTGCATGAGCAAGCTGTGACATAAGATCAATTTTTAAGTGGAGTTCAACAAGAATTCAATTTTCCTTCTTCTAGACTGTTTGTCATACCAAGGCCAAAGAGCCCAGCCTGTCCTGCTATTTACCCATAGCTGGAGGAAGAATAGTTTGAGTCCTACCTTTCCCAAAAGTGCTATGTGAAATGCAAACAGCCTTGTCCATGACTTGAGCATAGGTCACTGTGTCTATTTCCTCCAATGGTAACCATTACATCATGAGGGCCTTCTACCTTGACTTCACAGCTGGACTAGGGTTTTTTTCTTATTTAAACTCTATTACTATGTAATATTTTTTTGGTGTTTAGTTTAATTAAAAAATTTAAAGGAATTCTTTTAAATTTTTGAATTTATTTATTTTTATAAGTTTATAATCTTTTAAAATTATTTTAATTTATTTTGCTAAAGTTTATATCATTGATATTTTTAGATTACTTTTCTATTTGCTCTCTTTTCTCCCAGACTTTAATTACAAATTAATTGGATCAATTGTTGTCCTTGTTGACAAAGCATGACATTTTTGTTTGCTGAATTTCCATTCTTTACATTTTCCTAGCTTTTATTCCATGAATTTTAATTGGATAAAAAAATCTATGTAAAATTTTTAACAGTATATGTTATATATTCTAATTTACTTATGGTCACAGTAGTAACATATTCTCTATCATGCACATGTTTAAGTAATTAGAAAAGAGTACAAGTGACCTTCCCTGCTTAAACAAACTCCAAAAAACTGCTTGCAAATTCGTTAGTTTAGTAGCAAATAAACCTTTAGCACTTCCTTTTCTTTTTCTTTTTCTAAAAAATAAAAAAATTGAAAAAAAATAAAAAAGTAAATCTAAAAATAGATGCAGTAAGTTTTACCATAAAAAATAGTTGCAGAAATAAATTGAAGGGTTCTATATATCATTACACATTTTTCCAATGTGTAATGATGTATAAAATATATAAATATATTCAAGCTTATTAAAAATGTTATCTTTAGTAAGATTGCTTGCTTTACAGTCCACAACACCATTGAGGCCGTTATTTTTTTTTTTTTAACACATAGCTTTTATGAGTGGAGTGTTATATATCCATTTCATAAGAAATGAATACTCCGGCACCAATCTGGTGGCCAGTGAATACAGTGGAAAATTACTAAAAAAGAATACCCAGGTTATAGCGTCAAAGAATGTTGGATTTATATATTAGAGGAAAATAATAAAATACCACATGAGGTTGAATGGCAAAGGCAACTCGAGGCGGAGATAAATCATATAACAAAAATGTATTGATATATAATAAAAAAAAAAGAAGGAAAGAAAAAAAAAGAATGCAAGGTATGAAGCAAAGAGTTCAATCAAATATTTGATATTGTATCCAATGTAAAATCAACAAAGCTACAAATCTTATTTGAGGCAAGGATAAGATGTAAATTATTTCAAATTTGTAGTTTCATTTAGGTTAATGTTAAGAAATGGGGTATATGCATAGATGGAATGAGAATTCTTATCTATTGTTGGGTTTTCATTATGCCAATGCATCTTATTCAATGTATCAGATTCATTTTGTTCCTCTTTATTAGTTCATTTCTGTTTTACTTTAATTTTGCTGTAAATCATTTTGTCTCATCAGGACTCCATTTGTAGGTTCATGTTTAGTAGAAGATCCACCATTTATCTGTTACGGTGGTTTTCAAGCCGATATTTGAATGTTTCTTAACATTGGCTGTCTCATCATTTTGTTGTCTCCAATTCATGAATGGACTAGAAGTTTCTATGACATGCAGAATTATTTTGTTGTCCATATCATGAGTTTTTCTACAGTTGACTGAAGTTTCTTTTTCAAATTTGTACTAACTAAATTTATTTTAGCCTCACCTGGTTATTTCTGGTGGATTTCAATGGCGTGATTTCAAACAGTAGTATCAGGGTGGAGGAGGGTGGAGAAAAGAGAAAGAGAGATGCCTGCTGCCTTTATTCTAATGTATATGTATATATATGTACTTCATTCTACTACTACAATTTAGGTATATACATCTTAGGAGGGAGTGAAAAATATATCTTATGTGCAAAAGAAAGATTTCAATGAGTTCTATTCTATAATATAGTTGGTTTAAACTAGGAGTAAAAAATTACTGAGTAAAACACCAAATTGACCTCAATGGTGTTGCAGATCTTTACAAGAATTGAGTTCAATTAGAATATGCAAAAGTTTACTTTTTTTTTTTCTTACTGATTTGGGCAGTTTATTTGTACAATGCCCTGTACTAAGGATATTGCTTTCAAAACATGATTTTCATAATTCTTCTAATCTATCATTATTAATCAGTTCCTAACTTGAATGATGAGATGATTATACTAAAATTGAAACAGTTATAAATATATAGAATAAAACTTTATTTCAAATGCCTGAATTTAGAATACTTTATAATGAATGCAATTAACAATTTCAATTAGTGCAATTTTGAATAAGCACTAATAATCTTTTATTTAAGACATTGAATAGCCCACTCAAACATTCAGTTAGCATGGTAATTAAAAACTAATTCAAAATAACAAAGTTGCTTACTTTGTCATTGTCATGTCAAATTCAAATTGATTTTAGAAATTACAAAAGAATTTATTTTAAATGTTTGCATTTTCTTTTCTTTTTTTTTCTCGGTCATTTTTAATTGTACATTTTAACACTTTTTTATGATTGTTTTGTAATGTATAGAAAAGTATTTAATCATTAGACTTGTGTTGGCAACAACAAAAATCTTCAGTCATAGAATATTATAAATGATGAAATGATAATTCATTTAAGAAATTATCAGTTCATTTTTGTTTAGTCTACAATATTACAGGAGAATTCTATCCAGTGAAGTAAAATATTGTTATTAAAAGTTTGATGTTTTTAAAACTTAATTAAAAAATAAATGATTAACCAATCTTTGAAGATGTTGCAATATATTACCATGAAAGGCTACCTTGATATTATGTTGTCTGCCTTTTTCTATATTAGGGACTCTGTTATTTTTTGGTTGTATCTTCATAGTTTTCTTTTTTTCTTTAAATGGATTGTATATTAAGTTATTTCAAGTTGTAAGCAATAAACTATTTTTCTTCATAGCAAAAGAATCAGGTATATACTTGTTTTGATTCTATGAATATCTAAGAAATCAACTTCCTATTGTGTTCATTTTCCACAGTGAAATAATTTAATGAAATCTGCATAATCTTTGTACATGTTATTAGACTGTTCTGGTTGAGAGGGGGAAAAAGAGTATTATTAATTTTTGAGTAGTAATTCTTTCAATTTTATTTCTATTGCTTTTATTACAACTACCCAGACCATCAGTCTATAGCTGTGAACAGTGTGGGCCAGAAATAATAATTTTTTGGCAAGACTGACTCGCATCACTTTTGTCTCAGGAAACCAGAAATTATGTGAATTTATTCTTCTTTATTTCCTGTCTACATGGTTTGACTAATTAAAATGAAAAGTCAGAAATCAATAATGGATCCCAATCTAATAAAAATTCAAAATAAAGTACCTAGTCACTTATAAAATAATGTAATACCAGAGAAAATATTAATGAAGACACTGTTAAAAGCAACAAAAATGAAGATGTCCAAATGATACATGAGATAATAAAGAAAAGTAATAAGAGACCTGTGTCTATTTAATTTTTAAAAATTCTTGTTTGAATTTTATAGACAAGGTATTGTAATCATTATTTTGGTTCATTTTGACTCATTTCCTCATCTTGATTTTTTTAAAATTTAAATATTTCAGCAACTCTGCCCTATCAAGAGGAAGAATATATAGTTATGTGTCATTAGTAGGCTCAGCATAAATATAGATAACACTGATCAATAGAGAACTAATGATGAATTTCAGATTCCAAAAACATGTTCTTAAAATAGGAGAGCTTATGAAATTCACTTAATTATAATGTCTATATATTAAGAGATAGTAGGAAAAGCCACCAGATGTATGTATATGAGATGTGAATTTCTTTTGAGAACTCAGTTCAATATAGCAAAATGCAATACACATCCCAAGGAAGAATATTCTAAATGTTTAAAAAACAATAGAAATGAAGAGATTTCAACAAAATACAATTCATTTTTTAAATTTCATTTTAGTTATCAAATTTCTGGTCATTTTTCATTTATTGTATCAAGCAATGTAAACTTTTGTTTACAAAATAAAGATTTACAAATTTGAAGTAATTCATTGTTCATAATTAAAACATTTTTTTTGTGACAAAATAATTACACTTTTTAACAGAGGGTGAAATTTCATTTTTGAATGGTGATCATTTTTAGATAATTATATAAAAAAGACTTAAGTTGAGAAATAAATTTGATAAACAGATGCAAAAATTCTTTTAAATTTCTTGATAAAAAGATGGACATGGAATTAAAAAAAAAACTTTAAAAAAATTCAAGGAATTTCAATTTATTATTTTTATTTATTTACTTTTTTCAGTAGAAAATGTATGCAAGTGATTTGTATAAAATTATTCAGTCAAGCTATAAAAAATAGTGTTGAGATTTTAAATTTTAGATATTATTATTTTCTTTCTGATATTAAGAATTGGTCCCAACTGTGATAGTACAGGAAATTTTTCTTAGTCGTAAAATTTTATTCACTATTTAAATGGTTATCTCTATAATAACAAAAAGCAGTTCTTTTTCTCCCAAAATTTCAACTTGCAAAATTTTTCCCACATACAGTTTACTACCTATTATTAAAAAAGTGAGGATTCTGTTGAAATTTTTAATCATTTTATGACTGAGTTGCAAGATTATTTCTATCTGAAATCAGATTTGGAAACTTTTTCAAACATTGTATTCATCATAATAAATGATTTTTGATTTTAATAAACAATTGATGTGCATTAATTTTTACATTTTCAACCCATGAACCATGGTATAAAGATAGGTAAAGTTACAAAATGGAAATAAACAAAAACAAAATCCAAAAAACAAAGAACAGTCAAAATAACTGAAAAAGATTTTATTCTATTCTTTTAATATAAAATTAACAAATAAAGAATAGTTTTTTTCTAATCATGTATATGAGGAAGCACAGAAACACTGACTGAAGAAGTGTGTAGACTGCAAGGAGGGACTGTTAAAAAAATAAACCTCATTTGATCATTCTATGAGAGTATCTTGGTCAATCTATGAACCTTTCAGCTGGCTCTAATACAATAATTTTTTCAATTTTAATCATTAGTTAGACCAGAAGAGATAATGTTTTTCCTTTTAATCAAAATTATTTTCTGTAGTGTTGTGGATGGTGATTGATAAACAAGAAAGTCGTTTTAGTAGCAGTTGGTAAATAATTTGAAAAATTATAACTTTCTTTATATATAAAAATCCATTACAAATTGGTTAATAGTATTGTAAGAACTACAATTTGATTTTTCTCTTATGTGAATTTTTACTGAATTAGAATATAAGATTAATTTTTCTTTACATTTTTCAATATTTTGCTATTGTTATGTCAAGTGTGTGTTATATTTATCTCTGACTCTTCAAATTGCTTTGTCAATTTTTTCTTTCATTAATGAAAAAAACTAAAATATCAAGATATTTTAGCTTTTTTCATTAATGAAAAAAAAAAAAAAAGAAAAGAAAAGCCCAAACTAAAGTCTAATGCATGCTATACAGAACAAGAATGTTTTTGTCTCCAACTATTTTTGTTGCAAGGTGATAGTTTGAATAGATTTTAGTGATTACATTGTAGCTGATAATGATTTACAATTCTTATTGGCACTATCACTTGTTTATCCTATTACCAACAGGCCTCTAAACATGATGTAGCACACAGCAGTTATCAACAACCTCCAAGTGGTGAGTTTAGATGTGAAATCTCTGCCTTGCTTACTTTATAAGAAAGATTTTTTTAAAAAGATACTTTAAAAACTATTAAAATGCAAATGCTTGCATTATGTCTCCTGGGCTTTTGAAATGGCTTTCACATCAAATTCTCTTTTTTAATCTCTATTTCCTTTTCTTCCTCTTTTTTTGTGTTTGTATGTGTGTATGCGTGTGTGTGCGTGTGTAACTTTTTTTTACTGTTATTCTTCTGTTGTCTTTGGTTTTGATTACTTTAGTTTTATTCTTTTCTTTTTTTATTGAGATATCCTGTGTTATCTTTTTTTTTTCAAATTTTTAGTTCTTTTGTTTTCTACTCAAATGTCCTTTCAATATTTTGCTTTCTAGCTTTGTTATAATCATTTGTTACATTTATCTGTTTTCATGTCTGTATTATTTTATATTTAGGTATGTTAGATTTTGTTCAGACAGTATATTCTGCTTGTCCATAGCTTGCCTCTAGATTTTCAGAAATTTGTCTAAAAATGCAACACAAGCAAATGTTGTGCTCTTCTGTGATTGCATGTTAATTGTAGTAAAGTTTCTGTTTATAAAAAAAATCAAACTGTACACAATCAAAAACCCAGTTGTGATAAAATATTACAAAGATCTTTTTAAAAGTCTTACTATTTTGGTAAGTGAATTTATATCATCTTTTTAAATTATTTTTAATAAACTTCATAATCACCTTAAATTTTTAATTGGAAAAGATATTGGCATTCATAAATAATTTATTTTCTTCCTGACATCAATAAATCATATTAATCACTTAGATATTTCTTAGTTGCCAACAATAAGTGAAATGAATATTTCTTATTAACAATGACTGATTTAAAATCTCAAAAGATACACATTTTTTTAGGATTAGATATTGTTTAGTATATTTATTTCTCAAAATAATTGTTTTTGTGTTTTAGAAAATTTTAAATTTCTATTGCTTTCCTAGCTTTATTTTCCTTATACTTGTGTATAGTTGCTTCCTATCTATCTACCTACCTATCTATCTATCTATCTATCTATCTACACATATATAAAGGGCATTTGTGTGTATGTATGTGTGTATGTCTGGAGTAAACTACGAAAATAAAACAATTAACAACAAAGTAAATATATATATATATATCACCAGATCTTCATTTTTGTGTTGAAAATTATGAAGATTTGATCCATATTTTTGAAGATGCTTAGAAATTAAATTTATAATAAAATAACATTAAAATTCTACTTAGGCCATTCTAGCTAAACTTCAAAACAATCAATGTTTATAAAATAATTGCATTCATTTAGTTTTTTAATTATTGAGTTTCTTTCTTGATGTTCAAATATTAAATATACAATTATTAGATCTTTAAAAAATTATTTTGGTTTGTTAATTTTTTGTATTGAAAAATAATGCAAAAAACAAATTAAATAATAAAATTTTAATAATTAAGTTTTAAATCTGAGATTTTGCTGATTCAAAGTTGTAGTAAATATTTCATTGAAAAATCTGATTTTTCTTTTCTTTTAATTTCCAGTCCCTAATTTTTACGTTTCTAGAAAGATCAAATCCTGAAGAATAAAAAAAAAAAAAATAAAAAAAAAAAAAAATTCAATTCAATACCCGAAAAAAGTGATTTGAAAATTAAAAACATTTATTTTCTTAAAATTCAAAAAATAATTTATGTAGCATGTTTTTTTTGTAGCTTTAAAACAATATTTTTCTTTGAATTGATGAAAAAAAAAAAAAAAAAAGGATTTTTTCTGATTCAATTTATTCACTAAAAAATTTAATAATGAATAATGAATGTTTAAACATTAGGAACTATATATGTTTAAGTATAATATTTAAACTAGAGATAAAGCTCAATTTAAGCTATCCAAAAATGTAAGTTTAAAAATGTGCAATTTTGCACAACATATTTTCTGAGATATTTATATATTAAAAAAAATTATTACTAACGATCTTATTTTCATGCATGGATCATATCAAAAAGTTATCTCCCCTGATGACCCTGTGAGATACACGATAAAAATTTTTTTTTTGCGTCTTCCATAGATTCTTATCTAGCCACAAGACATAATATAATTAGTAGCTACTGGCATTTTTCCGGTGTAAGGGAGATAAATGCATAAACATTGTTAAAAAAAGTTGTCTTGATTTTTGGTTGTTTATTTTATTATTATCTTTTTTCTCTACCCATGACAAAGTAAATATATACACACATTAAATATCACTGATTTCTGCTTTTTGTGCAAAAATTATGAATATTTGAGTTATATTCGAAAATATTTAAAAATCAAAATATACATAGAAATAGTATTTAAATTCTACTTAAACATGTTCAGCATTTGTAAATCCCAAAAGTAAACAAATCAATACATCAGTCCCCCCCCCCCACCTCTTCTACCCAGTTGATGCTGGGTAGCCGCTTCTTGTACATATATAAAGGACAGTTGTTATGTATGTATGTATGTCCAGAGGAAACTATGAAAATAAGAACAATTAAGTAATATATATATATATATATATATATATATATATATATATATATATATATATATATATATGTGTATATATATATACACATTCACTATCACCAGTTTTTGTGCAAAAATAATGAAGATTTTATTTATATTTGGTAAGATATTTAAAAATTAGGATTTGAATTGTAAGAGAAGGGAAAGTCATTGGTAGTGTTCATGATTAAAACATAAATCAATTATATAAGACCAAAACAATCAATGGATCTGTGAGACTAACTTTTTATTATTCCCCCCTCTACCCAGGCAATGCTGGGTAGCCACTTCTAGTAAAATATAAAGCTTGTGAATTAAACTTTATTCAAAGCTACTATGGAATATCTCTTGGATATCACTTTATAGCAAAATTTGTATAGATTATAATAATATTTGAAGAATAATAAACAATAGCCATGGAGTAGAACTGTTTTAGTGTTGTAAAGTTGTCATTTAACTATTAAGAAATTAGTCATATTCTGTAGATTTTATTTGGATTTGCCAAATAGACAATATTCTGAATTGATTATTTACTTTCAATTACACATTCTTATGAAGGTTGTAAAAACAGTTAAAAAAAAAATAACCGGACATATTTTAATAAGTGTGAAAAAAACTGTTAGAAGATCATAGCAGAATAACTGACAACTCCTGAAATCATTTTTATGGCATAGTTTGAGAGTAATCTTATTGTTTTCTATTACTTTATATTAATATGGAAAATTGTTTCAAATATATAGTTGAAATATAACCTCTACAAATAATAATTTGACATTTTTACCTGATGTAATCTACCTTAATACTTTGAATCTAAAATATATACCTATTACTTTCAATTAAATGACAGTAAATCTCAGAGTGGCAAGAATTAAATTTGTAGTAAGCAAAAAATTAACATGATATCTTGAGCTTCAAATCTAATGTTTTTCATAATACTGAATTTGTAAACCATTAATGATTGTTTTGTTTCTCTTTTTTATAAGACAATGATACTCTGAAGAAAAGTTTTAAGACTTGTCTTATTTTCTATCACTAACTGTATCATATGGAATTATTTAAATTCAAATCAAAGCTTTCAATGTTATTTTAAAGTTTGTCTTAACCACATTCAATATTGACAAAAGTAATTAAATAATAGAAAAAAAATCTTGTTTTGTAATCTTTTTTTGTATTGCTGATAACATTTTGCTGTAGAGACAATGCGGTTATATTGTTTCAAGAATTGTTCAGACTCATCATTTTTTTGCTTTAGTTCTTGTGATAATATTTTGCTTGATTTATTCTATGATTTTCTTCAGGCTTAGAAAAAAATAGACACTTTTTTCTATATAAATTGTGCATCTGAAGAGAGCCAAAACAATGTGAAAAAGAACAAAAAAATCCCCCAATTCTCAGAATGATATTGACTTATCTAAGAATTAAAGAAGCTGTAGTGTTTTTAATATCAAGTAGGTGATTTATAAAGCGGTTATAAGAAGAAAATGATTTTAACAAATATTTTCTAATTAAAAGTTATTGATACTTCATCCAATTTTCATTATATTCAAGAACATTGATACAGGTAATAAAATCACTTGAAAGGAAAGACCTATTTATATATATGATATTAAATATTTTCTTGTTTTTCTGTGAATATCAAAGATCAGTATATATGTACCTTGTTAACTTAACCTTATTAACCTAAATTTTAATGAGGTTAATTTGACATTTTCCTCTTGTTTTCTGTTCTAGATGAATTAACATATAAGTACTTGGTAAGCTTAGATTTGCTGCTTCTACTAAAACAAATGTTTTTTGGGTTGACCTTACTTTCTACATTCAAGGAATTTACTCTTAAACTTCATAGTTGTTACAACCAATGACTACTGTTAGTGGTAGTCCAATTAAGTTATTCATTTAGTATAAATACTTAACACAGTTATACTTATTGAATTTTATAGCATACAATGTTATCAGTAACATTTTAATTTTCCTGGAGCAAAAGAATGTGAAATATATTAGTTTTATTGCTTGTTGATACCTTTGCCAACAGGGATAGTTAGAAATCATCACTGGATATAACCTGAGTAAGCTAAAAAGTTATCACAACAACCCAGCATAAAAACCAACCTAATTGGAACCAACCAATGACTCATAAATTTGATGTGTGTTTCAGCTGGACAAAACAGATGACTTTTGATAATATATATTATTATATTTGTGTTTCTATTCAGTAGACATTTCATTATAAATCAGACAAAGAATGATTTTTTTAAAATGAGGTTTATTTTTATCAATGAAATGTAAATCATTTTTTTTTATTCACTAAATTTAAAGTATTTTCTCTATTATAGAAAATAATTATGGTATTTTGTAGTCATAATGAATTAGCATATAGCTAGCTGAAAGCTAAATTTAAAGTATGTTCTCTATTATAGAAAATAATTATGGTATTTTGTAGTCATAATGAATTAGCATATAGCTAGCTGAAAGCTAAATTTAATTTTTGAAATACTTGAAATTTTTTTCTTGGCAGTTTGGTGTTGGGTTTTCATTTCTTTTTATATTTTTTTTTTTTTGGTGAGGGATTGTTTTTGAATGTGAAAAAATTTTTAAAAATTTTTTTATCAATAGCTCTCGGTGAACGGTATCATATATAATTGGTGGTTTTGGTCAGAGATACATCATTGATATTTATGTTACTATTAATAAGAATTATCTAAAATGGTTATATAATCAGTTTTAACCTCTTTTTTTTTCATTATGCTACCAAAAAAAAAAAAAAAATACTTGTGTATTTTTCATTGTTTTCTTCCTTCAAGCAAAAATAAAAATAAAATAAAAATGAGATACAATCAGTTTGTTGCTTAACAAGTGTGCTTATTTATTTCATTTTCCTTGGATATGTCAAAATTGGATTGTTGGTTGTATTTGGAATCAGTTGGTTACTCTCTTAACATTGTTGCCTTTGTCATTTTTGTTACTTTCAATTATTTTTTTTTCAAATTTACATCCTTATTTAAATAGTTTTTTTTAATCAGTATGTTCTTGTTTTTATTTAATGAATTGATGAGTGTTATATTTGATAATAATGCAATACGCAGAGTTGTGATAAGGTTGGTTATGAATATAGTAGTCATTTAGTAAGCTTAACTTAGGTCAGAACTATGGTGTATCCAATGAAAATCAAACTCATTAGCAATGACTTGGTTATTAATATGATCATCATTAATATGTTCTGAAAGCATGGATTCCCTTGACTCTCTCTCTCTCTCTCACCATCTGTCCCTATTGATCATCATTCTTGGCAGGTACTCTAGATGGCATTCAGTGTCTGCAGAGCTGATGAATGTAAGATTTTGCTGGCTGACCCACACTGGTGTGTACATGTGTAGGTGTCTATAGGAGAACATCACTTATGAGTTCATCTTTATTTCTCCAGCAGTGCTTAGCATGTCTTTCTCATCATATTTGGATGGTTTGTGAGATGGGAGGTATGTGGCCATACAGTTGCTCTTTTGTAGGGTGCTGCTTTCAGAATTCATTCAAAACAGCATACACAACATTCTTGTGTAGTTCCCATCTAGTTTTTTCTCCAAGTATTTCATTAAAATCCAAGTATTATAATTACAAATTAGTTTTTTTTTTTATTTGAGACATATATAATGCATAAACGAATATGGAAAAAAGGATGAGTTAATCACAATTAGATTCTGATAATGTTATTGACAGAATTATAAGTTGTTATATGAAGATAAAGTTCTTTTAAACTGAGAAATGCACTGATTCATTTGACAAATATTTTAAGTAAAATATAAAAGGCTACAAACATTTTTAAGTGATTTGACACTTTTCTTCTTTTTTTTTTTTTCAATATCTTTCATAATTTCTAAGATGTCTAAAGAAATTGCATAGTAAGTTGTCTTTTCTTTGTCACCTGTTATAAAACTGCTGGTTTGCAGAACATCTATTGATTCTCCTACACAATAGGTAATATTTTAAGACTTGTAAAAATACAAAAAATAGCAATTCATTCCTTTTAAAAATTTATAAAAGAAAATAAGTTTCCAGTTGAGTTCCATTATTTGAGTTTAAATTTATTGACAATTCAAGTTTAATTAAATTGTAGGTAGTCAGTATATGTTCTGCTTGTCAGCAATTTTGTTTTTTAATGTCTACATTTATTTCAAAATGACATGTGGTTTATTTATCAGAGAAAGGGATTTAATTTCCAAGAAATTCACATTACAAAATAATAATAAAATTAAGATGAAATCACTATTAAAAATATTTTTGTACTGGTATACAAGCTGACAACTTGGTGGTATTTTTTCAGATAGTAAATAAATACTGATTTTTTTTTTAAACAATAAATAAATATTATTTTTGAAAAGACGATAGGATTGAGACAGCACTAAACTCAAATAATTGTAGACACATTGCATTTAAAAAAAAACTTGAAAAGGGTTATTTCCAAAGGAAGGAGTTTAATTTACATGAAACAAACACCAGTAATAATTTTAGATTTTTACCAAAAATTAAATCATTTATTGTTACATTTTTATGTACAAAGAAATGATGAACACTGAATTAAAAGACAAACTCATATGCTGATAATTAATAATGGAATTATTTAATGCAGGGCACAGCTAATGTTTCTTCCAAAACAGTCACTTAAAACTCAAATTTGTGGGGGACCAAGATAAAATGTATTGTCAGTCCATGAATGATTCTTTCCTTACTTCCAGTCTTTGACTCATAATATACTGTAACAGGAGGTAACACTCTCCTTATTCATTAAAGGAAGCAACTTTAGATATTTTATGTTAGGATGATCATAACAGTTACATTTAAACAAGTTTATTAAATTTGAATTATTAGAAAACTTGACACTTTCTTGCAGTAGCGCTGAATACTGGTGTGTATTTGGATATATAATTTCTTTACCATTTCTTGTCCATTTAAAAAAAAAAAAATTAATATCCAGGATTCTGACAACTGGATATTGCAATATCTAGTAAAATTAGATATTCATTAAAAAATATATCCAATGCTGGATTTCTGACTGGATACAAAATCTGGTACATTATTGAAATGCAGAAAAATGTATGCCATTGTCTTGATTTAAAAGAAATAACAAAAGTATATCATCCATGGAGATGCTTGTGCTAAAAAAAATTTAAAATGTTGGAAACCTACGTTGATAATTTATAAAAACATTTTTGAAGCTCAGATCACAGTCAAATGTTGAAATTTTAAGGAATATTAGATTTGTCTAATTCGCTGGTTTATTTATTGGGTAGAAAATCCAGAGTTTTCTATCAAAATGAATTCTATTTGTTTCCATAGACCTGAAATAAAAACAATGATGAACAAAAATTAACGTACATCAGAAAGATTTAGCTTATTTTTAGTTTCTTGCCTTCATTTCTAGCCAATATCTATGCTTACATTGTTTCCACAAATTTAGATGCATGCACCTAAATAGAGTGGACTATCAAATATGATTGTCACTGTTAAGATCTATCGCATTTGCTCACAGGAGAAATCTCCATTGGATTTACACTTGACAAGAAATTTAGTTTTCATTAAAAGATTTATGAATTTAATAAGAATTGCTTCCTTTCAACATGTGATTTCCAAAGACAACACAATTGTTTGGTCTGCTTGCACATCCAAAGAATAACAACAAATAAAAAAAAAACTTTGTATATTTAAAACCAAATGCTGTTTGCATAACAACAGCTTGCTGGTTGAGTTTTCCATTCAATTTGCAGCTTTCACCAAATTTTTTTTTGTTTTTTACTTTCTTTCTGATATATTCTCTACCTGGGTTAGTCAGTTGATAATTCTAGTTGATTGTTTAAATAATAACGTTTTTCTTTTTTCTTTTTACTGCAAACATTGTAAAATATTTGTATACCTCTTTGGCACAGATGTCATTTGTTGCAGTAGCTTTTTTAATCTCTTATGTTTTCAGAAATTCTGACTAATTCTATAAGTTTAGACATTTCATGTACTCTAACATAATGCATTAAAGTGTCATGTTTTGGAATTTGATCATATTCATGTGCAATATGTTAACTAAAAAATGTTTTAAAAATCAATTAATACATTAGAATAAAATGGAAGTGTTGGTCTTAATTACCAGTAATAATTATACTATGCACAGTCTTATACACTTTTCTTGAATCAAATCTAAGATATTGTATTTTTTTTTAACATTCTTTGAGCAATTGTCATATTTGTATTGCTTTCTGTTTAGTTTGTTTATGTAGATGCTGGTTATTTGGATGATTTGGCCCATTATTGTTTGACAGATTCAAACTTTGGTAGGAAACTACTACTAATAGGCAAAAGAACAAATGTACATTTATGAGCAGTAGAAATAAATTTGATACATGATTTTAGAAACATTAAAAGTAATAATCATGCTTCTATTCTTGTGATTGCTTTTAGATGTAGTAAGTCTGATGCATATTTATAGACAAGCAGATTTTAAAAAACCAATAAGACAAATAGAAAAGTTGATTTAAATCTGAGGAAATAAAATCCCTGATTCAGCCAAATAAAACACTTATACAATTTGAATTTATGCTTTTTATCTTTTGTCAAATTCAAGTCAAGCTTTGAACTGACTATTGTATTAGATGAATAATGTTCTAATTTCATATCCAGCTAGCATAAACGTATACTTTTGACACTCCACTTATTTTTTTTCTTTTGTAGGTGCTTCTTAAAAAAGTGGCTCCACTTCAACAAACAACACTACTGAGGATGCAATCAATAAAATTGCTGCCTCCAGATTCTCTATGGATGGATCGTTATCACCACACAATCCAATATGAAAACCTTACTCTGAACTGCTGTCCAAATTGCAAAGGTGAAATTATGGTTGTTTAGGAAAACAGATTGATCCATGTGATGTATTATTAGGTGATGAGGGAATGGTACAAGTTTTTAACAATTTAATCATATCACTCATTGTTATTTCTCTCTGTCATGTAGAGTTATTATGCCACCCTATAAAATCTACAAACCCTCTTTTTATCCATCTATATATATTTTTGAAGTGAATCAAATATGGCATTTAAGATGGGACAAGACAATATAATTATTGGCATTTTATATGTTTGACTTGGTTCATACAAGTAATAATCTATCATTTTTAGTTAATCTCATTTTGCTTATTTGTTCAACAGTTTTCTTCCAAAACATTTAATTTGCTTAAAAAAATATAGTTTCAGTGATATGCCCCAAAAATTGCACACTTAAGTTGACTGAATTTTAGTATCATTTATTCTGCATTCAGTATTTCCTTCCATGATATCCCTAGGACATTTTCTTCCTTTTCAAGTTAACTATTGAACTCATTTATATTTCATTCTGTCTAAAATAAATCAGTAGAATTATTAATAAAAATATTATTATTTAGATTAATTCAGTTTAAATTTTCCAAAGAAATATTATCTATTTAAAAAAAAAAAGACTTGTATTTAGAAAATATGTAACAACTGTTAAGATTATTTACTTGTTAATTTTATTTTTTTTTATTCTCAAAGAATTTAACCCTTTCTTAATGCCAATTAATTTTTTGTTTTTGATTAGAAATCCTATAAAATCTTTACATGGCTAGTCTTTTTGTTCATAGTATATTTCTTAATAAACATCTAACTCCTAAGCTAACTTTAAAAAAATCTATTTTTTGTTGGTCTTCCACTGAAAAAATATTCTCATAAAAACGTGTTATTCATTTTAGAAATGTCAAGATTTAGATTTCCTAAAACCTTTTCCCAGGTCTTATATGGTAACCTCACCATTTCCAATAATTTATATAGTCTAAACAGAAAGTAATTATACTTCAGTATTAACTCTCTGGACTTCATTTGTTTGACTGTAAATAATAAAGCATTTGAATATTGGATGAACATATTAAGACAATTATTGTCTTGATATTATTTTTCAAAACAGCTTATGTTGAATTTGCTTGAGAACATTGATTAATTTTTTTTTAAATAAAAATTATTCGGTAACTTTTTTTTATCTGTAAAATAAAAATATTGAAGTATGCATTAAGAAATTATAAGGTATTTAATTTTTTCCATATTTATGTCACATTAAGATTATCTTTATATCAAAAAAGAATTCTTTTTCTTATATTGCACATCAAATCAAGATTTTGATGTTATGAATCAATTCAAAGATTCATTGAACTTTCTTGTCAGAATTTGACAATATTATTCAAATAATAAAAAAAGCAAATCTAAAAGATTTGAAAAATTCTTGAATGTAAATTTTAATTTCTAGTTGCTTTTCATGAAGGGGAAAACAGATGACATAATGAATATTCATTTTATATTTCTTTACACATCCAATTTCTTTCATACAATCTTTTTACACAAATTTTTATCTCAGAATATATTTTTACAGTTGATGAATTGTTTTTACAGGTTAATTTATTTAACTTCACTTGAATATATTTTTTTAGTTTATTGATTTGCTTATATATATTTGTAAAACTAGTTTTTTCTTTATATTTACAATACCTATGTTTTTTTATTGATTTGATATATAATATCTATTTCTTTGATTCAGTTTATTTACTACTGAAATTTTGGAGTTGGGATAACTTCTATCTTACTCTAACTTAAAAGAATAATAAAGTCAAGTTTCTCTGTTGTAATTTACAATTCTGCCCCATACTAAATCAAAAGGAAACATTTATGAGTGTTAATTTTAATTCTTTTTTCATTTTTTTTATTACTCCAATAAATTTTGAAGGATATTACAATATCAATCTATAAATACTTAATTTTCTTTGGCTGAAGACATTACGTCTTTCAGATACTCCACATTAAGAACATGTAGATATTATCTATAGATTTGCCAGTTTGTGTCAGTAAATTCATTGGAAGATCTATATATACCTCTCTATGTTTATTTAGCATTATTTACATTGATAATTTCCTTCCATCCTTTTCTGGTATACATAATGTTATCCAAAATCTCATTTTTTTTCTTCATGTCTATTCAGGATTGTGTGTTACATCAATGGCAGTGCTGCTTTTGATCATTATAGACTTATATGTGGTTAGAGCAATTGAATATTTTCTTTTCTTAATAAACCTTAAATTCAGAGTTTTATCTTTGTGTAGCATTTTTCCCAGTAGCTAAATCTTCTTTCCCAACAGATTTTAGCCATTTTATTTTTTTCATTTTTTTAATATATTTGTTCTTTTTATTTCAAATACAATCAACTGATTGCATATATATTGTCTTGAGGATATCTCATTTTTTGTTTGTTTCCTAGTGGTTATTTGTGAAATAATATTCCAAGCAGTAAGCAACTCAGGGATTAGAAGCAACTTTTTTTCTTTCATTTTCCCTCTGTGAAAATTTAATATAAAAAGTGTCAGAAAATAGCATTTAAGATAAAAATCTAATTGTAAAAAAATATCAGTAGATGACATTTTCTTTATCAATAAGTTGTATAATGCTATAATACAGGTATTTTATAACTTTTTTTTTTAATCCAGAAAACAAAACAAAAAACGATGTATAATATAGATGCCTCATTGTCTTTCCAGTCTCTTTTTGATTTCATTGTATCTTTATGTATATTTATGTTTGATTGTTCAGTTTTTCTCAGTATAGGAAACTATAATTATTTTTTAGTAAAAGCTTCTATTTGTTTTGAATTAAAATTGGATGTTTTTTTTTCCATTGTATTTAATGCTGTTAAATTAAAACAAAATAAAGTATTGAATAAATCAAAGAAAATCCAACTTCATGCATCCCAAGCTCTCTGAATTTGGCATTTTGAAGGTGAATTTATTTTGACAATACTTTGAAAATTTTTCTGTATTATGATGACAATGTCTAATATGGAAGGATTGAGTAAGATTTGGAAAAGATTGGATGATAAAAGGACAAGAGTAGCATATGTGAATAGCTTCTTGTTTATTCTGTAATACATATCTACAGTGTTGTCACACAGGGTATATTCTGTTTTTGTTTTACAATTAAAGGTGTTTTTTTTTTTATTTTTGTAAAGTTTGTGTATGACTGTGTCATAACGGGATGATTTTTATTGTCCCTTCGAATATTGAAATCTTAGTAAGATTTTTAAAATTCTTCTGTTGCCAGTTATGATGATGATGATGATGCAATTTTCATTTGTGCTTGGAATGATAGTTATGGATTAGTCTATTTCTGCTAGTTATCTTGTGATAGTTACATTTCTTTTTATGCATTTCCTGCCCTTAATAATTATTAAATATGATCTGGGTTGATCCAATTTTTTAATTATTTTTCCTTTTCTTTTCCAGTTATTATCAAATTTTAAGTGTATGTGGGAATATAGGTTGTTCATGAGATTAAATTTTGTTGGTTATCTATGTGTTTGTTTGCAGTACTTAATATGTATGTATGTATGTACATTTATTTTCCTTAGCTGATGAGCTGCTCCTTTTTTTTTTTCTTTTTTACTGCAGTTGTTTGTAGTACTGACAATGTTACATTAACTATTTTGCATCGTCTTTTAAAGAGGATTTTTTAATGGTTTGAATAGGTCTTTCTACCATATTTTTGTGTTCAAAATCCCATTTTTTTGTGTGTGTGTGTGTGTGGGGATATCTTAAATTTAGGTTCTCCATCACTGATGACTACTTGAAGAATGTCAAGAATGCCTAGGAATGATTTGCTATAAAGATGAAAGATATCAGATATCTGCTTTGAATTTTATCCAGGAGTGATGTATGTATCATGAGAAACTAATGTTTCCATTGGTTATTGATTATGAGGATCCACAACTGTTGAACGGGTATTGGACATATCTTTAGATTTGAGCTTAGTTGATAGAGCATCCACCTAGGAACCACAAAGGTCAAGGTTCTGCGTTTGATACCAGCCTTCACCAATTCAGCGCATGAGTAACACTGCTTGGATCTGTGCGGTAAAACTCAGCTATGCAAAAACAATCTTCTTGGTCTAGTGCTAGTGAAAAGGGGATAGACTCTCCTGCTGCCCAGCTGATACCAACAAAGGACACTCCACCTACTTTTTTTTATGCATATTGTATATCAGTGGGATACTATTATTCTTGAATCTTTGCGAATTGGCTCTTACATGATTGAGATATTTTGCAAAAATGTTTTTTGATTTGTTTAAATTTTAGCCATGTTTATTTATTCTATTAAAAACAAGTGTGTTTCTAGTTAATCATCTAAGGTGGATGAATATAATCCTCAGCATCTTTACATGTCTTCATCTTCAATGAATTGTGCAGTCTCTATTTGAAATATTTTACTCTGCTGAAAGGTATGTTAAATGTAAATATTAACTATTTGATGAAGCCTCCATTTTAGGGATTGATTTCTTTTGCCTAAACAGTTTAGAAAATCTTCCTCTTTAATTACATTTATTTCAAGTTGAAGAAAAGTTGTGAGACAGTTTTTTTTTTTATGACTGCTTTCAAAATGGATGCAAGAGTTAAGGAAACTTTGCATTTTGCTATCAATTATTGACTTGTGATGTTTAGAGTTTTTACTGTCCATTTGATTAATCAGTTATGATTTATAATTTCAACTTTTCTACTGTGAGTGTCTGTAGTAATTGCTAGAATATTAGATTATCATTGGTGCTTCTGGCTTGTCCTGCTTGTATAGCCATGTTATAATTCTAATTCTCTTGATGTAAGTGCAAAATGCCGCAAATCAAGATATTTTTAACTAAGCTTTCTGAAATATCTTCACACTTTGAAACTCTGTGGCATAATTCAGTTATACAATTGTCAAATTTTTGTATTTTCAGTTATTTGTATGTAAAAATTTGTCTTAAGAATTTCTTACAATATGTATAAAATTTTTCCCAAACTTTCCTTAAATCTTTCCTATCATTAGAGTCATCAAATTTGAATGTAAAATAGATATGACCTTTAGGTTTTAGGTTGAAAATTTAGAAATGGTCATTTTGCTTGATTTAATATCTGATTCAGTGGCTTGAAGAAATAAAAATGAATTCTTGGTGCCATTTTTGTCATGCATCGGCAATATTTTCTTAGTTGAAATTAAAATATCTTGGAGTTGGTAAAAATTCCATATTTCAATATTTTGTTTTTAAGGTGAATTCTTTGTAAATCCTGACACCATTTTGTATGATGATAATATCTAATAAGGAAGGATTAAGTAAGATTACAAACAACACATTGAATAAAATAATGACAAGAGATGCACGTATAAGGACAATTTCTTGTTTATTCTATAATATTTATCTGGAGTGTGTTGTAATACAGGTGGTAATTGAGGATTAACAAGACTGTAACAATTTTTAATATGCATGTTGTAGAACATGTAAAGTTAACTTTCTTAATTCCTGACCAGTTTATGAAATACATTGTTCTTTTAAGTAATTAAGTATCAATATGAACTGGTGTTGCTTTTGTTTAGGACCACTCAGCTAAAAAAGAAGAAAAGAAAAAACATTCCAATTTGAAAATTTTGTGATTTTTGTTGTAATTTTAAAACCAATGTTTTATTTTTAGTCATTCAACTAATTTTGACTTTTCTGGTTAAATCTTTAAAAAAAAAAAAATTTTTGCTTGTATTATTTTTCTTTTTAATATTTTTCTTTTTATTGATTAGTTTTTAATGTTCTTTAGAATATTCAACAGATGGTGAGACTGTCATGTGTTGTATCTTTGCAAACCAACATGCATCATCATATTTTTCTTTTCTTTTTTAGTAATTACTGAAAACTGTCAACTTTCAAATACACATGTACATTATATATGCATCAAAATTTTATAATGGTTCATTTATTTAAGTTTTAAAAAATTCAAACTTGTAAATAAAAATGTCTAAGTATTCATTCAGTTTTAGTTTATGATTTTTCAGTATTTTTATTTTTAAATGATTACTTTTTGGCTTATGAAAATCCTTGTAAAATTGCCTTCATTTTCTTTCTCTCTCTTCTTTTTTTTTTGGCTTATCTTTGTAAAATTGCCTTCATTCTCTCTCTCTCTCTCTCTTTGGGTTATGAAAATCTTTGTAAAATTGCCTTCATTTTTTCTCTCTCTATGTATTCAGAGGTGTGCTACAAAAGGCTGGTAAATAAAATGAGAAAAGATTTTAATCTTAGGAAATGATACGTACTATTAATTTTTTACAATTTTAAGTTCTAAATGGAAACTCCTTTTAGAAATGAGAATCCAATTAAAACCATGTGATGGGTATGATGTTAAACTGCATCTAGTATTAAAGTTCCAATTCTGGAACTCTGGGGAATGTGGACTACTTCTTTATTGTCATTACTTCTATTTTTAACGCTTCAAGCAGAGTTAGACTATAACAAAAATTAAATGGCAAGATGTTATTTCATTAAAAAATATTTTCTTTTATCCATATTTATAACAAGTAATAACTTTTATATATATAATTAAGATACATTGATAAAAAATGTTGAATTTTATTTATGTTTGCTCTATAAGCTGCTTAATGAAAACAAAAGTTTTCTTTGGTTGAATTTTATTTGTACAATTTCTCTGGTTATTGAAAAATCTGTCTGCCAATCCAAATGTTAAACTGAATATAACAATGAGATCTGCCATTTTCACGAGAAATGCAGTGCATTATGTTGTGTCTGCAGTATTGAATGTAACCAATGTCTTTGTTTGGTTGCATTTTATGATTTGTACTTGTTACTTTCAGCTCAATATTACCATCTGTTGTGCATTGGTGGCTGTTAATTTACTGTTTCTCTTGTCAGTATGCAGTATTAATAAAAACAACAGATTTCTTCTCAGCCTTGAACTGATGACTTAGGATTAAAAAAAAAAACTTTTCTTTTTAAATTATTTAAGGTATTATTAAGTTAGATGAGTAAGAAGACTTTTTGTTGAATGATGACTCAAAAGCATGCAAACTATTTTACTTGTAGCGTAATTATTAGGGTATGAAATAAAACTGTATTCGCATTTCTAGAGAATAAGAGGAAGAAGAAATAAGGACAAACAAAGGTTAAAATTTGGAAGAGTAAACACACAACGGTGTGCCAGTAACTTGACTGAAGAATGACACCAGAAATAGATTTAAAAATAAAAATGGAAGTTCCAGGTGTTGCAGCGATGAGAAACGGAGGAAGAAGAAAATCACCCTCTTTTCCTTTCAGATGTAGTAGGGGTCAGACGTTTGTCCCAGTCCCTTGTGTGGGGCAGCAGTACAGAAGATGATACCATGTTAGAAGGTTGAATAATTTAACTGTACCCTCTCTCTCTTTCTCTCTGTCTTTCCTTCTCTCTCTGAGGAAGAGCCCATGAGCCTAGAAATAAATACTAAGCCCCTTGTGACTATACAACTTGTGTGTATGTTGTTCGTTGACCTAACAGCTACTAATAACGACGAGTGCTACTACAACTTGAGTTGGCCTGTGCAACCTACATCACACTGATACATATATCGTTCTGGAGTTATACTACATTACTTCATTACTAAGTGCTCCATAAATGCTGAATTTAGCTTTGCTAAACATTTCAATTTCAAAGTATTGTTCAGCTTGAAGAATATTGGTCACATCCTCATTGCTGGAAATGACCTTTTTCTTTTTTCTTTTTTAGAAAAACTGATTAAAAATTCAACTTTAATCAAAATTTTAATATGATAAGTAACTGAGTACTGCTTGTAGATAGTAATTGGAAGGATTTTCTTCCAAACTTTATATGCATGTACTTACTGATGACTGAACGGGAAGGTTTTAATGTATTTTTTTCATCTTCCCATGGAGAAAGGGGAGTTCATCATCAAGAGATATCTAATCTAAATTTCAAAAGAAAAAAATGAAAGTATTTATTTTAGTAAAATATTTTACTAAAATAATTATTCCTATTACTGATTAGGATTATAGGTAGTTCTTCAAGCTGTACAATAATTACATAGCATTATTGCAGGGAATAACAAATCTGGACAATATGATACAATGCTGTGAGTGAATATACAAAAAAACAAAAAACAAAAGGAAGTAAATAGAATATATTAGGTCCATGCGTATGTATATGTAGGTGTGTATGTAAGCTTAAGGAGCTAGCACCAGAATGGTACGTAAAAGAATAAAGGATCACCCATGTCAGGCAATGGAAGTGTTAAGTTTTTAAATGCCATCCTTGGTCAGTTTAAAAGGGCTTAAAGTAAGTAAGTCCTGAGTTATGGAATCCTTTGGTAAGTGAATAAGTCCTATCCTGCGTAGTGTTAAGGGTCCAGTGATTTAATGACTATGTCCGTCGTCCACGAAGGTTCAAAGCAATTATGGCCAGTATGCTCAGTTTAAGTATTGTTTCAGTAGCAGAGTACTGCCAGTGATTGGCCAAGAGGTTGATCACATGGTTCTCGGCGAGTATAAATAGAAGTGGGCTTTTAACACACGCCTTATATACAAAATAAGTCAACAGGAAGTTATAAAAAATATTTTTTAAATCGAAAAGCTTATATGACTGAAAAATGTCTACATACTAAAAAGTTCACAGGAGCCATTAAGTGTAAAACCACTTTGAATCGAGGCCACTTAAAGATAAATATTTTTGGGTGACTAGTTTTCAGAGAAATTGGGTCCCAGAAAATGAATAGTTAGAAAATTGGTGCCCAGCAGACTAGAAATAATTAACTGGCTGCAATTTTAGTAGAAATTGGAGTCTTAAGTCTATTTAAAAAAAAGTTATGGCCAATTTCTGGGTGGACTCTGCATATATACCAGCCAGCTCTAAATCTGAAGTCAGATCCAAAGCTGGAGTCAGAATGAGAGTGTTGTTCCAGTTGCAGTTGATAGATAACAAATAAGCAAAGACCCACATCATATGAAGCCAGTTGACTTGTAGTTAAGACAACTTTCTTGCCAGCTAATGACATCAAATTAAGTGCCATCTGCTCCATCACAAACTGCACAAAGTGTCACACCTTCCTCCATTAGCATCCTGTCATCAGATCTTAGTTGTTTTTCTTTTACTTGTGAACCAACCAGCCAGCACAGAATATTACAATGTCATCACCCAATGATGCAACAAAGGACCACACGTTGCAGAGCAGGTATTCTCACTACAAAATCAATGTTTAAATTGATAAATCTCAAAACTCCATAATTTCTGCAGATCAATATTAACTTCATAAGTTAATATAAAAGACAAAATTGGTAAATTTATTTTTTATTACATAGATTTATTTTTTAAAGAGGAAGACTTATTTTTAAAATGGTAATTGATATTATAAAAAATAAGTCTTCAATATAAATTTTAAATTGACAACAAAGATTGTAAAATTAGAGATTATTTAGAAAAGTGAAATAAGTAGAATGGATTTTTGAAAGTCATTCAGTATTTGATTTTGAACATCTATGTATTGTGCTGTTTTTTTTTTTGTTTTTTTTTAATTGTTAACAGGAAAGAATAATGTGTTTTGAAAATTCAAAAATGTTTTATCTTTTAAAAATTCATTTGTTTTACCTTTATATAAAAAATGAAATGGTAATTCAGCATATAGTCCTAAAATCTATAATCCTAAAGATTGTGCAAAATTTATTGTCTGTAGCTGTCCTGTGCAATATATCTTAAGGAACAATGCTGAAAAATTTATTGAAAATACATTTGTGGTTTATTGTAAGCTGAATTTGAGATATTTACTTCAAATAGTAAATAATATTTGATATAATTATACTTCCTTCATAATTGTGACACTATGGTTGAGTGGAAACATGGTTAAAAAAAAAAAAAATAATTAAAAATAGAATGTGTGGGCCCGGGCATGTGTGTGGGTGGTGGGTGTCCTTTACGGACACAAAAGATCGGGCAGTAAAGTTTAAGAGAATTAAATGGCCACCATGAAGTTAAGCCACTTAGAGATAATATCTTTAGGTATCTAGGTGTTAAGAGGAAAATGCTGTTTTTATAAGAAAATCTCTTTTGAGGAAATTAATGGTTGGAATATTGAGGACACAAAGTCTGAAGAAAAAAGTAATTGTTTTAATTTTAAGAAATAACACAGATGAAAGTCTGAGATTAAATTAAGTACCGAGCACCTGGGTGGTCAGGTCCGTGGGGATGTGTGGGGTGGAATTTTACATATATTCAGCCAAGCTCCAGCCCTAGTCAGTTTGAGCCAGGCAGTTGGGGTGATAGTGTCGTCAGTAGCAGCAGAGATAGAAAATAGCCAGGGACCCACATCAGTGAAGCCAGTAATCGACTTAGACTTAGACAACGTTCTTGCCAGCTGACATAGACCACCACAAACTGCACAAGTGTCACAACTTCCTCTTCCATCAGCGTCCTGTTATCAGACTGTGTTTTGTTTTGTTAATCCTTGTGAACCTGTCTCTGACTCCTACCCTTCGAATTGGCCAGCACAGAATATCACAATGTTGGGGTCTAGACATAGTGCAATGAAGGTGCAGGAGTGCAAACCGGGTATTTACACATAATATAATTAAAAAATATTCTAAAAAGATCAGAAATTTAATGAAATAATATTATCCCAAATCTTTTATAATTTAATTTTTCATTATGATTAAGTAGAGATGAAAGATTTTTGTTTTAGAAAATAAAGTAGATGAATTAAATATGATAATCAGCTGTCTCTTTATCTACAAAAAGATATTTTTCATCATAGATAATTGAAAGCAGACTCAATTTTCTGGAGAAGTCAAAACACAGTTGCAGTTTGTATATCCATTTGAATATTATGTTGGGAGAATTGGGAAGAGCATTTAAGCAAGTTCTTTAAAATATTTCACAATTTGACAATACTTTGTGTGTGTGTATGTGTTTTTTTTATTTTTTATGTTTTATTAATATTACTGAATATATGTCAAATTTCACATGAATATATGATGACTCCTTTGAATTGGCTTTACTCTGAAATCAGGATTTTTCTTTCTTAGGATAAATAACATCAACAATTAAGAACCAATGGCAAAGCTTTTTATCTTTTTCCTCTAGGTTATGCTAAAAAGAATAATAATGAACCTTTTTTCCCTTTCAACAACTGTAACAAAATTCATGTTTGAAAGGCTATTTTTATTTGTTCTAGTGTATTCAGTAAGCCTGAAATTACTATTTGTTTATTTATTTTTACAATCAACTTATTATAATCTCTTGTTGAAGTCTCTTCTAATTTTCTCATATGAAGAAGTGGATTTTTTTTCTTAGCTTGTTAGGTAAATATAATCATATTACCTAACGAGTTGAAAAAAAAAAAAAGACAAGATAACTTCCAGCCAAAATTTAAAAGATCATATTTTATTATCTTTAACATAATAAAAATGTCATTATTTTGTACACAAATTAACAATTAAAAAATGTTATTTATATAAACGATTTCTAAGGGACTGCAATAACCTTTTTAAAAATTACAGTTATTTCCCTTGATTCTTTTTATTTTGAAAAAAAAAAATTTCAAGCGATAATTTTATAGATATGGTCAAACAATGGCCATTTCAACATTTATCTTACACATCTTATACATCTATTAATGTATTTGATTTCAGTATAATAAAAACAAAAACGATATTGTTTAACCAATTGCTATACCAAATCACTTTCACGCTTTTTTATTATCTTTTATTATTAGGAGTAAATTATTGTAATCATTATACTCACCAAACGTTTATTTCCTATAATTCTAACATAAACAAAGGGGAACCACTCTTGACTGATAAATTATTTATTTTCCCATTAAACTAACCCTAACCCTAACTTCTTTTTTCCTAGTAGATCAATAAATAAATAAATAATTTATCGGTCAAGAGTGGTTCCCCTTTGTTTAATGTTGGAGTTATAGGAAATAACTGATTTCTGAATTCATTTATTTGGGGTGTCTGTGATTTTGATATATTTTGTAGACAATCTTTTTTGGCAATATATGGGCTGAAAATGGAGGATAGTTCAACTGTTATTGTTTCAAGAATATTCATTTAAAGTTAAGTTTTCTTTATACATTTTATAATAGCTGATCTATATAATGTGAATAATCATCTTCTGAGATGATAATAAGATAATGAATAGAATTGCCAATGAATGTGGTTTAAAATCTGAAATGTTGATCAGGAAATTAAAGAAAACCCCTAACAACGTTGATTTGATAAAGGAAAATGATTAAAGATTACAATATTAAAGATACAATCCTTGTATGTAAAACACAATCTGTATGTGTGTATATATATATATATATATATATATATATATATATATATATATATATATATATATACTAGACAAAAAGTGACCCGTTGGGTCACCCGTTAAGCTCTCGGTAGATGATTGGGATTAGGAAAAAGTAGGATCTGCCAAAATATCATCTGCTTTTCATTTTAAAAACGAATTAAAATTTATTAAACCGATTATTTAAGGTCAAATTTTTCTCGAAAAAGTAACAGTAAAAAGGCAAAATAATATTACACATGTAGTTTATTTTTGATACATTTAAAATGATGTTTTCGGTCAATTTCGATCAAGATGCCTACAAAGACGCTACTTAAAATCGGTTTTTACAAAATAAATTTTAACTTTTGCGATTGAAAAAAATTCACACTGGATTGTCCAATTGGACACATAACCTAGTAAATAAAGGTGTTAGGTTAAGACAGTTCTAAATGACAGTTATCTCTAGACTGCAGGTTCAATCCTGGTCAGGGGCAGTAGTAACATAGAATAATAATTAACATAGCTTAACACCTGTACCCCAGCTATGGTTAGTGGAATGAGAACAAGATACCCCTGTGGGCTGAATAAAGGGTTCGGTTCAAAGTTCCGTGATGGCTCCCTATTACAAGAAGGTTCCTGTGTCCGACAAGAAATATCTGAAGAAGGCAGGAGGGCACATCAGCCAAAACGTTGTACAGATAACAATGAAGATGAGGACAATAGTTTGAATGATACAAATAATAGTAATCTTTGCTGAGTTCCATCCTGGCCTCCTGCCTTAAAAACTGCTAGCCACAGACTGCTGAAAAAACAACACCAGCTACGATTGAAGTCCGTAGCCGAAGCTGTAACACTTGAAAAAAACAAAACAAAACAAACAAAAAAAAAACAACAACTTAGAGCGACCCGACCTTACAGTTAAAATTAAGTTTTATTACAAAATTTGTGGTTCTGTTTTTCCTGGGTCATCCGAATTATTTATTTTCCATTAAACTAACCCAAACCCTAACCCCAACCCCAGCCCTAAACCCTAACTTTATTTTTTTACACCGCTTCGGCTATGGACTTCAATCGTAGCCGGTGTTTTTTTTTCAGCAGTCACTGGTTAGCAGGATACCCAAATAATACTCCAAAAATTATTTGTTAGTTTTTATTTTCATTTTATTTTTCGATTTTCGGTAAATATTTACTACTTGAGCAGATTCTTAAAAAAAATGGTACTCTTCGCAGAGAACCTCACAAAAAACGCTAGCCGGTGGCTGCTGAAAAAAACACCTGCCTAAACTTTAAACCCTAACCCCACCCCTAGTTTAAATTAACAATTTTATTACAAAATTTCTGGGTTAGAAAAAACAGAGCCCAAATTATTTATTTTCCCATTAAACTAACCCTAAAACTAACCCCAAGCTCAAACCCAAACCCGAGTTTTTTTTTTATTCAAGTAACACCACTTCGGCTACGGACTTCAATCGTAGCTGGTGTTTTTTTTTTTTCAGCAGCCACCAGCAAGCATTTTTTGAGGCAGGGGCCGGGACGGTTCTCTGTGAAGAGTATAAAAAAAACAACTTTTTTCTTCTATTCACACCTTCTGTCTTTAGTATTTTTATTTATGCAGTAAATAGTATCAATCACATATATACACACCGATAAAATCAGAAAGTTAAAAAAAACAAAAAATTGATTTATTGCTAAATCAACACTGAAATTTTAATTAAAATCGAATATTTCCCTGTGTTTTGGTACATTTTTTTCAAACGTGGGGGTCAGAATTGTATTAAAAAAACGAATTGGCCTAGTTTTAAAATGAAATAGACATTAGAATTGTATTGCTCGTTTCCTCTTCAGTAGAGAGGAAAAAGAGAGTTATATATAATGTAAGACAAGGGAAGGGACGACTCTACCAAGAGTGTGTTGGAAGGGGGGTGCTATTACATGTGATCAATTTCACTCCCCTTCACTTATATAGAGAGTAAAAAAGAGAGTTATGTAAAGACAGAGACGGGTCAAGATTTGACTTAATTGCAAATTACAACTAATTAAACCAATTAAAGTGGATTTTTTTTTCAAAAATTTAGTAATCTTTAAGAATAATTTAGGACAAATTTCGTGTGATCAAGGTCACCAACAAAAAAGCCTTTAGGGATTGAAAGCTCAAAATCTCAGCTTTAGTATAATAATGATAATAATAATAATAATAATAATAATAATATATATATATATATATAATATATATATATATATATTGGTCCATTTTGTGCATCACCGAAATGGACCAATAAAATACCCTGTGCTTCCTGGAATAACTTGTGAATGTGGGAAGATGTGCAAGACTTTAGCTGGACTAAAAATCCACATTCGCACAGCTCACCGTTGAACTTGTTGAACTTTTTGAAGCTCATCGTTGTATTCTTTGAACTTCTGAACTTTCTTTTATTTATCTATTTTTTAATTTAAATTTTTTTTTTTTATCAAGCAATGGCAATACGCAAACACGAGTTTGCTGCCATCATCATCATCATCATCATCATCTTATATATATATATATATATGGTAGAAATGTGAGGAGGTTAATCCGACAGTATGTGGAGAAAAGTAGACAAACACGGGATGTTGTGGAAACTTGATGTTTATTGTCGACGGTGCAACGTTTCGGTCTCTTATTAGACCATCTTCAGGACTTGAATATAGTTCTTACTCCAATGATGGAAATTCTCAAAATGCTGAAAGCGGAAGGTCGTCAGTAGGGGGAAGTGTAGTTGAGGATGGTTAGTGGATTCTTCTTCTCTCTGGAATGGGGAGTGCTGAAATGGTGAATGGTGGTACCACAGGTGTTAGATTGTGGGGATTGGTTAGCTAAATATGTGTATGTGTGTGTGTGTGTGTCTGTTTACTTGTTTTATGTTTATGTGTGATTGGGAACTGGATTTGTCGTTAAGTTATATATGTGTTGTTGGTATGTTGGTGTGATTTTTTTTTTTTTTTTTTTTTTTGATTTATTATTTATTTTATTTTATTTTTATTTATTTATTTATTTATTTATTTTTTTTTTCTAAGGGTTTGTAAGGGTAAGATTTGTTGAAATTGTAAGTGAGCATATGTATAATGTTATATACTATTATTGTTATTATTATTATTATCATATATATTATAATGTCATTCATTATTTATGAATATTTAACATTATGTCTATCTGTCTGTCGGTCTATCTAACTATCTATCTATTTAGCTTGAGTGTGTTCATGTCTATCAACCCATCTGTTTTTTGTTTTTATTGTGTGTCTGTTCATCTATATTTGGTCTTTCAGTCCATCTATCTATCTATCTATCTATTTTTATTAGGTTGTTACTTATCTTTTTGTGTATCTGTCTATATATCTGAATTGAATATGTAGCTGGTATGTATGTATGAGATTCTAATTTTATTTTATTTTATTTTATTATATATCTATTTGTTTATTTTTTAAATTTATTTATTAATTTTTTATTTTTTATTATATTTATTTTTAAAAAGATTTTTATTTTTTATTTTTTATTTATTTTATTATTTATTTATTTATTTTTTATTAAATTTTAATATTGGTTTTATTTGAGTGAAGGGGGGTGAGATTTGTTAAAATTGTACGAGCGTGTGTGTATAATGTTATATCTTATTGTTATTATTGTTATTATTATTATTATTATTGTTATTGTTATTAATAGTGGCGATGTTATTATTGTTGATGTTATTATGTATTATATAGCTTTGTGACATATCCATGTCTTTATCTATTTTGATTTATCTTCAATCTGTTAATTTCATATGTGTCTGTTTGTTTGCGATGATTTGTTTGTGCTGTCTGTCTGTCTATCTATCTATCTATTTTTTTTTTTTTTTTTTTTTTTTTTTTTTTGTCTGTTAATATTTATCTATATCTCTATCCATCCATCTATCTATCTATCTATCTATCTATCTATCTGTCTATTTAGCTTGAATGTGTTCATGTCTATCAATCTGTTGTCTATATGTGTGTCTGTTCATCTATTTTTGATCTTTCTGTCCATCTGTATGTCTGTTTATATTCTGTATAAGAGACCGAAACGTTGCACCGTCGACAATAAACATCAAGTTTCCACAACATCCCGTGTTTGTCTACTTTTCTCCACATATATATGTATATATGTGTGTGTGTGTATATTGTGTATAGCATTTTTCATAGCATAGAGATATTACATTCTGATCCTAAGTAGAAGTACCGGAGGGTGACACTTAATTTTAAGCAGAGCCCACACATCCTAATATTTATTTGCCTTCCTATGAAGGCAAATTCAAAACTAGGTCAGTTTAGTGTATGTGTGGGTCAGGATGAAGGTAGCTTACTCTGACCCTCCTCTTTTGTACAGTGAGAATGCTTTTTTTGTTGCATCCTGTCATGAACTTACAAGACGAACACTCGTCAAGAAAATTTTTAGGAACAAAAGTAGGTATTGATCAGTACATGCACAGTTAGATATTGTCTAGTGTTTTATGAATGCAAACTCTGCCAATTACATGGGAACGCTGAGTGAATTGTTGCACATTTCAATATGAATTTCACTTGAACAGAGATGCACAACTCTGATTGAAAAGAACTTCTCAAGTCAAGAGCATCAAGTTTTGTTCACTGTTATTTATACATGTCAAACTTTATCATCAGGAAAGACCATACTGCATTGAGGCTGAAGTCTTTGAAAAATACAAAAAGATTAATGAATAGAAAAATTGAACCAGTATAACAACTCAGTGCTTAATCGATTTGACCTGAGTTGGCGACTGTAACTTGTAGTCAAAACAAAAATAACTGTAGAGTAGTGCCAGGAGTGTGCAGAGGAAAGGCAGAATGTTCTCTGTACTCAATAATTTATTACCTCTGTTTAGTTTCTCAATATAAAACAAATAAACTGAAACTAATCATCATTTTTAGCTGTCTGGAGGAAGAACATCACTCAAGTTTGAGAATTCCAGGAACTACCATATGCACAATATTACATTCTTTGGATAAAGACAATGGGTGGTATGTAATATATTCAGAAGCAGTTAGGTCCTATCACACTTTTGTGTGGTTGGTAGTTAAAGGGAAGAAGAAAGCTTATCTTTAGCTCAAATTCCTTATTTTTCAATTGACATTTTAAATAAAGCGAGAATGTTCTGAGAAAACAAAAAAGTCACTGTTGAAATTAGAGGTGGTTCATTTTGCTTGCACAATGATCTCATCATCACTACATTATTGTTTTTAAATTGGTCACTTTCCATTGACTGTCACAATTTGCATGGAACATTTTCCTTACATTTAAATAACGAATTGCACATTGAAATACAATCGCATAGTTCTTTTTTTCTTGTCTCCATGGAAGTTACTCATCAAAGCAACTAACATAACCAAGCTGATATCAATGTTGTTAATCTCCCACATTGTATAATATTGTTTATTGATTACCATCAACATTAAATTGTCTACTCAACTGTAGAGCATCATTCAACAAGAATTCTTCACTTTTGATATGTTTGATTATTAAACTGAACAAATTTTTTTTTTTTTTTTTAGTTTGAGTCGCATTTTTTAACCTTTCTAAAATAAAAAAAAGCAAAATATGATTAAAATATTACCCATTTACTATTTCTCTGAATTTTTGAGATGAGGCTTGATGATTAGTATCATTTGTATTATTCGGACTATTGTCCTCATCTTCATTGTTATCTGTACAACGTCTTTCCTGATCTACCCTCTGGCTTTCTTCAGGTATTTCTTGTCAGACTCGGGAACCATCATGGGACTTTGAACCTAACCCTTTATTCAGTCCACGGGCGTATCCTGTTCTCATTCCGCTAACCATAGCTGGGGTAGAGGCGTTAAGCTGTGTTAATTATTATTCTATGTTACTTCTGACCCTGACCAGGATTAAACCTGCAGTCTAGAGATAACTGTCACTTAGAACTGAATTTTGGGAACTTATAAACCTAATGTCTTATTTTGAGACATTACATTAGGTTTATAAGTTCCCAAAATTCACACTGAGTTGCCCAATTGGACACATAGCCTAGTGGATAAAGGAGTTAGGTTAAGACAGTTCTAAGTGACAGTTATCTCTAGACTGCAGGTTCAATCCTACTCAGGGGTAGTAGTAACATAGAATAATGATTAGCACAGCTTAACGCCTCTACCTCAGCTATGGTTAGCGGAATGAGAACAGGATACCCCCGTGGACTGAATAAAGGGTTAGGTTCAAAGTTCCGTGATGGTTCCCGAGTCTGACAAGAAGGCCAGAGGGTATATCAGCCAAAACGTTGTACAGATAACAATGAAGATGAGGATAATACAAATGATACTAATTACCCATTTAATAAATAAAAATACGTAAATTAAAAAAAAAATGCATGCTAATATGACAAAACTAACCTTTTTAAATGAAGACAATTGAAACTGAATACACTAATGCCATCTAACAACAAATGTGTATTTACAAAAATTGATTTCTTTTTGAAAACTTTTAGAGTCTGTATACATACTTGAAATAATTTTAAAAAAATTAAAACCATTGTAAACTTTTGCATAGACATAATACACTCCATTAGAATTTTTTTTTTTAGTAAAAACAGAATGTGAGCATTCTATATTTAATTTTATGTCAACGACTTGATATGTGAATACCCGAAACAATTTGACCAACTTAGCCACTTGTTAGGCAAATACTACATTGTCCTCAACCACAGAGTAATACCGGTTATACACATGCACCTCGAAAATGCCTAATCCACCTAAAAGAAGTGAAGAAAGAATTGAACAAGTTGAACAAAAGTAATTTAGCAACAAATGCCATTATTTATGGATGGAGATAATAATCCAGCATCCCTTAAAAAGTTCATTTAAAGTATAATCATGGTGATATCGTTTTATTTCATTATAACTATAGATCGCTTAGCATAATCTGCGTGCCTATAGAAATACAACAGTGGGAAAAGTTTTAAGCACAAATAGCCGAGGTCATACAATGTCACTATGGGAAATGTTAACATCATCATGGAGAAACCGGTGTCACATAAATAAAGTCCCATCCACAACAACTGATAAAAGAGAGAGAGAGAGAGAGAGAGAGAGAGAGAGAGAGAGGATCACCTGAACAGCAAAAAGAAAGGAGATCTGAAAACACTGATAAGAATCGAAGCATACCAAGAAGAGATAACCTTCACGCTACAGTGACTATGTATATTATCTTGGAAGACGGACTAACATAAAATGAACTATTTAATAAAAACAATCAAAAACAACAACAACAACAACATGTACATGCATACATGTATAGTGTACACTATGTATGCTTAATTTACGGACTTTTCATAAGTGCGTTAATTGTTAAAATATATTCTAAAACGTCAATAAAAAATGGAAAATTATCGGCCGAAACGTTGTACAGAAAACAATGAAGATGGGGAAAATAGTCCGAATAATGCAGATAATATTAATTTAGTTTTAAATTGTTCTCATATTCTATGTATTTAGAGTGTTCTTATATAGACAATTTGTTTCTCTTTAAGTTTTATGTTCACTTTTTAAAATTTATTATTTCCATAAAATACATCCTCTGTTATGACAAGCAGATTCATTTTTTTAGAAACTTCTTAAAATGTATAATCTCATTTTTCCTTATTTTAAATGTCTTCATCTTACAAAATCATTGTTGTTCTCTTGTAACTTTGTGTATATTTCTGTCTGTCAAGGCTGTTTCAGTTGTAAAATATTACCATGTACATACATTAAAACGAGAATCTCAAATACGAAGTTTACTAATACATCTAACTGAAGTACTGCTTATGTCTGTTGAAGAGAATTGATTATTATTAGAATCATTGACTTATTCAACTATGATAGTTTGACTCTTATTTATTCATATCTTAAATAATAAATTGAATTTTATTTATTTTTAGAACTGCAGATATTTGTGAATGTTGTATTTGAAGCTTACGAATTGCCTGAATTTAATATATTTTATAACTAATTGGAATCTATTTCAATAAGTTTGTCTTTTGATCCCGCTAATTGTTATCTTTGGTTGTCTTTTTTCCTTTTTATCTGATAAGATCCACCATCTCACAAACAGGATATACAATGCTTATCTCTATTCATTTCTACTTCCACCAACTGACCTCTTGGTCAACTTGAAAGAACTTACTCGTCAGATCGTTATCTTAAGTTAAACACATGTGATCTAACATGAACTTTTCACTTTCGTAAACGTATTCAAGTTCTTAGTGTCAGCAAAATTATTGTTAGCAATTATGTCAACAAATTCAATTTGATTGCCTCTTGCATATTTTGCTAAGTTTGATGACTTTTCTCATATATTCATCATTAACCTACAAACATTCATCACAATAAGTTTTATCAATTTATAATAATTATGCACAAACAGGTTATATTTAATCCCTTTAAAGTATTGTCAGGACATTTTTGCCTGTTTTTGTGTCCAAATGGTAATCATAAAATTGAAGTTTTATATTGATCATGATAAAAAAGCAACACACACACACACACACACACAGAGAGAGAGAGAGAGAGAGAGAGAGAGAGAGAGAGAGAGAGAGAGAGAGAGAGAGAGAGAGAGAGAGAGAGAGAGTTCCACATTTAAACAAATGATATATAAAAGGGCATCAATAAAGCAACTATTTTCATTGATGGGTAGCATTTCAGCCAAAGTATTTGTTTGCGCGCTTTTACAAGCTGTGACACAATTGTCACTGGCATTGTGAGCGAAAAGTTTTAAGAGCTCTTAAAGGTGTGAAGTGGAGTTTCTTTACAGCAAATCGACTGTGATAAAATGAAACTTCCATCAGCCACTGTACGACGCCTTTCTTCAAGTTGAAAGGACTTGCACGCCATCTATTTACACCGACAGGTAAAACATCTGGCAGAAATCAATGCACCTTTGTTGTTGCAACCATTCAAAAGAGAGAAAAAAAAAAGAAAGAAAAGAAAAGAGAAAAATCTGTATTTAACCATAACATTATTGTGATTGCTGATAGCGCCAAGTTGTTGCATAAATAAATCGTAAATCTTATAAATCTTTCATTCTTTATAGCAGCTGTATACAATTTTAGTATCTATCGATGAGCATAGAATACTACAAACGTGGCCTTACTTTATGAAACAGACTTTAAACCTAGACTAAAAAGAAATAAAAAAACAAAAAAAAAAAAAACAAAACAGAAAAAGTCGTGAATTGAAAGCAACAAATCAAAATTTATTACATTTTGCGGTGTGAATGTTCATCATTGATTTGTTTGTGTTTTTAAGTACAGACATTGAATCCACTTGAAGCTGGAGAAACAAAATACACGAGATATTGTTAACTAAGTTATTTACATGAACATTATAGCTATCAGGTTTGCTATAAAAACATAGTCAACGTCTTTTGTTTTGGTTTGATTTGCTTTATTTGGTTAATGCCCTATCAACCTTCGTGGGTTATTTAATGCTAAAGCCATAGAGGCACTATTTAACTCATAGCTGAGGGATACGTGGATTTATTCCTTTTTCAGGGGTATTATTTCGAAATTGAACATAAAGTGTGACTGGGGTTTGAACTCCCTACAATTTCGCAGTCCACCACAACGTCACTACTGCACCATAACACCACAGGCACCCCCTCCACATCTTTTGATATACATAGCATAGACCCGTTTATGCAATATATATTCGTGTCTATAATTCAATATTGGTGTTTCTCATATCTCAGTTTATTTTCTTTGTTTCAATAAAGATTGAGAAAATAAATGTATTTCTATTCCTTTGTCTTTGTAGACTAAATTATTTATGAACGATGTTTTTGTTAGGAGAGATAGGAATCAAGAATTGATCTCGAATCCATAAATTATGAAATATTTATGTGTATCTACAATTAGAAATTATTTTTATTTCATATTATGAAATATAGAATCATCATCATCATCATCTATCCATTCATCTTTGAAATTGTTTTTCTTACAAACTTTATTGTCTGTCTCCATCTTTTCTGTTTTTTTGCTTGTTTTTCTTGGGCAACATTTGAAAATTTGTACTATGTTTAACCACCTTCTACTTATGTCTTTTCTGTAAAATTTATTCAAATAAAAGAGGTGGAGACAATTTCAAGGAATTTATTCAAAGTAACAAGAAAAAATAGTCGCATTGCATAAAACGTTAGTTATGCCGTAAGTTAACAATTAACGTTAACGAGGCTGAAAAGAAAAAAAAATACAATATACAAAAAAAATAAATAAATAAATAAATAAAAATAAAAAAAAACCCCAAAAAAACCGGAAGGTTACTACTCACAAATTACGAATTCAACTTAAAGCAAAATAATATACAAGTGTTCGGCTCTTCCTTTCTTTCTTCTTTTCGGGTCAATGACGGATGCCAGTCAAGCCTTTAGAAGTCCAGCGCTGATGGCTTGTTTCGTCTACTACTATCTCTGGATGTGGGCCGAATTTCTCAGTCTCTCAAAATTATTTAAGGCCAAAAATTCCTTCAAATTAAAGACCCTTCTTTACTTGTTTTTTTTTTTTTTTTTTTTTTTTTTTCAAATAGTGGATAATTCTGTCCAGCACATTGAGATAGAATTTTGTCATAAAATGCTGGCTTATAAAGACAGCGTTCTTTGCCGACATCAAAATAATACCAAAAAATAAAAATTTACTTTCTCCTCTGGAGAAAGCTAACGTTCTCAGTAAAAAAAAATATGTCGGCAGTCTATGCCAACTTCTAAATAGTGTAAAATTCACAAAATTTGCCTTTCTCTTCTGGAGAAAATTAAATCACTCTGTGATTTTAAAAATGTAATATTTGGTTTCTCCAAATATTTGGTTTCTCCAAATATTTGAGAAACAAATTTAGGGAAATTGAACTTTCTCTAGTTCAACAAATTTTTGTACGTTATCTCTATGCACAAAATTACGTTGACTTAAAGTCAACGGAGACAGAACTAACACGTTCAACTCTTCCCGGGTTTCTCATCTGAAGAATTTCTGGCGCCCAAATTTTCAAATCAGGGAATCAGCCTCGTTCCCCCCCCCCAAAAAAAAACCTCTGCCAATCAGAGACCGACTCAGGAAAATTCCAGAACCTATAGATGTGGCTGCCGGTAGCAGCAGCAGCAGTATCAGTATTTGTCACCTTTTTGTAAGAATTCCCTTAGAGAAAAGAGTTCGTTGGTTTAAAAAAACAAAAACAAAAGTAAGTATAAATGCATTTTTTGAGATTGGTGGAAAACTTATTTGCCTTGTGTAGCTATTTAAATGTACTACTTTGCATTCGTAGCATTGGTCTATGATTCTATCAATCATAAAGTTAATTTTAGGAAACCAATATCTTCCTCTTAATAGTTGTTTGGTTTTCGTCCTTCCCAGGTGTCCTAAGTAATGTCCTATTTTTGCTATTTTCTTTTGAAGGGATTTTGGGATAATTATTTTATCTCCCCTATTCCTTCTATTATGCTAATTTCCTCTTTTATATGTTTGTATGGTAACATTTCTAGGTCCTTTTCAGCTGTGATCCAGTCGTTGTTGATAATGTATGATGTCAATCTTGTTAGTGTATCATCTTTCTTTGTCTCTGTCCTTATTCTATCTAAAGTTTCAGCATTTTCTTTGTGTGAAATGTGGTTTATTATTTTTTCTGTGTTGTCTCCACAGTTTTCTGATATAGGGTGTCTTGATATGTAATCTAACGGATCCAGTTCATTTCTTCCTGGTTCGTACTTAAGTTCAAAGTCGAAGTCCGTTATTTCCATAATCCATTTTTCTATGCGTGGTGGGAGTCTGTGTTGGGCTTTATTAAACATTGGGATTAGGGGTTTGTGGGCTGTTATTAACGAATTTAGGTGCTCCTATTAGATAATTTCTGAGTCTCGTTACTGCCCATTTTACAGCAAATGCATCTTTTTTTGTTTGGCTGTATGTCTTTTCTGTGTCCGATAGTCTTCTGCTGATGAAGTGTATCGGTTGCTGTCCGAGTGGTCCTTTCTGGAACAATGCAGCACTCAGTCCTTCATGGAAGCTCGCTTCTGTTCTAAGTGTAGTCTGTTTGTTTGGATCAAAATATGCCATTGTTTCAGGACTGGTTATTGCAGATTTCAGTTTTTCAAACGCTTCCTTTTCTTCATTGTTCCATTTGAATTTTGTTTTATTCCTTGTTAAGTTCGTCAGTGGTGCACTAAGTGTTGCATAGTTCGTTATAAAGTTGTCAAGGTAACCTGTCATTCCAAGAAAGCTTCTAACTTCTTCTTTGGATTTTGGCTCCTTCCAGTTTATTACAGCTTCAATTTTCCTAGGGTCTGGTTTTAGCCCTTCTGATGTAAATAAATGACCAAAGAACGTGATTTGTGTTTTACAAAATTCACTCTTCTCTCGGTTGAATTTGATTCCATAGTCCTTGGCTCTTTGGAGTACTTTCCTTAGGGTTTTGTTGTGTTCTTCTCTATCTTTTCCTCCGAGGATTATGTCATCTCTTGGTTCATGCATAGAGGTATGTCTCCAAATATTTGGAACAACTTGGTCAAATACATCTTGTGATGATTTGGCCCGAATATCAACCGTTTTGGTCTGTAGTTTCCCCAAGGTGTACTGAATGTAGCTAATTTTCGAGTTTCCTCGTTTATTGAGAGTTGGTGGTACCCTGCTTTTAAGTCCATTTTACTGAACATTTTGCATCCCCTTAGGTGATATGTAAAGTCTTCAATGATAGGTGCTTGGACATATCTACTTCTTTTTATGTATTTATTTGGCATCCGCATGTCTATGCTAGCTCGTATCATGTTCGGTTCCAGTTTGTTGCGGTCTCTCATCGCATACCTCGGTTTAGGTTGCACAACTAATGGTGAACACCACGTGATGGCTTCGTTTCTGGGTACTTTTTCGAAAATGTCATCCGCTTCTCCTTGTTCAATCCATTTTTAAGTGGAGTTTCTAAATGGTATGGTACGTGCCTGGGTTTTTGAGCTATAGGTTGTATTCCAGCTTCTATTTCGAATCCTACTTCGATTGCTTTTCCTGTCTTAGGTTCTTTAATATTTCCCATTCCTTGGAATACATCTTTATATTCTTCAATTATTTGTTCCATTTATACGTTTAATCCGCAGCTCATTAGTTTCTTTTAGGTTACCATTCGGTTCTAATACCATCATACCTAATTCTATCAGGGTATATCTGCCTATCAAGGGGAGGTTATCTATATGTCCTCTTATGACGATAAATCTCGTTTTGGTCCCTTGGTTCTTGTTACGAATTATCGTTTCGAATTCTCCTTTCACTGATAATTCTCCCTCTATAGTTGAGGATCGGTCGTAATTGGGTTTTAATTCACCAACGCTCGTTCGTCTTTTTAGTGCCTTAAATTGGTATTCCTCCATAATATTCGCGGACGCTCCACTATCAGGCTCACAGTATGTGTCTACTTTTCCTATTCTTATTTCTATAGTGTTGTTTTATTTTTGTTTTACGGTTTTTATTTTATGAATTTTCATTTTCATTTTTCTGATGAATTCTTCGTCTTCAGAGCTTGTATCTGCCTCCTTTTCAACCCTCCGTATATTTCTAGGAATATTATCTTGTTTTCTGTAGGGTTGTCTGTCGTTTTGGTTCACTGCATCTGGGTACAGCAGCCGCCGTAGTGGTTCATTTGACCACAGTTGTAACAAACTTGTCCGTATGCCGGACAATTCTGTCTTTTATCAAATCTGTGTTGGCCCCCACAGTATCGGCATTTTATTTGTTTTTTCAGCTCTGTCCGCCCTGTTGGTCGTTTTCTTCCTATAGCATGGACTCTATCGGTCCAGTTCTCGTTGTCTATAGTTTTTAAATGAGTTTTTGTAATCTCTTTCACTTCTCGCTTAAGGTCATTACGTTGACTCGCTTCTTCTAGGAATTTATTTAAATTCCACTGTTTTTGTATTGCTGGTGTTCCAAAATTCTGTCTTCTCTATTATTCTCGAAGTCGCCAGCTTCAGCTTGTTCTCTTGGCCTCATGGCGTATTGTGAAATTGATTCCTCGTGTTCCTGTCTCATTCTATTGAATAAAAACCTAGCCTGTTGTTTATTTTGTTTCGGTATGAAATGGTGGTTTAATTTCTTTTTAACCTCCTCGTAAGATTCTTTTCCATTTTGCTCTGTTTTTGGCAAGTATTTCATTATTAGTTTTATTTCTTTTCCAGCGTATCTTTTTAGGCAAATAATTTTATCATTATCGTCTGTGACTCGTTGCAAATAAAGTTCGTCTTCAAATACTTCAAGCTAGGATATCCATTTTTCACTTAAATTGGTCCTGTCTGAGTTCGTGTTAAATGGTTCGAGACGTAAGTTTATTCCTGCATTAGCCATGATAATTTTTTTTTTCGTTTAAAATACGGGGACTTTTCACTGACACAAAGTAATATTTATTAACCGCACTGATAGATATGTAAATATAGACAATGGTGACTACAGAAATAATGCAATAATACACATAAAAGGAAAAAATATCACTTATCTTTTGGTTCCGTTCCTGTCCTTTTTTTCCTTTTTTTCTCCACGTGTCGTCTCTTTTCTTCTTCTACGAGTCGTGTATTCGTCTTTCTTATTTTTTTTCTTTTTCTTCTTTATTATATTCTTTTTCTTCCTCGTCGCCAATATTAAAGTTTGCCTTTCTATATCCCAGTTTATAAAAAGGGTAACTGTGAGTTCTTTAAGCGAGAATAAAAACAAGTCAACACACTCTGATAACAGGATAAGAACTGAATTTATTTCAAAAGATTTGGCGCTGGTCGGTGTGTGTCAGGAAGATATTTTGCTGAAAAAATTTAAATTTACAAACTAAAAATAAATAAATAAATAAATAAATAAAATAAAAAAAGAAGAAGATATTCATAGGTAGCTTTTCAAGTTTGAGATATGAAATAATTACATAGCATCATTACATGACAAATAATCTGTCAAAAATAAAAACTGTTTAAATCGAAAAATCTTTTTAAGAGTCACTCACTTAAAAAAACGTTTCTGAAAAACTTGAGGATCTTTTCCATAGGACAATATTGGATCTCTTTTCTGGTTTGTAGATTTACACTTTTTTATACTTACTGTTTGTAACGGTTCCATGTAAGATAATTAGCTGCAATTCAAGTTTTGCTTTCTTGCCAAGCGTAGACGTGTATGTTAGCTAGTTAAATAATAAATTGAAATGACAAAAAGAAAGTACAATGAAAAATGACCAACAGTAAATATTGCTTGAAAATGGAAGTAGGATTGACGAAAAATCTATTTTCCTTCTTTTTAACACACACACACACACACACACACACTTAACAACTGGAAATGACAACTTCATATTTTAGGAGATGTATATAGCTTATGTATGTAATTTTGAATTGTTAGAAAGTCATGAATAAGATCCGATACTTTTGTCAACAGTGAGGATCGGTTAACATTTAAAACGTTGTTTGTACAAAATCATCGCGCATAAATATGTTTCTACAAGTAGAAAAAATGCTAGAAATGAGTCATGTGATTTATTGCTATTTTTTCTTCGTTTAGTTATGATAACTTTTCGTTACTGGAAAAAGAAACAGTGATCTGTTTTCTTCTATTCATTCCTTTTTAATAGAAAATTAACGCCGCATTACTGTTGCTGTTATTGTTAGGCACATTATTGGATTTCAGATGTTTTGAAAGTTTTATTTGAAAAAGAACAAACAAAAAAACAAAACAAAAAAAAAAACAAACAAAACAAATGACAAAACAAATACAAAATAAAACAAATACCCTTTTTAAACTTTATGTACGTACCGAGTGAATTATAGATCAAGTAATCACCAACGATGTTTTCTCAAAATATTTGGGATCATATCTAATGAGTTCCTTATGACTGTGATTTCCACAATTATAAGCGACTCATTAAACATGATCATTAAATAAATCATATGAACAAAAACAAAGAAGAAAGAAGATTCTTAGAATTCAACATTCATTCAAGAAGTGTCAAATGTCTTTGCGTTATACATGACTTTAGAAACCGACACAAATACTCCAACTCAAATTCAAAATGCTTACTACTGTATTAAAATCTTATATAGTCTCTCTTTAAAATTAAAGCCACTTAATTAATATTTGACAAAAATATTTAACTGCACTCTATCGTCTTTTTTGCTGGGCACCATATATTTTCCCTTGTTAACAGGTAGGCATTTAAATTCGTACGAAGAAGGCTCAACAAACAAATGAAGGTACAAACATATATTTAAAAATATTTGCAAACTTAAAGTTCTGGGAGAGAACGTATTGTCTTGCTGCTCTGATGGTCAAACACTACAAGTAACTCTAGACATGTTTTCAATTGAGGCGCCAATCTATGGTATTGCCTGATTGGACCCCTGGTGCCAAGAGCAGATAATTGATCCCTTATTTTTCCAACATATCTTCATTTTTTCGCGAAAGAACGACTGAAAAAAAAAAAAACAACAACAACAACAACAAAAACAATCTGATAACAATAAAACTCCCAGGGTCTGTGCCTTACTCTTTCTCCCGGTATTAGAATGGGGCACATTGTTAACGTTGAAGCAATAACAAAAATTGACTGGCCCTTGCTTCTAGTGGTCCGGCGGTATCAGAATACTCTCATCTTTCTGTTTTTTTTTCAATGTGAGGTGTTGCCCCAGAGTAGGAATCCTCAGGACTATGCACATCTGGTTATTTTGTGCCATTCTATCTGAAATACAAGAAAACCTCACTGCATTCTGTAATGGGCATGGCCAATCCCCCCCGACATAAATAGCAAAGAATCGCTTGTGCCATGAACCAGAGACCCGGATGGGACGAGTCAGAATTTGCATAAAGGGTAGCCTAGCGATGATATAAACGGACAGTGGCTGATACTGTCAGTCAGCAAAAAAGCAAATGTTTGGGACAGAACTGAAATTCGACGACTGGTGTGTTTTGGGTGTTTAACAAAGGAAGTGAGAGGAACGTGCTCAGTTGGTAGAGACTTTGCTGGCGGCGAAAGGAATTACTGTGTTCAATTGAACAGACTCCAGTTGGAAAACATTTAACACATTCTGCTCGGAGATAAAAACGCGACCGAAGGAATAGAACATACAACATTCCGATCCCAGCAGGAAACCAATGTGAAGTGGTCTGTATTGCGACAGCAAACGTGACGAAGAACAAAACTTTGGCCCTTGGCAAAGCGCAAAAATACAATCCGATCCTAAACCAAAGTGTTGATCAATACATAAATATGCAAGCAGAAAATATTTTTGGATAGGAATTTGCTTAAAAAAAATTGAATATATTATTTAATCAAAATAAAGCTGAAATACCCCCTGAAGCATAGAAGAAAAGGAAATTTGATGATATACTTCTTCGATTATGTAGCGCTGTATATAACCAAAACAGAGAGAAAAATGGACGAAAGGCTGCATTTCCTCTTCCTAAAGAAAGGCGGCCACCTCAAAATCATCTGGATTTACAGAGGTATAACTTTTACTGCAATGGCTGATAACGTTTATAAGACCCTGCTTAATAATGCCCTGCTTTATAATGCCCTGCTTCTCGGATCCAAACTGAAGTTGAGAAAATTTCTAGGAAAAAAGAAAAAATCAGAACAGTCTTCGGAGAAATCGATCCATAACTTCTCCTATTCTGACTCTTCATAAAATCATCGAAGGAATATGGGCAAAATTTGTCGGGCATTTGATTCCATACAAAGGATAAAGCAAATACATCTAGCATATGGGTTTGCAAAAGAAACTGTTACGGCTATAATGCTGCTTTACAAAGACACAAACCTAATGATTCGCTCATTTGATGTCAACACTGACCACTTTGACATCGTCGTTGGAATCTTGTAAGGATTGATGACATTGATGTCATTTCTATTCCCAATTTGTCTAGATTACTTACAGACGTAAATTGATCTAATGAAATAAAACGGTCTCACACTAAAACGGCAAGATGCAGACGATATCCTGTAGAAAATATCACTGATGCAGACAAAGCCTATGATCTAACACTTTTAGCAAATACACCTGCTTAAACCGAATTTCTGCTACATAGAATAGAACAATCAGCAAGAAGTAAGTTATCTACGAGAACTCAGATAAAAGTTTATCTGTTTTAATCAAGGTAATGCCATCTCATTAAATGGCAAACCTCTGAAATTAGTAGACCAGTTTATATACCTCGGTAGCTATATCTTATCTAATGAAAGCAATGTTAACATACACATAGGCAAAGTATGGGCAACTATTGACAGGTTATCGACCATATGGAGATAAAATCTCTCAGATAAAACAAAACGAGGATTCTTCCAAGCTATAGCGGTGTTAGTACTATTGTATAGCAGCACCATTTGAAGAAAAATCTAGACGGGAACTAGACAAGGATGCTACATGCTGTCTTGAACAAATCCAGGAAGCAACATTCTACAAAACAGTAATTATCCAGCCACTCCCCCCCCATTACACAAACCATCCAAGTAAGGATAAGCGACATTCTCCTTTGAACTCATACACAGTGTTGACCGATCAACCAAAACATACATTAATCAGCTGTGTGCGGATACTGGATGCTGTCTACCAAGAGGGATGGTCGATGGGAACAGATGGTGAGGAGAGTCAAGGAAATCCATGCCCTTGACACGCAATGATGATGATGATGATGATGATGATGATCAATTATCATAGTTTTTACTTTTTAAAATCTGTTCCTCAGTTTTTAAGTTACTCATTTTTATTGAGGTGAGTATATTTTAAAATTAGTGCAACTAGTTTTATCCAGATCTATCGTGAATTCGTTCACACATAAAATGCACTACCCTCCGGATATGAACGCTTGTAGGACCGGCTAATATCATCAGCGCATACGCCCCAACCCTCTATGCTACTCCTGAGGAAAAAGACGAGTTATTTGAGAACCTCAGTGCGGTGATAACTGGGATCCCGCCTACCGAGGACCTCTACCTGCTCGGGGATTTTAACGCAAGAGTGGGAGCTGACGTCGAGGCTTGCATTGGCGTTCATGGGCGGGGCAAGATGAATGAGAACGGCCAGAGATTGCTAGAGTTATGCTGTTACCTAGGCCTATGCCTGACCAACACCTACTGCAAGGATATTCACCGGGTGTCATGGAAACACCCGCGCTCCCATCTCTGACACCAGCAAGACCTTGTCATCACCAGGCGCGCAAACCTCGCAAGTGGCTGAACAGAACAATTTTTGAATGGCAATCTCTGGTGCAGTGATTGCAAACAAACGGTGCTTCTCATCCGCACGTACCATAGTGCAGACTGCGACTCGGACCACTCCCTGGCTGCCAGCGGAGTGCGAATGACACCCAGAAAAATACACCGCACCAGAATGAGTGGGGGATTGATCACGCATCAATACGTGCTGAGTAGGGAACAAGGAAAAGAAACAGCACTTCCTAGGCAGTCTCCAAGAAGTTCTCACAAACAAGACGCCGCCTAAAGACGAAGCCTCTATTGACGCAAAGTGGTCTCACCTCAGAGATGCCATCTACAACTCTGCTATCACCGCCTATGGGAAAAAGAAACAGCGAAATGAGGACTGGTTCGAGGCTCACTCGGAAAAAAATGAAGCCTGTGGTTGAAACTAAGAGGACAACCCTCCTAGCACATAATGTAGCGCCTAGCGAAAACACACTTGACGCCTGGAGGAGCACCAGAAACAAAGCCAAGAAGGTTGCCCGACACTGTGCCAACACCTACTGGCTAAACCTGTGCCATGGCATATAGACAGCTGCCAACACGGGAGATGCAAGGGGCATGTACGAGGGCATTAAAAGAGCTACAGGCCTATCCATCACAAAGACTGCACCACTGAAAGATAAAATCACTGACAAAGGGAAGCAGTCGCAACGTTGGGTTGAGCATGACCTGGAACTGTACACAACCCAAAACGAAATGACAGAAAACGCTCTAAGTGCCATCTCTGATTTAACGGAAATGGAAGAGCTGGACACACTACCACCGGCGGAAGAGCTCAGCAAGCCATCGACCGCCTTGCTGATAGGAAAGCAACCGGAAGCGACGGCATACCAGTAGAGGTCTTGAAAAGCGGGAAGGCAGCGCTGCTCGAACCACTACACAAACTAATCTGCAGCTGGTGGGAACAAGGACACATCCCTCAAGAAATGCGGGACGCTACTATAGTCACCCTATCCAAGAACAAAGGAGATCGGAGCGACTGCAACAATTACCGGGGCATTTCACTCCTCAGCATAGTTGGACAAATTTTGCTCGTGTTACACTGGTGCGCCTGCAGACCCTCGCATCTTGCATCCATCCGAAATCACTGTGTGGTTTCCGAGCAAACCGGTCAACTGTGGACATGGTCTTCTCATTACGCCAGCTGCAAGAAAAGTGCCATGAGCAGCAAATGCCACTATACACCGCATTCATAGACCTAACGAAGGCATTCGACCTGGTCAGCCGAAGCGGACTTTTTAAACTGCTACAGAAGATAGGTTGCCCAGACTTCTAGGAATTATTAACTCCTTCCACACTAACATGCACAGCACAGTTTATTTTAATGGTGCAACATCCGAGGCATTTCCAGTCAGCAGTGGAATGAAGCAGGGCTGCATCCTTGCACCTACGCTGTTCGGGATATTTTTCTCCTTGCTTCTCCAGTACACCTTCAAGGAGTGCAGCGAGGGAGTCTGCATACACACCAGAGCTGACGGCAAGTTGCTCAACATCGCTCGCCTTAGAGCTAAGACCAAATTCACGAAGGTCCTCATTCCGGAAATGCTATTTGCCGACGATGCAGCCTTAACGTCACACAGCATGGCCTGCAACAGCTTGTCAGTCGACTCACACAGGCTTGCAAAGAGTTCGGGCTTACCATAAGTCTAAATAAGACAAAAGTCATGGCACAAGGTGTAAACATCCCTCCAAACATTGTCATCAACGGGCACAGCCTGGAAGCAGTGGAGTACCTTGGGTCCACCATGTCCAATTCAGTCTCCACTGACAGTGAAGTCAACAGCAGAATCGCGAAGGCGGCGGCAGTCATGGCCAAACTGAGCCAGAGAGTCTGGAACAATGCCAGCCTTACTAAGAAAACCAAACCGCGCGTCTACAAAGCGTTCGTTCTCCTTTACATTAGCGAAGCCTGGATCACATACTCATGTCACGTAAGGAAACTGGACAATTTCCACATCAGATGCCTACGCCGCATTCTACGCATACGCTTGACAGGACAAAGTGCCCAACACATACGTGCTGGAACGAGCAAACATAAACAGCATGCCCGCCATCATCTATGAGAGACGCCTGCGTTGGCTTGGTCACGTCAGGAGGATGGACAAAGGCCGCATCCCCAAAGACCTGCTATATGGTAAATTAGTAGAGGGCACCCGACCGGTAGGGAGACCACGCCTACGTTTTAAAGTTTTCTTCAAGAGGGACATAAAGACATGCCACATCGACAAAAATACATAGGAGGCTTATGCAGAAGACCGTACGGCCAAGGGACGAAAATGAGTGAAAAAGAGAGGAAAGAAGCCGCCGCAGAAAAGAGAGCCATAAGGAAGGAGAGACAGCAGCATCTCCAGCAAGCATCACCGTTTGTTTGCAATCACTGCACCAGAGATTGCCATTCAAAAATTGTTCTGTTCAGCCACTCGCACAGTTGCAGATAAAAAAAAGTGGACACTAAGCCATCGTCTTTAGAAGACGGAAATAAGCCAACAACAAATAATTCAGACCGGCTATCTCCGTGGGTTTCCAAACCGTTTTCAGGAGGAAGAAAAGAGGAGGAAACTCCATGTATTGTCTAAGGAAAATATAGAATCCCCTAACAATGAGGATTCTAAAACATTAAGCTAAAAAGCACACGTCCGCTTTGTATTAATCCAGAAATTCAACTGCTAAAAAGCAAAACACAAACTTACTAATCACTTGCTTCACAGTCGAACTAACTTCTAGCCCGACCTGTCTCTCAAATGACTCTACACTTTCGTTCGGGGTTATGGTAGGAGTTAGTAGTAGGAAGACATTACATAATACTAATCCTGAACAGTCCATAACATGCAACACTCCACTTTGGCCCTTACTTAAGCTAGACGGGTGGTCGCAGAGGCTGGTCATGGTCACGTCAGGCCCCAGCACCAATATGATTTTCCAAATCCTATTGCCCTTATGACAGGTCCATAAACCCTTTTTAGTATGTGCTAGAAGGCGGTGGCTGAGTATGACGTTAAACTGCATCTAATGGTGAAGTTCAAATTTTGAAGCTTTGGGGGAGTGTGGCGTACCCCTTCATCGTCATTACTATCAGGTCCACTCTGACCAAAGGGGTAGTACTTGTTAGGGTCCCATCTATAGGTTAAATAGAAAAATGAATTAAAAAAATGAGTTAAAAATGTAAAAAACAGTGAATACCCAACAAGAATGAATAAAGCATTGTCGATGACATGCCGTAAAACCCAACCAACCAGCCAATCAACTAACCAACCTAACACTAATCTATCGTTTCAGTAACCATTAATGCTAAATAAATGGTGACACAAACTACCCCTACTTTGATTTTGATCGTCACTGTCTCTGTTACTGAGTTCACAATACTACTTTACTCCATTTCAATGCCGACAGACATTTTTGCCATTAGGTAATCATTATTGTTACAGGACAATCACCTTAAAAAAAAACAAAAAAATACAAAACAGTCCTGGACTAATGCAAGTGAAGTACAACATGTCAAATGTTGTACCTCACTTGTACCAGATAAATATTTCATACAATTTGCCATGTAACTTCTATGTACAAACTGATCGAACAATCGCAATCGTTCATAAAAGCAATTGACACAAATAACTGTCAATAGCTTTCTCCACGTGATTTGTTTTTGGTCTGGCGCCTGTTTTTCGTCGAAGCGGCAGCAGGTGTCACAGATAGATAGAAAAGAGGGAGTGACCGTGATTCCGATGAAGAAGAAGAAGAAGAAGAAGAAGAAGAAGAAGAAGAAGAAGAAGAAGAAGACGTGACTATGACTTTTAATTTGTTGGAAATAGGTGTGAATAGAAGAAAACATTTTTGAACTGATTAGAATGTTGCATCTGTTCATCTTCCTAAGCTAGGTATTGCCAAAGACGACATCAAATCCGTATTTTACAAAATAAATTTAACCCTACTGATTGAAAAAATATACCAAAAATCAGGGAATTATCCAATTTTAATGAAATTTTCAGTGTTGTTTTATGAATGAATGGATTTTATAATGCATCAATCATTTTATTTCAAACTTTCTGATTTTTTTCAGGTCACTTAACTTTGCCCCCCCCCCCCCATTTTTGTGGCGGAAAATATCGGTGGGGTTATATAAAGTTGAAACTAACTACAGGCATAAATTTTGAATAGTTTTTCTACAAAAATTATTAGATAAAAATTATTAGATAACAATAATAAACTAAAGTACTTATTGAATAAATATTTGATTTTAGAATCTAAAAATATGAAATTTGCAACTTAAAATTAAGCGTTTCATATTTTAAATGAATTGCATCTATTAATTTACCATAGCAGATATAACTAATTAAATCAGAAAATTTTGAAATAAAATAACTGATGCATTAGAAAATTCATTCATTGATAAATCATCACTGAAAATCTGATTAAAATCGGATAATTTCCTGATTTTTGTAATTTTTTTTCAATCCTGGAGGGGGGGGGGAGAGGGGTTAAAGTCATTTTTGGCAGTGTTGATGATTATGTTTACGACATATTTGAGCAAAATTGACCGAAAAAATAGTTAAAAATGTATCAAAAATAAATTACAAAAATTTGACCTTAAATAATCGATTTAATTAATTCGTTTTTAAAATGAAAACTAGTCAACGTTTTTGCAGACCCTACTTTTGTCTTATAAAACCAATAATTACTGTCTTAATAAAGCGTAACGTTGGGAAAATCTTCGAAAAAGTGGAAGTCGAGAAAATATGTTAAGGAGATTGTCACATGCTTTCGGACCCCCCCCCCAACAAAAAACCCCACAGACAAACACGTCGTTACAAAAAGCAACTCACGTTTATTTTGGATTTTACAAGTTCTTTTTGGAACAGTCTCATAAAGAAAAAGTTGTGAAGTTGTTTTTAATCAATCTATGGAGGAAATACCCATTCACTTATAAATTGCAGTCCACTATCAATATATATATATATATATATATATATATATATATATATATATATATATATATATATATATATATATTCTATCTATCTATCTATCTATCTATTATCTTCTTCTATTATTATACTAAAGCTGAGATTATCAACTTTCATTTCCTAAAGGCTTTTTTTCTATTTATGATAAGGACACAATATTTATACTAAGATATTCCTTGGTTTTAGGACTACTTGATGTTTGAAAAAAAATTAAGTTTAATTGGTTTTAATTAGTCGTAATTAGCAATTAAGTATACAACTGATCCGTCCCTCTCTATCATTCTACATTACTCTCACCCTCTCTATGTACGAGTAAGAATGAGAGAGTAAGTGACGGAGAGTTATTGTGTTAGACATTTAACTATGTTAAAATTAATTTTACTATAGAGGTGAACTGGTAAAGACATAGCTACCTTAGGCTAGCAGTGGACTAGGCCTTCCGAAAACTCGTCTCGCCAGTCAGCATAAAAAGGAGTTTTTTTTGGGGGGGGGGGGTGCTTGGACGTCGGGGTAGGGGGAAGCAGTTTGTAGCTAGGTACCATTGTGTTGTGAAATCTGTCTTGTTCAGGCTAACATTTTTTTCGGTAAAAGAGTTTGTAAGTCGTTACTGCTATTGAGTGAAACATTATCTATTTCAATTTAAATTCAGTTTTTTAAAAATCTTACAAAATGATTTCATTATTTGTTTATTTTTTTTTGTTTTGTTTTAACTCTCTGGTCTTATTTTTAACACGCCCTCGCCAACTCAGCGTATGAGTAGAACGGGGATCTGTGTAGTAATGTGAGAAGCAGACGGTAGGTGTGGCGTTCCTTGGTATAGCGTAAGTGGAAAGAGGATAGACTCTCTCACTGTATGACTGATACCGGCTCTAGGCCACCCCGACGACTTTACTTATCTACTTTTTTTTAATTTAATTCATTTTGCAAATTCTTTTTTCCCTAGTTCTCGGGACTACCAATATGTTGTCACTTTTTACTTTTAAAAGGAATTAAAGTTAATTAAATCGATGATTTTCGTCGGTGCCTATCACTTGGGGGGAGGGGGTGGTCAACGTTTGCTCACTTGAAGAAAATTCCATAATTTTTAAATATCTAGAAAATACATTAACTACCCTTTTACTCGACATGAAATATTTTTAAAGATTCATCTAATGTATTAAAATAAAGAAAGTTTAATTATGGTATATCAGACATGTTTTCCGAATTTTCATATTGAATTTTTTTTCTTCTTTTTTAAATTTTTGTTTTTACGGTTGTTCTCATATATTTAGAGCAGACTATAAAAATTACTAGAAGCAAATAAAACAAATTATCAGCTTCAGATATGATTTATTAAAAAGGATTGTGCTATAAGTCATCAACTTAAACAATAAAACGTATTTTGGGACGAATTTAATTGTTTAAAAGTGTTTTTAAAAAAATAGATGTAATTTTATTTATTTATTTTTTTTACTGATGCCAGTATAAAAAAAGCTAAATAATATTACACATGTAATTCATTTTTAATACATTTTATACTAGGCATTGCCAAAAGTGGCAAAAAATCAATATTTAAAAAAAATATATTACCCCCCACCACTTCGATTGAATAAAATTACCAAGAATTTGGGTATTATCCGATTTTAATGAAAAATTCAATGTTGATTTATCAATGAATGAATCTTATAATGCATCAGTTATTTTATTTCAAAACATTGATTTTTTTTCATGTCATTCAACTTTGCTCCCCCTCTATTTTAGGGGCGTAAAATATCGGAGGGGTTATATACGGTGCTATTCGCCTCCTGCCTTAAAAAAAACGATAGGCGGTGATAGCCGAAAAAACGACCCCATCTACGAATGAAGTCCTTATATGAAGCAGTGCCTGCTGAAAAACAACCAGCGCTTAAGGTGTTTTCCCTTCGAAAAGTTAATGCAATATTTTACACCTCCAGTCTTTTTCGATAAGTAAATGTAAATATTTTACCCCCCCCCCCCCCGTCTTTAAAATATTTTTGTGGGAGGCTAAATGTTTACATTTACTTGTCGATAAAAAGATGCCTTACTTTTAATGTCTTCAAAAACATAATTTGTCGATAAAAACGCCTTCAGCCCGCTACAAAAATCTTTTTTTTTTGTATTCTCATTTTATTTTAATATCTATTTCCAACCAACAATTACAAATAAAAAAAATTAAAATATTTAGACATTCTTTTTTATTTCAACAGACATAAAGAAAAAATAAAGAAAAAAATATCTGAAGATTTAGATATTCTTTCATATCTAAAAAACAAATGTCAGGTCATTTTTAATTAAAAAAAAATGTCTTCGCAATCGTACAGTAGCTACGATCAAATGACGTCACGTGATTAGTTAGAGGACACATTGATCAAAGGAACGTAAATATTTTTTAACTTTATATTTTAAAATCTTGCAAAAAAGAAATAATGAACATAAAGAGTTGTTACAAAAGAAAACGGTTAATTCAAATATCAAATGATCCGATTTGGGAGAAATTACCCACCGTTATCTTGAAAATTAAGTAAAACAGTCAGTTTTTTAATAATAATTTTCTGATAGAATTATTCAAACCCTTATCTTTATAGAAAAAAAAAGTAAAAATCGTTTTTTGTGGGTTCATTTTTTAATATTTCATAAAATAAAATATGAGCGGGGTAGACATCGTAAGCAAACTGTTCACAATGTTTGGTTGTCTATCATCGACCCTACCATCACATTTGGACGAGTTTATGTGGCGACATACGGTATTCGCAATTATACAATGTAAATTAAAAAATAATATTTTGTAGCAGCTCAATTTACGTTGTACAATAGGTACCACTAATTTGCCCTCTGACCCCCCCCCTATATTTAACACAATGAAACTTGCATAAAAGTTAATATTATCTTGAAAATTCTTTGTCCATTCGAAAGAAGGGACATTTTTTTAAAAAAATCTTGATGATTTTTAAAAATTTCCAGTTTACGGAAATAAAGAAAATTATGAACGACAAACAATGTCTACATTTTTGCGCGGTTAAATCAATTGAATTTTAACGTAGACCAATACAAGCTATGACAAGAGGCTTTTAAAAAAAATCTATGAAAAATCAATTAATTGTCCGATTTACACGAATATTTCCATAATTACATAATGAAAATATGTTGTTTGGGGTTGGGTTTTTTCAGCTATCACCACCTAGCATTTTTAAGACGCAATTCTGAGAAAAGTCCCTTATATAGTTTCGAAACTAATTACGGTATAAATAAAAAGACAAAATACCGAAGGTGTGAATAGAAGAACAAATTATGGGAGTTATCCTGGTAGAAAATAATGCCTGGAAATCAGAAAATAAAATGTAAAATAAAAACTAAGAAAATACTTTTTGCAAATATTTTTTTTATTCTTTTCGATAATTATCTAATTGGCTAATATTTTGTAAGAGAAAAAATATACATCGACATTTGTTCTGTTCAAAATATGATGGGCTACATTTTCAATATAGTTTTCTCATATAGCAATAATAAACTAAAGTAGTTATTGAAACATTTTTTTTGTATTTTTTTCAATTGTAGGGGGTGTGGGTGTGGATTGCGTAATTTTTTTTACATCATCTTTGGCAATGCCTACCTAATCCCAGTTATAAACGGGTCATATTTTATATTATCAAATTCAGGGAATTATCCGATTTTAATAAAAATGTCAGTGTTGATTTAGCAATGAATCAATTCTATAATGCATCCGTTATTTTGTTTAACAACTTTTTAATTTTTTCCAGGTCACTCAATTTTGACCAACTCACACACCCCACACCCCATTTTTGGGCTGCAAAATATCAGTGGGGTTATATGCTTTTGAAACTAATTACAGTGTAGCGTTGGTTTGTGTTCGCCTGGTGGAGTTGTCTGCCCCTTTTAGTTTGCTGGTGCCCACTAGGGCACCATAGTATTTAAGCGCCGGGTTCAAACCCTTTCGCTCTCTTTTTCCTGTTTCAGCAACTACGAGCCACATTGGGTAGATTTTATCTAACCCCTCTCGTTGGGGCTCCACCCCCCTTACATTACTGTAAGTCTTCACAGCATGGACTATTCCTAGTCTCATGTCTGTACTTTTATATGTTATAATGTACCATTCATGAATGTGTCTTTATCTTTATTGGTGTACCCCTTTATATATGTAACTCTTTTACTATGTACGTTGTATCTACTGTTATCCATGTGCTGTGTATATTAAATGTTTTGTCCGTTAACCTTCGTCGGAGTTATTTGTGTATCCAAAGTATGTATAACTTTGCACTCGCGTTACAACTGGTGACCCCGACGTGATATGAACACGAAACCTTTTTGGCCCAAGTCGACCATAAAAATGGTCGTAAAAGTACGCGGGACTTTCAACACGAACATTTTTAAAAAAAGAAAAAACGGTGACCCCCTCAAAGAAATTATTTCTTTTTTCTCCGACTGTTATGGACACACATTTTTTTTTACAGCTCTGGATATCTTCTAAAAAATTTAAAAAAAGATTCAACACCAAGAATTATCTTTTTTACCGAGAGGAAATAGTTCAGCCATCAGCCAGGGACAGTTTGACACGTTCCCCCACCCCAGGGATACTGACATCTTCAGTTCGGCGACTACTACTAAGGATACGGACATGGCCACACCATGTGACCTGGATTCCAACCGCAGGGCTACTCAGCAAAAAAAATTTTTTGCTACCCCTCAGAAAGTGAGATGTTCATCTAAAATGTCCATTTCTGGACTACGGTATTTGTGCCTCCCAGACTCAAAGTACCGACTTTGAGAATTTCAACTCGACCTTGGCGTCTAAGAAGACATTTAACCAGGTCACTATTGAAGAATTGAACAAAGAGACGTTGAATTTCAAGTTTTTTATCCACACCACACAGAAACATTTGCTCTATATTTTTCCTCAAACTTATGAAAAATTGTACACCTGTACAGAAAATTTTTTTGCCAAAAGTTGAACCTGAAATATGGTTCGTAAAAATCTTTTAACTTTTGTTTCGTTTGAAACACCCTTTTAACGATCCCCGTCGTTTTTGGCATTTTGTGCCTAACAAATTTTACCAGGAATTCACCAAATTCCTGGCCAAAGTCGGACCCACCATGGCCTGTAAAAGTACTTTGACTTGGCATTTTGTGCCTACCATTTTTTTTCCAGGAGAAAAATTATTCCACAAGGATAAAAGCAGTCCTTATTTCGACTAAGGAATTTGGAAGGAATTCGCCACTCCCAAGGTGATTTCTTTAAATTGTCAACAACCATAGGAACCTTCTCACACTGGACTTTAACATGAAAATTCTCTTGTTTGTATTTTAAATTACATTCCTGTTTTTTCATGCTTTTATTTTGTAGTTTGCGGGAATATGTATGTGCAAATTTTATTTCTCTGTTTTTGGAACTTTGAACTTTGAACATTCGAGACTCTGTTCTTTTCCTTAAAGGAATATTTTTTTTTGTCATGCTTGTCTATAAATTTTTTAGCCCCGCTAAAAATTTTGGGGGGAGTATTTGTAGCGTTAGTTTGCATTCGCCTGGTGGAGTTGTCTGCCCCTTTTAGTTTGCTGGTGCCCGCGGGCACCATAGTATTTAAGCGCCGGGTCCAAACCCTTTCGCTCCCTTTTTCCTGTTTCAGCAACTACGAGCCACATGGGGTAGATTTTATCTAACCCCTCTCGTTGGGGCTCCGCCCCCCTTACATTACTGTAAGTCTTCACAGCATGGACTATTCCTAGTCTCATGTCTGTACTTTTATATGTTATAATGTACCATTCATGAATGTGTCTTTATCTTTATTGGTGTACCCCTTTATATATGTAACTCTTTTACTATGTACGTTGTATCTACTGTTATCCATGTGCTGTGTATATTAAATGTTTTGTCCGTTAACCTTCGTCGGAGTTATTTGTATGCAAAGTATCTAATAACTCCGACGAAGGTTAACGGACAAAACATTTAAATTATACAGCACATGGATAACAAGATACAACGTACATAGTAAAAGAGTTACATATATAAAGGGGTACACAAATAAAGATAAGACACATTCATGAATGGTACATTATAACATATATGAGTACAGACATGAGACTAGGAATAGTCCATGCTGTGAAGACTTACAGTAATGTAAGGGGGGCGGAGCCCCAACGAGAGGGGTTAGATAAAATCTACCCCATGTGGCTCGTAGTTGCTGAAACAGGAAAAAGGGAGCGAAAGGGTTTGGACCCGGCGCTTAAATACTATGGTGCCCTAGCGGGCACCAGCAAACTAAAAGGGGCAGACAACTCCACCAGGCGAATGCAAACTAACGCTACAACAGTATGAATAAAAAGACAAAAGATTGAAGGTGTGAACAGAAGATTTTTTAATTTTTTTAATTCGCGCCTCTGGTAGAAAATAATTACCGAATATCTAAAAATTAAGTGTAAAAAAAAAAAAGCAAAAAAAAAAACTAAAAAAGAAAGAAAAGAAAAAAAATGGAGATTTTTTAAACTTTTGTTGTATATGCAATAAAATTTTCTTTTAGATCATCAGTGAAAAAAATTTACATCAATATTTGTTGGGTGGGGCCCAACTTTTTTCCCCAAAAGTTATTAGATAACAATACTAAAGTGTGCTTGTTATTAAATAAATATTTGTCTCTAAAATCTAAAAATATGAAATTTAAATCTTAAAATCAGGTGTTTCATATTCTAAATCAATTTTATCTATTAATTAGCAATATAAATTGTTTTCTCAAGGCGCCTGCGGATGGCACGAATGGTAATATTTATTTTAAAGAATTACTATTGAATCAGTTTGATTGAAACGATTCAGTATTTTAGTACGGTAATGATGAAAATTATAAACGAAAAACAATGTTTACATTTTCGTAACGTTAAATCAATTGAAACTTAACGTAGACAAAAACAAGTATTTAATTTAATTCTATGTGATGAAAATTTGTCTGAAACATGTTTGTCCTAAAATATATTGGTAATAAAGGACTATTTGCTCGTAAATTCCTACCATAAAATAAACTGAACCCCCATTTTATGTCCGTGTTTTTGCAATAAATGTTTTATTTTTCTTAGAACAAATAAAATATAATAGTATTTCGCATACATGTGACAACAAGTCACTTCCAAGAAACGTAAATAACGAGTAATATTTCTTTTGCAATAAATGTTTTATTTTTCTTGCACCCGTTATTTTACAATAATAAATATATTTTCTTTCTTTATCTTAATATTCACTTCAATGTTTATATTCTAAAAGGTTTTATTTTGTGAGAATGTTTAATTTTAAAGTGGGGGTTCGTTTTTACACTTTAACATTTACTCGTAAATTCCTACGATAAAATGCCCAAGCCTCATTTTATGGTAGGAATTTACGAGTAAAGAGTTGAATATTACTTTTTGTTGTTGTTATCTCTTTTCTTTTTGGCATTGGTACTCTAAAATAAAAACGTCAGATTTTAATCATCGTCGACGAAAAAACAAAATTACGGTCATAAAAGGAGGATCCAATTTATGCCTAAATTGTAAAACGAGCCCCCACTTTAAAACTAAACATTTTCACAAAATAAATATTTTTAGAATATAAACATTGAACTGAACTGAACATTAAAATAAATAAATAAAATATATTTAATATTGGAAAATAACGGGGACAAGAAAAATAAAACATTTATTGCAAAAACACGGACATAAAATGTGGGTTCAGTTTATTTTATGGTAGGAATTTACGAGCAAATAGTCCTTTATTACCCTTTTTAGAACAAATAAAAAATAATAGCATACATGTTACTTCTAAAAAACTTAAATATTTATTGTTTACTAGTGCTTCGATCGCGTAGACGAACTAAGAAATTGTCTTTTTCAATTTTTTTAGCATTATACATCTGTGATTTGTTGTCACATATATGCGAAATACTATTCATTTTTTTTTTTTTAATTTTCCTGAACAAAAAAAAAAAAATTGTTTGCTTTAGTTAAGGGATTTTTGTTTGTTTTGAGGGTCGCTTTTTTATTTCATAAACACAGATAACATCAGCTGATGTTTACATTACAGAGAAAATCTGTAATCTCATTGGCTAATTTGAATTCGGAGCTATTTTCGTTCTATACGTATTTTACCCACTTAAAACTTATTTAATTAATTCTCCATGCAAGAAACCTATGCGCGAACAAAAATTGGAATTTTGGGGTGAGTTTATTTTAATAATAAAGGACAATTTCTCAGGTTTCTTTTTACATCCGACTCAACTGAACGATAATCGGCTTGGGACTGTGGCCTACAAGTTTTAAAGAAGCTAAAAGGTAGAAAAGCAGCAGAACTTGACGAAATATCCCCGGAGGTATGGAAGATAGGAAAGTTCAATGACATACTGCTTAGGCTATGCAATACAGTATATAGACAAAATAGAATAGATAAATGGATGAAAGGCTGCATCCTCCCATCCCCCAAAAAGGGAGATCTCGGTATCGCTAAAAACTTCAGAGGCATAACTCTTACTGCTATTGCAGCCAATATATATAATGCTCATCTTCTTAATCGCATCCGACCCGAAATAGAAAAAATCCTTAGGAGAAACCAAAACGGATTCCGCAGAAATCGATCCACAATCTCTCAGATCCTGACTATTCGACGGATCATAGAAGGGGTACAAGCAAAGAATCTAGAGGCAACGCTACTATTCGTAGATTTCTCCTAGGCATTTGATTCCATACATAGAGGAAAAATGAAACAAATACTACTAGAATATGGTCTCCCCAAAGAAACGGTTACAGCTATAATGATGCAATACAAAGACACTAAAGCGATGGTACGCTCACCTGATGGCGACAGATTTCTTTGACATCGCCGCTGGAGATACATTGGCACCATATATATTTATAATATGTCTAGACTACGTACTCCGAACATCATTAGATACCATAAAAGAAAAAGGTTTCACACTAAAAAAGGCAAGAAGCAGGCGATATCCCACACAAACAGTCACAGATGCAGACTATGCTGACGACCTTGCACTTCTTGCAGATACACCGGCACAGACTGAGTCACTACTACATAGCTTGGAGAAGACAGCAAAGAATATCGGCCTCTGTGTGAACTCCGGTAAAACAGAGTTCATGAGTTTCAAAAAGAAAGGAGACATCTCCACATTTGACGGTAAACCTCTTAAGCCAGTAGAACAATTCACGTACCTAGGTGGTAATATCTCATCCACAGAGAGCGATGTTAATACACAAATAGCAAAGGCCACAAACAAATTATCAGTCATATAGAGGTCCGATCTCCTTGACAAGCCGAAGCGACAGTTATTCCAGGATTTGGTTATATCAGTGCTGCTGTATGGCTGCACCACTTGGACCCTAACGAAGCGTCTTGAGAATAAGCTAGATGGGAGCTGTACAAGAATGCTGCGTGCAGTCTTGAACAAGTCGTGGAAACAGCACCACACAAGGAAGCAGCTGTACGGTCACTTGCACGCCATCTCACAAATTATCCGAGTGAGACGGACAAGCCACGCAGGACACTGCTGGAGAAGCAAGGCTGAGCTCATAAGCGACGTTCTCCTGTGGAAGCCAACACATGGACATGCAAGTGTGGGACACCCAGCAAGGACCTACATTGACCAGCTATGCTGGTTGCTCCGCAGAGGACCTCCCAGGTGCAATGAATGATAGGGAAGATTTACGAGAGATTGTCATGGATATCTGTGCGGCATGCGCGACATGATGATGATGATGATAACATTATAGTGTGTTTGTTGTAATTATTAATATATATAATATATATATATATATATATATATATATATACTAGATAAAATATGGCCCGTTGGGTCACCCATTCAGCTCTCCGTATATAACTGGGATTAGGTAGGCATTGCCAAAGATGATGTAAAAAAACAATTACGCAACCCCCCCCCCCCACAATTGAAAAAAATACAAAAAAAATGTTTCAATAACTACTTTAGTTTATTTATGAGAAAACTATATTGAAAATTTAGCCCATCATATTTTGAACAGAACGAATGTCGATGTACATTTTTTTCTCTTACAAAATATTAGCCAATTAGATAATTATCGAAAAGAATAAAAAAAAAATATTTGCAAAAAGTATTTTCTTAGTTTTTATTTTACATTTTATTTTCTGATTTCCAGGCATTATTTTCTACCAGGATAACTCCCATAATTTTTTCTTCTATTCACACCTTCGGTATTTTGTCTTTTTATTTATACTGTAATTAGTTTCGAAACTATATAAGGGACTTTTCTCAGAATTGCGTCTTAAAAATGCTAGGTGGTGATAGCTGAAAAAACCCAACCCCAAACAACATATTTTCATTATGTAATTATGGAAATATTCGTGTAAATCGGACAATTAATTGATTTTTCATAGATTTTTTTAAAAAGCCTCTTGTCATAGCTTGTATTGGTCTACGTTAAAATTCAATTGATTTAACCGCGCAAAAATGTAGACATTGTTTGTCGTTCATAATTTTCTTTATTTCCGTAAACTGGAAATTTTAAAAAATCATTAAGATTAAAAAAAAATGTCCCTTCTTTCGAATGGACAAATAATTTTCAAGATAATATTAACTTTTATGCAAGTTTCATTGTGTTAAATATAGGGGGCAAATTAGTGGTACCTATTTTTTTAAAACTTTTTTTTCTATAAAGATAAGGGTTTGAATAATTCTATCAGAAAATTATTATTAAAAAAAAACTGACTGTTTTACTTAATTTTCAAGATAACGGTGGGTAATTTTCTCCAAATCGGATCATGTGATATTTAAATTGACTGTTTTTCTTAATAACTATTTATGTTCATTATTTCTTTTTTGCAAGATTTTAAAATATAAAGTTAAAAAATATTTACGTTCCTTTGATCAATGTGTCCTCTAACTAATCACGTGACGTCATTTGATCGTAGCTACTGTACGATTGCGAAGACATTTTTTTTAATTAAAAATGACCTGACATTTGTTTTTTTTTAGATATGAAAGAATATCTAAATCTTCAGATATTTTTTCTTTATTTTTCTTTATGTCTGGTATTTAGTTGAAATAAAAAAGAATGTCTAAATATTTTAATTTTTTTTATTTGTAATTGTTGGTTGGAAATAGATATTAAAATAAAATGAGAATACAAAAAAAAAAAAAGAAGATTTTTGTAGCGGACTGAAGGCGTTTTTATCGACAAATTATGTTGTTTTTTTTTTTTACTGGTTTGAAGACATTAAAAGTAAGGCATCTTTTTATCGACAAGTAAATGTAAATATTTAGCCTCCCACAAAATATTTTAAAGAGGGGGGGGGTAAATATTTACATTTACTTATCGAAAAAGATTGGTGGGGTAAAATATCGCATTACCGAAAAGGTAATGCGATATTTTAAGCGCTGGTTGTCTTTCAGCAGGCACTGCTTCATATAAGGACTTCATTCGTAGATGGGGTTGTTTTTCGGCTATCACCGCCTGATAAATTTTTATAGTCTGCTCTAAATATATGAGAACAACTGTAAAAAAAAAAAAGAAAAAAATTCAATATGAAAATTCGGAAAACATGTCTGATATACCATAATTAAACTTTCTTTATTTTAATACATTAGATGAATCTTTAAAAATATTTCATGTCGAGTAAAAGGTAGTTAATGTATTTTCTAGATATTTAAAAATTATGGAATTTTCTTCAAGTGAGCAAACGTTGACCCCCTCCTCAAGTTTTAAGTGACAAAGGTTTTCTTCCAAGCCCTAGTTGTATCATTGCTACTGCAACACTCGAAGTAACATTTTTCTATGGAAACCATTACATAGGCACGCCAGTGTGTACCGTTGATTTTCAGCAGGTACCGCATAGCATTTTTTAGGGCAGGAGGCCAGGACGCAATTTAATTAACTTTAATTCCTTTTAAAAGTAAAAAGTGACAACATATTGGCAGTCCCGAGAATTAGGGAAAAAAGAGTTTGCAAAATGAATTAAATTAAAAAAAAGTAGATAACTAAAAAAAAAGTAGATAACCGGCTCTAGGCCACCTCGGGGTGGCCTAGAGCCGGTATCAGTCATACAGTGAGAGAGTCTATCTTCTTTCCACTTACGCTATACCAAAGAACGCCACACCTACCGTCTGCTCCTCACATTACTACACAGATCCCCGTTCTACTCATACGCTGAGTTGGCGAGGGCGTGTTAAAAATAAGACCAGAGAGTTAAAACAAAACAAAAAATACAAAACAAAAATAAATAAACAAATAATGAAATCATTTTGTAAGATTTTTAAAAAACTGAATTTAAATTGAAATAGATAATGTTTCACTCAATAGCAGTAACGACTTACAAACTCTTTTACCGAAAAAAAAATGTTAGCCTGAACAAGACAGATTTCACAACACAATGGTACCTAGCTACAAACTGTTTTCCCCTACCCCGACGTCCAAGCAACCCCCCCCCAAAAAAAAAACAAAACAAAACAAACAAACTCCTTTTTATGCTGACTGGAGAGACGAGTTTTCGGAAGGCCTAGTCCACTGCTAGCCCAAGGTAGCTATGTCTTTACCAGTTCACCCCTATAGTAAAATTAATTTTAACATAGTTAAATGTTTAACACAATAACTCTCCGTCACTTACTCTCTCATTCTTACTCGTACATAGAGAGGGTGAGAGTAATACAGAATGATAGTGAGGGACGGGTCAGTTGTTGACTTAATTGCTAATTACGACTAATTAAAACCAATTAAACTGATTTTTTTCAAAACATTAAGTAGTCCTAAAACCAAGGAAATATCTTAGTATAAATATTGTGTCCTTATCATAAATAGAAAAAAGCCTTTAGGAAATGAAGTTAGGAGGTGGGTAAAGTTCATAGTAGTGGTGTGTTTGATGTCAGGGGAAGATAAGGAGGAGGGAGAAGTTGAGTGATATTAGGTCACAAAACTGACCCAGTTACCTAATACACTCAACTCTCCCCTCCTCCTTATCTTCCCCTGACATCAAACACCACTACTATGAACTTTACCCTCCCCCTTGACCTACCCCTGTGCCCATCTACTCCTAACCTCCTCTCTACTTCCTGTAAACTATCCCCACACTTCATTCATGTTAGCCCCTATCCTCCCTACCCTTCACTTCCGCAACTAACTTCACCCCTCACCTAATCACATGTACATGCACGTAATTTTGCTTTCAATAAAAATCTTTTGATTGAAGATGTCCTTATAAATCGGACGAAATATTTCAACTCTTAGATTTGTTTTGAGTTATCATTTCTTGTTCAATATCCTTTTACCTACCTCATATATATATATATATATATATATATATATATATATATTATATATAATACTTCACCCAAAATAACAACCATAAATTGGCTTACCCCGACGAACCACTATAATACCATCCGATTTATGAATGCAAAATAAACGTTCGCGTTAATCAAAATAGAATATTTTTAACGTTTAATTTGATAATGAGAAGCTTGATTATTGTTTTAAAATATTTTTAAATTTGAAAATAATTTGAACCGTCTATCTATTTTTTTTATTAAAGATGTCGTCGTGTTGGTACTAGTTTTTATTAGGCGGTCGTCCTCGTAGCGTAGTGGCTAACATGCTGGTCTTCGAAATAGTAATAAATAGAATCAGCTTGTCATGATAGTTTTATTAGAAACGCGTCCAACAATTAACCCATATTTTTTTTTTTTGCGTCGGGTAAAATGTTGCACAAGGTGGCAAGTATGGGGTATACAACGATGAACGAACTCGCACTAGTATAGTTTAAATTTTGAATTTCTGATATTCCACGATATACCTAACTGGAAATATTAAACGACACAACTGTTCAAAAAAAAAAAAAAAATCCAGACAGGAATGAATGATGCTTTTAAATGTATTTTAGCAAGAGAAAAATATAGAATCAAATTAAACTTAAAGAAGACAAAAAACAAGAGAAAAGTGAATAGAAAAAGAGCAATTAAAAGCGACAGAAAATAAAAGAATAAAGAAAATAGAGAGAGAGAGAGAGAGAGAGAGAGAGAGAGAGAGAGAGAGAGAGAGAGAGAGAGGAGGGGCAGAGAAAAAAAACCCATAGCTAAATATTAATTATGATAGACTCATACATGATTCCAACAGCTGTTACTGAAGAACTGAAAAGAGATCAACTTAACACAGCTGGTAAAACGTGAGACCAATTAAGTGTTTAAAGAATTAAAGTAATAATGATAACTATTAAAATAAGAAGGCGAAGAATGTTATACATACTACAATTATTATTAGAATAGAAACAGACCATTTGCTATCTCTAATATGTCGTCGACGCGAAATTCTGCCTGACAACCAAGTATAGAATAGGCACTGCCAATTTGTCCGCTCATTTTCATTTTAAAAACGAATTAAAATGAATTAAATTGATTATTTAAGGTCAAATTTTTTGTATAAGTCGAAAAGTAATGATATCAATAAAAATCTAAATAATATGTGATTATTTTTAATACATTTTAAACTATTTTTAATACATTTTTAACTATTTTTTCGGCCATTTTTGCTCAAATATATCCTAAATATGGCCGCTAAAAATGACGTAAAGGCCGATTTCATATTTTTAGATTCTATAAACAAATATTTTTTAGTAACTACTTTAGTTTATTTGTTACAATGCCATATACCCTCTTCGGGTAATACACAAGAGTTCTTATATATATATAATATATATATATATATATATATATATATATATATATATATAGAGAGAGAGAGAGAGAGAGAGAGAGAGAGAGAGGGAGAGAGAGAGAGAGAGAGGGGAGAGAGGAGAAGTGTCTGTAGAGTATCAGAGAGAGAGAGAGAGAGAGGGAGAGAGAGAGAGAGTGTCTGTAGAGTATCAGAGAGAGAGATATACAGATACATAACTAACTTGGTTGTTACTTTCTACTTCGCCGAGTCACAATGTTAAATATTCACTTCTTCTCCATGATGTCTACGTCTAGTCTGCTTTCTTTTGTTTTATCATTTTCTTGTCTGACCGATCTTCCAACTAAAGGCATGCGTTTAAGTAATGCAACAACTGATCAACAAGGCTTGTGGCTTTTTAAAGTTTTATTTGTCATTCCTTTACTTAACACGCGGAGCTGACAGTCAGGATGTAACACGTCTGTTCCAACCGGAGTCTGGCTATCAACTAAGTCAAAATCACGTGACGTGCGAGATTTCAACTGTCCAGTAGTTTTCCGTCCCGTGATATGAAAACACTGCTCCTCCCGCAGAATTTAGGTCCCCCTTAAACAAACAAAGATAGATGTATACTTTTTCTTTTTATAAGATAATAGCCAATTAAATAATTATCGAAAAGAGTAAAAAAAATCTCTAAAAAATTATTTTTAAAATTTTTATTTTACATTTAATTTTCCGATTTTAGGTACTTATTTTCTTCATTTTTATATTATTATTATTCACACCTTCGGTTTTTTGTCTTTTATTTATACTGTAGTTAGTTCCAACTTATACAACCCCACCGATATTTTGAGACCCAAAGATAAGAAGGGGGGGGGGGCAAAGTTAAGTGACCTGGAAAAATCAGAAAATTTTTAAATAAAATAAATGATGCATTATAAAATCCATTCATTGATAAATTAACACTGAAAATTTCATTAAAATCGGATAATTCCCTGATTTTTAGTAATTGTTTTCAATCAGTAGGGTTAAATTTATTTTGTAAAATACGGATTTGACGTCATCTTTGGCAGTGCCAAATAGTATAGAAGTAGTAAAAAAATAGAAACTTGCTTCATTTATATAGAGTGACAACAAGTCTCTTCAGCGCACTTCTCAGGATTTTATATGATCTTTAATAATATCGTTTGAATGGTTAGTTTCAATTATTGCTTCTACCAAAATCGACCAAATAAATGTGTATCAACCTATATTTCATAACTACCTTTCTCGTCCGGTTCTTGTCTTATTCCCATTATAACGGGAGTTAACTCCCTCCTACCCCATCAAAGAACACAACTCTGGATATTTTTGTTTGAAAAAAACAAAAACAACTGTGAGCAAATTATCTATATTAGATAGTAATTCTTGATGTCATGTGTGAAGACAAATGGTTATAAACAATTAAAAAGTACAATAAAAAATGCAATGGAGCTTTTATAAATGAATCAGATTTCGACATTAAATAACCCATTAGAAGTTAATCTGCCCGTTAAATAATAAATCAAACGAAAACAATATTTTTGACTTTCAAAATAAATATTTCAGATATTTCACTTTTCTTATTTACGTGGAATGGAAAATATATTTTTCATTTGTCAATTAATAATACAATTATAGTACGCATTCGCGTGCATTATGTTATAAGTAGGATCGGCGCGACACTATCACAAATTAGATAATTGATTAGGCGAGATAAAATACTGGACTTCGACAAATTAATTTAATTCAACTAAAAACGATCTAAGACTGATGATAACAGTTAAAAAAAATTGTCAGCAATGTTTCATTCTCATGAAGTAACGATGCTTTGGGTTGAGATGGAACTTGCCCCCCCCCTCTCTCTCTCTCTCCTCTCTCTCTCTCTCTCTCTCTCTCCCTCTCTCATGTTTCACTTCAGTTTTTTTGTGTTACAGAAAAACAATATCTTATTCGAATTTATAGGATTAACTCCTATTTTTTACATGCATGTGGAATAAAATAAGTTTTCTTAAACAATTATTTTTAATAATTCTATATTTACTATTTGATTATGACTTAAAACTAATTAGTGCAACTGTTTTTTTTTTTTTTTTAAATAATTGATCGTTTTAAATTGTTAAACAAAAGAGAATAGAAAGAAAAATAGTTTTTATAAATATAAGCAATGGCTAAATGTAAATAATCCAGGCGAGCGGTTTACGAATTATATAATAATACAAATATTTAATATTCAAATTCTTTACATACATCATGAAATCAGCCGGATATTAATTTTAACTAAATGCTGACGTATGCATAACAAGAAAGATTATGAAAAAAGAAGGCCAACAGTTGAAAGATTGAGTTGGGAGAGAGACACTATCCGGAGACACGACAAACGCCTACATCAGGCCCGTCTCTCTTTTTTGTTTTGTTTTTTCACTCTCCTCTTCAACTCGACACAAGCTCACTCACTTATATTTTGTTTTACAAAACTGCTAGAATTTTGACAGATATATGTTGATATCAAAACGAATACTAGCAGTCACAAACATAAACAAAACATACGCACCTCGCACACGCCTGTCTCCATATACTGTTCTCAACACGCAGTTAGCAGTTCAAACTGGCAGTTCAAATTGTATATAGTGTATATAAAGTTGATTCTTATTTCTACATTTTTTCTTTTGTTTTCTGCGGAAACCACATTTCCATATTATCGTATGTTGAGGTTGTGAGAACCGACATCAGAATTCATCTTCTACCCAAAATTTCAAACACAAGGCCCACAAAATTGATACGAAAAAGTCCTTTTCTCTGATTCAATTTGAAGTATTTTTATTCTGTTAAAAAATTAAATTGAATTTGGAAGATGGCATGTTGGACATAGTATTTTTGTCAGTAATAAATGTTTATTCAGTCTATTTAAAAAAATGTATTGATTAAAAATGCACAATTTTGCGCAATATATTTTCCGAGATTTTTATATATTAAAATTTATTACTAACGATTGTTTCTTTTTCGTTTTCGGAAGAAGTGTATGATCTTAATTAAAAATGGGGATTCCCCCTTTGTACATCAAAAACCAGGATTTTTCACTCTGGGGACAGCAACAACTATTCCAGTTGCGTGTCCTTGTTGTGTTGTTATTTTTCCTTACGTTTTTTGGTTACGCAAGTGTAAGTTTGCTGTAAGAAATTCTAAACGTTAAAGGCTCCCATAAATTTTTAACTGGTGTCTTTAAAATGTTTAAGAAATCGGTTATCCCCCTTTAATTCTGGAAAATGCACAACCTTGTGAAGACGCAGATGTTTTCATACATAAATACATTCACTCATATTAACTTAACGTTGCTATTTCTATCACTTCTGCTCTCTTATTGTTTTCTGCATTTTCAAAAGAAATTTTGTAGACAAGATTTTACACTCACTGTAAACCTTTCTATTTTATTAATAAAAGATTCTGGTCTCTCTTAAACATTCTAACAAATATAATACTGTCAATTCTCTTCTCGAGAATTATATTAAAATATGAATGTGCCTCATTCTCCTTTTGTGTGTCTTAATGGAAGTAAGAGCGCTAAAAATTAAAAATAGCTGGTGCTGCCAAATGTATGATAAATTTCATTTTTAAGATGTTAATTGATATAGTAATTTAATAATGTCATGTCAATCCTTTTTGTTATTGTATAAAAAGTTTATATGATAAAAACTGCAGACACTCTCAGTTGATCCTTTAAAATTCATACACGACCTGTGTCTCTCATAAAAATAGTTAATTAGAATAAATAGAAAATGAGATTTTTTTCGAAACTGTGTGGTGGACAGGAATCTAAGTAAATCCCTCCAAACACCGAAGCAGACATAGACACACCAAGGCACATACACACACACCAAAGCAGACACGTGTAGAAGCAATTAGCCGCCAAAAGTGCCAGCAGTTATGAATTATTGATGTGACACGTGGTTTCAGAAGTAATCGAGTTTGATGGACGTCTTCTTTAACATGTCACTTTACGTCGGGTTATTAAGTTATTAAGTGTACTACACAGAATTTTAGGGGAACAATGTATTTGTATTTATTGGATAAGTCATAAGAAATCAGATTTGTTGTTCCTTTGTAGTCCCACATTGTTCATGATAATTTCTTCATCGTTAATTCTAACTCTCTTTCTGATAGTTATTATTTATTAAAAACAAATAAATGAACATAATAATTATAAGTTAATATAACAAAGTAAAAAGTAAACCAGTTTTCTTTTCTTTTTTTTTTTCAAAGTTGAAACAATATAACAAGTATTTTTTCGTGTAATCCTTGGAATAGTCTATTAATTTGAAATATAGACTTATAAATTCCAAATGTGTATGATATTAGTTTTCGCTTTATGATGAAATATTTCAAAGTGCCCAATATCACAAGATGATTTATAACAATCTGGCAATGAGGCATATATCCTCCCACCCAATTTTTTTTTTATAAACACTCGCTAAATTGTTGTATATCAGATATACCCACATGATACATCGGGTATATATATGAGACAAACAGACAGAGTTAGATTAGAGATGATAGAGATGATAGGTGGTCTTACTGGCTACACTTCTGGTTACTGATTCGTTGCTTACTGTTTCTTCGTCTAGGTCGTCTAATTTGCCTGACCGCCATCTTATCTGGTTAGGCTTCCTTCTATTCATGGCTTCCTTCTATTCATGGCTTCCTTCTATTCATGGCTTCTCTGTTAATTCTTCTTATAGGGCTTGGCTGGTCATCGTATTAACATTTAATTAATAACAAGACTTGGTGTTTCTTGATCAACTTTTATTTTCTTAGCCATGATTCCGCCGCGGGTGAGATGGACCCCAGGAGTTGACAACAACGTCTACACTCCTTGAAAGCTGGGTAGAATCTGAATAACTAACTAAAACCTATTCCCACGCCTCTGTAATGGTGCATTTTCAAGGGGTCAAAGGTTATTAACTCACAAGTGTATTTCCATGGACCCAGGGATTTTTAATCCTAACGAACTTTATTTAAAATTCCAACTACAGATACGTTCACAGTTTTATGACTGCTCATAAATTGTAACAAAATTATTTTTTTTAAATAATAACATATTGGTTTAAAGATAGTCACTGATGTTTATAAAAATACTTTGTGTTAATATAGTTAATTCATTTATGCTAAACATGCATCTCACTTTTAAAATCTAATATCACAAATATTTTCATCAAGAAAAATCTTTGAATATACAACATTGTTTCTATTCATTTGAAATTTATTTAATTAATCATTTGTCATCTGGATTGTATGACTTAAGACAAACAATCCGGACCAAAAGCAAAAATATAAACATAAATCTCTTATATTTGCATTTATAAAAAAATTAAGTAAAGAGTTTAACCCTCTAAAGAATAGAGGGGTGAAGCAGAGAGAACTAAACGAATGGTCTGAAAGAAACGCTACGACAACCAGCATACTGCTACAAATGTATACGAACATATAATTTTCACAACGGATGATTTTAATCAGAAGTTTATGGAGATGTTGCACTTATGATAAATTAAATAAATAGTTCATTAACAAACAAAATAGACGTTTTTATATTAAATAGTTTTTGGGTACAAATGCAGAATAGCACGTGTTACGCACCCCACAACTCGTTAGGATCGAACCAGTGTGCACACGCAGCAAGAAATAATTTTTAAAAATGCGAGAAAGGTCCCAGTTGTAAAAAATAAAAAGAATATAATACAAAGGGATGGGAATTTCAGACACTTTCTCTTGCTCCCGTGAAAGGAGGGGGAGAAAAACCGAACGAAAGGCAACATCACTGAATAACGAAAAAAAAAGAACGAACTAAAACTTTAAATAAACATACAGAGTTTTATTCACTTCAATTACAACTTTTTGTACAAGAAAGAAAGGGGGGTAAGAAATACGTGGGGTGGGGGAATAAAATTAATACGTAGTTCTTATGTCAAATGAGTTGGCGAGCAATCGAACAGATACAAATATCAAAACATATCAACAATACATGAAAATGCACAGCAAACCAATAGGAATTCAACAGAATACAACGAAAAATATAATACACTTCGCTTTTTAACTCACTGTGCCCTTGGAATTCGCCAAAAAGTTATTTTCAAAAAAGACAATTATACTGCCGTTGGAATCCGTCAAAAAGTTCCTTCAAAAAAACAATTTATTCAATCCTTTCTTTTTATTTACTCCTTTTTCTTTTATCGTCGGTGATATATTTTTTTATCATCGGTGATATCTTTCTACCTAAGTGAACTGGTTTTTAATTCGTAGTCAATCGTCTGCAATCTCCTTGATCGCCCATCCTTTAAATCATCCTTTTTTTGGAGCTCGAAATTTCACGTGTCGACTGCCGGTCAGATTCTTCAACGGTGGTTTTGACGTGCGCGAATTTTTGCGTGAAAGGGGCCCACCTCGCGTCGTTGTCATGTGGTGAAGGCCTGGTGTCGGGTGCACTCTTAGGTCGCGAAGGGGTAGTAGTACAATCGTCTTTTATGTCATGCGAATAGTAGTAGGAATGTCAACATTCCGTGTAAAGAAAAAATACCAAAAACTGGATGAACCTTAACATTTCTTGCTCGTCTACGCACCTTTTGGAATCTCTTTTCCTTCAGGACAAAATTGTCTTATGATTTTAGTATAGTAACACTAGTTGATGTACCAGTAGTGTGTCACACACGCGCAGCTGAGATATATCATTAGAAATAGCATTTTACGTAAAATAGCATTCGATTACGGAAACTCACACACACACACACACACACACACACACACACACATATTATATATATATATATATATATATATATAGAGAGAGAAGAGAGAGACAGACAGACAGACAGACAGACAGACAGAGACAAAGAAACAGCAGATTTTTCGATATACTAGAAGGCAGAAGGAAAGTGATTTTTTCCTAGAGTCAACAGCATTTATTATTCAACAAACGAAAGTCAACTACTTATATGGATTTATCTGAATTGATACCAATTAAGATGCGTTACTCTCAGTTTTCAAACTGTATTGGGTGATTGATATGCAATATTTAATCGAATCAAATTAATATGAAATCGCATTAAAATAAATGCATTAAATAGCCACAAATTAAATGTTTACTTGAACGAAACGTGGATAGACTATCGTGAAGCCACGTGATAAGCAAAATACAACTGCGAAAATTAACTAAATTTGTTAACTTTTTAAGGGTAACAGAATTATGTTTTTTTGTGCTGATGCAAAATATGACCGATGTCTATTAAATAACGCCACTTTAACAAACAATTAAAAGAAGCATATTTATCACAGTTCTTTGCACTGTTGTCTTAAGAGAAATGATATTTAATAAATCTATGCGTTTCGTTATATATCTAGCATTATTCGGTTTCATTCGTTTCTTTAACCGACGATCTGCAAGAAAACATAAGATTTTAAGTTCAAAGTAAACAACAATGACAGTTCATGTCTTGTAAGAGGAATTACGAGGTAGTTGGGCTGCCTTAATTCTCTTTCGGTGGCAGGCCAAATAATTTCGGATGAAGAAGACAAACTCAGATGAAATTAAACAACATATAGTAAACAAAGGTACAAAAAAGATTGCTGCAAATTTATGGCATTTTCAAAGACTTATCTGCTAAGTTAAGGTGAAGTTGCGCGAGAATGAATTCTACTCGCCGGTCGTTTTGGAGTGCTGTTTAAGCACGTCTCTCTAGGTGAAAGTTCTTACAAAAATGAAAGGCCCCTTGATAGGCAAAGTGTTGGGAACGCTTCTTTTTAGCGATTCGCCTTTTAACAGCCCTTTGATAAGTAAAGGGGTTTAATTTTGCCGCCAACATCATTATTAGCGATTCACCCTCTGGCGGCAGAGGGAGATGATTTCACTATCATTTTCCTGATAAGGTGGGGGGGTAATTCGCTATCTTTTTGATACTTTGTAACGACTGCGCATGTCAGGGTCACAGGTATATAAGCAAGTGTACCATCATACGTTTTTCGTAGTTATGGCTAAGAATATAGATTCAAGTGATTTTGAGAAATACTAATTTTCGTTTATTCTAAGAAAATGAAATACTGAATTAAGTTCAGAAGACAAATGAAAGCATTTTCGAAACGGACAACTTATGATGTGTTCAATGTTCAGTTGTATTACGTACTTATTAGCAGTGGTCAGAGGAGAGAAGGGCTACCAACTACCAAACACCAAGACACACGATACGAAAACAACTAGTTGGTTGGGTGGTTGGATTTTACGACATGTTCTACACTGGGCAAAAAACAAGTGTAGATATTTTCAGCATTAGTACTGGGACACAGAGTCGTTCTTTTTCGTGCAAAAAATACTTGTCGCGTATCACATAACCTCAACATTATTAAAAACAAAGGTACATTTCTTTGTACGTCTTCTACGATTTCATTGGCATATCTCGGCAGTACAATGTACCCAGCTACTTTGTATTAGAACAATTTCAGAAAGACGAAGAGAAATTCATTGTATTGCCCTGGCCACCAAACTTCTCAGATCTCAAAACCTTTTATGAAATGTACTGGATCATGAAGTTTGCTTTACAGAACATGAACCACATAACTTGCAAATAAAGGACCTGCTGCTAACATATTTGTACCAGATACCAGAGGAAAATTATAAAGGACTTGTCGGGTAAGTGCAGGCAAACAGGACATCTTACTAGATAGGTAGTCACGGTGTTTTGGCTCATGAGGATATATCAACCGATATAGATACCAATAGGCACGTGCTTTTACTAATCAAATTCTTTATTTTGAATTTTATATAAAATCAAATCAATTCATAAAAATATATAACAGGATAGATAATTACTGAGGAATTTCAGAATTTGCTAGCATAAGAATGTAATGAGTGAAGAGGCAGAATTGGGCATAGAATCAATCACAGTTGTCGTTGCCACCGCCAGAAAATTTTTGGAATTCGAAGAAAAAAGGGGTGAATGGAAAAATAAATCCTATTTATACGTTCTTATAGAAATATTTTTTATTCATCAATAATAGCTACTTTAACATAAAGCGTTTTCACATTTGATATAAAACATTTTTTAGTTTGGTTGTTCTTCCTTTTGTTCCGGCCAATCTCATCAATCGATAACGCTTTTTAAAGCGCGTGTTTCTGTGCTCATGCGTAGTAAAGTTTGATAATTTAACGGAAGTAATTAATTGGTGTTTGGGGTGCATCAAGAAAAGAAATGATGCCATCAAAAGAGCTGAAACCCAACCAGATTAATCAACACGATGAAAACAACAAAGCGACGCTGAATAGTTAGTTTATAGCTGGTGTCGGCCCATGTTTGATTTTTGTGTTAGACAAAGTAGAAGAAATTAGAAATTGGGTTTGAGGTGAAGGAGGGGAATATGTGCTAGAAAAGACAGATTTTTTAATAAATTGCAATTCCTGTGTTTTTAATTGCGGATATTGATTAGTAAAATAATACATTGTTATAAAAACGGGTGTTATTTGTGAAGAAGAAGAAAATTGGAAATGAAGAAAAAACTTGACAGGCCGAAATATTTCAAGTGGCAACGTTGACTCAGAAGATTTTCCCTTTCAATTTTTACATGCTGCGTAAGGTGGCAAAGCGTACACACACACACACACACACACCACACACACACACACGACACCATTTACGACATGCAGCGCACCCAGCATACTCACGACCTTGAGCAATCTCGTGGTGTTAAGTTGGTTAATAAGCTAATATAGTACTACTGGAATAGGCGTTCGATTCCTCGCTGGATGCTTCATACTTTGCGAACCTTGTGTCTCATTCTAACTCGTGGTGAAGCGACAGATAAATGCCTAAACACACACACACACACAACACAACACACAACACACACTCTCGTCTCTCTCTCTCTTCCTCTCTCTCCTCTCCTTTCTCTCTCTTTCTCTCTCTCTCT